>OY754476.1:12492828-13116035 GCA_963575645.1 Xanthostigma xanthostigma | reverse complement strand
CATAGCAAGTTATCGTACTCTTACCGCACTTTTTTTTTAAGGGGTTACAGGAAACGACGTGTCCACGCCTTAATTTTCAATATTTTTTAATGAAAATTTCACAAACTACTTATGAAATATATACTTTTTATATGGTAAATTGATGGAATGAAATATTTTGTTGGTTAAATAAAAAAAAATTCGTAAAAATGTACCTGTTTTGAGCCTTTGAAACCCACTTAATCCCTTAAAACAAGTTCGATAACACGTTGTTGCCCTGCTGATTTGAGTCACCAAACATCATATTCCTGTGGACCCCACATTGCTGTAGCAGATCACTAGGGCTGGATCTTTGACCTGTCCTCCAGTCTTCTGTTCATCGTTTAGATGACAACTTGTCACCGTGCGGGCGGGATCTTCTTAATTCTGCTACTCAGGCTTGAACCCCGTAAGCCTCCATCTGAAATTAAAAAAAAAATAATAATAAAAAATCCTGTAGTAAAAAAAACAATACAAAATAGTGATGGGTCGATTGTCTGTAATTTCGGTTTCTTACGTAGTTTGAGCTATTTGGTATGACAAACAAGAATAAGTGGTTTTAGATTTTTTGTCTGTTTGTACCTACCAGTATTACTCGAGATTAGCTGAAATGATTTTTATGAAACTTGGTACAATATTTACACGACCTTAAACTTAAAATATAGGATGTTTACGAATTTCCGGTTAGATAAGAATCTTCATATAAAACTGACGCTAATGAGAACAACGCCGCGGGTGCAGGCTAGTATAAAAATGCATAGCTCCAGTCCATAGGACCACGTTAAGTAACTTAAAATAACATACATTTTTTTAAATATTATTTCCATATAAAACCAGGAAACGATATAGTATTTTAAATTATACAAATCTATGTTTATGTTATGCATTTTTCATTTGAACGAAAAAAAAACACAAAAGTGGTTTAAAATAGCTCACCATGCTAACTGTCAAATTTGTAGCGAAGTCATTTGCTTATAAAACGTGAAAAAAATATGATTTCACATAAAATATTTATATCAAAATAATCTAAAACACTTCTAGAAACTGATTATCATAATCTTTAATATTATTTAGAAAATTTTACTGCTAAATTTTGTATTTTGTGATTTCGAAAATAGCGAAGCGTCTGAAAACAAAAACGTGCTCTCTCTTGTCTGCTGCACTAGCCGTGCGTCATAGTCATTGCCTAGCCTACTATGTTAGATAATGCAGGTCGATGCGTTGCGAATATTTTTCAAAAATATATAAAGCTATTTATACGAAGCTATTTATGCAATGAGAATTGTATATATTATTATTTTATAATTAATAATTAATACATTTTTTGACGTTTTTAATACATATACAGTGTGAGACAAGGAGCTTGTACTAAAGGGAAGTGGTCCGCTGTCTGATAAATTTAAGGGAGATACGCTCGGAATATTATATGTAGGTAGCTACTTTTATATCTCTTTTATCCACGAAAATTGTGCTGCATTAATATAATCCACTTTATCTCTTGTTTTCAAAGTGCAAGCAATATTTCTTGCGTTGAAATTAATTGAGTTTCCTTTCATATACAATCCTTCAACTACGATTTACTGCGCAGTCTAGTAACTATTATCAAATAAGGTATAGAACGTGCAACTCTGATCCATATAATACGCAACACTAAGGGCTAGCTCACATGAAGAGCGTTAATCGCGCATTGACATTTATACCACTGTTCACATGGTTACCGATTATACGCGTTAAGAGCGCGTTTATTTTATAGTTTATACGCTAGTTGAGTGTTGTATTCTGTCAAAGATGGCCGTTGCAGATGCAATCTGTTTATGGATGCTATATCGAAGAAGACAGCGTCATAGAAAAAATCGAAAATATTGGGTTCATCCTATTTTACAAAATAGAGTTATCTCAAGCTTGTACATTACACTTTATCCGAGTCTAAGGAATTATGAACCTAAATTTTTCAACTACTATTTCGTCGATGAATAGATCATAGTCAAATTCTTCTCCATCCATTTTTTATTTTAAGGAAAACTTTTTAGAAAAAATAATCGAAAATATTGGACAGCAGGAACCTATCGCTTCAAATCGCGCGTTGCATCTGAACACATCAATGCTAATCAATGTTTAGTTAGACATGATCTAAGCGCGCGTTGACGCGCGTAGACAGGGTATTTGAGTTATCGTGGCGTTGAACGCGCGTCGCCCACCAACGCGCGTTATCATATAAACAGTTATATGCAATTGTATTGAAATTGTAAACGCGCGTTTGGCTAACGCGCGCTTAACGCCTCTCATGTAAACCTAGCCTAATTCAGCGCTAGAGGTCTGGATTTGCTGACCAGCATATTTATTTATTCCCAAAATATTAGCTAATCCTTTACACAAATATCACAATTGTTGACCACCAGTTCTTTGACAATAAATATGATAAATATTTAATACAACTCTGTTCATATTGTAAACTGTTTAACTTGAGGATAAACTTAAAAAAACAAGGTGTGGATTGTATAACAGACAACGCCTTAACTATTTCGAAGAACTGATTAAGAAAAATGTCAGCATTACAACATTTGTACGGAAAATATTGTTTTGGTGTGTCCACAGCAAGCAACAATGGCCTAGTAGTCAGTCGTAATTGGTATCGTACGCGTAGGTCCAATTCCAAACCACTATTAGTGTTTAGCGTTGTATATTTATGTGAAAAATTACCATAATCGTGTGATTGATACAATAAGCTCTCACTTGGCAAAAGAGGCCAAGACGATTTTAAACAAAATATACTTGAAATCCAACTTCGAAATTCTGTGCTATATAAAAGCTACAAGAGCAACAGCAAAAAAAAGTGCACAGACGGCGTTTTTTTAGTGGTAACTAAAGGAGTTATGCGAACACCGTCTTTGCATTTTTTTGCTGTTGCTCTTGTAGCTTTTATAAGCACAGAATTTCGAAGTTGGATTTCAATTCCTTGTCTGCCTCAAAATTCTTTTTTTTTTCGACGTCTTAGGCACAGAATTTCGAGCTTGATTTCAATTTCTTGTCTGCCTCGAAATTCTTTTTTTTTTCGACGTCTTAGGCACAGAATTTCGAGCTTGATTTCAATTTCTTGTCTGCCTCGAAATTCTTTTTTTTTAAGTTATAATTCTGAGATTCAGTCGCCTCAAGTTTTTTAATTTAGCACAGAACGAAGTTTTTACTTCTCCGAAGTTTTTTTTTAAGATTGAGGAATATACAAAGTGAAAACCTTCTAAGAAAGTTGAAAATACATTAAAATTTATCAATACTGATAAATAAAATTGCAATATCACTTCCGTATGTAATTTGATTTTGAGAGACTTTTGTATGATTATGACACTTGGGTCTATATTTTAATTATATCAACATCTCATCGCTCCCAAACTGTACATCCATTAATAAAATTGTTGTGGTAAGAAGTGATTAAATTTTTCAAATAAATAAAATTGTCGACCAATTTTTTTCAGACCATATATTGACAAAAATTATATAAAAATATAAATCAAAATAAATTATTAGTATTAGTTATTTAATATTATAAATAACTAATACTAATAATTTTCATATTTTTTAGATTTTTCTGAAGAAGATCCAAATCCGGATCGAAACGTAACCTTTGTTATTTTGATTTATATTTTTATATAATTTTTGTCAATATATGGTCTGAAAAAAATTGGTCGACAATTTTATTTATTTGAAGAGTTCTATTCAGACGTTAATCAAAGATTTGAGTGATTAAATTTGTTGTTTTTAATAATAATTATTTAAAAATTCAGGCAAACGAGCAAAGGGAGTGATAACGTAATTAACTATGTATTAAATTTGCACCCGGGTGAAGCTAGGTCGTTTCGGCAATAATGAAAAATTTAAGCAAAAAGTGTTGATATCCAAATAAATGTAAAAAAGGGGTCAAGTTCTGTACCAAGAAAAAATATTTTTTTCTTGACAAATTTTTCATGTTTAATTTTATAAATAAATGAGCTGCAACGTTTTTTGAAGTTATTTTAGATTTAATTGATTTTTTCCGACATCTTCAACAATCATCGTCATATTTCAACCAATTTAAACAAATCATTAATGAAGTATACACATAAACCTTTCTCTCGAATCACTCCGAGCATTGGTGAAAACCGTATGAAAATCCGTTCGGTAGTTTTTGAGTTTATCGCGTTCAGACAGACAGTTGCGGCGGGGGAACCTCGTTTTATAATATGTAGTGATCTGGATGATATATAGTGTTATTACTTAATCGAAATTTGTTAAAAGACTAATTGATACAAAAATCTTGAACATTTTTTCCCTACATTTGTCTAAAAAATCGCCTGCTTTTCAATTAATTTCCTAACACCCAGTACCTACAAGGACAGTATATAAAAAAAGAAATAGATACGATTTTTGAATAATGCTGAGATAAGCATTTCAATACAAAAACATATTACCCAGGTATAACAACCCCACTTCTGTGTTTTATAACTGCATAATATATTATGAAAGCTAAAATAAATATATTCTAAACAGTGGCTGTTGAATTATTCAACAGTTCAGTTATTCGAAATGTTCAGAATCCGAACACGTGAGTACAGTGGATCCTCTCGCTTCGATGTGAACACGATTTCAAATCTTTTCAACGTTTAGGACTTCATTAAAAGATGTGGAAAAGTATGAACATGGTTTGTGTATATATTTTTTTTTAATTAATGAACCCTTCTTTACCGCGACAATATCTAAAAATTAATTCACTTGAACCGAAAATCAAAATATTTAATGTGATAACAGAAATCTATTAGAAATAGATTATGAAACAATTTGGTTTAAGAATTTTTCGGAAATTTCTTATATAATTGAAAAAACCCAAAAGTGTGTATTTTTCAATGGAATTTTAAACATAGAATTGCACAAATATTGTAGAAGTCTGCAGTGATTAACTGACGAGATATGTTACATTTAAAGTAAACCACGAGGAAGATAATTTAAATACATCTTTGTTTACAGATATAGACTGTTGTCTACGTCATTACACGGCAGTTTATCTTCAGCGTTTAAAAAATGTTTATTTATTCAATTCCTGTTTGCAATTAAGAAGGATCAAAATTTGATAAGGATCAAAATTGTCAAATTTTGATACGTGAGACGGACCCTATTGTAAGTGAATATCAGGTTTCACTGTAAATGTAACGAATTACCTTTATTCATATTAGGGATGTTCTGGAGTCTAGAGCTACCCTAGGGAAATGCTAAAAACTCTATTTCAAATTTAAGTTCGATCAAAACATAAATTTACGCCGGTTTTCAGAGCGACACACTATTTGTATCGGGTTTTGAACATCTAGAGTCAAATAAATCATTCATTTCAGAGGTTAAACTTGCGACACTATTATTAATAGATAGATAGATAGATAGTTTAATGCCATCGTCTTAATTCGACCCAGAAGAATTTTTAAAACCTTTACATGAGCGAATTCAGTTTCATTGCACTACCCCAAAAACTAATCTAAGGGCGATATTCATAAAGAGCCAATAACTAATTTAACAGGTAGATTGTACTAATAAACAAAATAGACTGACTTGGTATTCACAAAGAACATTAAGTGTTATTGGACGTTTAAATTTATAAATAAAAACTCTAAGAAATTCAGTTTAAATTGGCTACAACTGCTATAAGCTACAATTAATAATATAAATGATTTTAAAACATGTAAATTGAAGGTTTACATTGACTATATAATACAAAAAGGTAATTTTAATCATCTCTAAAAGTCACCACGTCCATTGCGCTGTCGCTCATTCGTAACAGTTCGTTCAATTTCGCTTCGGCTTCGGCCAAAACCTCGAAGGTCTCGCCGAAGGTGGTCGAAGCCGAAGCTTCGGTCGGACACTACAGTATCTGGCAACATTGGATTCAACGGGCAGCAGCAGTGCACCAATGCGACGAACATGAGTTCATGATTGCCAGATTAAGGTACTTATAGCAAATTGGGCTATTTTTCACACCTCTTCGCTACTAATGGGAAGAAACGTTATTTTTTTTTAAAAATTGCTTAAAAATTAAGATGCGTCTTATAGTCCGTAAAATACGGTAAGTTACAAAATCTATTTTTAGTGTACATTTTTAAATATAACTAATGCTTTATAAAGTTATAAAGTTTTACTGACTTCTTCACATTATTCGATGCAAACTATAGCCATACAACTTACTTATTTCTTAAATGTAATAAATGGTTGTAATATATCGACTTTTATAAAATTGTGCTGTGGACATATCTAATTTGTTTTAAGTTGGTGTTTTCTTGTAGTAACCTATAGTAACTAATAGTCTTTGTTTCAACGGTACGTTCGCTAGTAGGTATGTGTCCATGTTCGTTTTTTTAATGTTGCACGGTGACTCTACTATGTAGCGGCCTACACACCTTGATGTTAGCTGCGAGCAGGCATCGACTCTTAAGTTACATGAAACTTGCATCAGTTGCATAAACGCCTACTTAAATCGAAACCTATTGCGATGCCTGAATCGACTCGATGTTCATGCAACACAAGAACAGTAGGGTTAAGTTATTTTTTAGGTACCTAGTGCTTGACGAATAAAATGAGGTACATTTTGCCAACACCAGTTTTATTAGCAGTAGTTGGGGCACTCGTAATACTCCGTAAAAGAAAAAGGAAATCAAAAAGGAAATGGTCAAAAAGATGGTTTATAGAAAAAAAAAGTTATACAAATGCTTTATTGGAAGACCTAAAAGTATATTTGAATTCCAAAGACGCATACGCAGATGATAAATGTTTATGAACTCTTTCCAAAATACACGATCACTTTCCATCATGAAATTTACACGGAAAAATAAATTAATATCGTCTTAGGGCTATATTTCACTGGGACACCATGGCGGCGCAACTAGTCGCGCCACCGTGGTGTCTGTAAGCTACCAAACTAGACACCATACAGACACCAGAGTCGCCACACCCTGCGGCCACAGTATCAAATGCATTTAATTTATGTTTACTTTTTTTACTTATGAACCTTTTATCTATGTAGTTAATCTGTATTCCCGTGACACGTCATGTATTTCTTGATGACAATAAATATTATTATTATTATTATTAAAAATGGACCTAATTCATTAAGCTCTATTTTGCTCAACGATTTGCTCCTGTGTTCCTAACAAATCTACAACTTCCTCCTAACATTTCTTTTTCAAATCTCTTTTGGAATAATCTGATGAGGAATTATCCCAAATTGATGGTCTACTTTGAATTTTGATAATAAACCTTTCTGTATCGAAATTCCATCATACTGCAATTAACAAACAAAACACAACAGTTCACAAGTGTTGCGGCTGGACTGGCGGCCGAGTGAGTGAGGCACCATACAGCGCTATAGTAATTCGTGGTGGCGCGACCAGCCTGGTGGCGCGACCAATATATTCTGTGCATGATGTCTGAGCTGGTCGCTCCGCCAAATTGGTTGCGCAACCAAACTGACACCAGGTGAGTAACTCTCTATAGAGCTGTATACATTTTGTTGGTAGCGGCGACTGGTTGCGCCGCCATGGTGTCCCAGTGAAATATAGCCCTTAGAATCGACGCAATTTATATACGCTGAAACTTGCATCGGCATCACCGACTGCAAGCCGCAACTGATGCCCAAATACGTGATTCAGTACTACACACACTGCTACTTGCATCATGAAACATAAGAGTCGATGCCTGCATCGCAGCTAACATCAAGGTGTGCAAGCCGCTTAAAATATGTTCTCTTTGACATACAGTACAGATTTGCACAAGAACACCATTATACATATAGTCCAAGAGCTACTGACCTTTTTGGATGCTGATTTAGGCATAGAAGTGACACTTTAGAATGTAGTTTGATCAGTGCAAACAACCAAAAATAACATTTTTCGTCACCAAGTTCAGTTGTTTTTAGAGGTAATCAATCCCTAAATCGATACGACCCCGTAATTGTTTTTTAAAGAACTCCCCCCCTTTTCACTGCGCAAAAAAACACCATCGCATGGACACGACCCCGTAATTGCTTTTTATAAGAACTCCCGTAAATCTGTGTCACCTCACTCACCACTGTTAATATTAGTCGCCATGTCATTATTTATAGTAACGCGCCTATGATTTCAATTGACTTGTTTAATATTATGTTTGTTACCTTAAAGTAGCAGTCATTATATTTTAGTTGTTATAATACCTTGCGTATGAAGCTCATCTAATATAATTGTTACCAAAATGTTTAATCGCTGTCAAGTTATTTTGACGTGATAACGTCTTATAAATTGATGGATCACCAATCTTATAAATTGATAAAACACCGGCTGCATGCACGAAAAAGTGTAACGTTCCTAACGTTCGTAACGCGTAACGTTCCGCCTGACCCTGTGCGTGCTTTTCTCGAAAACGGCCCTAACGATTTGGATGAAATTTACTGAAAAGGGATTTTGGGGGGCAAAAAATCGTTTTAGCTAGGTCTCATCTCTCGAAAAAATCGTTTTCTTACAAATTTTATCATTATAAAAATCAATTTTTTGACGTATGAAAATACTTAAATATTGTAAGTAGGTTTTGGAATTTTATATTATAAACAGTGAAACAATTGTTTTATAAATATTATGACAGCTAATCTTTGAGACTTAAAATAAATACGAAAGAAAGAAAGTTAAAAAAAACAATTATATTATATGGTGAGTAATTTAAATAAATAAAATTAACCTAAATTTGAAGCGAAAGATGCAATATCATAGATTCGAATTATTATAATTATTATATAAATTTAGGTTATGTATTACGGAATACGTTATCACGTAAAACTATCGTCCGTAAACCGACTTTACAGACAACCAATTTTTTTTTAGTTGCAAATAGTTAGTCGCCCTTTAAGTTGTTAGTCGCCTTGAAAATTATTTCCCAAAGTTCAATAGCTCTCGGTCTATAAGTTAGGAATGATAAGAATAGAAAAATTATTAAAAAGCATGTTTATTAAGTTTCTTTAATTACGTTATATTTCCATCCTGTATCTTCGGAAACATCGGCTGATTATTGATTTTTTATTGCCACGCATAAATTGTTTGTACAATCTGTGCTCGGGCATTTGATATTATGATTAAAATATAATAAAAAGCTTTAAAACCAATCAAAATGATTTAGAAGGCATTAAATGTTCTTATTTGCAAGAATTAATTGAAACGTGCCTTCAGCTCGGAGTATTACTATTAATTAATTATAAAAATAAATAAATAATTTCTGCACTAAAACGCACATTTATGATATTATGTTGTATTGTCGCGTTGTGTTCTATGGCGTGTAAGCTCGACGTTTCGATTTTTTACGGAAATAATAGGAGCACAATAGACTTTCGCTGAATTGGCGCCTACGCGCCTACTTAGCGGGATTCTCTTTTACAACATGCTGTAAGATCGAACTTACATCTCATCACTGCGAGTAGGAACTAAAAATAATATGGCGCGGGAGGGAAAAGGCTAGAAGCGCCAAATTAATTATGAGCATCGACTTTAAAGAGTCTTCTACTCGTATATACAAAAAAAAGTAATATTTCACTTCACTTCAAAACCAAGACACAATAAATTCGAAGTTGATTATGGCGTAAAATATTGTTTTTTTAATACAGCGTCACTGATTATACATTTTTCGAAATTAAGGAAATTTAGCTACATGTCTATTTTGTTCTATTTAATATGAATATATTATGACATGTCTATTTTGTTCTATTTAATATGAATATATTATGAACTGTCGCAAAATACATTAAATTGTTTAATATAACAGATTCTAGGATTTTTATTATTTTACCTCCTTTACCCCCCCCCCCCCCCCCCCGCCGCATATCTACGCTCTTGAACTAGCCATCGTCTATCTGTTTAAATTAAAATGGGATATATCAGTGGACAAAGCTAATAAAATAATATACTTACATACTAGATAAAAAATAATACTAGGTAATAATAAAAACTACAATGCAAGTAGGTTATTATTTTTTCATAACGTTTGCAAAATTTTTCTTAAATTCAATTTGTGAGTTGCCGCCATATTGCGCTTTATATCCGTTTCCTGTTGGCTTCACAAATCCGAGGACGGTATATAAAAACAGTTCTTAAACATCATCAATAAGAAATAGACAGTGTCTTGTTTCTTATCGATTAAAAAAATTACAAGACAAAAATAATTTATTTCTATCCACTTGTTCAGGCAAATGTCGTTTTTAAAATTTTCTATAAGTGGGAATATGTTGTTCTTTTAGCCCGAAAATACTTTTTTAAGAATACCCATGGTTTCGCTCGTATTGTGTCGGGTTCTGGTCGACTTTCAACTTTAAATCTACAGATTTAAGATGTTTGTTTTCATGAGGCCTCCATTTATTTGAAAACGAATCACATTTTGAAATCTTGATTTAACGGCCCGTTTGTTTGGACCCGATCAACCCGAAAACTATGCAACTGATTTTCTGGCAGTTTTCATGAATGGAAGTTTTGTGCTGTATGTACGAGAGCTCATTCCCGGACAACGCCGGTTATATAAAGCTAGTTTTTTACTAATAAAATATGGGTCCAGTTCGATAACTCGATGTGCCCAAATTTGGACTTTTTTTAAGTCATAGAAAACGCTAAATTTTGACGTTCGAAAAAAAAAACTTTGCGGATTATTCACAAATTTCCTCAAAAATACGTAAAAACTTTTCGTCTTTCACTGTCATTTTTTTAATCTAACCAATCAAAAATCACATATACACGTCATAGTAACTGGTGTACAATTACTGTATTACTATCTCGCTTTGTATACACGACACCGTAATTGTTTTTTAAAGAATTTCCCCCAAACGCCATCCCCCTTTCACTGCGCAAAATAAAACGTCATCGCATCGACACGATCCCATAATTGTTTTTATACACGACCACGTAATTGTTTATTGAAGAACTCCCCCCAAACGCCCTCCCCTTTTCACTGCACAAAAAAAGACGGGTTGCACTCCGGGAGTGCCGGCAAAAGTGAAAACTTGAATATTACACCTCTACTCTCCATCCGCCTTACGAATTTTCGATCAGTTTACCCATACCTCTACTCTCCATCCGTCTTACGAATTTTCGATCAGGTCACGTGTCCTGACGCGAGTTTAACATTTTTTACCCATTACAAAAAAAGTGTACAACGCCGCTAAAGAAGTTTTCACTTCAAAAACTCCGTCGAATCGTCGCGACCCCGTAATTGTTTTAAAGAAGAATTTCCATAAATGAATTTTCACTGCGCAAAAAAAATTAATTTATAAAAATAAATTTTCCGCACTTAAAACGGCTAATAACACTGTTATATGTTATATAATGATTGTATATTTCCAAAGGATATTTTAGACATCGAGTTATCGTACCTACTTTAATTGTAAAATAATATTCACTGTATTATTATTGATACCTATTTCGATGTTGAATCTTACATCAGGTCTGGCCAAGGGAAGCCTACAATCACATTCCCAACCTAGAGACAACAAGTAGATACTATTATATAGAGGTGGATCGTTAGTGTCGTTTTAAGTGTACGTCTTTCTAAGATCCTCTACTGTAATCTAGCAATTGTCGAGGCACAGATATGTCGTTAGCGAACTACTGTTATTCTCAAACAGCGACCTTTATCCGCGCATTTCATATCCACCTATATACAGAGTGTTTAGAGAAAAATTGCCACAAAGCAGGGTAGCACGTACCAATGTAAAATTGTAACGAAACCTCAGTAATAGGTCAAATGTATGTATTTTTTTTAAATTTTTGATTATTATTCGACCAAAAATACGGAAAAATTGATAATCATTTAAAAATGTAATATTATCC
This sequence comes from Xanthostigma xanthostigma, assembly GCA_963575645.1. NCBI lineage: Eukaryota > Metazoa > Arthropoda > Insecta > Raphidioptera > Raphidiidae > Xanthostigma > Xanthostigma xanthostigma. The sequence continues at coordinate 13,104,177 of OY754476.1, read as the reverse complement.
ATAAGACAAAAATTATTAAATTTCACATTCAAAACTAGACAGTTTAAACAATCGGCCATGTTGGCGGGCTTATGTGACGTCATGATATACGATGCATGCCAACCTTGATGTCAAATTGTCAATGTTCTAAGCATTTGGTGTTTTCTCTAAATCTATACTAACATACAAAGGTGAAGAATTTGTTTGTTTGTATGGTTGAACGCGCGAATCTTAGGAACTACCGGTTCGAATTGAAAATTTTGTTTTGTTGGATAGTCCATTTATCGAGCAACGCTATAGGCTATATAATATCATTAATGAGAAATGTTGCAAAATATAACTCAAAATTTGTCCGTCCGTCAAAAACTTTTGAACGGTAACTCCGATCATCATGAAATTTGGACACAACATCCATCTCGCTAAACTAAGATGAATGTGCGTACTCATGTTCCTCCACACATTCGTTCTTTTGCACTCGGGTGAAACCGGGCGGGACCGCTAGTACTGACATTATGTTACTGTGAGACGACACATATTGGTAAGACCAATAGCGTCGCGTTTCTATAATTCGAAAATACCGCGTATTTTCTACATTTCTTTTTTATTATTTGTTATTTTTTCAGTGATTAGATTAATAAAATAACCATTATGAATTATGATGTGATCAGCAACTAAAATATATTTCGAAATAAAAGTTTAAACCAGTTTGGAGTCTCATGCATGTGACCTATTTCGTTTAATTGAATTTAATAATACGATTTTATTAGTTTCTCCTGTATACGTATGTATGTATGAATGTTTTTTTTAACTTCCGGACGTCTGAATAATTTGAAATTTTGCAGACATATTAAAAATAGATGACAATGCAATTACTTAATTATTATTTTAAACTAAAACAACACGCCTTTATTGCAATATGAAGTGAAAAATGCAAAATAATTAAACAAAATCAGTTTTAATGTAAAAAAGCGTGGAGTGCTCTCTACTTAAATTTTGATAATGCCTCCACTTTTACAAATAGTTAACAATGAATAATTTATGATCACTGATATCAAGTACCCCACGCTTTTTTTAGAATAAAGCTAATTTTGTTGTCAAATTATTTTGCACTTTTTAGTTTATATTGCAATAAAAGCATGCTGCTTCAGTTTTTTTTTTAATTTTATTTTTTTGTGTGACGCCTAGATAGGAAAACGTAATTTTTATCTGTCTGTCCGTACCAGCATCACTGGTGAACGGCTGGAGCGATTTTCATGAAACTTTGCATGCTATTTAATAAAACTTTATAGATTGCGGATTATAGATACTCGACAACTGAGGCCATTAGCGTCTATAGTCTATGAAGAAACTTAAAGCATAGACTATTTTTATTTAAGCACACACACTAGGCTGGTTGCCAGCCGCGAGTTGTGGAAGCCGCTACTGTCAGCCATCAATCAGCTTGGTGTGAGCATAAAATTCGCCTCAGATCACGTGACTCACTAGAACTCGCTACCACCAGCGAGCAGCGCAGTCTGACCGAAGCAGTGCATCATCGGCGAGTAAACCATCACGTACCACGTGGTTTATGTTCGATGATGTAGTGACCGGATTGGCAGCCACTACTCGCGGTAGACTAGCGAGTAGCAGCCGTAGTGTGACCGGGCTGCCAGCCGCTGATCAGCAGCGGCTGACAAGCAGCCTAGTGTGACCCGCGCTTTAGATATAATGGAGCTTAAAAGTTACTGTCAAACAAAACTTACGCTAATGAGTTCTCAATCTGAAATAATAAATATGTAGCATCCACCTTCAGCGATATTCATATAATTAAGTATACGGTACAACATTATATAACATCGAAAAATTTGACAGATGACTGAGAAGAGTAGAATATAGCAGTGACAAGAGATTAGAGCCGCTTAGGGGTTACACGGAAAACAGTTATTTTTTATTTAATCAAGTCGATATAGGTAGCAGAAATTTTTGGGGGAAAGGCGTTAAAGTAAAAATATTTAAAAAATTCGATTACATTTAGTTCCAACAAATTGCTACACACGTTATTTAACGAAATTTACTTTTGACATGAAAAAAATTGTTCTTCGCTATGAAACATTAAATAAAATCTAATATTTAACAAGACAAGTTTAATAATAAACTAATATATCAAACAACGTCAGTTTTCTTTTGTGATAAAATCGCTTGCCAGTGCTTTTAAAACAATTTTCAAATGCTTTTCAACACATCGTTTTTGGCTGGAACTAAACCATTGGAAAATTTTGATACGGAAATATCACATTAATGGTTTTTTAAATGTTATAAAGGAACCGTAATGTTTTGTTTTAAAACCGAATCAGAACCATGAGTGCACTAGCCATAGCTTCAGGACATTATCACAAACATTTTTCTCGGAAAGCTGGCTATGATATCATCTCAACGCTTAATCTTATCAAAATTTAAATTATTCAACTATGTTCTACCAAGTGTCGAGTGAAGAATCAGTGCAAACTATGTTAATATTAGGTTATACCATCTTCACGCACGAGATACATAAAGTATACAAGTATATAAAATTAAATAAATATTTTTTGACCAATACAGTTTATAGCAAAGTTGATTTTTTTAATTTTTAGTGTACTTTTTGTTTTTATTTTTATAATAGGTACGTCATAATTTTTGACGATATTTTTAGACTTTTTAAATTGTGATACATTTTTAATGACTTGTTTTAGGCCTGTCTGATATCATGAAATAAAAACTATTATGTATTATTATAATTATTTGCACGTACCCCTTAAAAATAGCTAATTTTCACATCATTTCCAAAAGTTTTACAGTTCAATTTTATGCAAGTTCACTTCTAATTTGCAGGTTGCGTTGGATTTTCATACTTTTACTATGGAAATGGTAGTACGGCAACGTTTATTTTACTTTACGCACTAGTGTAGAATGGGTCATTTCACTATCGCTATGCATGCATGAAAAACAGCTAATATTTTTTTTTTTTTTGTTCAATTTACTTTGTTTAGTTTTTTCTTCCGTTTCGATTCTTATTCATAATAATTAATAAGACAAATCGCAGAATTGTGGACAAAAAGTTAGATTTATTAATGTACGACGTTTTGTCTATAGACTTTTTCAAGTACAATAAGAAAATTCAAAACAATAATTATAAAAATAAACATTAATTATTAACCATAGCAAACAACAAAAGTTTATTTTTGTCTTATGTACCTATGCTATGGTTAGTAATTAATGTTTATTTTCATAATTATTGTTTTGAAGTTTCTTATTGTACTTGATAAAGCCTAAATCTATAGACGAAACGTCGTACATTAATAGTTCTAAGTTCTAACTTTTTGTCCACAATCCTGCGATTTTTCTTATTAATTATTATTTCGATGGACACGATAACTAATATATACTTATTCATAATTTTAATGATAAACAGAAGTTATTATAATTCATGTATTTCTACTGTATATCATGAATCCCAAAAAAAGTTCAAGCTCATATAATAAGTACCTAGTGAAAACACAAATAGTTATTATTCATATTACACAGCTACCTTTAACAGGATTTCTCAGATTCACAGCTGAAAGAAAATTACGTAAATTTATTTCGAAATCGTTCTGAAAATAAATAGCAAATGAAATGGGTTTACATATAAATGCATAAAAGATAAAAAATGTTAGCATTTACATATTTTTATTTCGTCTCAGATAAATCGAGCATTTGTGTTCTCAATAAACAACGATACAGGGACTGTGGTTGAAACTATAATAAAGGAGGTTGAGTTAGAGACGTTATCAGTTGAATACAGATTCAGGGTTGCACAATATAAAACATCAAAACATTTCTTACCGCTTTTCTAAAGGCTCAATTACATTGAACGAGTTTACAAGCTGCTTGTTGGCGAATTCGCTAGTTGCTAGTAAACTCGCTCAGTGTAATCAGTTTACTAGCCAAGTAGCAGATTGTAAACAATACAATACAATATCTCTTTATTTATAACCATAGTCGGTATAAATTGAGTCAATATAAGATCAGATACAAAAAAATATAAATTTCTCAACTCTTTCGACTAGCGGGAAATGGGTGAAAACTCAAAAGCGCGATTTGCACCCAAACGAACGCCCGGCCGGCAAAATATTGTTGTCGTTAGAATTACAGATGTGTGCAAAATTTCAACTCAATCGGACAACGGGAAATAGGTGAAAAACCATGAGATTTGAAACAAATTGAAAAAAATGTAGCTGGTAAAAACAAACAAATATACGGAACTTGAAGTTAAATAAAACCGTTTAAATTAAATAAAGTGACAGCGGTTTAATAGCAAACTTATAATAAATTCCATCAGATGTCGCTAGTACTTCTAAAGTCGTTATTTTCGCTCAATGGTAATCCTCTTTTTGTCGTAGCGTACTAATTGCATACAATGTACCGTTGGGAATCAATAGAGTTTATATTTGAGTCTTTTTCAGTGTAAGTTCATAAAAACTTTTTAACAAAAAAATTAAACCGCCGAAAAACTGAAAAGCAAAAAATAATAAATCTTTTTATTTAACTAAGTTCTATCTAAGTAGTTGAACGTATGTGACAGTCTAGTATATCTAAGTAATTTTGAGTCGGCGTCAACAATCCTTCGCCGGAAATCTCTGAGCGTTCACGAAGTTAATGTCAGCGACAGAGCAACCCGAACGGGCACACTGAGGGCACACGTCTTTGCGAGTGGTCGTGTGGAGAGCGCATGTTTGGAATGTTAATGTTTATCGCTGAAGATTTCACGTATCATTGTTAATTTGATTTGGTTATTTCTTTTAGTGATCTTTGTTCATTGATGGTTTGACGCCGACTCAAAATTACTTAGATATACTAGACTGTCACATACGTTCAACTACTTAGATAGAACTTAGTTAAATAAAAAGATTTATTATTTTTTGCTTTTCAGTTTTTCGGCGGTTTAATTTTTTTGTTAAAAAGTTTTTATTTTATAATTTTTTGTGGCTATATAATTTATAATTGTAATACACAAAGCATGAAAATCTGTGAGTGAACTATAAATCACCTCTATTTTCCCACCCTTAGGGTAGGAGTTTTTTTTCCAAATTTATATGAGACGAGCCTCGAGGTATACCCTATCCAATAAAAAAATAATTATCAAAATTGGACCACTCGGTAAAAAGTTATGTGTGGTCATACATTACAATCAGTGAGTGAACAATCAATCATCCCCTGTTTTCCTACCCTTAGGGTTGGAATTTTTTTACCAAATTTATATGGGACCAACTTCGGGGTATACCCTTTCAAACAAAAAAATAATTATCAAAATCGGACTACTCTGTAAAAAGTTATGCGTGGTCATACATAAATAAAAAAAAAAAAAATAAAAAAAAAATAAAAAAAAAAAATATACCTACGCGTCGAATTGAGAACCTCCTCCGTTTTTGTTTTTCGTCGGTTAAAAAGTGAATGCCTCTTAGAAAAAAAAAATTAAAATAAAAATTTGTCGTTTAAATGCCTTGAAATCACTTAAACGACGGATACGGAGGAAGAATTATTGCAAGATTAAAGGAAAGAATTTGCCAGTATCAAATATTTTTATGATTTATTTGAATAATATTGAGTATATGTTTAGATATATTTTTTTACTTTTTATAATGTAACCTTTGTAAATGATGCGTCGCCACCAAAAAGTTAGAAATAGAGATAAGATTTATTTTTTCAAGTTTATACATAATTTGGTGATACAGATATATCGCAATTTTTATGTTTGAAAAAAATAAGTATATCTTAAGGGGGGCCCCGTATTAGATATACTTTTCCAATATACCATTTAATTAATGTCTCCGTTAAAACGGAAATTCACAAATGCATAATACACATAAGAGAAAAAATAATTTTTAAAATAATCAAACTGAACTTTTACCTCATAACATCAAAAAAATATTGAATATTTTCAACGGAAAGTAGTTAAATTATAATAGTAACTAAAAAAGTATGCATGAGATTCTTGCGCGTTAGAAGTGAAACTTATATTCTAGCGTTTGTCGACGAATTTATTATTTGATAATTAGAAAATGGGGTAATTATACACTTTCACGGTCACCTGGTTTTTTGGCTCTAGAAAATCGAAAAATAGATGGATTTCAATGATCTCGGTCTCAAAAAGTTCCATTTTACGGCGGATTTATGAAAAAAATTAGTTCACCCCGGAATTACAATTCGCATACCCGTTTATCGTTCACCCCGGAATTGTTTTTTTAAAAACTCCACATTTGCCCCTTCCCGTTTCACTGCGAGACAATTCGCATACACCTTTATCGTTCACTCCGGAATTACAATTCGCATACCCGTTTATCGTTCACCCCGAAATTACAATTCGCATACCCGTTTATCGTTCACCCCGGAATTGACGTCAGAAACAGTTATAAAGAATTATATGTAGAAAGTCAATTTTTTTTTGCATTTAAAGTCATGAAACTGTGAGAAATATTGATTTTTTCAATTTTCGTATTTTTTTCCATAAATCCGCCATAAAAACGAAGATTTAAAAAAAAAAATCATCGAAATCGGATGATTTTTCGATTTTCTAGAGCCAAAAAACCAGGTGACCGCGAAAGTGTATAATAACCGAAAATGGTTATGTGGAATTTGCTACCGTGACTAGAGAAAATACACACAGTACGCACTGCGCATGCGTGCAGAGTGCGTATGACGCTTTGAAAGAGAACAGAAACGATTCTCCCATTCTTTCCTCCGCCAGTTGATGTCGGAGAAGGGGAAGCGTTTCACTTTTCATATGATCCAGGTCAATTTACCCCTCTTAGCACGCCCAAAAAAGTTTTACTTGACAAATTTTGAAAAAATTGACTAGATTAATATAATTGTAAATGATATTGATATCCCAGCTTTACAATAGAGAAAATAATCTTTAAAACAGTTATGTATCCGCTTTTATGTGGTATCATTTCTAAGTTTTAATATATTTTTTTCCATGTACAAAGAAAGAATAAAGTAATTGCATTTAAAATTATATTACAAATTGTAATAATTTGGTAACGCAGATGGGATAATATTTTTTATACTGACGCTCTGTGAATGTCATTAGTTTCATTATTTACTGCGCAGTGAGCACGCGAGATTCACTTGCACAGCTAGTATGTTAGATAAATTAGCTCTCTGCGGACAACATTATCTGCCACGGAAGATATTTTTTAAAATCCGAGTTTCGCCAGCAGAGATGGATTTTTATTATTAGCTGGGCGAATTCCGCCAACCGACCAGAAATAAAGAATGCTAGTTAAATTAAATTATAACTTACCACAATAATGGTTAATTTCCAGAAATGCATACACTTTTTACTAACACACAATGAGCAAGTACTCGATTTGCTCAATTTAATAAAATACGTTCAAAATAAGCATTTGTATTAAATTATCTCTAAAACTTACACTCACTTCTATATTAATTTATCGGAAAACGACTATAATATTTATTTGTTTCAATTAGACATTAATAAATCAAAAGTTTTTATATTTTATTTCAGTTCGTAACTTATAAATGCACAACCGATACTAATGAAAAGAACTAGTATATTCATGAAATAGAACTATGTACGTTGCATAACTGCTTTTAAGAATTGGTTTCAAATAATCGATACGATCCTGATCTGACATGACTGCTCTAATAAGGCAGTAGTTCATAAACTTTTTAGATCACGCTTTTTTCAAAATGCGGTACGTTCCGGCTCTCAGCAACAAGCAAGGGGTCCTAAACCATCATTTATTTCGGTTAGTGTGATGATGTTGCTCAATACACGAACTTGTCAAGTTCAATATTATAATAAGTATTATATAACTGTAATTTTAATCTAAGTTTTTATATTGTAGTTTTAATTTAAATAAATCAATTGATATTTATCTAGCAACGAAGAAGTATCTTTTTATAAAACCTTTTAAATATGAAATTAAAATAATTACAAAAACACAACAGTTAGGTTGTCAGTTTCGGTTTGTATAATTCGATTTCAGTTAGCTAAAATCATATAGTACTTTCATTATATACCGAGCATAGGAATAAAATAACAATCGCACCATTAGGGTGCAAACATATACTTTTGTCTTTTTTAAGTCGTGAGAGCTCGTTGGTTCTGATTGACTAACGCCATAGACAAAGACATAAAACTTTTGAAAAAAGAGAGATATACTCCATGCTACTAATATAATATGCATTGTCGCAATAACCAAGGAATTGCTTCGAAAAAAGAGAGGCAGATATATTTTCGTTACGCTTTGTTACCTTCGCTCACCGCACATAGACAATGCTTCATATAGTAATTATATTGCAATATTATATTGCACAATATTTTTCGACACAATATTTTTGTAAAATACCCACTCGGGATTCACTGAGAGCAGATGAATTAAAATGTCAACGAAAAGCGTATCAATTATTGTGCAAAATTATGCGTACAAATTATTCAATAGTGCACAATTAATTACTAATAAGAACAATCTTTATTCAATATTTGCGCAGTATACACAATATATGTATCAGACACACATTTATATTGTGCAATATCAATCATTGCGTAATAATATTGATCGTGTAGGGGCCCCTTTACGAGCAAATTTGAAATAATAATTAAATTATTTCAATATCCGTGACCCAATACTATTACATAATCGGTTGTTGAAAAAGTATGAAAGAATTTAATATCGACAGGTCAAGGTAAAAGGCCATAACCTTCAAATTCAAGTCGTCTTCCAATTTTGATAATAAAATACACAGATTTAAATAATTTATCTTCAAAAGGAATTATTCCAAAACACTACAATCAGGAATACTGGATTCTTCCAAGAAAAAATACTGTTTGAATGAAACAGATGAAGCAAATTTAATTGTAGGTATTTAGTATTTTTTATTTCTTTTATTTTTCAACATCCAATAATTTCTTAAGTTTTTTTGTAAATTGAATTGCAGATATTATTATTTAAATTTTCGAAATAATTAGAAGTGTTCTTATGTTTGAAGTTTTAAAGAAATTAATGCATGTCTGTGCATTTATTATTATCTAAATATTGAAAGTAATGTATTAAGCCGCGTTACGAAAATATTAATGAAGGTTATGATTCCATTTTGCTGTAACCCGTCAAATTATGAGGTTTATTCTCTATATTAACGTTAATATTGTTGCTATATATCGAGCGGGTGGCGTAGTGGTGAGAGCACTAGACTCGCATTCCGGAGGTACCGGGTTCGAATCCCGGCGGGAGCAGATGCGGCTGAGGTTGAGGTTTTCCACGGTTTCAATAATTCCAGATAAATATCTCAAAATTTGCCTACCTAATTCTAGTGTTCTAAAATTCCTTCATTCGCCCATTGCTATGAAATAAGTGGAAGTTTAAAAATGTATAAGTGCGATAGATGGAAAAAATAGTAATGGTGCGAATGGCGTCTGTTATGACATAAAGTCGAGAAGCGGACGTTAAACGCATTATTATTATTATTATATAAATGCTAAATTGATTATTTTAACCACAAATATAACAAAAAATACAACCTTTTATATAAACTCAACCAATTACCCGGATATCAAATATTTTGTAAAATTCATAAAATGAGGGTTACGACCTGTCACCTTGGGCCTGTCGATATTATTTATAATTTTTCCTCATGCACGTTTTGTGAACCGCTGCCATACGTCAATAAAAAAGTGAGAAATTTTTAAAAATTACAGTTCCTACGCGTTCATGAGGAATAAATACAGTCGAGTCGCGTTATGAACCCGATCAAGGGGCTGTAGGGGAATATAATTCTACAAATCGCCGTTCCCCCACTTCAGTTCAGCAGTCAACCACGACATTTCATGATTTCCGCTACTTTTTGAAGTTTGTGTTGTTTTTTTTGTTTTTTGTAGTTTAAATAAAAAAATAAAAACGGTTCGGTCTCATATAGAGAGACTAAAACGATTTTTTTTAGCTTATGGAGAGGCGAGGTCTTTAGTGAGGACATAAAAGTCACCGGCCTCATAACGCGAATCGACTGTAATATTAAATTATTTAATTTTTTTTTTAAAACAACTGATAAGGTAGCAGTCTTGGGGTCGGGAGTTTTTCAAATTTTTAATTTAATTTTTATAAGGTTACAGGACTGGATTCGTGCCGTTTTTTGGAGGCCTCTAAATTCGGCCATAGATTGTTAACCCCACATGGTCAACTATTGTCATACATGATACATCTCTAGCATCTCTATTCATATTACAAAAAAAGACTATCAGAGCATTGTTTAAGCTCAGTCCACGAACCTCATGTAAACCTTATTTTAAAAATTATAAAATTTTAACTTTTTATTCAATGTATGTTTATGAAGTGTCTGTGTTTGTGAAATCACATTCAAATTATTTTAATACAAATATTTCGATACACAATAAGAACACGAGACAAACTGGTAACCTGCGTACTCCACTGCCAAAATCCTCTATGTATCGAAATAATGTAAATTTTAATTTAGTTGACATTTTTAATAAAGTTCCGAGTGAAATTAAAAGACCTACCTCTATCACCTTTTAAAAGACAATTGAAAAAATATTTAATAGAAAAATGTCTCTATTGTATTGACGAGTTCTAATTTTATCTGTATTTTAATTATTATTTATGTAATGTATATTGACATATTTCACAGCTTTTATGCTATTTTCGAAATAAATATATCTATCTATCTATCTATACTTGAGGAGTCAAAGGATGGTGTCCTCCCATTTGCGGTCGGAACAATTTTCGTCCCAATTGCGGTCAATAAATATAATAAAAATGCAAAATAATGTCAGCGGTGATCTCACTTGCGGTGAAGAAAATAACTTTATAAATCGGCAATTCCAAATTTCCTACAGAAAGAATAAGTCATTTAAGTCATCTAAACAATTCCGAATGCAATATAATAAATTTTTCCAAACATCAAAATTATATGGCACAACTAATTTTAATTCTTACTAATAAGGCCAATAGGTATTTGTCTTCATTTTTTATTTAATTCAACATTGTTAAGGCGATGGTGTTTTTGTTGCGCCGTGAAAAGCAAAGGGGCTATGGAGGAGTTCCTTAAAAAAAGATTACGGGGTGCTATTGATGCTATGGTGTTTTTGTTGCGCAGTGAAAATCGAAGAGAGGGTATGGGGGAGTTTCTTAAAAACGATTACAGGGTTCTGTTGATGCGATTGTGTTTTTGTTGCGCAGTGAAAAGCGAAGAGGGTATGGGAGACTTCATTAAAAGACGATTAACGGGGGCTGTTGATGGTGTTTTAGAAATTATCAAATTTTCTTTGACCGCAAGCGGGGTCACTTCTAACGAAATTTTATTTTAATAATATCGATTGACCGCAAGTGGGACGATAATTGTTCTGACCGCAAGTGGCGTTATTTCCGAAGGCTCCCTCCTTATTACGGTCATGTTCGAAAGATTTGACGTTGACACGTTCAGTTTACAGCCTATTTCCCCGAATAGATCCGTTGAATGGACACGTGTCAAACTGGTGTAGTAAAATAAGGAGAGTTGGGGAATGTGGGGTTGATAAGGATTTGTGAGACCGACAGAACATCACAGGATGAGAAAAAGTCAAGATGCCATCAGACAAACTAATTTTATGTGACATGAACTTTTTCTTTTATACGAAATTTAACAAGTGAAAAATGTTTCTTCTTTGTGAAAAAAACATAAAGCGTTTCTAAGCGAATTGAAATAAAAATACGGAAAAAAACATTTGCAATAAAATATTTCAGCAGTAAGCGAAGCGCAAAATAATGTTTATTCTGGATAGAAACACAAATAATTTATGTGTTAATAATTTTTACAAATTTCAGCGCTGAAGTCATGCCGGACTCCTTCTAATTTATTCTATTACGATGAATAATTTAGGAATATGCACTTAAAAATTTATTATTTATTTTCGAAATTGTTTCAACATCGAAATTTAACTCTATATTATTTAGGATTCATTTCCGATTCGGGTGTGTTAACCGAGCTTTTGAATTAATTAAATAAAATTTAATTAAACTTTGAGCAACTGTTTCTCTCTTATTTTTGAGTTTTGATAAAAAAAGTTACTTAAAATATTTGTTCGTCTATTTGGTTTGGCACTGCGACCAATGTTTTTTTATTTTTTTTATCGACATTTTACGCAATTTTCACGGAGTGTTCTACGTTGGATTTAAGAAACATGCTCCCTCCAATTTTAAGAATAAACGTGTAAAATTTGCAAACGAAAAATAAACAAGCTAGCGAAAACGAGGCGCGTCTGTCTCTTAGATTAGTTTTTAATTAATAAAGAAATTAATTAGCGACAAAGTTTACTGAACCCATAAAATAAATGTAACATAAAATCAATGCTGCTATACAGCATTTACCTGCCTCAAGAATTCTAAACGGTTCAAGCAGACAGTAAAACTAAATAAATCTACATAATATAAGGTTATAATTTAATAATTACTTCTCATTAATTACTTTAGTATGAATTACTTCATTCATTTTAGTGCAATTTAATTTTAAATACGAGCTTAACAACATAATATATACAAATCGTGGGGAATCAGTTAATATCTCGTATCTGTAAAATTTAAAACTTGCGTTAAATATTTATCGGTAACGGTATAACAATGGCAACAAAAAACAAATAATATATTTTCACATCTGTAGTGTGTAGTGTAAACAACGTATCACTGTTTGTTGGACGGCATCATACAGTTTGGGCGTCGTAGCCGCGGCTAGCCGACCTGCAGAGTTTCGCCCACTAACAACTTGCGTTTATATGATAACGCGCGTTGGCGGCGCGTTGAACGCGCGTTGTCATATAAACAGTCATATACAATTGTATAGAAATTGTAAACGCGCGTTGGGCCAACGCGCGTTGAACGCTCTTCATGTGTGCTAGGCCTAATACACTGTAAAAAATTAACGATTGAATTTCGACCACAGACTGGGCCGCTAGTTTATATAAATGCGTAAAAATACTTATAAAAAGTTATTGCAATTAAAGATTTGAACAAAATGTTATCATTCAAGTCATCCGCCCGAAAAAAAATGAGAAGACCAACAGAAAATGTGTAATAACATAGAATATTCTTATTGTTGCGTCGAGAATATTTATTATATTCTTTTGAAAAGTTGTTTACAAACTTTTCAACTTAAGAAAACATAATAAATATATCGGCTCACCTTATGACAAGGTTCAAATCGTTATTATAAGCATAAAAGTTCGAAAAAAATTCTGAGAAACAGGTGACTGGTTATAGACAGCTTGTCTAGTGCAAAAGGAAATACATATATATCTACGGTGCTCTGCTACCTACATGTTATACTGCGTGTTTAAAACAACTGCAACGCGCTTCTGCTGAGCTGTCGATAAACGCTACTTCACGCTCCATTTTAATTTCAAATCAGAAATGTACACACATTCCAAATACTTGGCAATGTGATTCAACCATTGAATAAATTTAAATCTACGAAAAATTCATTTTAAGAAAAGCGCAATTTAATTATAACATATTGAATGAATGATGGTAAATTATAGACGCTCGACAATTAAGGTCACAAGCAGATATTACAGGATATTTCTCACTGCTCAAGTTGCTATAAAGTTCTCCTTAAGCTCTTTCTACACGAGCGATTTTCTATCGCCAAAGTCAAAAAAAAGGTTTATGTCTGGTCGATATTTGCCTGCTTGCATTTGCTGCAATCCAAGAGTACCCCCCCCCTTTAAACATCAAACATTTGTCGCTTGATGTCATCGAAAACGCTGGTGTTTGCATAAAGTGCTTTATTAACGCCAGTGAAGACTAGAGATGCCACGAATATTCGGCTACTATTCGGTATTCGGCCTATTCGGCTACTTTTTTTAATATTCGGTATTCGGCCGAATGTTGCGTACTATTCGGCCGAATACCGAATATCAAATCATGGGGAAAAACGCACATATTACTCAAAAATATGCGATTTTTTTCTTAAATAGTATTATTTTGTAAAGCTTTTAGTGACCAAACAGTGATATTTTTTAGTAATAAGGACTATTAATAACACAATTTGATGTAACAATGAACAAATAATGCGTGTCGTGACACGGTCTAGTTGCGAAAATGAAACAAATACGCCCGCAGCGTTGCTACCGCACGCTTCGTAATGGGACAAGTCGTAACCTGTCACCCGCGAAATGTACAAATAATGAGCCGAACATTCGGCCGCCGAATATTCGGCGCTTCGGCCGAGAACATGGCCGAATATTCGGTATTCGGCAAAATCACTATTCGTGGCATCACTAGTGAAGACATAAAACACTGCTGTTATTTTATATATACCTACTACAAAATTCAGATTGTAAAGCATTATATAAATAAATAGCATAACATAAAAAGTACGTGAGAATTATTTATTTATCAATTATGACGTACAATATATAAATAATTAATTTGTTTACACTGAGAGCGTAACTTCAAATTGTGGCGCCAATGATCTTTATTTTACTTAAATGGCCATCAGCTCAACAGCCCGGAACAAAACAAGTATTTCCAGATCGTCTAGTTTTATCCGTTTTCTTTGTAATTAAAAAACTTTATAAAATTATAACTATTTTGACTTTAAATAAACATTTCACTGACTTACGGAAAATTTGAGTTGGAAGTTTCCCCTATTGGTCACCATAAACGCTCGCATCGATACATTTGTAACTCCGCCTCCTTGCACATAGCCCTTAGACTGTCTCAGTTCACTATTATATCGCAAAATTAATCAGTTAAATTTAATTAATTTTATGGCACATATACTTTTATACAAATATCTATGTGAAATTATAGCGTATTGTCATGCCAGACCGACATTTCCTCTTCTCCCGCGCCTGTGTTATATGTTAATGGTACATATAAGTCGTGAAATAGTCAGTTTTTCGACTTATAACTTCACATGACATGCAGTGTACAAGTGCTCCACGGCGGAGACATTTTTGACTTCCACGAATATCGAGATAAAATATTATGGTTTTATACTAAATCTTATTATGCTCTCATAACAGGGGTCTATTATTTCCGGGAAATGTCGGGCTATATTCCATTAAAAAAATCCGTTAAAATATAATACCTAAATACAGAAATACTTATCTTACTTATAGTTTTATATGTATAAAATTAAAACCATACTATGATAATACTTATATGTTTATCAAAATGTAATAATGTAAAAATTACTTACTTTATATATATTTTATAGTAGTGCTAATAACCCTAGAGTTTTTTAGTTTAGTTAGTGGCTGAATACACAAAGGTGTAAAAGCCAAAAATGTATATTAAAAAAAAACCCTAGAGTTGAAGTACTTTTGAACGGTAACTCCGATCATCATGAAATTCGGACACAACATTCGTCTCGGTAAATTAAGATGAATGTGCGCACTCAGGCCCATTCGTTCTTTTGCACTTCTTTTGCACTCGGGACCGCTAGTAAAATATATAATCGGGTATATAGCAGTGCCAAATAGACATTCGGTATATTTAAATGTAAAATAAGCAATTTCCGTTCGTAAACCATGGACCCGTCTTCTCTGCACACATGTATTATATTATTATACATCATCAAGTCAGCTTTTTTAAAAAGGAAATGCATTGCAATAACATAATCACTATTTTACGTTCATCTGAAGTTTACATTGATGTTCAATAATAAGAAAAGGAAATTATTTTCTCAGAAGTATTTGAAAATAAATTTATAAAAAAGCTGTACCTATATAGAAAACAGCAATATGATGCAACACCCTTATATATGGCACCGTAAGTAGCCGAAATCCGATTTTACGTGTATGTGTTACGGTCTATACCCGAATTCGATCAATGACCGAAATAAATGCGCAAAACTAGTTTTGATCCACGAATATTTACCAAACCTGAAATCTTACATTTAAAGGGGTAATGAGTGTTATAAAATGAGCAAAACTAGTTTTGCGCATTTTCATTTGGACAAAACTAGTTCTGTCCATTTCTGAACGGACAGTACTAGTATGGCATCGGAATCTTCTTTGCTTTTTTTAATTAACTTTTCCACATCAATGATACTTATTATATCAAAGCGATTTACTCTTCTGTATTCTTTAGTTGTTTAACAGACAGGTTTTAATTCAGCTTTCAACAAATTTGCTTTCTTAACCTTACTTAGTGTAGTAGGGTAATTATGTTTCGTCATAAAATTATATGTTTCAGAAGCCTTCAATAGGAGACTAGTTGAGACTCGAATTCATCTTGCATTTTTACTTAATTATGACACTGAATATCTTACAATTATATTAATTATAAAATTCAGGAGAACAAGATAGGTACATAAACAAGAACATAACCCTACTTTTATTCGGGTTGATTAAATGAAACAAGCAGAACTAGTACTGTCCGTTAAGAAATGGACAGAACTAGTTTTGACCAATTGAAAATGCGCAAAACTAGTTTTACTATATATTTCAGGAAACGGGGATGGCCTGCTCATTTTAAACGATTTTCAAATTTTTCTATTTCATTAGTTTACATTTAGGCACCAAGAGCTGGGACCTAGCTTGCGCGGGCCCCTTATCCTACCTATCGTCTGGTTTGCAGCAATCCCCACAAGCTAGGCCCGTGGAGGACCCGCGCAGGCTGGAATCCGGCTGACAAACGTCACCTCGACTATATGGCCAGTCTAGTTTAATATGAAAAATATACGTTGAAAGGATTCTAAAAAATAACCCAGTGTTAATACAAATATTGAGATTAAAAAAATTTCTAATAAAAAAAAAATTAAATACTGCAATCGGCCATGCTAATTGAAACATCGAATGACGTCACTTGAGTTAAATAAGTATGGCCGCTGTTAAGAGGTATTTTCATATCATGTTGAAAAAGTGTCCGTTGAATAGAGGTGTGAGCTATGGAAATATGGTCGTTTTTAAGAGGTATGCTTTTCGGCTACTTACTGTAGAGCGACTTCTAATTGAAAGCTGAATTAAATAGCCGAATTAAAATTTTATTTCGTGTCTATCCTAGTAAGAGCGCAAAACTACTAATGTTCGTAGATACTTCGCAATCTTACTAGGATAAGTACGCGTAAAACGGCTATTTACGGTAACATATACATATTTCCTAATAA
Source organism: Xanthostigma xanthostigma (assembly GCA_963575645.1). Lineage (NCBI taxonomy): Eukaryota > Metazoa > Arthropoda > Insecta > Raphidioptera > Raphidiidae > Xanthostigma > Xanthostigma xanthostigma. The sequence goes on along the minus strand of OY754476.1, from coordinate 13,087,077 downwards.
CATGACATTTCCAGGGAAAATACACTTCTAGATTCTTGCTTGTTTTGTATGCTCGAGTTGAATTCAGCATGTGCCATTTTTTATGAGTATTTTAAATAAAAAAAATATATAAATAGGGTTCCGTTAATTCTCACTAAAACCGAATTTATTTATTTTGAAAATTTTCATAAAGTCTTTTTGTTACAGTGTTCGTTGTAATTCCCAATTAAAGACTATATTCAGGATTTTCTTAAAGATATTTTGCATCGCTAGTTTGGAGATAAAATGGTATAATGGCTTTCAAACCAAATATCTCGTGACTGAAGGATTGAAATCAAAAGGTCCCAAAACATTTTTTTTTACATTTTGGGATACCTACCAAAAGATACCTCACTCAACGGGGTAAATGAATGAGTACACTTTCCACTCAAGGGGAAGGAGTTAAAAAAAATATTTTCCGAGATCAGAACATTTTTTTTTACATTCTGGGAGATCTACCAAAAGATACTTCACTCAACGGGGTAAATGAATGAGTACACTATCCACTCAAAGGGAAGGAGTTCAAAAAAAAATATTTTCCGAGACCAGAACATTTTTTTTTACATTTTGGGAGATCTACCAAAAGATACCTCACTAAACGGGGTAAATGAATGAGTACACTTTCCACTCAAGGGGAAGGAGTTCAAAAAAAAAATATTTTCCGAAAATCTCATAATTTGTGTTTTTGGGTCGTCACTCTACGTCCGTATACCAAATTGAAACATTAGTGATATTGTAACGAATGTTAATTTTGAGGTATTCGCGAATGTGAATATCTGTCGCCGATATTCGCGAATAAGAATACGAATATTCAGTTTTCAAATCTACCGCCATTTGTCCAAGGTTTAAATTTGGCGGTTAATAGGTCGCGCACACATTTGGAATGATTCTAAATCATGATTCTTTTCATACTCTTATCGAGTCTGATCCTTTTTAGGTAGTATTTCGCAAATTCAGTGGTTTGGTCCTTACAATATCAATGCATGTTATGATTTCCATACGACAATCGTAAAATGGAATCTCGCAAACATCTGTCAACGTTTTATTATGACAATTTATCATGTGTTCAATCGAAATAATTACGAGAGTTAGTATGTACTAACAGATATTCCTAGTTTCTACGAGAAGCAACAATGAATATTCATTTTCAACGGTAAACATGTTTACTACTTCTCACATATGCTATTATTAGTACATCTGCTTATACAGTTTTTTCACAATAATACTTGTATTTTTTATTCATTATTGTTTTAAGCTTATTTAAAAAAAAAAAATATTTTTTTAGATCGATATAAAGCGTGTTTTTTAGTTTTTTTAAACTATATTTATTTTTCACTTTTTAGTTTGATATAAAGCGTGTTTTTTAGTTTTTTTATACTATATTTATTTTCCACTTTTTAGTTCAATTTATTGTCAAAAATTTACCGAAAAAAAAACCATTTTTTTTTCGGTGTGGACGGGATTAGAACCCACGACCCATGATTCCGAGAGTTGACGTCAGCGAAGATCCGTGCCTTAGACCGCACGGCTAACCACTGTAGTTACAGTGCTGGCATATTATACTACAGTAATAAACCACTTGCTGTAGTCCAAACGAAGGTTACAAACAAACATACATACATACAAACTTACAAGTGAAGTTAATATAAAGCGAGTAAAAAAGGTTTGACACTGCGACTCGAGTTTTTATTATTTGGTTTTAATCTACGATCTTTTTACCCGATTACGTTTCATATTGGAATCTTAATTTGTACTTTCGAGTTAGACACAGTCATTTTTTCTTTGTTCTTTTAATAATTTTTTTATTTGATATTGTCGTGGTAGCATCGAAGTAGCGTATTTTGTGATGAGAGAGCGAAATAACATTAGTGCACTTTCATACACTGAGCTTCTCTTTAGTTACAACGTACTACAGACTAGAGCGAGTGTGGGAATGCTAAAAGACAGGGTGGAATGATATTCCTACGAGATGATGTTACACGTACGAAACAGTCCCTGCGGGACTAACAACCAGTAGTTACCTCACCCTAAAGTTTCGTTCACACTAACTGAGAAACACATCAGGGACATATTTAAAATGATATTAGGGAACGTTCAAGTGTCTTTCTTCTATAAAATCGACCCGACACGACCTGACTTACAAATTCTATGAAAACACTTGTTTTTGAGATACTGATTTACAAGATCACAAAAAATAAATATAATATTTAAATATTTTAGTCGATAGATAATAATCTGAATATAAAAAACTAAAAATATAAAAGCATTGACAATCGTAATAAGATATTATTTTTTTAATATTGTCGCGCGCCCCCTGTTTGGACGAATCTTCTAGCAACAACAATGGAAAGCTGGTAAAAAAAACCCGACCTTCAGAGAATCGCCTGGAGAATGCAATGCATGTAAAGAAACATTGAGAAGCTTAGAGAACATTCGATAGATGGGGGACAAAGCTATAAAATGCGAGCGGAGTGGTCGGCAGTCGGTCAGTCAGTTGTTCCTGAGGCGTTCATGTTCATGTTCACGGTGCCAGTGCGTTGTGACATAAATAAATAGGTGCAGTTATGTAAATCTGGTTTAACATAAAAAACTTTTTGTAAATACAAGTGTTACTGTACTAGATAAACTTTGTTGTGTTGTAAATATTTTGTGTACATAATTTAGTGACTCTATATTCTCTGTTACTTAGTCTTTTATTTTATTATTTGGAACTGTCGTTATTTTATTTCTGTTAACGTTATTATTTCTGTTAAGTTAAAGAAGTACGATTTCGTTTGTGTGTTTTAACTGTTTTGTTAAACATTTATTATTGTAAATAAATAATTTCCACCATGAACTAGAAGTTTTGTTACAATAAAAAAAAAAATATTTTCCGTGTAATTGTATAATAATTAATTAGCCCTTATACTATAATCAAAAAGCTAATATTTCCTACCTTATAGGCAGCAAATGACAACATGAGCAGAGCATTTGAATCACCAAACACCAAATTCCTGCGGGCCTCGCATTGCTGTAGTAGATCACCAGGGCAGGATCTTTGACATGTCCTCCTTTCTTCAGTTTATCTTTTAGTTTATCTTTTATCCAGGCTTGAGCCCTGTCAGCTTCCATGATCATATCTGTAATTTAAAAAAAACGGGAAAACCCTGTAGTAAGTAATCAATATATAATATGTAAAATAGTAATGGGCCCCTTGTTTGCAATTTCGTTTTTATACGAAGTTTTGAGGTATTCTGTATTGTGTATTAAGGGATTAAGTTTTTATTTTGTCTAAAAACCAATTTAGAAATAAGTAGTCACAACACACTAAATCAGGCCTGGGCAAATGGCGGCCCGCGAAACTTTATAAATGATTTTTAAGAGCGAAAATAGTTTGCCAATATAATTTGGCGCATAATTTTTTTTTTTAGAATAATAGTAAATAGCAAGGGATTTTTTGTTGCGGAAATAAAAGGACCTTTTTTTTGCTCTCCAAATTTTTGGCCCACGGTCAAATTTTCATCGGCAATGTGGCCCGACGATCAAAAGATTTGCCCGCCCCTGCTATAAATTAATATTAAAAATAATAATAATAATAATGCGTTTAACGTCCGTTTCTCGTCTTTATATCATGACAGACGTCATTCGCACCATTACTATATTTTTCCATTTAACACACATCCCGTTATTTTCTACATTTTTAAATTTCCACTTAATTAATAGCAATGAAGGAATTTTAGGAAATTAGGCAAATTTTGTGCATAGGCCATGGCCTTGAATAAGGAACCATCTGGATATGTATCCGAAATTATTGAGGGAAACTATGGAAAACCTCAACACGATGGCCGGTACAGGAATTATCGGCGAGAGGCAGCAGGAAAAGGTCATAACCACACCTGCTCCCGCCGGGATTCGAACCCGATACCGCCCGAATACAAGTCTATTGCTCTCACCACTACGCCACCCCGCTCAGTACAACACACTAAATCGCCGGCAGGCTCTTGGCACCGTGACCTGATTTTTTTTTGCATTTTTTCAAACGCAAAACTACATATGGAATCCGCTTGAATTATAATCATGACATTGAAAACACGTATCCATGTTTTAATATAGAAATAGATTAGTTCTCTTCTTCGATATGCATTAGTATCCAGAATTATATTCAACAATACACCAATCTATTTTTAGGATAACAATACAACATAACAATAAGCAATGATTTCTCTTGTCCAATTATATAACTATTTACGTGCATTTAGCATATGCTCATTTATTTAAATTGTGTTCGATAGTACGTATATAACATCAAATTAACAAAGTTTTAAATAAATAATTAATTATTCAAATATATCAGCGCAATGAGAGAAACATAATTAAAATGGACAGCGTTGTGCAAGTTATTTTGATGATTCAGAATTGCAAAAGCTTCACTGGATGTCCGTGTAAAGTTGAAAATCGATAATATAAATAAGTTTTTCGTTGTTTTTTCTTCTATGCAAAGTACTTTTTCGGGGCCACGGAAAATTTAATTTTAAACAATCACTACCACTACACAAATTGTTACATCACAACACATTAGCGAAACATTCATATGGTGTGAGACACGGATTGTTTACGGTGGAAAAAAACGAGACGGTTATTAAGAAACTTTGATAACGAAGAAAATGCCTATCCAAATTTGATCCTTATTAAAAACTATTTTAATGAACGTGCAAAGTTCAAAGTTGATCGAAAATAAGCAGGTAGACTACACAATTTGACCTAAATTAAAGGCCGCTACACACGAGACTGGTTTTGCCGCTAGAAACACTGCTGGGGTTTGGGCTGGCTGCTGCGCGAGTTACGAAGATGCGAGCTCGCATTTCAAAATTAGAACCGGAGCTATTTCTCTTGCTTGTCCGTCTGATTGTTTTTTATTTTTATTTGTAAATCTGGCAGGCTAACAGACAATGAGTGTCCAGTAACAAGCCTGCTCTCAATTATACAATAATTATAATACATTTGCAGCACTGTGCTGTACAAACTTTATATATAAAATAAATAAAAAAAAGCAAAAAAAAAGAAACATAATTGAATAATATATAATATCGAAAAGATATAATTTTCACTTCAAAAAAACAGAAATTTGTCTTTTAAAATTTTTTAGAGTATCCCCAAAAATATCAAGAACCAATCAGGAAACAGTATCTTGTCACGTAGGCCCACAAATGAACATGGCGTCATAGTGTATGTTCTGTGCAAAAACAACGAACATTCACTTTTAGTAACATTCGAACTATCACTGCGCGCGCACCCACCTACAAAGCAAGCTGAAATACATGCATTGTGTGAAGCGAACACATAAAACCATCGTGAGAACCAGCGCTTAAAATCTAGCGACAAAACGTGGAGTTAGTAAGTTGCTTGAAAATATTTAGTTTATGAAAGAAACATCTTCGACAGAGGACACGGTTTCGGGAACTATCCAAGTCTAGTTCAGAATATTTTCTGGTTTATAGGACTTTTTCGAACAGGTAGGATTGTATATAATAATAATAATCATTACGATTAGATTCCAAATACAGCATATTTTCACTGAATTAGTGAAAGCATAATAATATTAAACGATTATCGTCATAATATTTTTTTAGAAGGCTTAGGTATATATAAGAAAAATTTAAATGTCACTGTCGGGACTTGAACCCGAAACAACCAATTTCGCGTTGGCTGAGTTACATTACTCTACAGTGCCCACGACAGTTAGTTTTTGATTTTTCTCATATATAGCATAATGCACTACAGAATCCCCTACCTGCGAGAGCTATTTTAATAACAACACTACAAGAATGTTGACTTTCTCAATTTATCCATTGTAATAATACAGTAATTAAAAATCTTTCTCTTGGTTTATTAGGTAGGATTGTGCTCTCTATTTTTTTCGACGCCTGTGTGGTGTGTATGATATAATGTGACTTTAAATTTATACATGTAAATGGCGCTTACAATGCAAATACAAAACAGTGCAGCATATGGTGCTAATGTGTTACTTATACGGCAACCTATTTTGGCTCTAAAGGAGGATTTACAGAAAGTAAAAATATGAAAGTGTTTGAGTTCAAAGTAGGATATTCGACTTATAATCAGAAGTGGAATATATTGGGTCAAAAATAAAAAACAAAATTAAACATTTTGAAAAAAAACCACGCCGCATGTAAACAGTGTAATTGAAGAAGGATTAAATAAAATTTTGAAACCCCCCGACTAAAAGGAGGTAAGTAATCAAAGAAAATCCATCGGAGGCTGCCATTCGCTGCCCTGAAATAAGAATAGGAAAATATCAATTGAAGACTACAATTATTTACGTACCCAACATGATTTGAAAGTTGTAATATTTTAGTTAATTTCAGGGCAGCGAATGGCAGCCCCCGACGGATTTTCTTTGATTACTTACCTCATTTTACTCGGGGGTTTAAACATTTTATTAAACCTTTTTTAATTACAACGTTTACAACCGTCGTGGATTTTTTCAAAATTTATAATTTTGTTTTTATTTTATTTTAAACTTTTTAGAGATTTCTTGCGCTAAGAACTATCGCAGATGAATTACAAACATTTTACAGAAAACCGCATCTGAACTGATCAAGCCGTTTTCGAGATAAATAGCGACATTCGAGTGCACAAACAAACAAACACAAACAAACAATCTCTCACCCTAAGCAGTTCATAATCAGGCTTTATTATTTTTTTTTATTTTTAAATTAATCACATATTAATTATTCAGCCTATGATATTTTAACTAATCATTAACTTATCATATCATATTATTACCCCCTGATTTGGAAAAAAAAATATACTTTTTTTTAATATTATGAAATAAAATAAAAGGTACAGAACAAAATTACTGTTTAGTAAAAAGTATTTACCTAATTAATATGTTTAGGTACAACAACAAAAAAAGAAAACACTCGTTCATCTTAAGAACAAAATTATTTCTTCTAAACTTTGGTCATTTTGTATGGTACTCTTGTTAATGAACTACAATAAAATTAAAATTAATAAGTACCTACCTACCAAATACAACAACTAAATAAATATTTTTAATGCAAATAATACTTAAATCGAAAGTATCAAAAGAAAAAGAGTTTTCTCTCAAACTAAAAAAAAAAAAAAACGCGGAGCGCGGAGGCATAAAAGACACTTCGTCGCTCGTAGCTGCACCGCATTTCAGCGCGAAACTTCCCGAATATAGTTTCTGTTTCGGCCGGATGGGCAGCCGAAACTAAGCCGAAACCAGTTTTTTGGCCGAAACCGAAATTTCGATCGGACAGTATACGGAACCCTAATAACGCATTTAAGTTCACTAAATAAAACATGTCGAAATCGACGGTCTATCAGCTTCTTAGCCTTAACACATGCCGTACAGATATTTAACGTGAAAATCGAGTGTGAATCCTCTAGAAGTTTTCATATGAGAAAGAGAGAAAGGAAAGACAGAGAAAACGGTAGTGTGTTGAGAAGGAGAATGGTAGTTGCAAACGTAGTACAAACAGCAGAAATCTGTGTGTCAGTATTTCTTTCCCACAGCACGCTCTAATGTGATTTTCTGATTTCTTTTTCTTGAACTGGAAACATTCAACTGATTTGCAATTGACCGATTCGTTTTTACAATTGATATGGTGCCGCCTCACCAATTGTAAAAACTCCTTACGCATTTATGACATCTCATCGAGAAAACTCCCATTTCTCGTTGAGTAAATAGAATCAGGAAAGAACTCTATCGAATCTCTCCCCTCAATAATTTGTTAAAACAAATAGTGCTGTTGTGTTATCAATTTTCAAATTAACTTTGCTGTTGAACTTTTATCTTTTCCGAATAACTGAAAATTTAAATTCTTTGATATTTAGAAAATTAAAAACGACTGGCCAGCCGGATTGCAGTCAGGGGTCTGGTCATGAAACAGAGGCTAGTGTGCGACTACAAATACTAACTATTTTTAATATTACAGGGAGCCGTCTCAAAAAGTGGAGACTGGGCTCCCAAAATACAAGACCTAAAATCGTAAAGAAACTTTTGTACAATTATTTTGAGTTCTTTATATTTCAGAATTCTTGGCTGTTTGGGTATGATGTACGATACATTGATACGTAGACAGGAAAACACATTTTCAGAATTTTTATCTGTCCGTCTATGTATTCATACTTACCAACATCACCCAAACATGGATATAGGTCGATTTTGATAAGACCCAAATTTAAACTATAGGTTACTAGCATCCCGGCCCGGTTTCACCCGGGTACGATAGATATAATTCTGAAAAATGTATTTCGTTTGCGGCCCGGCGTCTGAACTAATAGCTTTGAACACATTCTATCGTGACACGATATAGATGCACATTATATTATATAAGGATAGTCTTTCTCTCCCTGTTTCTTGCAATAAAAAAATTGAAAACTACTCTATTGTGTAAATTCGACCAAGCAAAACTCATTTACAAAATATCATTAAAATCGATTCAGTGGTTTCGGAGATTAGCGAGGACGAACATAGTTTATATAGATAAAGTACTTTTAGTGCTACCCATATAAAATGACTACAAAAACCGGGTCGAAAAATAGCCAATTTCAGACCGGTAACAAACCGGGCGATAAAGTAATTTTATTGCTTGCTTATATTATTATTTCATACTCCTGGAGCTAATATCGAGCTTGTGATCTTGTGATCCGGACACAACACGCTAATTGTATTGCCGTGACGACTGAAAAATTATGTTTAAAATATATTTGCAGTAGCCCCCGGGTGAAAGCAAGTTTTTTTTACAAAATCTCGTCTATTTATTCTTTCAATTACTCCGAACACATCGAAATTCTCCAAATCTGCGTCGTGGAGATAAGATGCAGCTGCATCAAGTGTGTCATAAATCAGAATGTTTCCAGCAAAATTCTATTGAATAAAGGTCAAATACTAATCAACGAAATTCAATAACGTTCGTAACGTACTATCAGACGTAATAAATTGAATAACTTCCCTGTAATAATATTACACGGGAACGTTCAGACTTGGAAATACAAACTTCTAATTCATCTCTAAAACATCTGTTACACAAGCATTACGCGTTGCTTGGTCTGTTGGCTATATCAATAGACGGAGAGACCATCGTCAGATTTTCTTTGTATATCGAATACACGCATAAATTTGTCGGTTTATTCTGAGGATCATGAGATACTCAAGCGTAGTGTCTTCTCATGTCATTGACTACCTACATCAATAAAAATGACGTAAAAATATCGGTTTGAATGAGTAATTTCATATCATGATTGGGTGCAGTTTTCATCCTGCCGTAACTCCTTGGCAGTCCTGATTTTTCAATTTTTTACAGTCTTTTTAAGTCATCGACCAGGTAAATAAAATTGGTGTCAAAATGTCAATCGCAACGGTGTCAGATTTCATCGTGTCGCAACCCCTTGACAGCCCAAATTTTTAAAGGATCTCGCACAAACCTTATGGGATTTGGTTCTCGGTTAAATTGATTTAAAATGATTTTATTTTATAGTTTAATTTTTTTCTCTAAAAGACATACCTATCGATTTATCTTATTTTTTGTAACGTTGTTGGCACTCAAAAAATAAACAATAACTATAAAATATGGTGTTTATATAGGATTATGATATTTAAGATTCCGAGCCCGGTTTCATCCGTGTGTTTTCGATTTCTTCCTTCCCTCTAATTTATATTAATACGTTACTCACTCACTTTGCTCGTTCGCTCGAATTCATAGTTAATACATTTAAGAGTGCTGAATTATTTGTCCAAACTCCAAAGCTTGTGAGATTTAATTCTCGGTTAAACTGATCGAAAGTGGTTTTATTTTATAGTTTAAAGGTCGCTAAGAAAACGTGTCCATGGGCGCATAGCCTAAAAACCAATAGACTTTTAGCTACAGATATGTTTATGAAGATTGTATATGTAGGGATATCCATTGAATTCACAAACATGTTCCATGTCCAACTTTTGTGTTTTTTTTTAGAAATAGAAAAATAGTCGCAAACGACATGTTGGAAGGTGTCACCCTGTAATAATGTCATATTCGGATTCAGTGCACTCGAAAACATATTTCTATTCAATGGATATCCCTATATCTATAAAATGTCGCTAAACATATTATCTGTAGCTAAAAATCTATTGCGCCCATGTGGACACTTTTTCTTAGCGACTTTTAAACTATAAAATAAAACCAGAATAAAAATAATAGTAACTGTGACTCTGAATTTGTCTGTCCTAACGTTAACTCACAAAGTCAAAACTGGCTGTGTTTTCAATACAAAGAAATTCCGACAGTCGGCTCTGAGACTAATACCACTTTTGTCTATTCACTACTGTCTCACTAAATACACACACACACACACGAACAAGATATAACTATTCGAATATATGCATTTATTGTGTTTTGTGTAATTTATATATCATAATGTCACCTTTAACTGTTTTAGAAATGATACATAACTACCAACTTCAAAACACGTAGTACCCAGTTAAATTTAGATTCTCTTTTATAATAGATTTAAAATCATCAACGTTTGCGACGTGAAATTTTGTAAAAAGTATGTAGGTATTTATAAGCGAATTAGAGAGAGGGGATTACGTAACCCCTCCCAAATTAAAATTATTCACCAAATGTAAAAGCACAAAGTGGATACGTCAAACTACAGAAATCGCATTCAATAGCATTGATTTCTTTTTTAAATGCAAGTACAAAATACATTAAAAGTTCAACTTTTATATGTAGTTAATTAGAAGTCTCTTCTGTTTTTTTCAACTACACAATTTGAGAATTGAAGTATTACTTTTCGAGAAACAGACTGAGTATACCTCTCAAAGGTTTTTAATATGAAAACAACTCCGGAACTGCAAATCTAATCAACATTTCAAACAGATTCTCATTGATGCAATCACACTTATAATGGTGTGAGATACGGGACGAACGGGTACTTCCACCGTAAAATATATATCTATACCACATATTATGTATATCCACAACATGGACAACAATACGCTCAAGTCGGCATTGTAGGGATTTTAGTTTACAAACGTCACACGGCATTAGAGAAACAAGTGAGGTTACAAGTCTACATGTCACGTGACTCGATTTAAAATAATCTGTCTAGAGCTCACTTGTTTCCGTTGCAAAGCCAACCGCCATTTTCTACCGCCTTCGTCTCCTATTTCGCGTCCAAGGCAAAATATAGTAAATGGAACTGAAACTATATATGTCTGTACTAAGCTATTAGCTAACTAGCCAACGAATATTGCTAATGGAGCAAAAGCTAATACTTATTTACAAACGTTGAAACGACATACTTCACTTTACTGAAAACCTTTATCAAAACCTATAAAAACCATTGTATTTTAAAGATCCGCAAGGAATACAAGAATCTATCTATTTTTACCATTCCAACCCACAAGTGGGGAATAGTACTAATTTAGCTCAAAAATCACTTTTCAAAATTTTACAATATCTTCTCGCTTTGAAGTCCCCCGAATCCAAAAAACATATTTTTGGATAAACTCTGTGCGTTGTTAGTCTGTGAACACGATACAGGTCAAACGGATGAACGGATTGAAATCAAATTTTGAGAGGATATTTGATACGTAAATACGAAGAGCCCTATTGTTTTTGGGGAAAATCGGCTCATGCGCAAAAGAGATATATGGTATAACGTTGTATTTTTTATATAATATTGGGATATTTTTCATAACGGTTTATTATCCTGTTATTTTGTCAAGAAAGTTTTGTGAATTTTTTTTTTCTAAACTTAACAGTTTTGGAAATATTTTGAAAATAAAAAAATCAGCTGTTCTTTTGTTTCGTAGATATGTCAGAAATAGTCTACTTAAGTATATATGCTTTGATTAATTTTTACATGACGTGGAACATATTAGATAACCATGGCAACGAATAGCAAATTATATCATATTGAATACCAGCTATAACCCGCGTCACCTCACTTAAAGTTGGAATGGTCTCATCGCCCAATTGGCTGGATTTTTTATACTATATCAAATGTCAACATTTTGAAGTTGGATAGGTCCCGTCGTCCAATTGGCTGGAGTTTTGTTGTTGAATGCTGTATTATTTAATATTTTTAGTGGTTTTTTATTATTTTTGTCTATAAATACAGCTTATATTTTGAAGAATTTCGACTTTAGCGCAGAGCCTAAATGGAAAATTTCGGTACAAAAAATCAACTTGTCACTGATTCTATTTATGACGAACAAAGTTTTCTTTTTTTTGGGTGAAAATATTTTGTTCGATTACTTTTAGAGGCTATTTGTGACAGATTTTTTATTTTTATCTTAGAATATTATTTAAATTCATACAGCTTTGAAATCGTTTACCTACTGTTCTAGAAAAAGAACGTTTTGTACCACAGCGTGTAAAACAAGTCTTATAAAGTCCAAGTAATTTATTTTTAAAATAGTCTACCCACAGAAATACTGTTTACATATTGTTTTTAATATATTTAATGTTTTTATACCTAGATAAAGTAGAAAAACAAAAAACCGAACATTATTTTAAACATGATATTTGACCTATTTCTAGTTAAAAGATAAAAAAGGTTGCAACTTTGTTCTAAATTTAATGTGAAAATTGCATCATTTAATACAATTAAATTCATAGTTTATGTACAAAAATTGTTAGAAAAAAATAAATATATTTTACTATACTATTTCGACAGTCTAGTCAGTAAAATATTGAGTCGTAAAAATAAGTGTTATGAATAAATCTCGACAAAGATGTATAATTTTTTCCGCAACTAATTAGTTCAACAATGAACAATAAAAAAAAACGGTGATATTGTGAGGTGGATAAAAACATGAAAACTTGTTCTGAAATTGTCTTTTTCTAAACCTGACGAAAAGAAAAAATACTACCACCATAAATCTATTCTGTTTCGTTCATGGAGGTAGAAATTATATGGAGTCTCTGGAGAAGGAAAATAATTTCGAAGTAAGACTTTCTAAAACTCTGAACTATTTTATTTAGCAAAGTAAGTATGTACTATTCTTGCGGGTGTAAATTATGTAATTTTACCAATCCAATTTTACAAGTAATTTAAGTAAAAATTCACTTTTCTCTGTGAGCACGATACAGGTCAAACGGCTGAGCGGTTCAAATCCAAATTTTGACAGGCTGTAAATATGAACGGCCCTATTGTTTTTGGGTAAAATTGGCGCATGCGCAGAAGAGATATATTATACTATAAAGTTGTTTTCTTTTCTATTATAATGACATACACTTTTCATAAAGGTTTTTTATCCTGTTCATTTTGCACGATAATTTTGTAAAATAAGCTTAAAGTTTCGTAAACTCTATATAGCAAACTTCTATTTAACGAAAAACTCTTTAAAACGTAGAAATTGCTATGGTTTGTTTGGTTTACGTTGTTACCCATATATTGAAACACTCTATATAGCGTCACAACCACTCTCAACAGCGAAACAATACGTATTACCCCGAATAGGATTCTTCGAAATGTGTTCATTTGTTTGTTGTAAAAAGGTACAATTAAAATACTGCAAACTACAAACAAAGATAACAGATTATAATTTTGTTATGTATGTAAATGTCTTTCACTAAATTTAGTCAAAATTAAATCCACTTATTCGTAAAATTATATTGTATTCTTTCACTCTTCGTTTAACGAATATCTTTATAACGCAATAAAATAATCGGTCTCTTCAATTTCGCCATATAGAGTTTACACTATATTTTGAAAATAAAAAATCAGTTGTTCTTTTGTTCTAAAGTAATACACCTGTCAAAAAAAAGAAATGAGATAACTGTTAATTTTTACATGTGTGATCATGGAAATGAACAGTAAAGATCATAATATAAATATTTAATACTAGCCGTTACCTGCGTCATCGCATTTTTTAAATTTATTACAACAATATTATGTCAAAAGTTCATATTTTTGAAATTGGAATGGCCCCGTCGTTCATTTGGCTATAATTTTTTATATTGAATTATTTGTAAAGCCATTTTAGTACGAACTTTTTCATCTTTATTCATCTTCAGATATTTTATCCACATATCTTACTCCATCATATCTATCGTCTTTCCTTACTTCTAGAAACCAGAGTGTATTTTTTTTTCTTTTTTTTTTTTGTTGGGAATGAGCGCACCTGCGGGACTACTGTCCCAAAACAAATTACGAGTTCATCGAGTTACAAATTATACTGAAATGGAACGAATACTGTCTGTTCATTACGTCATGTCTCCCATACCATTATCTTACTTTCCTTCATCCAGCATTCTGATTTCATAAGGTTTGTTCCTGCGTTAGTTCTCAACGATTTCAAACCGTAAGTAGCATGGATACTATGGAATTTCACGTTCCAACAGGAAAACTAACAAAGGACCCTGCACAAACCTAATAGAATTTGGTTTTCAGTTAAATTGATCGAAAATGGTTTTATTTTATAGTTCAAAAGTCACTAAGAAAATGTGTCCATGTGCGCATAGCCTAAAAACCAATAGATTTTTAGCTACAGATATGTTTAGCGCGATTTTAGATATAGGGATATCGTGAATTCACAATCTTAAAAAATCTTAAACTCTAGAAATATGTTTTTGAGTATATGATATTACTGATATATCCGTATATGATATTACTATTTTATACAGAGTGACACCTTCCAACATTACCCAGTTTACGACTATTTGTTTATTGCTAAAAAAAAGCCTAAAAGTTGAACATTGAACATGTTTGCGAACTCATTAGATATCCCTATATCTAAAATCTCGCTAAACATATCTGTAGTCAAAAATATATTGGTTTATAGACTATGAGGCCATGGTCACTTTTCCTTAGTGACCTCTAAACTATATGTAAAATAAAATCATTTTCGATCAATTTAACTGAGAATCAAATCTCATAAGCTTTGGACAAATAATTCAGCACTATAAATTTGAGCGAACAAGTCAAGTGAGTGAGTAACGTATTAATTAATATAAATTAGAGGGAAGGAAGAAATCAAAAACACAAGGATGAAACCGGACTGGGAATCTAAAATATCATAATCCTATAGAAACACTATATTTCTTGTTTATTTTTTGAGTACCAACAACGTTACAAGAAATCAGATAAATCGATAGGTAGGTATGTCTTTTAGAGAAAAAAAATATCGTTAAAATAAGCGTTTCGTACATCATTTTGAAACAATGATCATTATTTTTTTTAATTTTTGGAATCGGCATGTCTTTAATCACAAACATGGTAAGTTCAAAAAAGTTCTGAGAGATTTCGAAATCCTTCAAAAATTTGTATTTTAAATAAATCATGGCGTTCTAAATCTGGCCTACTTGGAAAGCATAGAAATAAGCAGGTAAATTATGAACTTTGCCCATTTTGCAGAAGCTGTGAAACATTTTTATACCAAAGTAATTTAGTAGAGAAACGAAAATTTAAATACAAGGCACAATCCTCCCCGGCCACCAATGAAAGTAATTTTTAATTACTATAAGTCGAGGACACTGAAAATTAATTAACAGAGATGCATACTTTTCATATTTTAATTTCACAAATAACAAAGGGTCGATTTAACTTAAAATTGAGCTGATGCCTGATACCGACGCCAAGTATTGATCGATTTTTTAAACGGTTTCATTTAGATTGCCCACGTATATTTGTTTGTTACTAACTTTGTTTCAAATCTTGCGATAGCTTTCTCAACTACTTCCCGTTATCCGATTGAGATGAAATTTTACATACATAGTTCCAATGACAATACAATATTATAATAAATAACTGACCGGCCCGGTTTTAGTCCGGATGCAAATCGCGCTTTTAATAAAGCACACTAAAAACTTAAAAATAAAATAAGTACGTTAAACCATTTTTTGTACAATCGACGATGTACTAAAAATTAAAAAATAAATATAAGTGATCATAGGGGGTTTTGATTAAACTAAAATAAAATCGTGGGGGGCATTTAGTAGAAAAATATTGGAAATCATATTTAGCTTTCAATAGTCTTCTTCGATCTGTAAGTATAAATTTCCCCCCGATTTTATTTTAGTTTAATCAAAGCCCCCTATGATAATTCAATAGTTTATTTTCTAGTATTTAGTACATCATCTATTGTACAATAAAACCGTTTAACTCAAGTTTTTTATCTATTTTATTCATTTATTACTGTTCACTATGTTTTATTTATTATATAGTCTTTCTGGTACATTTATGAATGGCATAACTAAATTTGATATTCATGCCAAAAATTGAATTTATATTTGCGAGTATTTGAATTAGGAACGACACTCGTAAATTAACTCTTATAAAAGCATTGAAACTTGCAGAAACTCGATTTACTAGTGAAAACTGAAAACTGACGTAGTATAAACAATTTAATTAATAAGTTTTTCATGCGAGTATGTACAGTAGAACTCGATAAGTTAATGTTCAAGGGAAACGTTGAATAATTTAGGTTGTCGAGTTTTTTTACTTATCGAGAGTTGAAGAGGTTTTGGAAGTTCAATTTTTAACTGAAAGAGGTTCAACGGTTCTGATAAATTGTCAATAAATTTTGTTTCTGTTCATTTATTCAATTAGATTCAATTACACATTTATTAAACGGAAAAGTCGGTAATTAGAAAATCAGAAAATTAATAAAGTTCTTGGCAAAACCTTTTGTTTGTATACTTATTCACGATGACTCACTGATAATACTTTAAGTTATGGAGGTCACCAAAATATTATTAAGTTAATGAGGACCAACGCTCAAAATATTTAAGTTCAAAGTTTTGTGCTTTCGGTAATTGAGGTTTTAGGCTTTACGGGGAAGGGAATTAAAAAAAAAATTTAAGTTACAGACATTTTTAAATTATAGAGGTTCTATTGTATATATATGTTTGAAATTATATTAAGTATTAGTAACACAGGTATAGCTCTTGTTTGCTACAATTATTGTTAACAACCACTGTTACATCGCTACATTAGAAAAATGTATTTTTCAAACACTGTCACCGTCGGAATACGAGTATCCGTGTGCAAACGGCATTCGTAAACTCCTGTAGCCCCTTTACAAGCGGCGAACCTTTTTTGTTTCTAATTATTTAGGGACCAAAGACTGTGAAAACTGAAAAAATCCCACGATATAACCGTGCGTAGCCAGTTGCTGCAAAAAAAAATTGTCGATAGCTACGCCCGTATGAATAGGTTATAAAGGGATAGAAGAGGTTTTTGATTTAATTCGGTGTAACTGTACAGTATATTTTCTTCTTGATAAGTTCAAAATATCAGTTATTTTTATCGCTAAATATAAATTCTGAATGATCAGTTGCTGTTATTAAAGTTGAATTAAAATATTATTAACCAAATGTTTCATTTTCATTTTCTATATTTAATTCGGAATCATCCTGTATATTATTCTGCTAAGCCTCCATACACCAGAATACATGTTGTGATACATGTATCAGATACGTAGGTTTCGTGATACATGCATTCTGCATCAGGCGCAAATACACTCTGACTGTGATACCATTTTCACACGGTCTAAAATTTTAGAAAATTATCTTAGGTAGGTATAGCTAACAAAACTCGATCTTGACACTATTGCTCTATCGAACATTTAGATTTAGAGTAAAGACTAAAGACTACAAATACGAAAAAAGGTAAGAATATTAAACAAAAAAGAAAAGGGCATTTTGATATATACAGTATACAAATCTTTGATTAACGTCTGAATAGAACTCTTCAAATAAATAAAACCTTCGACCAATTTTTTTCAGACTATATATTGACAAAAAATAATATAAAAATATAAATCAATATAACAAAAGATGACGTTTCGATCCAGATTACAGTATAAACACCATTGTCACTCGGTATAACGAATAAACTCCTTAAAACGCCGAAATTATTTAACTCTAGTTGATTTACCTTGTTGCTCATACAAAGATACACTCCGAATAACGGCACACCCACTCTAAATAAAATAACGACAACAATGAGTCATCATTAAGCAATAAACGGTACTTGTTTGTTATTTTGTTACTTCGTTGTCGGCATCATGCGTACCGAAGATTCTAAGAAATTCTTTGTTAGAAGAAGATAAATAATGACGCTACCAATGCATTGAAGGTGTAATTTTTCATCAATCGTCATCATTGGTATAATGATATAACGTTCAAACTTAAAAATTTATTGTGGCAAGCACTAGTACATATATATATATGTATATATAAATAAAATACATATGGAACAGTTGTACAAATAATTGGTTGCTTTCAACAATATGTTAAAATGCAGTGTTCGTCTACATTCGACAATACCTAAGTTATCTGCTCGACTACATTTGAATATCAATGACCAGGATGTACCTACCTACTACACTACGTGAACGAAAATAATTTAAGTTATCTAAAACAAACAGTAGAAACTCCGTCGAGAGCCCACGGTCATGGTCAGATTTCTTATATGTCAAATATTTCCTTGAGTTAACAGGACATACAAATAGGGAGAGATAATAATAATTATTTTTTCTGTGCCGGATCATGGGATACTGATCCGGCCCTTTTTTGGATTGTCCTCTTATATTATCAACTACATAAACAATATTGATATCAAAATGTCCGTATCAATAGGTACTTTCATATCATCATGGAGTACCAGTGTTCATCGTATCGCAACCCCTTGGGAGTTCTAATTTTGTTAATTTCCGGCAGAAAAAATGAAATAATCGTGGCTCCCTATTTATCTGCCCCAATGCTAGCTCAAAGAAATACATTTGGCTGTGTATTCGAAGCATAGGAAAACCGATGGTCAGTTCTGGAGACTACTGTGTCTAAAATACTAGTGTCTATTCTGAAATTTTGTTCTATAATGAATTAAGACAATTATAAATATACACAAGCAATGTTTCAATCGACGTAAAACTTATTAAGTTAAGTGTATTTCATTAGCACTAAGTTAACCCAAGTTTAGAGACCCAATTTTGCAATGGGAACCCTTAAATGGATATCACTAGTCCTAAGCTAAGCCAAGTTTAGAAATTTACTTTACTAGTGTGAATTTGATTAATCCCAAATTAATTCAAGTTTAGTCATCTAATTTTGCAATGGAAAAACTGGATTTCACTAACCATAAGTTAATCCCGGTTTAGTGATCTATAGATTAAAGATTGACGGAAACAAAAGCGACATTACATTATATCGAAGTGATCTTATGGCTTCATTGTGTTAGCTGCAGTGTCATAAACATAAAATCCATAATTTCAATCATATTTGTTCACGGTGTACGTTATATGTATGCATATGAGAGAATACTAGAATGGGTGAATCGCAGATAACTTGGCCAATATACCTATCTGATCCAGATCTACTGTAGAATATAGACTGAGCGATCAATGATCAATGAATATGATTAATAGTAAACAAATGCCAGTGAAAGTCGTGCACGCTTGCCGGTAGTAAATTTCCATTGATAAATACAGAGAAGACAAACGTACTGTATATTGTTTTAATTGTGTTTATAACATTTTTAATTATTTGTCAGATAAATCACAGGTACTTGTTCAATTATCTGTGATTTATCAGTTAATTATGGTTCAAAGATTTTTCAGTTGCATGATAGCTCTATTTGTTTTAAGATTTAAAATAAACGATGAGGAAAAATTTGGCTGAGGAGCAATTTAAATAATTTAAAAAGAAACGTTTCGAAAAAATTAATTTCATCTTCAGAGCCTCCGACTAATTGAAGGGTTGAAGATGAAAATATTTTTTTCGAAATGTTGGCTATATGTGAAACATTGGTAAAGCTACTTTTTAAATTGTTCAGCAACTAAACTTTCCTCCAACGTTTAATATATACTAATTACAGACATTTTAAAACAAAAGAAAACATCTTAGTGACATTCAATTATAGATATTTCATGGTCGAACCTGTATTTCTTGTTTTTTTAATCAAAATTTACAAGTCAAGTGTTCATAGTACGATAAAGTCTAGTTCAATGATTCAAGACCCCTATCCTGCCGTACTATAATGTGTGGTACTACGGTAACACATACATTATAAGGGTGCTTGAAATGCAGGCAGGCAATAGACTCTCTGGTTATTGAGGGACGCTGAACAACTGGCTTTTAGGACTTCCAGGGATTTTTTAATATAATATCTGTGTCTGGCTTGTACCATAAGGAAAAGTCTAATATGTCAAATGTTCGGCAATTTTTCCTATTGCACGAGTTTTACTTCCTTAGGATAGTATGTGGGTCATTCAGTTGTCTATTTTTTGTTGATCACATGCTTTGAGGTACCTTCTTACTGCACGAGTGTCTCAAACGATGATTCGAATGAAATTTATTCACCTACGCAGATAAACTTGTTGGGAATGGTTGCGTCGCGTTTCTCGTGACACTTTTATAGATCTCTTTTCGTTACAACGAAAAATTAACCATAGGAACAACAATGTTCATCTTCTTAAAAGACAGGTACGTAACTTTACGATCGTACTAATGCTGATAGCATAGTTTTATCAATGGTAAATATGGCGTAGGTAAGGTTATAGTCGTGAAGTCACGTAGGTACCTGTTCTTGCAGAAATAAATGAAGAAGATTCTAACATAAACCGTTTTGCCTTACAACCACAGATATTATATATGAATGTTAGCACTCTATGCTCCGCATTCCATTTCATATTGCAGGCTGGATTTGCCGCTAGGTTCCTTGCTAGATTTCACTACTAGTTTTCTAGCGCTGGTTTTCTTAATTGTTATTGTGTGCTCGCTTCACACGAGACGTCTTTACAAGCTTGCTCTGCAGGTAGATTCGGCTCGCGCGCAGTGATAGAACGATAGCAAAAGTGCATGTTTGTTGTCTCGGAACAGAACACACACTATGGCATAGTGTTTGTTTGTGGGCGCTTGTTCAAGTCGTCCACGCGACAAGATACTGCTCCTGATTGGTTCTTGTTCATATCTAGCAGCGGACCTAGCAAGAAAAAAAGCCCTTGTTCTAATTTTAAAACCTATCTTGTGAGCTAGCAGGCGAGCCCGCAGTCACGTCATTTCCAGCTTCGTACCCAGCCTAGCGCAGTGTTTTAGCCTCATATGCAGAGCCCTTTAAATTACAAATTTAACCTTGATGCAGGTCTCTTTATTATATAACTAGTGGTCGCCGAGTGATCGAAATTCGACCGTAATTAACTAAATTTTTAAGTTTAAATGCTATTGAGGTTCTTTTGTCATTATATGGATTTCTCCTAAATCGATTTTATCTGTGTTAACTACTACACATCGTGATGAAACATATACAGTGCACTTCTCCTAATTAAAACGAAGAGAACGATGTATGTTTCATCACAATGTGTGCGAATTAACACACTCAAACCGGTACAACTTTTTTCCTTCTCTTATTTATATGTAGATTACAGTTTAAAATTCGATAATACCATATCTAAATACGAATTAAAACTGGATATAGGCATTATATTATATAAACCCTTCATGAAATCATCGCATGAAATTTTCATTCGCTTACTAATATAAAAATTACGGTTTCTTTTAATAATTTTACTATTTTGTCGTTCCCCAATGTTTTCAATATTCTGATTGGAATTGATAAAAAATTCTAATTTTATTTTCTTTTGTTTCAGATGTGAATCCCGTAAAATAATTCTGCAAATGGAGGTAGCAAAATTAGTTCGATGTGATATATTCCCGAAAAAAAATCCGATTCTAAACGTGTTACATAAATGTGAAATAAATATGTAGTTCTCGTGTTTGAATGTTACTGTGTTAATATATTTTAATCGTAAAATATATATTTAATTAAAAAATATCTTCAACAAAAATGTCTAATACAATATGTGTAAAAAAAATTAAACCGTATTCAATACCTAATATAATATATGCATTAAATAGTTTATGTAATATTATGTAATTAACAGTGGTCGAAGCGCTCGAAAGCGGGTAAATTCCTTTCCAATTATTCAAATTATGCGGCAGCAATTAAAATTGATCTGTAATCAATAACTATTTAACAGCAGGACTCAATGACTGTTCGGTTTATTTAAACAGGAATCACACTGAATTGACTCGACTTGATTCGAAATAATCGCAAATTTTCAAACACACAAGAATTAACAAAAGGCCTACCTGCTGCGTGATCAGTACACACAGGCCTTCATTTTCATTTCGTGCTGATTGAGTGAGCACACACTGCATATCTGTACCGACACAGGTCGACGCCGCAACTTCCCAACATTGTTTCATTGATGTTTTGTCCCGCTTTCTATAAAATAGCTGCTTTTCATAAATTGACCGATTTCAGGCTGATCACGATCCGGACGCTAAAGTGTGTCTTTTTTTTAACTTTACAACAGTTAGGCAATCTGAGCCTATTATATCTTCAATTTTTTATTCTTAAGAGGGGGGGGGGTAGGGTCTAAAAAAACTCGATTTTTTATTGCATTTTCTTATAGTAAAACACTTAAAGAATGTTGTGTCAAAATTTCAAATAAATCGGAGCTAAACTCTCAGTAATAGACCTTAAAGTCTTTACTACGGAGCGGCAAGAGTTTGGCGCTTGGTGAGTCAACGCCGAGTGTATAAACGCAATTTATATAAGTTTTGGGTATATAAACGCAGCACCCCCTAGAATAAGACTTAGACTTTAAAAAAAGCCGAAGACAACATAGTTGCTGCAGGGAATGTACTTTATGCATCTGTTAAAAAATAACTTTTTTTCGAGTTCAAACTTTAACTAGGCTTTTGAAAAAAAAAATAATTATCGATTTTTTTATTGTATTTTAAAACTTGATTATAAATAATATTGATAATCGATGCGAAAAACTTTCAAAAAACTTTTTTTAAATTAATTATAAGCAATTTAAAATTGATAAAATATTAAAGAAAATCACGTGACTGCAAACGCACTAAAATTGTTTTTGACAGTTGTGACATCATAATGGTAAAATGTATATACGCAGTATACAATCAATGGCTCCTACATGTGTGATGACTAAAACATTATGACGTCACATTATGTTCGGGAAATGTCGGCGCGTTCTCGGAATTGTGTACAAAAATTTGATATAACTTTTGAATTATAACGAAAATAAAAAAAAGAAAAATAGTTTTGTTATAAAACTTATATACGATCTTTCCATTTATGACAAAAAAAAATTTCATTCAAAAGCCCAATTGTGCGTTTTTCTCGAAAACACGTTTCAAAAGTCCGTGTACATCGTCATTCCAAAACTACTGCAGCGATTCTATTTCAATTTTCTACACACTTTCTACATGTAAAATACCAGACCCAACGTTTTTATTTTATTTTTGTTGTTACATTAAGGGCTTTATACAATTTTAAATGGCGGATTTTTCGTGAAAAATCGCAATTTTGACTTCAAACAACCACCAAAAGTTTAAAAATGAAAAAAAAAGAACGTTGAAAAACATATGTTTTAACTAAATTGTTTTATTTTTTTTATTTCAAATAATTCTACGCTCAGATATAGTGTGCACCGCAAATCATATTTTCTGAAGGGCATCCTCGAAAATGCTTCGTTACCGGCTTATTTCTCAATATTTTTCTACAAAAAAATTACAAAATGTTGTTCAAGTGATGCTTTGTAACATGTGATACATTAAAATATATCCACTTCAACGATATCTCTAGAAAAAAAATCGAAAAAAAGTGTTTTTTTCACCCGTTAGAGCCTACCCCCCCATAATATAAAATAAAGTAAAATTCAATAATTTTAATATAATTTCATATTACACCAGTTGGAATCGAACCGGCGAATTTGTGAGCAGTATACAAGGCAAATGACACAATTCTACCCCACTAATAGCGGATAATTAACCTTAATGTTTACAGTAGCCTACGATTCATCACTGCAAGTGAAAAAAGTCGTTAAAAATTTTAACAAATGATTGTTAAAAATTTTGAAAATACTGTAAATTAAGAGAAAAGCCGCTATTTTATGTCGTGTATGTCAAAAACAGTGTGTTTCAAATACGGAATGCGATTTTGACTCGTGTGACAAAATCGTATTCATTACGCCCTAGACTAATAATTTACTCTTTCTTATAACACAGATTAAAAAAAAAATGCATTTTTAACCAATCTTAAAAAAAGCTATCGGAATGATTGTGGTTCAAGTGATCTGTATTTTGGTTATAACATCGGTGATGCGAAGCGAGGAGCGACAGGGTTCTGTGAACGTACCGGGGGACATCATATTGGGGGGGTTGTTCCCAATACACGAACGGGGAGATAAGAGCCCTTGCGGCCCAAAAATATACAATCGCGGAGTTCAACGCCTGGAAGCGATGATGTTTGCGATTGATAAAATAAATAACGACGAGACAATCTTACCAAATATTACTCTAGGAGTAAATATCCTGGACACGTGTTCACGCGATACTTACGCTCTGAATCAAAGTCTCGAATTTATTCGCGCTTCGCTCAATAATCTCGATACGTCAGCGTTCGAATGTTTGGATAAATCGATACCGCGTCCAAGGAAGAATAGCAGCGGCCCCGTTATGGGCGTCGTTGGAGGATCATACAGCTCGGTTTCACTTCAAGTTGCAAATCTTTTACGGCTCTTCCATATTCCACAAATTTCACCTGCATCAACGGCCAAAGCCCTCAGCGATAAAACAAGGTTGGCTTTATTTAAGTGTTTTAATCTAGCAAGAGCCGCAGAAAGGTGGAGAAAAAATTAAATGATGGCTCCGGTCGCTAAAGCTTAGAGGCGCCTTTCTTACTATATATTATGTGCAAAAGAGGAAATCTTAAAGAAAAATACTCATATATGTGAAATATATTTATTTTTTGTAGAATAAATTTGAAATGGTATTCGAACGTCTTTGAAATTCTCGAATATAAATAGCCTCGAGGCGTAAAATTCAATTTTATTTTCCTTACTGCGGCCCTGTAAAATACAATGATTCTTCTACAGTAAGTTTATTGTTTGAAATTAAATTCGATATAAAAATATAGGTAATTTTACGTTTGTCAGCTTTAATATTCCGTAATATTAAATATTATACCTTATACGTACTGTAATTATAAAAAAAAATATAGCGCATTTGAAATTATGTCGAACATCCATAGGTAGTAATTCAAATACAAATAAAATTCGTACTACATGAGGGCTGAGGAATCGTCTTTAATTATTAGGTCTAATAATTAATTCACGAGACACGAAACGATATTCGTATTAATTAGGTAATAGATAAAATATTCAAAAGAATTTTTCCCATAAACAGTCAGAGACGTCGACGCAACTTAAAAATAGAACACGTGGCAAATCATTCCCAATTTCAAACGAAATCAAATCAAAAAGCATTTTTAAAAATTCATTTATGCTTACGATCAATTCCTCCAAAACTATTGACTTGCGGCGAACAAGTGCCGTCACTGCTGTGAAATGAATATCTATCTGTTCTGTTCTATTCTATTCTATAGGTTCGATTATTTCGCACGCACTGTACCACCCGACACTTTCCAATCCATTGCCTTGGTCGACATAGTCAAGAGCGTCAACTGGTCTTACGTATCGACCGTCTATTCAGAAGGATCATACGGCGAATACGGCATCGAAGTATTCCATCGGGAAGCACAAGAACGTAACGTTTGCATCGCAGCTGCTGAAAAGGTGCCCAGCACCGCCGATGATCGGGTTTTCGACGGTATCATTACGAAGATCAAGAAGAAGGCAAACGCTCAAGGGGTTGTCATGTTTACACGTGCTGAAGATGCAAGACGTATTTTACAAGCGGCAAAACGCTCAAACATGAGCCATAATTTACACTGGATTGCTAGCGATGGCTGGGGAAAGCAGCAAAAGCTCGTCGAAGGTGTTGAAAGTATTGCGGATGGTGCAATTACTGTTGAACTACAGTCCGAACATATGCCAGGCTTTGACGAATATATGATGACTCTGACTCCAGAAAATAATCAAAGGAATCCATGGTTCGAAGAATATTGGGAAGATCTGTTTGGATGTACTTTAGAAAAAAATGTGCCACTCACCACTAACACGTCTTTCAATGTTTGCAGTTCGGAATTGCGTTTATCGGATAAAACAGGGTATGTGTATTAATAAATACCGTAAAAAACTGAAAAAAACTACATCTTATAAGTTCAATGGGTCTGTCAATGCGATAATTTTATTAAATTGTAGAAATGCACCGCGTCCTGACCACTGTGACTGACATTCACAACTTTTAGATATAAAATGTATGGAATATATTCTTATACGACACAATATATACTATAAAGAAAATTCTAATTTTGTTTAATTTCTCGCATCGTATTACAAATATGATATACCAGAAACGGTGCAAAGAAATTAGACAATAATATTATTTTGTAAGTGAGCTACACATCTGTCCTTTAATGTTTAACTCGCTTGCAAATTAAAATATTGTAATTGTTCTCCGCGATTAAGCATCTTAACGGTAAAACGTAGCAATTTAAATTAAAAATAATTACGTAGTTGTGTTTATACGTGATGTATTATTCTCTCAAGTAATAATAGAGGATAGTGGTTGGTACGTTCATACTAAATACAATAAAAAAAATAAGTAATACGTATACTGATGTTTATTTTTGCAAAAAAAAAATAACTTGCGAGAGCTGTTGGGAAAAGCGTGAGGAAACATTTTTTCTCTTGCGTCTTGCAGCTGGGTCGGAATTTTGGGCGTGCAGTGAACACATATAATACATTAAAATCATATTTGATTGAAGCATAAATCTGCAGTTTGTAATAAACGGGGAACGCATCGCGCATAAGGTAGAGTGTAGAATACCTGAAGAGGTGGAGAAGTAACAACGCGTCGGAATTTCTCAATATCTGGCTGACATATTTTGTCTTTTGGCCTTCAGGTACGAGCAGGAGAGCAAGGTACAATTTGTGGTAGACGCCGTTTACGCATTTGCATGGGCCTTACACAAGCTACAAATGGATGCATGCGGACCTAGGGCTGGACTTTGTCCAGAAATGGCTTCTTACGAAGGTGGAAAATTCTACAGAAACTATTTGCTGAACGTCTCTTTCTTCGGTAAGTCATTTTACTTTTTGTATTTCGTTAAGAGCCAGATTAAGACAGTGGTCTCCACCAATTGAAAACTCGGAAAAATGTAGTGTACTTTTTCATATCTTTCATCGTCAATTAATAGTATATTACATCACAAGGGCTTCGCCTCGGGCTCATGACGCGCAGGGCCGAGATTTCAACTTTTAAGGCCCGTGTGGTGTATACGATTTTTCTTCATATCCGCTCGAAAGTGCGTACTTTCGTCAGCAGGGACGAAAGATTGACATTTACTCCCAGTGAGAACGGCGGGAGGAAAAAATTTCTCATGCGTATTTATACTCGTAACTAGGGTTTCCGCTGTCATTTATTATAATAAATAACAGGGAGTAAATGTCAAACTTTCGTCCCTGCTATAAGGGACAAAAGTACGTACTTTCGATTGAGGTATGAAGAAAATATATTTATTTCTCGCTCGAGCAATTTTAAGACGTTTTTTGGCAAATAACAGTTCTGTTCAAATCGTTCGAAGAGTTGTAGAATCATTCTAGAACTTGTCAACGAACACATCTTTTTTTTCATCATTGATAAACTCACCGATTGTAAATACACAGAAAAAAAAGTATGTAAGTTCTAGCATTTTTTGACGATTTTATTTTCACGATTATGAAATGGTTAAGTGGAATTTTTTTACCGTGGCTAGAGAAAATGCTGCGTCTACACACAGTACGCACTGCGCATGCGTATAGAATGCTTATGACGTTTTGACAGAAAGAGTAGAAACGATTGTCCTATTTTCTTTCAATTTCCGGTTGAAGTCGGAGAAGGGGAAGCGTTTAACTTTTCGTCTGACCCAAGCCAAGTTGTCCCATCGCAACAAAAAAGTTTCACTTCAAAAATCGGTTGTTCCATTACTGACATATAAAATCTCGATTATTTAGAAATTATTAAATAAATAACCATTTTCCTAGATCTCTTATTTTTCTTCTTTCTTCCGACGACTAATTAAACCACCAGGTAACAGGTACTCTAAATTAAGCTTCCACACTTTAGTAAACTACTTATCGAAAGAAGCAAATATAAAATGAGAGTTAAGCATCAAACTAAAAACTTTCTACTGTCTTTTTGCATCATTTTCCACATCCTCTATTATTTTAACTAATAGCGTTGCAGTGACAGGTTTATGTACTACAATATAGTACCTACGTTTCGTTTCATCGTATATATTTTAAAGTCGCCTTCCAGACTAGAGCTCACCAGCGTTTCGAGATTTAAAGCCATTTTCACGGAACAATTTTAGAGCAGTATCTAACTAATAAAATATACATAAATGTTCTTTTCTTTTTCTACAAATCTTATACAGGGTGTCCCTGAAAATTAACCACTTAACAATGTCTTCCAAAATTCTACGTCCATATTGTATCCCTACGTCTGTCAACTGCGTTTTGTTCTTTTAATGTATTAGACTTTTGGTCAACGTTGTTAACGAAGCGATAGTATCACTGAGTTATTACGTAACAGCCGTTATGTAATCGCGATTAAATTCAAAGTCGGGTTAGAGTTCCAACGGTGACATTTTTTGAAAATATTTTTTTCTTATATAGCATTGTAATAATAGAAGACTTTAGCTAGATCTAACTAGCCTTATGAACTGTTCCGTGAGAATATTTGACATTGTTCGACATTATGAAATAATTTAATGCATAACCTGTCATATTTTGTTGATTCTGTCCAAACACTGATCCAGAGTGAAGCTTGCACTAGTCCATAGTCAGAGAGGGATAGCTCCATTGACGTGTTAAATGGAAGAGATCATCCCGCATAGAATGTAAGCCGTACCGCGATTGTACGTTGATAGAACTGACCACAATATTGAGATTTTAAAAAAATGCGGTTTTTAGTCAAATCCAGTGGTTCCCAAAGTGGTCCCTACGGACATCAAGGGGTCCCTGGGATCATTCTTGGAAAATTAAAATCGATTTTGGGGACTCTGAACATCGTCAGGAGGTCCGCGTAAAGTTTAATATAAAATTAAAAAAATGTGACCCATTTTTATTAATATGGAAGTTAAAATAAATAGCAATGAATAAATTATTATCGATTTTTAAGTCCCGAGTAAAATATAAATATAGACAGGTGCATAAAACAGATCCCAATTTTATATCCAACATTATGGGTTATTGTACTGAAGCTTTTGATTGCTTTTCCGTCTTCATATTTGGTAGAACGTGGATTCAGTGCCATTATGAGCCTCGTCACAAAAAAAAAGAAACCGACTTGAAATTAGTACTCGTGAGCCGGACATTAATCTTTGAATAGAACTCTTCAAATAAATAAAATTGTCGACCAATTTTTTCAGACTATATATTGACAAAAATTAAAAAATTATAATTCAATAGATGACGTTTCGGTCCAGATTTGGACCTTCTTCAGAAATAATCTAAAAAATATAAAAATTAATTAGTATCTACTCATTTTCTAATAGAATTAAGTTTGCATTTTTTATCGAAATATTAATGAAAAATTAATAACAAACAATTTTTTTTCGATAATTTTATTTATTTGAAGAGTTCTATTCAGACGTTAATCAAAGATTAAAAAAAAAAACAAATATAATAATTGGGTGACTTTTGATAATTGAAATTCAACAAAACGAAATTTGTATGGTCAGTGTGTATTATTGTATCAATCACAAAAGTTGTAAGAATATTACCCATGCTGATACTTACAATTCGATTTAATTGCGAATAAATTACACGATGACAAAACGGCTTATGTCGAATATTTTGAAATTGTATATTTTCAAACAAATTTATTTTTAATTGCATACTTTTAATGTGTAAAAAAGTTTCATTTTTATTATACATATATAAATTCTAAATTAAAACTTCAATGCAAAACGTTTTATTAATGTTCGGTTTCGGATACGGCTTTCAGATTTAAATCTAGACTTTAAGAATGTCATTTGTTTTGAACTAAAATGGAGAATCTACATTTACGTACTTGAAAACAACTGACATCTGTGATCGACAAAGAAATATGAACCGTCCAAATAATAGTGTCCGACCGTAACTAGCTTTAACAATCGAAACCAAATTTCGGTTTCTATTTCAGTTTCGGCCAAAACCGCAATTTGCTTCGAGGGCAATTTTAGTGTATATTTTTGAAGCTTTTGTTCATTTTAGATGTTGTAAATAATGAGTTTGTGTTTTATTTCATAAATTAGTTTAGTTGCTCTAAAAAAACTACGTATCTGTTCTATTTGATATGGGATATGGGTTAGCACGGGCGCGAGGGGAAGCCCACAGTGCCACTGACAATCTCCGTCGCCGCTTCACTCCGCCGATCGCTCCCGACCGCCGCACGGAAGCACACGAACCTAGTTTCGGCAGTTTTTCTATGCCGACACCGAAACTCCAATTTAACGCCGAAATCGAAAATTCGGTCGGGCACTAGCAACTAAATTGTTAATCTTGTTTTAATCAAAACCCGGCATAAATCGTTTTGCCTTTCAACTACAGACAACCGGTTGAGTAAGCATATTTTCTTTTATCAATTTGTTATTTGTGTTTTTTTAATGAACTCATGTTACTTATCTGAATGCAAACACAAAACACAATTTTATTTACCAGTAAATTAAACTGGTTAACGCTCTACTAAGTTCACAAACAAAATTTAAAAGTACATTTTTGTCGGTTCAGTAAATAAATATGTCCTTCAGCTTCCGACAATTATTATTGTATCCATATCCCGAGAAAAATGGTTTTAGCAAACAAAAAGATCTGTTTATTAGACGAACAGGTAAACACACTGAAGCTTTACTGCCAAAAAGGTTTTGTCAATTAATTATTACAAGTAGAAAACTTACTAAATTCGGTGTTTGTTTGTACGCTGATAATTCGAAAATTTAAAATTTATTTATAGATACGGTCTGGCCAGGTTATAGGCTACTAGCGGCCCGGTCCGGCTTCGTCCGAATTTGTAGATTTCCACCGTTTTTTTTGTTGACTTACGTTACAAAATTGGTCTCCACGAAAAGTGCTTTTATTTTACGCGATAATATACAGTATGTAAACACGTAAGGTGAACATAGGGAAATTAGCATTGGGAAAAATAATAGATGTTCATTTTGTAAAATAACTAGCCTTTGATAGTCGGGCCACATTGCTGATGAAAATTTGACCGTGGGCCAAAAATTTGGAGAACAAAAAAAAAATCAAAAAAAAAAAAAAAACTTTGTCGCGGCAC
The DNA here is from genome assembly GCA_963575645.1 of Xanthostigma xanthostigma. Taxonomy (NCBI): domain Eukaryota; kingdom Metazoa; phylum Arthropoda; class Insecta; order Raphidioptera; family Raphidiidae; genus Xanthostigma; species Xanthostigma xanthostigma. The sequence goes on along the minus strand of OY754476.1, from coordinate 13,055,806 downwards.
ATTTGAAGAGCAAAAAAAAGGTCCTTTCATTTCCGCAACAAAAAGGTCTTTTTTCATCTGTTGTGGCTGGGTGCCTGCGCCAAATTATATTGGCAAACTATTTTCGCTTTTCGCTCTTAATAATCATTTATAAAATGCTTCGCGGGCCGGAGAAAATTCTAGTGCGGGCCGCTACAATGTTAGTTTAGCTATTTATGACTCATTCTATAAATTATTAATACGTTCGATTATCACTTATAGAGGTACAGGCAAGTAGTAGTCAGTTATAGAGGTTCATAAATGAAAAACGTCTTTCTCTTATAGAGGTTTCTGTTTCTCACTTATAGCGGTTTTAGAGGGTTACAAAGACGGTACCTGGCAATCATTCTCACTTAGAGAGTTTTCTCGCGTATCCAGTTCTCATTTACTCAGGATTGACTGTATTTGATCCCTGCCAGTAAAGAATACTGTTCCGCCACTGCGTATTGACTACAAACAAGAGATTTGTCAAAATCGATCAAAGAGTTCGAAAGTTAAATAGCCCGAAGTCATTTCAGGTACATATTAAATAAAACAGTTTAAGCAGTTACATAATATGTATATTGTATATCTTCTAGTACATGTGTGCCAGCAGGGGAAATTATGCCCCAGGAATAAACATATTATATAGGACGATTTATCTACCAGGAAGCGAAAAATGGAATCCATGTTTGGGATTGGATTGTGAGAAGGTCTACTGGAAAATTTTCCGGCCTCCTGGTGATACAATCCAATACTCGTCTTGCTGTTAATGCTTACTGTAAAAATATTTTTAAAAAAATTGCCTAGAATGCAATTCAGCAAAAAAATAATAGTTTATAAATTAGTGGTTTCACGTTGCCTCTCTCGGCTAGCGGTACATTTTTTTAACATTTCCTGCAAATAAGTTTTTTGACGTGAAACATCTAATATGCATTTGAATGGGAGTAAAAACGTGGAATTAACGCGACGCTGTGAAGGTGCGACACTGTTATGGGGCGACGTTACGTTTTTTAGTTATTAGTATTTCGTTAGATGACAGTGCATAACGCTTGCACTGTGTATGCGTTGGATTGTAACATGGCTCTTGCTGAAGGCGACATCTAGATGACAGGGCGAAACTTAGTTACTATAGTATTTCGTTAGATGACAGCGCGTAACGCGTACTGGGTGTATGCGTTAGATTATAGGAAGGGGTTTTGTTGAAGGCGACATCTAGATGACGGTGTTTAGATACTAGAATTTCTCTTAAAATATTTCGCACTGCCAGGCGTTCCACAACGGTTCACATTTTTTTTTATGAAAATCGAATTAAAATTGAACTTCGATATCTCCAAAACTCAATGATCGATCGGAATAAAAATAATTTTACATTTTACTCTTACAATCCAACTCCGAACACAAATTTTCATTTTTTGCCTTCTGGTTGTGAATCATTCTGTATATTATGTATAGCACCATTTATACTCGCACTATACATATAATATCTAAATGCAAACGTATACATTATGTATGCGTATATATATATGTTACGGTCTATACCCGAATTCGGTCAATGATCGAAATAAATGCGCAAAACAAGTTTTGACCAACGAATATTGCCCAAACCTGTACATTTAAACGGGTATTGAGTGTTATAAAATGAGCAAAACTAGTTTTGTGTATTTTCAATTGGACAAAACTAGTTCTGTCCATTTCTGAACGGACAATACTAGTATGGCATCGGAATCTTCTTTGCGTTTTTTAATTAACTTTTCCACATCAAGGATACTTATTATATCAAAGTGATTTATTCATTTGTATTGTTTAGCAGACAGATGTTTTAATTCAGCTTTCAACAAATTTGCTTTCTTAACCTCACTTCGTGTAGTAAGGTAATTATGTTTCGTCATAAAATTATGTTTCAGAAGCCTCCAATAGCCGAACTAGTTGAGACTCGAATTCACTTTGCATTTTTACTTAATTATTACACTAAATATCCCACCATTATATTAATTATAACATTCAAGAGAACAATGCATTAAGTAAACAACAACATAACCCTACTTTTATTCGGGTTCGGACGTTGATTGAATGAAACAAGCAGAACTAATATTGTCCGTTCAGAAATGGACAGAACTAGTTTTGTCCAACAGAAAATGCGCAAAACTAGTATTGCTCATTTTATAACACTCAATACCCGTTTAAATGTAAGATTTCGGGTTTGGGCAATATCAGTTCGTCAAAACTAGTTTTCCGCATTTATTTCGGGTATAGACCGTAACATATATAATTATATATTGTATGTCAAAGATAATTACACAAGCCTTGTGTGTGTCAGCGCGTGTGTGTGATTAATACAATAATTCTCGAAGGACTTAAATGATTTAAATGAAATTTAGTATTTCGACACTGCTGGAAACCTATTTAAGATGGACGTAATCTAAATAGTTCAAGAAGAATACAGTAATATCCCCTGTTAGGTCACCGCGACTACCGTACGTAAACAGTGCCGGATTTTGTGCCTACAAGGTTCCGGCCTAGGGGCCCAGCCAGCCTAGGGGCCCCGGTGACGGAATCTTTACATAAGCATATTAATATGTTAAATGTTCTGTACTAGTGCATTTAACTTTCCAAAATAGCTTCGAGATGGTGGGGGCGCATATGTCAAGTGCCTAGGGGCCTTGAGTCTCTAGGTCCGGGCCTGTACATAAATCAGTTCACTGCAAAATATTTTTTTCTGGTTCGGGTATATTATCGGTTGAACACAAAACTAGAAGTTTAAAATAAGAAAACTATAAAGTTTTTAATTGTATACCTATAAATTTTGTTATATTATGTTAAAGTGGTCGTCCCCAGGTTAAGTGGTTGGCACTAAAACGTTTTTTTTTTCTTTATGCATTTCTTATACACATAATATAATTAAGTGTTCGGTATACTTACTAATTAATAGGCAGTATTTTTGCAATACGTTTACGAGGAAGTCGCTTATAGCGACAACTAAAATATTACAACTTTCAAATCACGTTGGGTACGTAAATAATTGTAGTCTTCAATTGATATTTTCCTATTCTTAATTCAGGGCAGTGAATGGCAGCTCCCGAATGCTGAGAACATTATTTCGATATCTTTTATTCAATTTTTAGGCCCGATTAGCGTAAGCTAGAGCGCCTATATGTACTCGCTTTGTCTGTGAATCTGTATGTCACGCTTTTTTGTATCGCGCGTACAGCTCAAACGTCTTAACCGATTTAGAAAAACTTTTTTTTGTTCGATTCGTCTCCGGGTAACTTAGATCCGAACGTCGCCCGATTTTTTGACGTGATAACGTCTTATAAATTGATGAAACACCAGCTACATGCACGAAAAAGTGTAACGTTCCGCGTGCAAGCGAGAGCGCAGTATGCTTCGGCCCAAGTTTGACAGCTACTAAAATTTAGGTTATGTATTACGGAATACGTTATCACGTAAAACTATCGTCCGTAAACAGACTTTACAGACAACCAATTTTTTTGTACGTGGAATCCGCAAACGAGGCTGATCGACACCTGGTCGGCCATTATGACACTCTGCGACACGATGTGTCATATTGGTAATTAATAATATAAGTAAGATATGGATTTAACGTATATATTCAAATATATCAGACTTCAAACTTACATAACTCGCGCATTCTTAGTTACTACAAATATGACACGTGTGCCGCGTGACGTCACCCGTACTGAGAACAGTATAACTTTGAAGTAGGATACCTTGTTATTTTTAAAGATATTGCAAACATTCTTTCGTAGATTTTGTAATTTTTAGGGCTATCTTTAGGACTTCCTAATTGTACATATCTACCAGCGTTGCCAGTTTTTTTTGCCAAGTCGGGATTTTGGAACTCTTTGAGTGAAAACAGCGGGATTCTTTCGTCGAAAGCGGAACATAGTAAAAAGACATATATAATCAGAAGTTTTCAAATACCTATTTATCTTTTTATTTGAATTAAAATTACGTTTACGTGACAATAGATAAATCAAGAAAGTTTTATTCATTAGAAAAATATGGCGTTTCAAACAATAGGCTGTGGAGTGAGTGTTACAAATTGCAACTTACAATAAGAGAATAATTATTTATAAGAATTACTTATTCATGATATTTCTGTGAAGATTTAACTTCTTTTAAAGTCATCCCTGAGTTATCCCCGAAAAGCGGGACTGAGCCTGTCCCGCGCGGGACATTTAATTTTGATTTAAAAATCGGGACGTCCCGCCAAAATCGGGACGTCTGGCAACGCTGATATCTACATACATTTTTTTTCTACAAACATGCATAACTATTTAGCTTTATCTTTAAATATAATAATATACACGTACCTATCCATTTACCTTATTAGGTACTAATTATGCAAAACTTAAATAATCGGATGTAACGACGCCCGACTATAACGACTGGGATTTCCCCGTCTCTTGACCTTTGTTATAAGCGACTTTCACTGTATCGCCACATCCCGACCGCGGCCGTAGGGTTGGTAGGAGAGCAGTATTTCACTTTGCCTCCGGAGTACCTACATAGTACATACGCAGTGGTATAATGGTAATAAAAGGTAAAAGCAGTTATATAAAGCGACTTTGATTTCTTGTGTTTATGAGAACCGTAAATGTCACTTGCAGTACCTTAACAATGTATTCGCATATACATTATACAGGCTGTTTTCTAAAAAAACGCGTCGAGCTTTTACTCCATTATTTATTGTCCGATTTCAATAAACAAAGAAATAATTAACGAAATATCACGAAAAGGCCCTGATATAATGTAGGTAATGTAAAGCGACACCCATCTTTTTTTTCAAATGCCCGCGTTTATTTATTTATTTTCCTCTGAATACAAGTACATGTAACAGGTTGACCTGAATGCAAAAACAAGATTAAATAGGATGTCAGAATGTGTAATAATTTTTTCCAGGGCACACTAGGGACTTTCATACGGCGCATGTAATCGAAGTGCTGTCTTTTTTCAATGCAACAAAAATAGAGTTCTGAATAAATTATCCTCACAACCCCTAGAAAGTAACTCTTAATGAAACGCGGTTAAAATTTGCCCAAAAAAATCCACGCAGACAATGTTAACAAAAAATTGGCAAAAGCGGTAGATTTTATATACGGCCGCTGCACACGAGGCTGGTTTTGCCGCTAGAATCACTGCTGGGACTTGTGCTGGCTGGCGTGCGGGCTACGAGGATGGAAATGACGTCACAGCGGGCTCGCGTGTGAGTTCACAAGATGGATTTCAAAATTAGAACCTGAACTATGTTTCATACTAGTTCATCTGCTTGTTTTGAGCAAGAACCAATCAGAAAACAGTATCTTGTCACGTGCAGGGACATGAATGAACGGCGTCATAGCGTGTGTTCTGTTCAGAGACAATAAACGTCCACTTTTGTTAACATATACGAACCGTCACTGCGCGCGCACCAAACCCATCTTCAATACATGCATCCTGTGAAGCGAACACATAACCAGCGTCACAGCACGCTTGAAATATCGCAGCAAAATCTAGCGGCAAAACCAGCCTCGTGTGCAGCGACCTCAACAGAATACCTATACATATATTGATTAATGCACTTCTCAGCACTCCCACAATCTACTAATAGAACATCAATCCTTCGTTTGTATATTACACCAGGACTTCAAAAAACTTTGACGCGCCCCGCTGCTAACATAATGAGTGAACACTTTCGATTGTACGTCACTGTTGTACTTTAAATTTTCAAAGTCGATATTAAACCGTTTTCCTAACCAAAAGAACAATAATATTTTACAAAGAAATAACAATTTTACGAAATGTAAATTTGTTTTCTGAAGTGAGATTACCAACTGAATAAAAATATGCAGTCAAAGGACACTCTCATGTGACTGTGTAAGATTTATAGAGCGGCAATTCTAAAATCTGAAGTTTCGTCATTCACTGCAAAGCACACATTTGTATACAACGTGTAACAAAACACCTTTTCAAACAGCAGAGTGTTTGAAAAGAAAAAAACCCGTTGAATTGGTGTGTATGGTACAAAAACAAGGCTAGTATTTAACGCGGCGACAAATTAATCTGAATTAGGGATGAAAAAAAATTAAAGTGGGTAACAAAAATAGTAGGGTGGCAGCTGCTGAGGAGGATAGCATTAAGTAAAAAATAGCAGCTTAATAATCGTCTCTTTTATTAACTTCACCTATGTATGTATGAATGTATGTACCTAATGGAATCTTTCAATTTAATTTTCACCCACTTCCAGACATCTATCAAGAACCCATGACAAAACAATTAATTTACCGAGCGGGGTGGCGTAGCGGTGAGAGCACTAGACTCGCATTCGGGAGATACCGGGTTCGAATCCCGGCGGGGGCAGATGTGACTAGGACTTTTTCCTACTACCTCTCGCCGAGAAACCGTAATTCCTGTACCGGCCATCTTGTTGAGGTTTTCCATGGTCTTCCTCAACAATTCCAGATAAATATCGAGATGGCTTCTTATTTAAGGCCGTGGCCGATTTTACCTGTCCAAGTCCTATGCTCAAAATGTGCCTACCTTATCCTTAATTTCCTAAAAATTCCTTCATTCGCCCATTGCTATTAATTAAGTTGAAGTTTAAAAATTGCAGAAAATAACGGGAAGTGTGGTAGAAAAAAAATAGTAATGGTGCGAATGGCGTTTGTTATGACAAAGTCGAGAAACGGACGTTAAACGCATTATTATTATTATTAATACAATAATTTGCATAATTATTTATAAACATATAAATAATTTACATAAACATTGTGTAGAGTATGTTTTTTTTTTGTATGTTGTTCATTTTGTGACTGTCTGTATTCACCCCTTATACAGCGCATTTCTCTTTTCAGATCCCCTAAGATTCATGTATATTTACATAACTTGTTTAGTTTAAATTCACTCTCAGAGATATTTGAGACTGTTCAATTGGAATAGTAGCTTATAAACAGGATGAGACTTAATAAAATAATAACACAAATTTAAATTCACATCTATGACACAGAAATTTGACTTTTTTTACTTTCGTTGGCTATAAAGCAGGGGGCGCATACAAAATCGATTCAATGCAACGTGTGTTCATTTGTTTACTCTTGTGTATTCTAAGACTAGCATCAAATATCTTCCACTATTGCGGCGGCAGGGTTAACATTTACTTTACATGAGGTGAATAACAGTTATATGCTTTAAATATGAGAAAGGTTGAGTGCTTCAATGTGTCACTGTACAGTAAATCTTAGCTCAGCCGCCGCGATAGTGGAAAATTCGGATTAGAGTCCCGACAATGACATTGTTTGAAAATGACTTTTTCTCTTATAGCATTGTAACAATGAGTGCATCTTAACAATAATTAATAATAGCAAACTTTAGCTAGATCAAACTAGATTAAGGCTGCGCGTACGTCAGTCGGGCGTAGCTTTGTCAATGCGAGTGTATTACGCGTTCAGTGCAGCGCTGACAATTTGCTACGCGCGTATACCTACGTCGCGCTGACGGGAATCGTCGATCGAGCTTGTCAGTAGAATTGCATCGGTAGACCGACGATCCATGAAAATGTATGAACGAATTTAGTACGGCGCTGAACGAGTACGCGCGTACGCACTTTTGTACAGTACAAACAAAATTTAACCAACAAAGTACAAACCAGCTATGAATATCGATATCAAGCGTGTTATAACTGAGGTATACGTCTACGCAATTTCTCGCAATTTTGAAAACAGTGTACTGAAGTCGCCTTCAATTAACCGGTCTACAAGTATTGGGTGAACATGATATCTTCTTAGTCTTTTCTTTCGAAATTGTTTGTATAATGCACTTATGATAGATTTCACTGCAAAAGAATTCATTTCTGTTCGTAACTACGTTACACAAGCAATTCAATTTTTGCCATCGATTGAACACTAAATGCATTTTCAGAACGGACGATCAGCGCGTACGGTACGCGCTGACTGTCGATCGAGCACTGTTTCCAGTCTTAGGCCTAGTTTATATGAGAGGCGTTCAACGCGCGTTTACAGTTTCTATACAATTGTATAGAACTATTTATATGATAACGCGCGTTCAACGCGCCACCAACGCGCGTTATCATATAAACAGTTCTATACAATTGTATAGAAACTGTAAACGCGCGTTGGGCCAACGCGCGTTGAACGCCTCTCATATAAACTAGGCCTTAGTCTTAGGCCGTGTTCAGAAGAGGCGTTTTATGCGCGAGTCCACTCGCGCGTACTCGAGATACTAGAGCTACATATATCCCGTCCAGAATCCAGATGCCTACGCGCGTTTCCTAACTCGCGCGTAAAACGCGTGCAATGAGCGGAACTCTCGACTCGCGCGGAGCGCCGCGCGAGTCGAGATACTCAGGTGCCAATTGCTGCGTCCAGTACTACGCGCGAGTCCGTTGCGATTTTTCGATCAAGGGTATGCAAGCCTCAACACAACCGCTGTTTCCGAGTCCATGTTTGTAACTGGCGCCACACCGAGCTCAGCGCAGTAACGCGCGTAAAACGCGGTATCTGGACGCAATAGAAATTGAAACGCGCGAGTGGACTCGCGCGTAAAACGCCTCATCTGAACACGGCCTTACGAACAGCTATACCGTATGAATATTTAAAATATTCGAAATTATTATGTAAAAACAAACGAATGTTTTGTTAAATTTGAAATTTAGTACAGTGCTAAATTGTTGAATATAATTTATGAGAAAAAAAACGGTTAAACTTAATTTTGATAGAATCAAAACAGCAGTCGGAAGAAATTGTGAATTTCTACTGACAGTGCAAAAAATGCATTTGATAAAATGAAATGTCGCAAACACTGCAATTATTCATTTTGTCTGAAACAACTTAGTCATATTTAATCAATGAAAAAAACTATAACCCTTCTTTTTTTCGTAGTCGGGTAAAAACACGTCCATGAGATCCTATATTTATGATCAGTCTGTAAATCGTACCTATATATCGATTGTATGCTTAATAGTCCAAAGATTACACAAAATATACAAACGTATATTTGTGGTGCTGTGACAAAACTGTCTATGTCACATTTTTTGCACAATAAAGACGATTTAATTATCCAACTGTCAATTTTTCGTTGCAAAAAAAACAGCAACGTCCGTTACAGGCTTTCCTCAAGGCACTACTGTCTTATTTCATGACACATCTACTTGAGGGTTAAAAAAGGTGTTTGCAATTTAAATTCAGAACTTATGTAGGGATGAAACGATGATTTAAATCTATCTGGAAATATAAAAAAAAACTGTGAACTGCTGACGTCATCTCACGCCAACGTAGTCACATCTACAGGATTTAGGCCTAGTTTATATGAGAAGCGTTCAACGCGCGTTGGCCCAACGCGCGTTTACAGCTTCTATACAATTGTATAGGACTGTTTATATGATAACGCGCGTTGGTGGCGCGTTGAACGCGCGTTATCATATAAACAGTTCTATACAATTGTATAGAAATTGTAAACGCGCGTTGGGCCAACGCGCGTTGAACGCTCTTCATGTGTGCTAGGCCTTAGTTGTTAGTAAGGCGCGCTTACATAAGCGAGATATGATTGCTTATAAATTGCATGGGTAAGAGGGGAACCCCGCGCGCTTAACTGTAGGATAATTAATTAGTAAGGCGCGTTTACATAAGCGAGATATGATTGCATATAAATTGCATGGGGAAGAGGGGAATCCCGCGCGCTTTACTGTGAGTTAATTACGTCAGAACCGTCTGACGGTCGAGCTCTCGCCACCGTGGAGCAAAAGCTGAGATATTTACACCTCAAAAACTATACAAAAATTGGGCGACGGGACCATTCCAATTTTAGAAAAAACATCAAAATTTGGGGTGTGTTTCGAAATATTGCTATTGACATCATGAATCCGACGCCATAATTGTATTGGTGAGACAGGTGTGACGCAGCATAAATATTTAACCGGGCATGTGTGCATCAGACTTTGTCGAATTTTTTATTTTATTATTTGTTATTTGTTTATTTCTGACAGATCCATAAAACAAAAGAGCGGCTGATTTTAATTTATTTTCAAAATCTTTCCGAAACTATAAAGTTTAGAAAAAAACATTTTTATCGAAACTTTCTTGAAAATATAAACAGAAAAATAAACTGTTATGAAAAGTACACCATTATTATATTCAAAAACAACGGTGTAGCATATATCTAGTGTGCGCATGCGCCGATTTTCCCCGAAAACAATAGGAGTCTTCATATTTGCAATTCGAACATCTTCCCAAAATTTAGGTTCAATCCGCTCATCCGTTTGACCTGTATCGTGCTCACAGACAAACAGACATAAAGAGTTTTTCCAAAAATATGTTGTTTAGATTCGGGGAACCACAAAATGAAAAATATCGTAAAATTTTGAAAAGCGAATTTTGACCTAAATCAGTACCATTCCACATTTATGAGTTTGAATGGTAAAAAAACATAAACTGTACAGTGCATTTGATTTCAATTAACATATGAATGACTTCACATGTTAATTTTCTCCATTTGGATTACAGTGAATTCAAGTTATATCAAACAGTAGGCTAACACATATTTCTGTTTGATTTATATTGGATTTAAATTAAACAAAACAGTTTAACTCCAAAATCTACTCAAAACAATGGTAACGCCTTTAAAGTTAAAGTAAAAAATAACGTTCTTACGGTTTTTATGAACTTATTCTACTATTTGACAGAACTTGCTTTCAATATAAATTTTCAATATGTTGATGTAAATCAAAAATATATATGCTATTTTGTCTTGTGACCGTAGACATAAATGTGTATATATAGCGGTAAGTGTGTATTTGGCTGTTAAGAAAACTTTTTCGAACGAAATTGTATTCTTTTCTCTCTTCTATTTTCGGCTGATTGTTGTTGACGGTATTGGCACATTGGAAGTAATCTTCAGGGAGTTTTACAAATAGATAGAAGGGCATCTGGCTTATGGCTACAATCGAAGGCTAGCTAAAAGTCTTTAAGTTCAGCACGAGAGGGGACGATATATGGGAGATTGGTAGACTGGTCTAACACGAATACTGACAGCTTTTACAGGACCGAACTAAATCAATACACATCATTTAAACAAAATCTGATCAGGGAAGTTGTTTTGAATGCATATATTTTAGAGAACAGGGCCCGATTCAATACATTTTTCATAGCATTACACAATAAGTATATATATATATATATATGTATGTAGGTTTTACTTAGGGAAATAATTTTCCAGGCGAATAACTATTTGCAACTAAAAAAATTATAACAACTAGTTAAAAGGGGAGGGCGTTTGGGGAAAGTTCTTTAAAAAACAATTACGGAGTCGTGTTGATGCGATGGTGTTTTTTGCGCAATGAAAAGAGGAGGGCGTTTGGAGGGAGTTTTTTAAAAAACAATTACGGAGTCGTGTTGATGCAATGATGTTTTTTTTGCGCACTGAAAAGGAGAGGGCGTTTGTGGGGAGTTCTTTAAAAAGCAATTACGGAGTCGTTTCGATGCGATGGCGCTTTTTTGCGCAGTGAAAAGGGGAGAGCGTTAGGGGGGAATTCTTTAAAAAATAATTACGGGATCGTGTCGATGCAATTTCATTTTTATATTACGGTTCTGAACGTTGTTTCTTTGATTATTGTTTGATTTTAACTTTAAAGATATGTCAGCATTTAGGAATGCCCATTTTCTATTTTTTATCCGCCGTCAAGTTTCCGCTTAACAGTAAATTCAGTGACCAAAACAAAAACTCGATGCCAGTTTAAATTAAAACAAAGCTTACAACTGTTTAAATTAAGACGTGGCTAATTATACTAATCAGTGGAGAAGCCAAAAAACAGCATATTAAAAAAAAACTAGACGTTAACAGCGTAATCGCACGCGCTAACAGACATTATTTTAAAATTATAATTCGTCAAATGTCCGTGGTATTTTACGCATTATAGGTACTAGTCCACAAGCACACGCAATGGCTATGCGGAAGATACATAAAATTTAATATGTCGGTTATGTCATTATAATTTAAGAACTTAACTGTTTTAAGTCAAAATTATAATAATTTGTTAGCAATGTATGTGATAAGAGTGCCCGTCGGCAAAAATTTTACTGGCAAATACTCTCCCCAAACTTTGTATATGACTTCATTAGGCCTAGTCTGACACCTATTTCCTCTATTACTTTTTTTGATTTTGGGGCGTTTTCCCTCTAAATCTTCCGACACATGTCGTTTTGACGACATGTAAAAATTTATAGATACTGTTTGTTTTTTTTTAATTGGATAGGTTAAAACTTCAACCAAAACGCTAAAATAATATTCTCTGGCAAATAACATGAACCATTTAAAATGTCTGACACCTCGAATATGTAGACATATTCGAGGTGTCAGACATTTCTATTTGAAACATATACTTATCGGCGTTGAAAACAAAAAATTCAAATATGTCTAAAAAAAAAAATAAATGGAATAAATAAGATATGTACTACGTGTGGCTGCGAATTTAAAATTGCACACGGTCGCATAGACCATAGTTTCTCAACCGGTAGTCTTCGGACCACTGGTGGTCCGCGAAGATTTTTGGGATGTTGTATTATACGGATTTTTAAACCATATTTTTTTGTTACTATCTGTTTTAATATACTTAAATATTGTTATATCAGCATACGGTGTTGCAAAATTAATTGTTTTCAATAAAAAATCAATTATATAAATATTTATTATTTTATTCTAATGTTGACGGCCCGCAAAACATTTTTGGATTGTTTGCTGGTCCGCGGATGACAAAAAGGTTGAGAAACCATGGCAGAGACGACTAGCAGCGAATCTGGGAGTAACTATTTTTAATAAGCTGCCTGAAAATATCAAGCTAGCTGCGCATATGTAAGCCTGCTCAAAAGGTCCTTAAAAAGTTATTTGCTGGAAAAGAAACATGTTATTCTTATAAACAATACACTGAGGAAGACATCTATTTTAATAAAAACCCATTAAGCGTGGAAAAAATTACTAGCTAAAAGAATTCAATTTTAAAACATGCCTTTATAGTTTAAATAGTGAATACATAGGATATGAAAAATCTAGGTCTTATATTCAAACAACAATTAATTTGTTGACATTATAAATTATATTACAGATCCCGCTGGAAGTGTAGTGAAGTTTGACAAACAAGGAGATGGCTTAGCAAGATATGACATTCTCAACTATCAGAAGTTACAGAATGCCACTGCAGGATACCATTATAGAGTAAGTAGTTAAGTATATACTTCAAAATATTACATCATAGCTGCACTTACAAACTTGCGAAATTACTTTTAAAATAAAATTATTACTCTTTAACGTACTACGTACATCTCATCTTTTGCTTTTTTTTACGTACAATTTCAATATTTATATAAATAACTAGTTCCCTTTATATGTCGGTTTTTCCAGGAACTTGTTAACTTTAAGCTTGGACACATACCCTTAAATTTTAATATTGTATCAATTAGAAGGTGAAAAACTTCAAATATTATCATTTATGATCGATAAATTGATCTCTTTGTAATTCACCTTTTGTTTGTTTTAAAGTCAATTTTGACAAAAACCTTATATTAACCTGATTGTAGTCGGATAAAAGGTATACCCTATACTCTAAGTTTGGACAACACTAATTATAATTTACTAGCTTTTACCCGCGAATTCGTCCGTGTGGAATCAATGTGTGCAATTGATTAAAAAAATCATTAATTCAAGCAAGACTCTAATTATAAACAATGTATTTTTTTTTGTTTTACCATCTTTTGCAAAAACAAAGATTTTGTGGATCGGATACACGTAAGCATGCTACATACGACTGGTCGTGCGAAAAACATGTTTTTTTCTAAACGAATACCAGCTACCTTAAGTGTTTTTATTGGAAATTGCAATCTTTTAAATTGAAAAGGCAAATCCCTTGGTATAAGTGTTCTTCGTGGCATTAAAACACTGTTTCATTTAGATTTGCCACTAATTATAATAGCCCTAATAATATTTCGACCTGGATGAGAAACTTGTAAACGTGTAGCAATACACAATTTGGGCGCATCAAGATTTCGCATTAAAAGTACCGGAACACTCACTGTTAACTTTAATTTATGAGATGAATTTAACCCCTTTACGAGTTAAGTTAAAAAAAAAGTAGTTTATATTCTTCCCCAGAATTTAAACTATCTTCATATTAAATTTCATCACAAATGGTCCAGCGGTCTGGCCGTGAAAACGTAACTCCATACAATATTACAACGGTTGAATTTTGAAAAAAAAATTGGTTGTCTGTAAAGTCGGTTTACGGACGATAGTTTTACGTGATAACGTCATAAAGAAACATTGATGAACTCTCTGACGTCACGCGAGAAGAGAGAGAAATGCGTACAAGCCGACGCTTGGGCCGATCGTGCCTCTCTATCGCTTATACCGCGCTCTCGTTTGCACGCTCAGGCTCAGGCGGAACGTGACACTTTTTCGTGCGTGCAGCCGGTGTTTCATCAATTTATAAGACGTTATCACGTCAAAAAGTAGCTTATGTCCTTCCCCAGGCTTCAAACTATCCCCATATTAAATTTCACCACAATCGGTTCAGTGGTTTGGCCGTGAAAGCGTAACAGACAGACAGACAAAGTTACTTTTGCATTTATGATATCGGTATGGATTAATTATCCATCAACAGTACAAATATTATAGGTACCTATTTGTTACCAGAATACGAGATCATATATCTACGTAAAGTTTTATCAAATTAGTCCAGTTGTTCAGACAGAAAAAATCTAAAACATTACAGATAATGCTGTCGTTTCAATTTGATATATTAATATTGATAATTCCAATTTATGGTTCAACTTCATTTTAATTTTTTATTATTTTTTCCACTAAAAAAATCTAAATCCGGTTCTGATTTTTTACATTTTTCTTCCACGTCATGTTTAACAGTCTACACTGTCAAGAAAAAATGTACATATTTTGAGTGAATTTGGAACCACGTTCACATATAAATAAAAATTAAGGTTTAATTAAAAAGTTGAACAATTCTGTCAGGCAAATAATCAATAAAGTTGGTCGCACCTTACAAAAGACCTCGAAAAGTTTTGTTTCAAATTGGTCAGCGCCTTACATCGTAGTGTAATTTCAGATCAGAAAACTTTTACAATTTATCTTTTTTAAGAAAAGTTCTGAAAAACTCTTTGTTTGATATGACTCTTCAGTTCACTGTAAAATGTACAGTGAACAGTGATCGATGTTTTTGTCCACTTTCAGACATAAAATAATATGATCAATACTACAATATCATATGAACCGTGCCTTCGGATGTTCTGTCTGTGTGTCTGTTTCTACCGGGCTATTGGTACCCAAATTTACACTATATGTTGCTTTTATTCTGGCTATGATTTCGTAAAAATAAAGCACGAGTAAAATTGACGTTTCGACAACTATAATATACGAAAAAAAAAATTGGTTGTCTGTAAAGTCGGTTTACGGACGATAGTTTTACGTGATAACGTATTCCGTAATACATAACCTAAATTTATATAATAATTATAATAATTCGAATCTATGATATTGCATCTTTCGCTTCAAATTTAGGTTAATTTTATTTATTTAAATTACTCACCATATAATATAATTGTTTTTTTTAACTTTCTTTCTTTCGTATTTATTTTGAGTCTCAAAGATTAGCTGTCATAATATTTATAAAACAATTGTTTCACTGTTTATATAAAATTCCAAAACCTACTTACAATATTTAAGTATTTTCATACGTCAAAAAATTGATTTTTATAATGATAAAATTTGTAAGAAAACGATTTTTTCGAGAGATGAGACCTAGCTAAAACGATTTTATGCCCCCCAAAATCCCTTTTCAGTAAATTTCATCCAAATCGTTAGGGCCGTTTTCGAGAAAAGCACGCACAGGGTCAGGCGGAACGTTACGAACGTTACGTTAGGAGCGTTACACTTTTTCGTGCATGCAGCCGGTGTTTTATCAATTTATAAGATTGGTGATTCATCAATTTATAAGACGTTATCACGTCAAAATAACAGTAACGTAAATATTAATACTTAGAGTTTATATGAATAGAAGTAGGGTGCCCGTTATTTACCAAGTTAATTTTTTTCTTGCATCACTCCCTAGCTTATGGTCTAAAAAAATATCAGATCAAAAATAGCTCTTAATATTCATATTAAACCGTACCCTAATCTAGTAGGATATAAGAATGATTCACTGTTACCATTATCGGCGAACACATTGTTTACTATAAAAACTGGCTTAAGCTAAGGTGGTGAAAAGGTAGAATGGCTGCCTCGTAACCTAAAGATCGTAGGTTCAATTCCGGGCGTCGCGTCGGTCCCATTATTATATACTTTTTTTTGTTTTTTTTTACAATTATATCAATTTTATTTCTGTATGTAGTGTAAAAATACAGAGTCCTCTTTTTTGTTTTATTAGTGTAAAAAGAACATTATAAAAATTGTCCATATACAGGTTTAATTATAAAAGTTTCGCCTCAGCGGACATCGTCAGTAATTAACAGTAATTTGACATAATATCTGAAATAAAATGAACATAGTATTTTATTAAATTAAGAAAAACTAGTTATAAGTGAAGAAAGAAGTAAATGAAAAATACTTTTAAATCAAGAGTTTTTAAAAAATGAGAAATGTGTTAGTTTTATCCAATATTTTATTTTTATATATTAATGGAAAAACACATTACCGTGACTTGAAATTAAAGTGTGTAATATTAGATATTTTCTTTACTGATTCATTTTATTTTATATATTTAAATAACTTCTTCCAAAAGATCAATATTTTATAAAGAACGCTTTAACATGAAAGTCTTAACAGCGTACGATATTTCTACGATACCAATAAAAAAAATAGTTTAGAGAATACATATGGTTGTCTCTTAATTTGTAAGAATTTTTTTTTTTAAGTGAAAACTTCTTTAGCGGCGTTGTACACTTTTTTGTAATGGGTGAAAAATGTTAAACTCGCGTCAGGAAAAGTAAGAACTGGGTGAGCGAGAAAACTCTCTAAGTGATAGTAATTGTTTATACAACGTTAGACATCTAGCGTTGAAATATCGTATATAAAAATGCAATCTATGATACAAACCATTATACAACGTTAGACATCTAGCGTTGAAATATCGTACACAAAAATGCAATCTATGATACAAACCATTTTGATCGAAAATTCGTAAGACGTTAATATTCAAGTTTTCACTTCTGTCGGCACTCCCGGAGTGCAACCCGTCTTTTTTTTTGCATTTGCTTTGTTTATTTATAACTATTGTTCCTTAGTTTAATAAAATACAATGTTCATTTTATTACAGATAAGTACGTCCCGGTTTCACCCGGGTGCAAAACTAGTCTGGAAATATTACATTGACTTTCCCATCTACACAGCAAAACTACATTGTTTTGATGTATCTCTAAAGATTTGGCCAGTGTTAGCCACGAAAGCAGTTTTTTTTTTGACAAAATTCCGTCATAGTTCAGTTATTTTGTACAAAATATTTACAAATTATATACAGAAACCTTACTCGTTTATCGCTCTTTCTATTAGTGAAAACCGTATGAAAATCCGTTGGATAGTTTTTGAGTTTATCGCGTTCAAACAGACAGACAGACGCGGCGGAGGGACTTTGTTTTATATCTATGTATATAAAAGGTTAATTCCAAAAATCTATATATCTATACTAATATATAAAGCTGAATAATTTGTTTGATTGAACGCACTAATCTCAGGAACTACTGGTTCGAATTGAAAAAAAAAAATTTTTGTTGGATAGCCCACTTATCGAGGAAGGCTATAGGCTACATAATATCACGCTAAGACCAATAGGAGCGGAGCATCAATGAAAAATGTTGCAAAATGTATCTCAAAATTATATAAAATATTTACTTAATGAAAATATTTTATTTTTGTTTGTTTGCTGTTTTTTTTTTCTGTAAGTAAAGGTGGTTGTATAATCATACATTTATTTTTAAAGAGCAATTGCGGAAAGGAAACATTATTTCTAGAAGTTTTCAAGCGTGTGAGTTTGGTATAGTAAATGAAAACATTTCATTCTGAAATGTAAAAAATGAATATATATTAAATTATATATATTCATTGTCAAAACGAAAGACACTCACAATTTACAAATAGGGGAGCTTCAGCCTTCAGCATTCTGTGTTCGCTGTTGATTCTTAAGAAATAGGAGAGTTCCTTTATGTATAAGCAACTTTGTGGTTGTTCCATGCACTAATGCCGGTCATCTATCACAACTTGACGTACGTTGCAGACACTACAGAACACTGTTAACGTTATCTAACAGGACCGTACTCAATTATAATTCAATCACCTCAATAACCTAACTTCCTTATAGATACCATTCTTCAGGGTAATCTATTTGTTGGTACTAACATCACCAAACTACTGGGCGAGCTTACGCGTGAGCAATAAAAATAAATTATGACTTCTTAGAATTTTTTTGTTGTTCAAGTGTAATAAACCTTAAAATTGATGATATTCACGTGATCAACGTCCCGACAAACCTTGAAAATGACACCTATGTTGATTTTTAGGCTATTTACCTCTTTTCACTCTCTGACGGGGTTGTTTTTGGAAAAGCCCTAAACCCGTGTTTATATATTTGTTGACAGGAGTAATCCTGCGCATTTTCAAATTGAGGCATCTATCTTATATGATTTCTCCATGCAAAATTTTGGAGTTGAATTGTCAAAAATCCGTTCTTAGCGGATGCCTACGTCATAATAACTGTCTATGTGCCAAATCTCAGCCCAATCCGTTCAGTGGTTTGAGCTGTGCGTTGATAGATCAGTCAGTCAGTCAATCAGTTACGCTGTCCTTATATTTAGATTAAGATTACAAGTGCTTATTGAGTATTCCTAATGCTTAATATACTCATTGAATGCTTATTAAGCAGCTTTTAATGCTTACGTGCTTAAAAGTAGCAAGTCTTTAAGCAAGTGCAACCATCGAACATTTATTTTACAAAATGCTTTAAGCATTATAAATGCTAGCATTATTTCAACCACGAAGTTCTCAACATTGCCCAACTCTGGTTGTAGACATATTATTAGAGTTTATATCGTGTTATATCTTATTAACTAGCGTGACCTGTGCGAATTATTCGCACTAAATAAGTATAATAATTATCACTTTACAAAATTATTTTTTAAATATGATTGCAGGTATTCAATTCGTTTCTAATTTTGCACACTGCTTATAACGTTCTTCTTTTTGTTGTAAAAGAAATATTTTACTAAAATTGTCATATAGAGGCGCAAGTAGCAAAAGCGTTGTTCAGCGTTGCCCGTCAGATGGCAGTATGCAGTATTTACAATATGAAGGTCAGATGACAGATCGAAGTGTTAACGTTACGCCGTCAGATGGCAGACGTTGTTTAATTGTTTAATTTAATTAATTTACAAAAACAATAGCAATAATAAATTTTTTAGTTGTCGATGTCAGTAGAGCAAGCAATTATCTGTAAAATGATATATAATTTATGTGGAGAAATTGTCTGGTTTTTTCTAAAAAGGGAGGCAAACATCTTAAACCTTAGCGTATTAATATATATGATTTTGTTATATAGTTCAAAGCAAAATCACTTATTACAAGCCTGAAATTAAAAAAAGAAAAAGAAAAAAACAATACGTATGTCCACTACTTATATCATTTTAAGTCGAGTAGCCTGTAGCTTCGATCGAGCACGAGATTCGAACATCCTGGTCCTTCTCGAGCTCTCACAAATAGTAGTAGCGACTCATATAGATATGTCTGACAAAAAAATACAATTTAAGAACGCTAACACATCGAGAGCCACGTTGCCATATTAATATTTCGAGATCAAAGCTAGGAAGGCATCTAACCATAAACACTTTTTTTCTCCTGAGATATTACAATTTTTAGTTTTTGAATTGGAATCTCTCTAGTTTCGATTAGAGTAGGTACCTAATTTCGTTCAAAAACTTAACGAAAAAAACTGACGACTAACGACATCGTCAGGAGTAGGAAAAAGAGGCTTTTAGCGGGGAACCGGAACCGATTACTTGGTTACAAATGTTTACCCATGCGTGAGATTTTTATTATTTACAACGGATTTTTTTTTCAATTAGTAATAATTATCGTATGTTTTCTTTATCGTGATTAAGCCTAAGTTTCTTAAGATAGCGGTACCGTAGCATAGCGGCCGTAAAATTACGGTGAATTACGTAACAAAAAACGAGTAGTTTTCGGCAGCGGCGGCATCACCATAATGTGACAAAGAGGCATCATTCTACGCAAAAATATGTTATTTGCGTAATTCACCGTTATATTACGGTCGCTATATTACGCTATCACTATTTAAGAAAAGCTATAGCTTCAGTCAAAACAACACCCCGTATGCAAAGAAAAGAGAGTGGAAATTATTTTTCAACACTGTTAGGTGAAATGAATAAGAATGAAGTAGTCACTCAATTAATGCATCGATTATTCGAACTGCGAGGCGTGCGTGAGTAGCTCGTTAAGGTCGATTCACAATATACGATTCGTTGTTGTTCAGAAATTTCAAAATAAATCAGTTCGAAACTCATTTTGTAAGCGTTTATGACTGATTGGGGTAGGTTCTAGATTGTTCTTACGTAAGATCGCAAAAGTAAGTGAAAATTATAATTTCAAAACGCTAGCTGACTGGACTAATTATTCACATTTTCAGTAAAGCATGTGTTACAGATTTATATAAAAACACAACACAAACCAACGCGTTTTTATATTTTAGCTACTTTTTCTTTGCGATTTTGGATCTTACGTAAGATTGAGAGGGGAGGCGGGTTTTTTTTTGGTTACTTAAAGGCTAATTTACACTTTGTTAAGTAGCAAGTGCAGGTGACAAGTGATTAGTTAACATGACTTTATGGTGTTAAGTGTTAAGTGTGAAGAAAACTTTCACACAGTGTTTAGTGCTTTTGCAGGTCCCAAGTGTCTGCTGTGCAGAAATCGAACATGACTTATTGTTATTGAAATCCAAAAATCTAAGAGATTATGGCAAAGAAAATGGATAAACAGAAGACTTCAGTAAGAACTTCCAAGAACTGATTAATGAAGATCCAACTGAATTTTGTAACTCAATGCGAATGACAGAAGAAACATTTAATGAGTTATATTGACTATTGTTGGGCCAACTATAACAAAATGTCAAATAATTCACACTGATTTGGGCGACACTGCAAGTGCGGTCACTTTACTTCGCACTCGCACTTACCACTTAACAGCGGGGCCGTTTACACTTTAATTTTACTAATCATTTAACACTTGCACTTGTCACTTGCACTTGCTACTTAACAAAGTGTAAATTAGCCTTTAGAGGGAAAGAAGGGATCAGAAAATGGTTAAAATTGTCTTACGTAATAAATGAACAGCCCGTTTTCTTACAAGATTTGATACGTTTAACAAAACATGTATTTAGTGTAAACAGACCTTTATAGTGTACGCGTGAGGTTAGACAGGCGTGTTTTGATCAGTGATCGGCGATCGCCGTCTACATATTTGCAAGCTTTCTGCATTTAAATGTCGATCGAACGTTTCACGTAAAGTGGAACATGCAATTTCCGGCTTTTTCCGTTTACGTTTCATATTCAGACTTACCCGACTGCCAATTGATTTGAATTTGTATGTAGTAAATTTAATTTCCTCTGACAAGATACAAAACATGTCATATTGTATGTCCAATGTCAACGTCATACACTTAATTCTAAAATTATTAAACAAATACTTAAGGAGGTTGATCCGTTACAGTCCCAATCAAAAGTAAGTCAAATTCTAAATGGAAACTTTTCCATAATATAAATTTTTACAAAGGTTATAAGTCGATGATACCAATAAATTATTGTCATAAAGGCATAAATAAATAATTTTTTTTAATATTAATTAATTATTTCTAACTTTTGAATTTTTTGTACAAAGTTAAGTTAAAAAAAATAAATTTATGTAAATATCCGTATTTTACATATTTTTTGCAGTAAATAATTAAAAAAAGAAATCAGAAGTAATAAAAATTAAAATAATTAAGTCATTAAAAAGTTGAAAATTCAGTTAAAATTGTCAAGAATAAAAGTCCATAATCGAAAAATGCAAATGTTTAATAATTTTTTTTATTGATTAAAAGTCTCCTAATTAAATTGGAAAAAATATTAAAATATGCGTAAGCCATCGATGCTTTATACATAGTTAGTTTTCGGAACTGCTGACATTATTTGGTTATTTGTAAAAAATTAAAATGAACAGTTTGCATGCTAGGGTGACATATTTTCCAAAAGACTGCATGTAAAAGTTTTTTTTAATTTTTAACTTTATAAATCTCCTAATGATTTTGGATTTTTTACAGAAAATTTTGTCATAAAGAAATCTATTAAAAAAACTTTATTTCAGATTTTTTTCATTATCTTCGTAAAACGGCTCAACCTCCTTAACAGTTCAAGTCTAACAATGATTCTGTAATTTTGTTTAACCAACATCAAACCATAGTAATTATTGGTTTAAATATTTTTCAAAAAATTCACAACCAATGAAATTGGCTTAACCCTTTACTGCCGGCGAAATTTTTTTTTTGTTTTTGATTATTTAAGGACCAAAGAAGCTAGAAAAATTATAGTTTAAAAAACTAAAAAAAAAAACACGCTTTAATAGCAAACCGAACTAAAAAGTAGAAAATAATTATTGAAAAATAATTCAATTATAGTAAAAAAGCGTGGAGTGCTTTATATTAAATGTTACAATTAATTAGTAGTTATTTATAAAATTAGAGTTATAATGAAAATATAGTAAATGGCACCCCACACTTTTCTACTATAATTGAATTATTTTGTTAAAAATATTATTATTTTCTACTTTTTAGTTCGGTTTGCTATTAAAGCGTATTTTTTAAACTATAATTTATTTTCTTAATTTTTAGTCTCAAAACGACATCAATAGCAATTTTTTTTTAATTTTAAAATTAATTTTTTTTTCGAAATTTTAAAATTAAATTTTTTTTGAAAATTTTAAAATTCAACTTTAAATTTATGAAATAGTTGTATTGTCATCGGCCCTTGACACGTGTGTAAATTTTCAAGTTAATCAGACTTCTTGAAAATTGGTGAATTTACGCTGAAAGATTTCTTTACACATTCAAACATTGCATACATGCAGTCAAGCTTATATAAGCGTGTTAAAAATAGTGTACTCCTGCTTAACTGTGAAAATAACCCGCACGAAATAACCCTGCGAAGCCGGTTGCGTTGACAAAAATTAATGTTTCGAGGCAAAAAAAAAATATTTGTCGATAGTCACGCCCGTATGAATCGGTTATAAAAATATCAATGGTCTATTGTTTCAGGTGGTCGGGAAATGGTTCAACGCACTAAAATTAAATCTCTCAAGCGTGATTTGGAACAACGGTTCCGAAAGTCCACCTTCATCGGCCTGTTCTCTACCCTGCGAACCGGGCATGATAAAAAAACAACAGGTACGGTTTAGCCAGTTTGTTTATACACTTAAAGTTCACTAGGGAAATCGTAGACAGTGACTATTAAGGCCGCTGCACACGAGGCTAGAAACACTGCTTGGATTTCTGCTGGCTGGTAGGCTGGGTACGAAGCTGGAAATGCAGCCATAGCGGGCTCGCCTGCTAGCTCACAAGTTTTAAAATTAGAACAGAGGCTATTTTTCTTGCTAGGTCCGCTGCTAGGTATGAGGAAGAACCAATTATGAAGCAGTATCTTGTCACGTGAGCGACTTGAACAAACATCCACAAACATTATGCCATAGTGTGTGTTCTGTTCAGAGACAATAAACATGCACTTTTGCTATCGTTCTATCACTGCACGCGTACCGAATCTACCTGCAGAGCAGGCTTGTAAAGACGTCTCGTATGAAGCGAGCACATAATAGCAATTAAGAAAACCAGCGCTAGAAAACTAGTAGCGAAATCTAGAAAGGAACCTAGCGGCAAATCCAGCCTGTGTGCAGCGGACTTATCGTTTCACAGTGTATTATAAGCGGCACAGTTTTTGTGCACGAGGAATCTAATATTGGGTATACTTTACATTAAGCTTGTCAATAGCTAAATGTCAGTCACTGCCTATACAATTTCTGATCGGAACAATGGAACAGCTTATTAAGCCTCCATTTGTGGGTCACTTAGTAGTTTATTTTCCGTTGATCATATTCCTCGAGGTGCGAATCGAAGAGGATATATTATAGTCACCATGTTGTGTTAAATATTAACGGAACTATCGGCGATATTAATTATAGAGTCATAGCAATCACATTTCGTAACGTTTGGATAAAATGTTTTACAACTATTATACACTCCACAAAAGGTTAATAAACAACACAAATAAATTCACAAAAGCAAAGTGTAGATATTATAATACTCCACGTTTATACGAGTAGGTTAGGTATTATGATCTATGGTGGAGGCCATTTTTAGTTTACCAGGCGAATAAATATTTAAACCCTGGAAGTAAGACATATTAGATTTATACCTGCAATAAACATAATTATGGTTGGTGAATTTAATCATCGCCATTTATTTGGAGGAATAATTACCTGAAGAACAAATGAACCGAATAAATAACTACTTACGTTCGGTGAATATGGGCGAATAAAATTCATTTACTTATATTTTAAATCTGCATAGATTCAGGGAGTAGCAGGATTTCAAGTTTATTGGGGTAATTCAGATCGCTTCTGTTGAGTCTAAGTTATTATTATCTATCTTTTGTGTTTGCGTAGACAGCTGTAAGTGTAGTGAATTTAGCGTTGAATTTTCACGCACCTGAATAAAGTAAACATTACGTTTTGCGTGCGTTTTGACGCACATTTAAAGTAAATGTAGACGCAGTGTTTATATTCGGTGTCTACTGTCTATGTTATTATTATCTTTTGCATTCGTGGAGACCAGTGATTCACAGCCTGTGAGCCGTGTATACATCAGTGGCGTGCATTTGCACCGTTCGAGAATGTTTCAATAGCTTTCTAATCAACTTGTGGTCACTGGTCATTTTACAAAACCTCGAATGCCTTTCCATCCTCAAAAAAAAAACGGCCAAGTGCGAGTCGTAACAATAATTTACCAAACAAGTTCCACTACGAATTGAAGTTGTTTTTTATACACATCTGGTAAAAATTTCAGCCCAAAATCTTTAATAGTTTTTGAAAGATTACGCCCACAAACTTCGAAAATGATGTTTTGAGAAAAACGCGTTTAAAAAAAATAGGTTTGATAGTAAACAAATGATCAATATCTTAACTATTGTCGTAACGAATATCGTTTTGAAATTTTGTAGACATATTCAACATAATATTTCGAACATTTTTAAGCATAAAAAAAATAATAAATATTTTTGAGCTGATACACCTACACGTTAAACACAAAACAGCCTGTATTCTCTTCCTCGACACAGAGCTAACACTTGTGAGGGGAAGAAGTATCATTTTTGTACATTTTTTGCAAGTAATATTGTGCATTATTTGGCAATTTGGAATATAAAAAAATGCTGAAAACTGTGTAAAAATGGAATCAAAAATAAGTTGAGAGCCACTGACGTAGGATATATAGCAAGTGTATTATCAAACCCTTACAGCCTTCGTATCGCATCAATCTAGAGCACGGCCGCATTTTAATTGAAAATAGTAACACAAGTTTCATAGAGGGTACCTACCCATGTATTGTGTATCAATAGGCCCTATGCCACAGTATTTATTCTATGGGCTATAACGGAAATTCATTGCTACAAAGAACTCTAATGAACTGCTTCCGGTTCATTCAGATTTACATATGGCACATATTATTCATGCCAAAAAATAATAATAATGGTTTAAAATTCATTTTTTATCGCATCTATAGTCAAAATCACTTCTCAAAAAAAGTGCGTTCCTCAAACCAAAAATAAATATGATTAATCAAATTTAAACTTCTTAATATATCCTATAAAGTAATTTTATTTGTTCTAATTCCAGTACATGAGCTATGTTATTAATCCAAAATCGATAGCAATTATTTTTCACGCGCATCATAAATGACATAAATTAGTCCGGCCCTATACCTCAAATTTCGGTAATATTTCAGAGATATTTTTGTAATCCGCCCCGAAAACTTAGCTGTGATTTTGCAACAATTGTTGATTTGAAAGTGATTTGCAAAAAGAAAAAAAAAACAAAGTTTTTATTTGTGACCTACAAACATATATTTGCATTTCTAATTGGGGGACATTCAAGTATTACGTGAGCAGAATTTTAGTAACTTTTGACCCCCCCCCCCCCTTGTCAGCAAAAGTAAGCAAAGCTTTTACCCCGCTCCTATATGCTTATGTAAATATTGGTCCCTTATTAGTGTTCTTTTTTGTAGGAGGTAACATTTAAAAAAAAAAATTTTTTAGGGAATCCCTGAACATGCTTTTCGCTTCGAGCATAGACAAGTATAGGGTTTCCATATCATAATCCATTAAATTTTGCAGAAAATTCAGAAAATGTAAATAAATAAATATTGCTGACATAATCATCATCTGGACCCCCCTGACCCCCATGTCATCAAAAATAAGTTAAGCAAAGACTCCCCCTCCCTTTGGTGCATACGTTATACTTGAATGGCCTCTTATTCGCACAAGAGGAAGTATGAAATAATTTGATAAGTAAAATAGTGAACATTTTCAAATATGCCTAAGCTCTAGGACATTCAAGAAAATACGTTTTTCACTAAGTGACTGCAGTATACGAAAAAAAAACACGCAGAGACCGTGAATAGACTACTTTGTGTACCTATAATACGTCACATAAGGACACGATGCCTCACAGAGCAACTCAACACTATACATGCTATGCCAGTGATGCTAAACTTTCTTACAAATTCGGCATGGCTTGACGTGTTATGCGAGAGAAGATTGAGGATATTCCCATTTTTCGTTTATCGAAATAATTTCTTATTACACAAAATCGATCATAAACGAATTCCTATCACACTTTGACAAAAGCAAAAAGAACTGTTGCAATCAGGGTTACCATCCGTCCGATGTCCGGACTTTTGGCCTTTATCCGGCTTTTTAATTCGTCCGGATTTTTTACGCAGACAGAAAAATAAAAAAAAATTTAAAATACTGTAAAATAATATGAACGTATCAAATCAGTCTTCAATCTTTATTTAACTATACATTATACATAGAAGTACTTCAACTAGTTAAACTAGTTAGTCTCATCTCAACTCAAAACAATCAACTTTGGGCTTAAAAATAAAATAATAATCTTTTGACAATCAACGACCGGACGACATGTCTGGACTTTTTTTTTAAATCTCCGGCTTTTTGTTCGTAACCCTAGTTGTAATGAACCTAAAAATCCGTCCACACGTGTCAAATTTTTCCATCGAGGGGAATTTCTTGTTCCGCAGCTCGATTTACATTTTATGTAAAATTGTTCACATGACTCTCGAGACGAGATTTTTGTCGACGCGGGGATATTAATCGAAAACCGAGTCGAAAATACTGTCGTCAAATTTAAGCATACCATTACGTATACTAAACTCGGCCTAGTTCAGGCGTTTTTCGAAAACCGATATGGCCCAGCTAACACAAACAGCAGAAGAAAATTTCTCCCGACGAAAAAATCTCGCACCGACTGAAGAAACACTGGTTCAAGCAGTGTATACACTATAGTTACAACAAGAAGATGTCTGTATTGTGCAGACAAATAGAGTCGTGTATATACAAGGGAGGGCATTAATATTTGATCATCCCCTTTGTAAAAAAATCGTTTACTCTAAGGAATGTATACCAATATTGCATTCACGTCGCCCGTTGCGTTGTCATAATAATTAAACCACTTCGTCGAAAGAAGCAACAATTTTATTTAACCCTTTCCCGGTTAGGAGCCACGAGACGTATCGATGTGAGAATTGAGTCGGAGGAATCAATTGAATCGTGTTTTATCAAAGTATGTGTGAGATTTGAGAAGAGTGTGTGTACGTGAAACTAAATAAGTACAATAGTAACTATACTCGTTAATGATAGAATATTTGGAAAGAATGAAGCAATACTGAAAATTTTTTTAAACTTGCATTTAATACTGACGTTTCGATACGGCTTATTGACAACTTTCAAACACAAAACGTATCGAAACGTCAGTATTAAATGCAAGTTTAAAAAAATTTTCAGTATTGCTTCATTTTCGATCCTTATGCCACGGAATTCTTTCCAAATACTCATCAATAAGTGAATAAACTTAGTAAAGTTTATTCTATGTGTGACAGTTCGTTTTTCTTTATTACCCATCTATGTCCGATTATCCGAATTTTCGATTATCCGAATCGACCCCGGTCCCAATTAATTCAGATAATCGGCGTTCTACTGTAGCTCGATTCATTGAAAAATTATCTAGTTATTTTTATTAACTTATTTGAAAGAAAATGTTTATTCTGGGAATTAAAAATGTTTAAAGTACAATCATATTATGTCATTGGCCGCACGTGCTTCCCACTTACTCTCGTTTCGCACCTAACTTAAGGTCGACAGATAAAGGGTTAATAACATATTTAATATCATGCTCTCTATTTGGTTGTTTAATAAAAATTCGTTGTTTGAACGAACAGTGGCGGATTTGCAGTCTTGGTCGCCCTAGACCCCAGACCCATGTAGTAAGTACCAGCTGCCCCTTTCTCAGCATCCATCATACATAATGAATTTACTTTATTGCAAACTTTTATCGAAATCGATTCAGAAATTTAGTTAACAGCTATAATAGCTGCTAGTTTGTAATATTTTCCGAGGTTTCAGAGATAATTGCATATTTAAATAAAATATTTAATATACACTCTCACGAACTCATTTTTAGACGTTGCGAGCTATCAACAAAGCTGACGTAAAATCATCTTAGCATAAGATAGCATTAGATATTCCGATCACTTTTTTAGGAGGGTTATTGTAATATGATGCGGTGCAGACTGCATCGTGCAGTGCAGCCCGCCCATACGCCATATAATGTGTTTTGTCACGATTGGCCGCCCTAAGCCCAGGCCTACTGGGCCTTAGGGCAAATCCGCCACTGTGAATGAAGGTCGATTCTTCGAATTATTAATTAAAAAAAGACGTATTTTAGGAAAATATTTTTGAAATCTTTGAAATTAGTAGTCAACACCAGTGTCGTAACTGAACTAGCTTTTTTGGGGTCCTGGGCAAGACCTCATCATTCGGCTACACTAAATTTCATGAATTAAATAAAGCTACTATGTTATTAAGAATATTAAGATATTAGTATGATGGGGGCAGTTGGTCTACTATTTTCAGACAGGTTCCTAAAACGTTATTGAAAAAAAAGTTATTTAAATATAATTTCGATCTTTCTAGGATCCTTCTGTCTGGATCACGTGTCCCTGTATCCCCTGCCGTACGGCTCTGGTCATCGCTTTCAGATTGTACAAAATGTGCAATTTCGGAGCACACAACATGTATATAGGTGACCGGTAATTGTTCGTATTCCTCTCGAGAGAAGAAAGTATGACTAATTTGGAATGATTTAACCTTTATCACTTGGGAGTCGGAAATGCGTCATTTTTTTATGACACACTTCTGTAAAGAATTTTTATTTTATTTTTTTATTTATTATAAGTTTTAACACACAATATAAAATCTAACAGTAATTTTCGTGGTTCTTAGCTTTAGGAAGGTTGGCCAATTAGTAAGCTATCAGATCATGAAAAAATTCAAGGCAAAAAGTGAGATTTTTTTTTATTTTAACTCCAAAAATTCGGGTTTTTCTAAAAAGAAAACCGAAGTATATTTTCTCGAAAATGACGCAAGTGATAGAGCAGGGGTGGCGAACCTATGGCGTGCGTGCCACAGGTGGCACGCGACAGATTATTATGGAAACGGCATTGATTGAGGTGCAAAATCGAAATGATTAAAAATATACTAGATGTCGAAAAAAATTGACTATCACCAAATAACAAATACAACAAATACAAAAAAGTTTCATAGCGCTCAGTGTATTACCGAAATTATTCTATTCATCTATGTTTGATTAATTTTTTTGACAACTAAATTTCTTTGGATACTTGTCGGTACGTCATCGTTACATTAAAAATGTTTGAAAAAAAATTGGCATAGTCATAGTTTCTTCTCCCGAGAGGAATACGAGCAATTACCGGTCATCCTGTATACTGAACACAAATATTTGGTGCGTTAGTCGCAATGGCTTTTAAGCTATTGCATAGCTTCTATCGCGGGCTTTGAGCGCGGCGACCGAATCAAGAAATTCCGTAACGAAAAAAAACCTAACACCCCCCACTCCAACCGGCACAGCGGTGCGGCGTTGACAGCCGTGCATCGTCTAACGTCGTTTCAGTTCGGCAGACTTCGTCACGGTGTGTGTGTGCTCATAACTGCATAACTGCTCATAACTGCATAACTGCTCATAACTGATTCTATCTTTATTTGTGTATAAATGAATTTATATATAATACTGCTATAAAAATAACCTAAATTATTAAGGTTATGTGCAGAGAAAGTATGTATGATATTATATCTATATAAATGTACATCGCGCGAAATTCTATCGTTCTTTTTGTTCAAATTTTGTGAATGAATAATTGTTTTGGTGTGTAATTACACTATTTATACCTTATTATTTATACCTAGCTATTTTCGTTTTATAGAGAAGAAAAACTTAAAGACCTAAAAAGAATATGCAATAGCTTTACCGCGGCAGTCCCCGAGTGCCACACGTATTTTTATCCTCATTTACAGCAATTTAAAAAAGATCGACACGACTGTACATTGTTATTTTTTGTTTTATATATACAGGGTGACACATGCTGCTGGATTTGTGATAAATGTGAAGAGTACGAATACGTATACGACGAATTCACTTGCCGCGATTGCGGTTACGGATATTGGCCTGTCCTTGACAAATTGTCCTGTTACGCTCTAGAAATTCATTGCATCCGATGGAACAGCGCTTTCGCCATGGTACCGACAGCAATTTCTTGTATCGGCATAGTGCTGACAATTATCGTCGTCGGTTTATTTATAAAAAACAACGACACACCGCTTGTACGAGCTTCCGGTCGCGAACTCAGCTATATGCTCCTATTCGGCATAGCACTATGCTACTTGAACACGTTTGCTCTGATTGCACGACCGACTATTTTCACTTGCATCATCCAACGATTCGGAGTCGGTGTCGGGTTTTCAATAATATACGGCGCACTGTTGACCAAAACGAATCGTATTTCACGTATATTCGATTCGGCTTCTAAATCGGCTCTAAGACCCAGTTATATCAGTCCAAAATCACAAGTTATTATAACTTGCAGTCTTATCATTGTTCAAGTACTCATCACGATGATATGGATGGTCGTAGAACCACCAGGAACAAGATTTTATTATCCGGACAGAAGACACGTCATACTCAAATGCAAAATTCAAGACATGTCATTTCTATTCTCACAATTATATAATATGCTTCTGATAACTATTTGTACTGTTTATGCGGTGAAAACTCGTAAGATTCCTGAAAATTTCAACGAGTCCAAATTTATTGGCTTCACCATGTACACGACTTGCATCATATGGTTAGCGTTTATTCCTATATATTTTGGAACAGGAAACTCGTTTGAGGTAAGTAATTAATTAATATTTTTGCCTTACTTCCTATAAAATAACTGCTTTGCCCGTTTTCCCGATGTATAACCGCTCAATGTTCGATTTTAATACCCAACACAGTTATAGTATTCGCAAAAAATGCTTAATAATTCCCTGTCATAAACTCTTTCTTCAAAAAGAGTAGTACTTATATGGGTGTGAAAATGTTTAATAATCTACCTCGAGAAATAGTTGTCATTGAAAGGCTCTCTCTATTTAAAAAATTCCTTATCGAAAAAGTTTTTTTATAGCGTCAATGATTTATTCAATATGTGATTTTTAATGTAAATTTTATTTATTCTTCTTTTTATGATGACTCACACACATGTCTGTCACTGTGAAATATTCTATTCTACAGTGAATTGTAATTAAAATCGTTTTGGTAGTTTTTGAGTTCAGCCAAAACAAGTAATACACATACAAAAATTCTAAATATAGTGTTCTATTAAAAAAATTGGTTGTCTGTAAAGTCGGTTTACGGACGATAGTTTTACGTGATAACGTATTCCGTAATACATAACCTAAATTTTAGTAGCTGTCAAACTTGGGCCGAAGCCTACTGCGCTCTCGCTTGCACGCACAGGGTCAGGCGGAACGTTACACTTTGTCGTGCGTGCAGCTGGTGTTTCATCAATTTATAAGACGTTATCACGTCAAAAAAGTTCATATCAAATTTTAAAACCCGTACTGAATCTACTCAAAACAATCGGCACTTTTAAAAAATAGGAGATATAAGTTGTTCTTTATTTATTCCTGAATCAATTAAACAGTGCGCCTTCTTTTAAAGGACTTCCAGTCATTAAAAAAAATGCTGAAAGCTAGCTAAAACGTATGCATTGTTTCAAAGTTATTTATTACAGTACACCGCCTAGTACCATAATATTTTTCTCTGGGACAGTGTCAATTTTATGACCTCTGTGTAATATCCTGACAAATTCTATTCACAGTAACAAACGTCCCGGAATTTTCCAAGTCTTTAAAGTTAACTTTTTTTTAGATAAACGAATTTTGTGCCATTCACAAAAGGAATTTATGGGCCAAAAACATTGCAATCATTGTCTTCAGCATAAAGTAGTGTTGATCCAATATAATGTTACGATGAAGGAAGGTTTTGGTTGAGGATCATAAATAAGCTTTATACCAATGTTGCGCTAGTGGCCAACATTTCGAAAAATGTATTTTCATCTTCAGTTTCAAAACGTTGAACATTGGTAAAGCTTATTTATGATCCTCAACCGAAACCTTCCTTCCTTGCAATCAATTGCTCTTTGCCTTAAGAAAACGAATTGGCGTAATTCTGATTATAATTTTGACGCTTCTTTTTACAGACCCAAATAACGACTCTGTGTGTTTCTATATATTAATGGCATAATTCTGATTATAATTTTGACTCTTCTTTTTACAGACCCAAATAACGACTCTGTGTGTTTCTATAAGCCTTAGTGCGACCGTAGCTCTAGTTTGTCTCTATTCTCCAAAAGTGTATATCATCGTTTTCCATCCCGACAAGAATGTGCGCAAACTGACAATGAATAGTGCTGCTTACCGGAAATCCTGTCCTGGGCCGAGCTCCACTGGCGGAACGCAAACCGGAACGTCTTCTGTCGTCAGAGGTAACAATGCGCATTGCTCACCTGTAATTATGAATTATATACACTGGTATTAGTACTTAAACAGGTGAACTATTAATTTATGCGGTTATTATACGTAGCCAATAGAAAACTATTTAGCAAAATAAAACAAATCAAAATTAAAAAACAAAACAAACAATGCTGCTGGTGAAAGAAGGCAACAGTTTTACAAAAATTTATTCACTGTTTAACTAAAACTCTATTAATTAGCGTCTCATCTTGTACCGGAAAAATATTGAAATTTAATTAGGAAGTTTCCCATAATTTTTTGCTTTTAATCATAGTCCTAAAAATTACAAAATTAATGGCGAAAGAACTTTTGTAATCTTTCTAAAAGTAATTAAGTTATGCTAAATGTTGACTTCTTTAGTTTGGATGGGACTAGTTAGTTAGGGAATATAACTTCACGATAAAAAAATCACTGTGACCAGCCGTCTAAAATGTTCAATGTGATCTGACAAGAGGTAACTACGTTCCAAAGTAACGTATGTTGTTCCATGTCACCGCAATCACGCCGGTCGCTCCAACCGAGTAGCCGACGTAACGTCCGATCGAGTGGAATCGACGTGACAAAGTCACGATGATTTTTCACTGTGATTTTTGTGTAACTGGAATAATAGTCACTGTGATCACACAGTAACGACTTTTCTCATGTCTAGACTAGTTTCGTTCAACAGCGTAATTCACATAAACTGACAAGAGCCGATAGCAGGGAATCGGAATTGATTGGCTGGCGGGTAGAGTAGTAATGAATGAATTGCCGGGTCAATTAGATATGTTTAATGTTTACCTATCTTCAATTTAGACGTATGAGGTTTATATGCAATCAGTTTTTTAGTTATAGGTATACAGTGGTACCTCGACATACGAGTTTAATTCGTTCCGCAACCTTGCTCGTATCTTGAATTACTCGCATCTCGAAGCAAATTTCCCCATACAAAACAATTGAACTACCATTAATCCGTTCCAACCCCCAAAATGTCACCCCAGTTTGAATAATAAAAACGTATTTATAAATGACAAATATTTATTGTACAAAAACAAAAAAGAGAATGTAAAGAAATAAATTAGATATCCTCACTGGTCTTTGCCTTTTTCGCTACATTTTTCTCGCTTTCACCTGTAGGCCGTTTAGAAAAAAACATATCCAAGGAGGTTTATTTCTTCCTCCCTCTCAGAATGTTCCGGAAATGAGTTAGGCAAGTGTCATTAAACCTGCTAAACCGAACTCGTATCTCGAATTTCGCTCGTAACTCAAAGCAAAAAATCACTCGCTCGCCGGCTCGTATCTCGAAAAACTCGTATGTTGGGGCACTCGCATGACGAGGTACCACTGTACTTAGTATTGATTTGAAATATTTAATAATAAATGTTTATTCAATGTAGGACCAGAACAAGAAGAACAGCAGGGGACGAGGTCCCAAACACGAACTTCAAACTCAGCGACAAATTGTCGGGAGTGCACAGCGTTTGGTCGATGCCTAGCCCACGACCATGACATTACGTCATCTGATCCTGACATAATCGCTTTGCTATAGTTAGATCTTGACCGTGTGTATTACGCCCGCCGCAACTGCCTATACTTGCAGCCACCCGCGACAGCAAAAAGGGTTCGTTTCAAATAAACATCTGAAAACTAGACCTTAACGACTTACCGAATGAACTGCGCATCATGGATCTCATTATTAAAAAGTGATCAATCGAAAGTTCCCAGTAAATTAAGAGAGATATTAACTGATAAACGGTCGAGATTTGTGATCATTATGAAAGCAAAATAATTTTAATGACTAGCGGTCCGTCCCGGTTTCACCCGGGTGTAAAAGAACGAATGAGGGGGGAGGTACATGAGTACGCACGTTCATCTTAGTTTACCGAGATGAATGTTGTATCCAAATTTCATGATGATCGGAGTTACCGTTCGAAAGTTTTTGTCGGACGGACAAAGTTTTCGTAGGGATCTCTAATTTAACTCGATTAACAATATAGCCTATGTTACTCAGTGATACTGTGGCATTCTATTAGTGAAAGAATTTTTAAAATCGGTTCAGAGTTTTTGAGTTTATTCATTACAAACACAAATATAAATCGTTTCTCTTTATGATATTAGTATACATAGATGTAGTAATCAGTACGTTGTACTGATACATAATAATTTAATATTATTACAGTGGAGTCGCGGTAATAGAGTATTTGTTTTGGATGCTAGTATTCGATTATCGCATTTGCCCGATTATAGAGTATTGTGGTTAATCCTCTTGGGTATTCAGTAACCGGACTTACATATAATGTATAAATAAAAATTGACGGTAGTAAATTAGTAAATTCCGAACACAATTACAATAAAATTTATTGCTTAATATGTGGTACAACCTAATCGTCTATTTTATTTTTTATATTGGGTACATAACAAGCAGGAATGAGCATCGGAAATCGATGTTTTAACGTCGATGTTCTACCTTTTGTCCA
This sequence comes from Xanthostigma xanthostigma, assembly GCA_963575645.1. Lineage (NCBI taxonomy): Eukaryota > Metazoa > Arthropoda > Insecta > Raphidioptera > Raphidiidae > Xanthostigma > Xanthostigma xanthostigma. The sequence continues at coordinate 13,020,054 of OY754476.1, read as the reverse complement.
TCAATGTTTTAAAAGCAATCTTTTTGTTACATCGATATTTTTTCTGATGTATATTCTTTTTCTCATTTCCTTCGATTAGTTATTAAAAAATTGTTAAAATAAAGTTTGATTTATAATAAATAATATAACTGAAACTTGCAAATGATTTAATTTGAGTTTTTTTTTTTTTAATTTTATAAATATGAAGAAAAATAACAAAAATAAAATGAAAATATTATAAGATTAAACAAATTTTTGATTAACGTCTGATTAGAACTTATTCTTCAATAAATAAAATGATCGACCAATTTTTCAGACTTTCTGAAAAATTGGTCGACAATTTTATTTATTATAAGATTCAATTTTGTAGAAAAAAATCCCACTAAAAGATGATAGAGTTCCGAATTTTGTTGAATTTACATCGATACTTCACAAACATTGATAACCGATGTTTCGCAACAGCTCATCAATGTTGTTGACACCGATGATTAGTTGGGATATATGATCGATGTTTTTCTTTCGATGCTCATGACACGTTCGGGTATCTCGTCATTTAAGACTGTACGGAGTACAGATTATTCATATCACGTGAAATATTGGAACGAGACGTTTTCCGGACAGGCGGACATTTATAATTTCATTTTTCTTTTCCATCAACGTAAATGTGTCAATGAAACGAGATCGTTTCGAAGACCATGTCCGCTCGACAAAGGAAACGTTCCACGTTCGTCCCATCTTCGGAACTGTTTTGCCCAAGCACAGTTTACTTCCGCAATGGTTACAGATTTTCATCGTCCTTATCTTAATTTACTCATAATCGTATGATCGTTTGATCACTGTTTGGTAAATATGGTTCAAATGTGATCCTCAGAAACGAGACAGATAGAGCGCGAAGATAGTCAATCTCTGTTTTTGTACATCTCTTGTAAAAGCTACAGTCATTGATTTTTTAGCTTCTCATCTCTCTCTCGTTTTCTATCGACCGAATTTGAAAGACTGTTAATATAGATAGAGATCGTACAGTTCATTCTAGTTCGATAAAATAATTTTCCTTACTAAAATCAATACAGCACGGCTCCACAAAAAATAAAATGAAAAAAAATATATATAACTATATACGTATTACATATTCTGATCCTTGTGTCTTTTTGCTGCTGATTTCCAATTTGTACTTAGAATTGAACAATCAGGTACCGTTTTTAAGTATACGATATAAAATCCTTTAACTATTTTTGACGGAGATCCATTTTAAAAACTCGCTAGACCGAAAAACATTAAATTTTCTCTCTCTTAGAAATCGAATAAATTTTCACCTTGTGGGCAGGGGCTGAAAATTAAATCTGCGCTTTCCAATTGTAAAATAGTGCTGGGCAACCTCGGCTCTTTGATCTCCTAGCAGCTCTCCCGGTAGCTCCTATAAGCGAGTGAGTGAGAAAGGTACATAACTTTTATAGCTGAAAACTAGACTTCTCTCAGTTGGGATCGTAAATTTGCCTGTGCGTAACGAACAATAGAGATCCTTTGGAACAATAGAGAATAGTGCTGGTCGCTCTTCAGAAGTCATATAGATATATAGATAGATATAATTTATTTGTGGAGCCAATTCGGATACAAAGCGTCAAAATAAAAAATTATACATATTTTACATGATCATACAAACAATTTTTAATTAAATATTGTTTTAGTTTTTTTTTTTAAAGAAGTGACGTTGCTTGTATTTTTTATGTTGGTAGGCAGGTCATTATACATATACATTAGGAACAAATTGCACCTCTACTGTAATACGTCGTGTTAAAATTGTCGATATATATATTGTTTCTTTTTCTTGTGTTATGGTGATGAATATCTAAATTTCGTTTATAGTTATTTAAATTGTTTTTTACAAAAATTATAATTTCATACGCGTATAAGCTATATAGAGTTAGAATATTGTGGTTAATGAAGTACTCTCTGCAAGATTCATATTTCGATATTTGAAATATGCTTCTAATAATTTTTTTTGCAATATGAACACTCGTTTGTGTGCTGTAGATTTTCCCCAAAACATTAGGCCATATTTTAATACAGAGTATGCCAGTGCGTAATAGACCGTTATTAACGTTTCTGTTGCCCAACGCTGTTTTACGACGTTACGCACAGGTAAAACGACTCTAACTGAGTCAAGTATAGTTTTCAGCTATAAAAGTCATGTACCTCTCTCACTCACTCTTACACTCGCTTATGGGATTTACCTGGAGGTAAAAAATCCGGGTTGTCCAGCGCTGTCGTAAGAGACCAATAATAATCGGACAAACACACAGTCACAAAAACGCAGTAACTGCATACACACATCCAAGCAGCACACTCCAGTATTTTACTACCACTATACTCAAAAAATATACACACAACGAAATAGGAAGAAATTGGTAATAAAAAATATAGTTTAAAAAACTAAAAAACACGCTTTTATAGCACATCGAACTAAAAAGTGAAAATTAATTCTTAATATAAAAAGCGTGAGGCGCTCGATATACGAAAAATATGGCACAAAGCGTCTTACGCTTTTTTCACAATAATACCAATATTTTTTGTGCATTATTATTTTCTGATTATATTAAGAATTATTTTTCACTTTTTCGTTCAAAGTGCTATAAAAGTGTGTTTTTTTAGTTTTTTTAAACTATATTTATTTTCACTTTTTAGTTCGATGTGCTATAAAAGGCTTGATTATTTTTGAGTTGTAATTTGCCTTCAGCAAATACGTTGCAGCCATTCCAGAGTTGTGTTGGTTTCCTCCAGTTTGCAACGACCGTAAAACTAGACATACATACAAACATAATTATTTAATAATTTTGACGATCCTGATCAGGATAATGAGATAAACTTATCAAGTTATTGTATTGTCACCGGTTCTTGATAAGTGCACAAAATTTAAGTTAAATCTGTCCGTTTAAAGTGGGTCAAAATAGAGCCCAAAGGAGTCGGTTATAAACATACATACAAACATAATTATTTAATTCTGGCAATCCTGATCAGGATAATGAGATAAACTTATCAAGTTATTGTATTGTCACCGGTTCTTGATAAGTGCACAAAATTTAAATTAAATCTGTCCGTTTAAAGTGGGTCAAAATCGAGCCAAAAGGAGTGTTTACATACATGCATACAGGTGAAGCTAATATAAAGCGTGTAAAATGTGGTATAACATTGTAATGAATTTCTTCTCACACCTATATGAATATTTAAATCATATCACCGCATAACTAAAAAAAATAATACATAATATTATATTCTTTCGTCATGATTCAGACTGTACAAACACAAGTGTCCTGTAACTAGGGTCTAATAAACAAAGGCGCAATCAGACAGAACGTATTAAGCAAAGACATCAGTCCCTTGCTTTGTGCGCCGATGATTCTAGCTAAGGCGCGATCCTGACAACAGTAAGTGACTAGCTTTATTTGTTGGCGTAGTGCTTTATATGAGTATATTTTGAAAACCGTTCCTGATGGACAAATTCTTAATTTAGTTTCTGTTTCAGCGTGAAAAAACTGCAGGGATCAAATACACTTACCTAAGAAATAAATAAATAGCATAACAATATGTACCTCAGAAGTACAGTAAATCCTGTTAAGTTGGTCATCTTTGAAAAGGGCACCATTCATTTCATTATATTATGTACCCTCAATAAATCGGCCACTTGTTCAAGTTGATCATCCGTGTAATATGGACAATTTTCCATGGAACCGACAAAATGTATGTAATTTATATGTACCCTATATTTGTTGCTCAATTGTCTAGCTTGATCACATTTTTGCGTAAACGGAGGTGACCAATAAACAGGTTTCACTAAAAATATGGTGTGATTCTGCATGGTTTTGATACTCTACGTGCTTGTTCACGTTGACACGCGCGGGCGCGGTGGCGGGTGCGGGCGCGGTAGACGCGGCGAGTCGTGTTCACATTGGCCGCCAGACGTTTGCGCGAGTGTGACGTGTTGTCAGAGGTTGAAAAGATGGACGACGATCTTTTATTTTTAAACGCTTTATATTAGTTTGGGTTGTAACTATGTATGTAACTATGTATGTATGTCCGTAACGGAATCTTTGAGCATAATTTTCACCAATTTCCCGAAGTCTGATTAATTTGAAACTTTGCATACGTATCAAGGACCGATGACAATGCAATAATTTGATAACAGTTTCCCATTATCCTTATTAGGACCCCCAGGATTAATAAATTCTTTTAAATCTTTGAGCATAATTTTCACCAATTTCCCGAAGTCTGATTAATTTGAAACTTTGCATACGTATCAAGGACCGATGACAATGCAATAATTTGATAACAGTTTCCCATTATCCTTATTAGGACCCCCAGGATTAATAAATTCTTTTATAGATCCTCAAACAGTCTGATTAATTTGAAACTTTGCATACGTATCAAGGACCGATGACAATGCAATAATTTGATAACAGTTTCCCATTATCCTTATTAGGACCCCCAGGATTAATAAATTCTTTTAAATCTTTGAGCATAATTTTCACCAATTTCCCGAAGTCTGATTAATTTGAAACTTTGCATACGTATCAAGGACCGATGACAATGCAATAATTTGATAACAGTTTCCCATTATCCTTATTAGGACCCCCAGGATTAATAAATTCTTTTATAGATCCTCAAACTAAAAAGTGAAAAATAAAATATAGTTTAAAAAAAACTAAAAAACACGCTTTATATCGGACTAAAAAGTAAAAAATAATTGTTTTAAAATAAGCTTAAAAAGCGTTGGGCGCTCGATGTACGAAAATGTGGAACAAAGCGCCCCACGCTTTTTAAGCTTATTTTAAAACAATTATTTTTTACTTTTTAGTCCGATATAAAGCGTGTTTTTTAGTTTTTTTTAAACTATATTTTATTAACTGAAAAGTTCAAACTGTATGAACTTACCTGACGTTGCGAGTGAATCGCGCGCTCCGTCGCTAGTTCGACGTGAACACACACAAACGTCTCACGCATTTGATACTGTCGCGAGCGCGCCGCGCGCGCCAGTCGCTAGCTTGCCCGCTACTTAGACCGCCGCGCGTGCGTTCCGTACGTGAACACTTGGATATTACCGTCATATGTTTGATATTTCGTGACCGCGCCCGCCGCCGCGCCCGCGAATCAACGTGAACAAGCACTACGAAGTATGCTATAAGCTTATAAAGTTAAACAGCCGCGTTTCTAATGATGTACAATTTGATATTAAAAACCACACTAGAGTTGGGGAAAAAATAACTTCACGATGAAAAAATCACTGTGACAAGCCGTCTAAAATAATCACTGTGATCTGACAAGAGATATCTACGTTCCAAAGTAACGTATGTCGTTTCATGTCACCGTAGTCACGACGGTCGCTCCAAGTTCCAATAGATCTACGTTCCAAAGTAACGTATGTCGTTCCATGTCACCGCAGTCACTACTCAGTACTCACTGTCGCTCAAAGTCAAACATGAACGGAGTAGGCAAACAACGCCGTTGTGACGTCAGACCGTGCGGGCTTGTGATGTGAGTGATCGACGTGACAAAGTCACGATGATTTTTCACTGTGATTTTTGTGTAACCGGAATAACAGTCACTGTGATCTCATAGTAACGACTTTTCCCATGTCTAAACCACACTGCTTAAATTGTTGTGGGATTACTTTAACATGAGTTAAGCTTTAAGGGTTAGTGGAGTCCACCGTTATGTTATAAAAAAAGTTACAGGCGCAGTTCGGGTCTGCGCCGTAGCATCGGAATAAAATCATAACAAGTGTTTAGTATCACCTTTCCAAACATAATACGGTTTTTTCGTTTCATTTTCGACGCTGCCGTAGCTCTCGCATTCGCTCGATACTGGATTTTTCCGCTGACTCGCGTTTTCTATAATTCCGAGCATATTTACTAGTCATATGAGCAGACATCTTTTAATACCAATTTTCATTCAAATTCCGGCGACTATTTTTATTGTCTCACTTTATGTCCTGCGAGCTCTTCATAACGACCCCGCGAATCAACCTCTTATGCCTGCAGTACGCATTCGCCGAGCGTGCTCGCCGAGAGATTAGGTAAAGCGAGTGTCTACGAATGTGACTGTGTACACACTCGGCGTGGCTCGGCTTCACTTTCCATTTAAACGGCGCAGTTAAATAGATCTGGACGTTCTTTGTGTTGCTGCTGTTGCAGCTTATTGTTCTGAATATAGCTATTACAAATATATTTATTTATATAATAAAAAAAATTCAAAAAGTCCTGTAAGCCAAGAAGATGGTGGATGGCTCATTTAGGTAATGTTCTAAGAAATCAATTACTATGTAGTTGGTCCAGTCCGCCATAATCATTCAAAGTTACACTGTAACCAACAAAAATGACAACTTAAGTATATTTAAATTCGCACGAGGCGACGAGTGTGTACTGACTGTGCTCGTACTCGCCGCTCCGTTCCTTTGACTCGCGGGTAGAAAAGCCGACTTTATACGGAGCGCTGGCGAGGCGAGACAGTGCGCTACGAGATCAGGCGAGCGTTCCTACTGTTCCTAGTACACATTCGCGTTCGCTTAGTCTCGGTATCCCTCGGCGAATGTGTACTGCAGGCATTACATAAACGCGTTTCCACGCTACATTAATCCAAAACTTTAACAAAGCTAATTCGTGACTATCACGCGCATGCGCCTACTCACGCGACGGCGTCACGGACAAAACGAATCCTGCGCGACGAACTCGTACAGACATGCTCTACCCGTCGTGGACTCGTTGTTAACGCATTGTTAGTTATTAGCGATTCAAATCTGACGGTATTTTGTAACACAAAAAAGTTCGATTAGCGAATAGACGTTTTCACGTCAAAATATGTCTATCTTTTTTTGCGCGGTCTGTAAATTATGTCATTGTCTATTATTATTTGGAGCCCACACGTGGAGCTTTAATTGGATTGTCGTGTTAAAATTATTTTAATTTTTGATATTTCTTGTAAGTTATACAATTTACATATTCAAATAATGGATGTAATCGGATTTTAAAGAAAAACGCATCCTAGATCTCCGTTTTCGTGGTGTAAATCCTTCGTAAATAGCTGTTAATCGTATGTGGAGATGAACTGAAGAAAACTTTCTTGGTACGTTCATATGTCGTAAAACGCGGCTAATTCCAATTTGGTTTCTAACGTTGATTTTGTTACTATTTTTTGGATTTTAATATCCTCAGTGATGTTTTCTTAATCTCTTTTTTCTTAATTTCTTTAAAAATTCAAAGAACTGCCCTTTCGAGAAATAAAAATTATTTAATTTGTTTTGTACGTATGTAAATTAAAAAAAATCGAGCGTTTCGTAGTTACCTTTAATAACCTTCTTCTTAAAAAAATAAAATTTACTCTTCTCCAGGTCTGGACCTAATCTCAAATCTGCTCCTGATTGCGTCTTCATCGTTTGGGTTTTAATCACAAAATTTTATGTCGATGGAGACACAGCTTATATTATATAAGTGTATAGTTGTCACGGAGCAAAATGATGGAATCAACACCTGGCTCTTAAAACTCCAGTTATCGAGCGTCTATAATGTACAATAATCCAACACATAACAATCTTGAGATATCTCGCATCCAAACTCGTACAAAAAGCACAATAATCTATTTGATTATTTCGACATATATATAGAGAAAATTGTCTTGAATAGTACCTAAGCCTACTGTTCAAGAATTAATTATAAAATCTGCTTAATGCATACCTACTCATTTCTTATTTAAAACAAATCAAGGTCAAATTTTTATTTGAGAGATTTTGGAAACAATACAGTCAAACCCGTTTAAATCGTAATTCTTCTAGAAAGAAGACGATGGAGGCAAGTCCCTCAGGTCCCGTTTGAATCTGGAGTTGAATGTATTGTTCAAATTCTGAACATTATGTCTTGAATAATTTTTTTGAATATACACGTAACTCAATAACATTTTGAAAAATTGAATAGAAAACGTTTTTTCAAATTGAGTATTTCAAATGTTTTTTGTAACCTTAATATATTAAATTAAATGTACCTAACCTTTGTTTGTATGTGAAATGTTTCTAAATATATATACTTACATCCGGATCCCCCAAAATATATCCAGAAAAATAGAACCCAAAGTTTTCAGTCACACTGAAATGAACATTTCAGATGGGATATTGCTGTCGTGCGTTGAAAATTCTAAAATAAGTATATCTAAGGTAGGATTTGAATTTCCGAAAGGAATTAAAAAACGGTATGCTGTGCTTTTAGGTAATTTGACAATTTTTTACTTTACGTTTTTGATTTTAAATTGTTTCTTATTTTTTAAAGAAAAGTAAGTTTGTATATTGTAAATTAAATAAATAAATTGAAAAGAAGGAAATATGCATTTTATAATTTGCGTGAATGACGGTGGCGGATTTAAGAGGCGGCAAATGAATAATTATCGCCTAGGCTCTCGTCTGACAGGACCCCTAGGTCTTCAAGAAATTTCTAATTTTTATTCAAAAACAACTGTCTGTAAGCAGATAATTTCTTCGAACAATCTGTAGTTCGGCTTAAAAGTCTTATCGATCATAACTTGTTTTATTTTAATTAAAGGGTCCCAAACTTTATTTAATACAAAATCAATGTACGGAATTAAATTTTTTGTTGTTTACTTGTTGGAAATATTGAAAGCAATTCTATATATTCACCGATAGAGTTTTGTTCCTATTTCTTTGAGGCAATATGCGTAATTTCTTATAATTCAGAAATTGTACGCATAATACCCAAAGAGGCTGGTTCTGCCGCTGCAATCATTTGTGAGACTTGTACTGGTTGGAGCGCTGGATATGAAGATGGAAATGACGTCACTGCGGGCTCGCGTGCGTGGTCACAAGATAGATTTCAAAATTAAAACTGGCCTTATGTTTCGTGCCTGTTTGTCTGCTTGTTTCAAGCAAGAATCAATCGTGAAACAGTGTCTTGTCACGTGGGCGACATGAACCGCCCACAAACAAACATGGTGTCATAGTATGTGTTCTGTTCAAAGGCAATGAACGTTCACTTTTGTTAACATTCGAACTGTCACTGCGCGCGCACCAAAACCATCTACAAAGCAAGCTTCAATACATGCATCGTGTGAAGCGAACATATAAAAGTCATCACGGAAGTCAGCGCCACAGCACGCTTGAAACCTAGCAGCCAAATCTAGCGTCAAAACCAGACTCGTGAGCAGCGTCAAAGCAAATGAAACAATGTGAAGTATGTCCGTTTATAGATTTTTCATTGTTAAAAACTGTGTCGTTTATATTGAAGTGTGAAACTAAAGCATTAATCATTGCCTACAATTTCCGAACTGAGCTATATCTAAATCTTCTTGTATGCCGTGGTCCATTGGTAGCGATAATGTCTACCGCAGTTGTAGACGAAACGTCAGGTAGTAATACCAATGGACCACGGCATACAAGCCCGGAAACCAAGAAGATTTGGATCAACACCGGCCGTGAAAGCCTACACACTTGGATGAGCTATATCTATATTTCTTTATATACCTTCTTGAAACACGTTTGCGCCTGGGCGTCTCCCCTTAAATCCGTGACCGGTAGATGAGAATGAGTATTAAAAAATATGAATTTAGTAATAAATTTAAAGAAAAAAGATACGTTTACGAATACATATCATAGAATGCAAAGTGCATTAAGTTCGCATTTCGGTTAAAATGTTAAATAGATAATAAGACGATATTCATTCCGTAGTACCTAAATTAATTCATTATTATTGTTAAATCTTAGGTCAATGTCTGTGGTACTAAATAGTTAATTCTGAAGTTATTAGAATAGATTTTTGTATCCTTAAAAACTGAATGGATTTTAAAATTTCATTGGATCGTATGTTGCGCTTAATTTTGGACACACAGTAACATGTGTTTCTGATTCATCTTATTTTCAGCTTTGAAACTTAAAATCAATGCAAATGCCACTTTAGAATAAAATTCTTTTTGAACTAGCACAAAAGAAAACAATTGTTATTTTTAATCAATAAGTAAATGAGAAACTATGAATATAGAATATATATTATTATTTAAATTGGCTAACGTTTTATAAAACTAGGTGCCATCTGTTGGTGATTATCATACACTACTGTTGTTCAAAGTGAAGACATCTGTAATCTGTTCATACAATAGTTGAAACGAAAGATAATGTCTGATTTTGTGGTCTAATAACATTGTAATTTAGATTTACTTAGATAATATGCAGTGCCGGCTCAAGGTTAGAGCGAATAAACTGACTGCTTCAGAAACCGGATCAAAAAGGGTGCCGAATTCAATTGCCAAACAAATAATCGACTCGCCATCCATGTATTAATTATCGTTACTTTTCGAAATCGAAAAGTATACGTTAGTCTTCTATTATTATTATTATTTTATGAGAATTAAATCGAAAGGTGTCAACTAGAGGCGCTAAACGGAATTCTGCTCTAGCCTGAAAATAGTATACGGCCGCCGCTGATAATATGAATCTGTAGAAATAATAATTTGAATAATTTTATTTATCCAAAATCAGACATCTTTTTTTTTAACGCGTTAATCTTATAGCATAGTACGACGATAGTACGTATTTTATTTTTAAACGTGTTTCAGATTTGTGTAAGAATAAAATTTTATTTAATTAGAAGTTAAATTTTTTTTATACTTATTATGGTATTTGTCAGCGATTTTTTTTAAATCCAAGTCTTCCTTGCAAGCATTGTTTATTATAAATAAATAAAAAAAATAAAATTTATAAAAATATAACTTGTTATATTTTTTAAAAATTGTAAAAACGCACTGAAAATTTATCTGCTTTATCTATTAAAATTAGACGTTAATCTATGAATATAGATATAGTTTATCAAATGTTTTTTGAATGTACCTACTGATACTACTAAAATAGAATAATTGTTTATAAAGGGATGTGCAAATTCCTAAAAGGAGGGATGCGAAAACTTTCAGAATGGTTCCAAAACGCACCCCAAATCATTAATTTCACTGTTCATTTATTTTGAAATCAATTTATACACTTATTGTTAATTTCTATTTTTATAATGATCTGTATTTTACATTTGAATAATTTTTTGCCATTATAATACAGTGTAACCTCTTTATAACGAATCTTAAGGAACCGAGTTTTTTTTTCGTTATATGGAGGGAAGAAAAATAACCAAATTTCACCTAATTATTTTATTTCTAACACATATGGTCTGTTTAACTGCCTGACATTTTTTGCTATGCCAATATTTGTTTTGTATTTTATTAAGTATCTTATGCATGTCTTGGAATGTGATGGAATCATATATCTATTAATTAACTATATGAATCATTACCTATCTACTCAATGTGCCGTGAGTGAACGAAACAAAGCAGGAGGGGGCAAATTTGAAATTTCTTAAGCCAGGTCCCTCGTGTTTGTTTTGCCCTCCAGGATACGCCAGTGCTTACGACGTAAAAAAAGACAGAAGTATATGTTTGCACCCTAATAGTTCTATTGCAGCTATTTTATTCCTATGCTCAGTATAGAATAAAAGTATATGGGTGGAATCATCTTCATCAAACAATAGGTATTTTTCTGTAAGTTTGGCGGCATCAAGTGCTTGTTGAAATACTTGGTGATGGTTCAGAATCGTCCTCTTTACTCCTGTAAACATTCGCTGACGACCAAATATGAACATATTTCTTCGTAATAGAGAATATGTCTGTTGCGCTATAAAGAGTGTATTAATTTACGAGTTTTAAAGCAAACCAACCAAATTGTAAAAATTTCTACGTTATACGCTATAAAGAGGTTACACTGTATTATATTTTTCCTGCAAATATTTTATTGTTCCTTTGAGCCCGAATAGTGAAATAATTCGCAGGCGAGTATTTAGATAACGCGACAAAAAAAATGGAAAGTTTGCACATAACCGATCTACTTAATACTTTAGCAAAAACAAAAGATTAGTTGTAATGTTCATAAATTTTATCGTTTAATTGTCTATAACAGTATTGTTATATTTTCATGCTATACTGTGATAATTTACATACAGTTTAAACTTGAATTCCATACTCGTATATAAAGGCAGCTGCACACGAGCTAAGGCCGCTGCACACGAGGCTAGAAACGCTGCTAGGAATTCTGCTAGCCGGTAGACTGGGTACGAAGCTGGAAATGACGTCACTTCGGGCTGGCCTAATAGCTCACAAGATATGTTTTAAAATTAGAACAGGGGCTATTTTCCCTGCTAGATCTGCTGCTAGGCAAGAACCAATCAGGAAGCAGTATCTTGTCACGTGAGCACTTGAACAAACGCCCACAAACCAACATGGCGTCATTCTGCTCAATGTCAGACAACAGACACGTTTTGCTCTGTGTTTATATTTGAACTGTCACTGCGCGCGCACTAGATCTATCCACAAAACAAGCTTGAAAAGTAGTCTCGTGTGAAGCGAGCGCTTAACAGCAAACAAGAAAACCAGCGCTAGAAAACTAGTAGGCAAATCTAGCAAGGAATCTAGAGACGTTTCTAGCCTCGTGTGCAGCGGCCTTTAGATACACTGTTGGGATTTCTGCTAGCCGGCAGGCTGGCTACGAGGCTGGAAATGGCGTCACTGCGGACTCGCCTGCTAGCTCACAAGATGGATTTTAAAATTAGAACAGGGGCTATCTTTCCAGCTAGGTCCGTTGCTAGGTTGCAAGAACCAATCAGGAAGCAATATCTTGTCACGTGAGCGACTTGAACAAACGCCCACAAACAAACACTGTGCCATGGTGTGTGTTTTATTCAGAGACAATAAACGTCCTTTCTAACTATCACTGCGCTCGCACCGAACTTATCTACAAAACAAGCTTGAAAAGACGTCTCGTGTGAAGCAAGCACACAAGAGCGATCAAGAAACCAGCGCTAGAAAGCTAGTAGTCAAATCTAGCAAGGAATCTAGCGGTAAATCCAACCTCATGTGCAGCGGCCTTTAATTATAGTCCATCCTGAAATTGTGTCGAGTAATGGTGAATTATTTCAGTTTGAAGTTTTTGACAGATTACAGCGGTACTATAGACAGGGCCGTATTTGCGCGCAGACTATCTAGGCCCGCATCAAATATGAGTAAAATGTTCTTGTTTGCTACATTTCTTTTTATATTTCGCATTTGTGTAACCTGTTTACGATATCATATATAAATACGGGAAGGAAAAAGTTGTGGTACCGATTTGAATGTGTTAATTCGCACACATTGTGTTATAAACACATCGTTCTCTTCATTTTAATGAGGGTTGGTACACAATATATGTTTCATCACAATGTGTACGAATCGACACAGGTAAAATCGATTCAAGAGAAATCCATATAACTAAAATATGTTCAAACTTAAAAATTTAATGTATTACGGTCGAATTTCGATTACTGAACGACCACTAGTATTTAGAAATTTAAGTAAAATAGGTAGTGTTCTTTTTAAAAGGTTTTATTTAAGTTCACGTTCCGTGAATATGTCTGATTGAGTTGAAATTTTGTACACATGTACAGTTTCGATGACAATATACAACAAAATGTTTAAACTTGATGACCGGCCCGGTATGTTCGGGTGTAAATTGCACTTTTGAATTTACATCCATCATCCGTTAACCAAGTGAGTTAAAATTTGGTACACATATGAGACGTGCTAAAAGCTAGAAAATAAAAATTTAAAAACTTTCTGTTTTCTAGCTATTAGTCTCATCAAAGCATGAGAATGATGACCCATATTTTTTTTAACACAAATACAACAAAAAGGTGCATCGACCATGCGATCTTGACCCCTAATTATTTTCTAGCTTTTAGTACATCGCTGATTGTAGTAGGGTACTTACAAAAAAACTGTTTAGCTTAAAATGATTTTTATCTTGTTCATAGCATAAAAATCGATTTTTAATTCTTGTCGATTTTATTATCACATCAATTTATGAACTTCTAAACATTGTGTAGAAAAAATTCCGACATAAGTATCAACCTCTAAAAATGAAAACAGAAAATTGTTCTATAATACGTTTTTTGCTGGTTAATTTTCAAAACATTTCTTGCAGACCGCCTGTTTTACTGACATATCATTTCAGAATGGACTATAATACGCACGATCAGGGTTGAGAGAAGCGAGATCTAATAAGTTTCGTGTGACTAAACATTCTACAACGAGTCTATTTGCTATAGATACACATTCTCTATTGTCGCAAACTTAGGGAGAGTATACTGTAATGCTAACATTAAATTTCATGATTACAGTACAAAATTTTCAAATAAATAACGAAGATTCGACTCATTTTCAAATATAAATAGCTCTTTTCAAATTGTAAAGCGAACATCAGAAAAGAAACATAAATACTGCAACAGAAATATTTTAAAATTTTTTTCGACATATAATTTAATAGGAAAGTTATTGTCTAATATAATGAAATTTTAACATTCAATAATACAAATAAAAAAAATAACTCGCTCTGAATTAAAAATATCAAAATAAAATTAGACTCTTGCAGGGAGTAAAATATAGCGTTTCAAAATCACTAATTTTTGCCTGCTCTTGATGGATTTTTTTTCGATGCCTATGATTGACGTTAAAAAAAATAATATTGCAGAATTGATAAATACGAAACTGGAATGATATAAAAAAATTATGAATAGTAATTTTGTAAAGATAGTATTTCTCGTTATCTATAACTCACGAAAACTTTATAGATTTAAATAAAAATTGGTACATATATTGGAATCCTTATATATAATACTAAATAATAACATAATTCTCTATTTGTTATACCGAAGTTCTGATTTCTGAACATATAACAAGTAAAGTCTTATTGAAATATAATTAACTATGGATTTCCAAGGAATCCATCAACACAGTAATATATCTGTTCAGTTAACTTTATGAAACTTTTCAATTTGTCGTATCAGTATAATCAGATACTGTCGAAACCTCCGGTCATTTGATGTCTTGTCACCAAGTTTTGTATTTTTTTTTCTTTTTGCACACACACGTTTATGTTCGCTCAGCCAATCATATGCGAAAGGCTGACTATACGCACTGCCCATGCATTTGCTCAGCCAGTCATATGCGAATGGTTGAATGGAATCTGCATTTCTTGACTGACAAAACTAATTGGCTTGCCGTTTCAACTGTGCTATATCAGAAGGTTCATTGTTGTATATGTTTTACCTGAACGACTTAATGTAAAAAATTGAAAAACTTTTTAAAATGGTCGTACTGTCGTAATTAGACCATTCTAAAACATGTGTATTTAGGGGTTGTAAAAAAGACCCTAAAAATACAAAAAAAAAATTACAATATATGTATCTGTCAGTCAAACTCTGACTGCACAACGTTACTAAACTTTTATCAATGAGTTTTGCCCAGTAGACTTTTGTACGGCCAGAGTTTGGACTATTCTGGGTCTGATATTCAACTGGTACCGCTGTACCGGTTGTTTAATAGAGAAAGCAACTACGCTAAAGCCGCAACAGTAGCTAATAACATAAATACATTGATTAGTCTGGTTCACAAGTTCAAAAAGGTGTTAATTCTTCAAATAGCTCCTAAAAATATGAGCGATAGCTCAT
This sequence comes from Xanthostigma xanthostigma, assembly GCA_963575645.1. Classification (NCBI taxonomy): domain Eukaryota; kingdom Metazoa; phylum Arthropoda; class Insecta; order Raphidioptera; family Raphidiidae; genus Xanthostigma; species Xanthostigma xanthostigma. Next base: position 13,004,515 of record OY754476.1, on the reverse strand, counting down.
TGAATTCGGAATGGCGTCTATAAAAATGTATTAAAATGTTTTATTAGCACATAAAAAATTGAAAAAGTTATAAACAAATACGATGAAAGAAAAAAGGCATTTAATTTTTCGCAAATATCTCAACAACTATAAGCGATAGCCAAAATTGAAAAAAAGATTCTTAAAGAGGAGGAAATTTCCAATAAAAAAGTCCCAACTCCCGGAGCTCTATCTCCATTATTTATACTTTTAAAATTTACGCTGAAAATAGAGCTTCGTGTGGCCGTTACGGGATGCGTGCCGCCTATGAAGAGACAATGTCACATAAAATTTCTTTTAGAAATTTGAATAAATTATGGTGTATTCTTAACACTTTAAAGAATAAGGCCCCGTTGGAAAAAAATGTTAAAGTTAATTTTTTATTAATTTCGGCAATTGTTAACTACAGAAATTTTATGGAACCTCCGCTGTAATTGCAGACAGCAAAAAATGTTTAAATAATCGGCCTATATAAAATGTTTACTTCTTGGAGCTTTTGCAATGATTTATGTGGTATTAAAGCATTTTAATACATTTTTCTAGACGTCATTCCAAATCCAATGAGCTATCGCTCATATTTTTAGGAGCTATTTCAAGAATCAACATCTTTTTGAACTTGCGAACTAGACTAGATATTTATATTAAACCAATGCGGCTATTAACATAATATAGTTTTTAAATCACCTGTATGTGTATCGACGTAAATTGTAGAAAAATTGGAGGTGCACAACAAAATCATAAAACGAGTCGTAGGTACTCGTTACAATTTAAAAACCGAGTAGGTACCGGTTACATAATTGAACAATGCTATCAGTCTAGAATCTAGATACAGATGATACCGTTTACAGCATTAAACAGTGCGAGCTGCTGACCAGACAGTAGACAGCTACTCGGCTTGTCTACTCGTACGCCAGTAGCTCGGCGCGCCTTTGCTGTCTACACGATACGAGTAGCTGCAGTCCAGTCTTGCGAGTTGCCACGATGTCGAGTGAACGTGTTATAAAAAAACGCAGCACAAAACACGGGTTCCGCTCAGTAGACTATCCCGCTCGCACTGGCGAGCTACTGCCGAACGCGTTCAAACGATGCGAGCGACGGCCGAGCTGCTGTTATGTACGAGTTGCTGGCGGGCGAGTGAAAACAAAAAATGTTGAAGTAACTCGGATGCGAGCTACTGTCTAACTCGCACGTGCGAGTTACTCGTAAGTGACGTCCAAACAGTGCGAGTTACTGCAGTGCAGCTACTCGGCAGGCTGACTCGTACGCTAGCTCGCACTGTGTAAACTAGCCATAATTCGAGTAGCTACCCAGTCTCATGCGAGTTGCAGCGATGTCGAGTCAACGTGCTTTGATTAAAAAAACTGTAATAAGATGCTTGCAAGTGCCTGACGAGCTACTGCCTAACGCGTCTGAACGATGCGAGCGATGTGCGAGCTGCTGTCAGGCGCTAGGCTGTTGTTTTATTTCAATTACGTGGCCAATAAAAAGTATTTTGATTATAACCGAGTACCTACTTTAGCGCCTCAAGAAAAAAATTAAAAAACAAATGTGTGAAAAATATGTGTAAACTTTTAACTGTGTGTATATATACATATTATATAATATCAAAATAAACTGATATTTATTTATAAACGTAAAAAATTGACTTTGAATCTTTTAAACCTATTTTGTAATTTCTTTTTTGCAAACCTCCCAAAAAATTGCTTCTATTTGTGCTTGTATAGCGGTCATTTAACCCTAGTACTATAAAGTTGCGTAATCTATACTTAATATAATATCGTCGTTGGTTCTGTAATACCTCTAATGTGCAAAAAGTAAAATTTGCAGAAAAGGCCAAAAAGTGGTTATTTCAGCAATGGACGGTAAGAACTAGCAATTTCAGAGGTATATTACTAATTCATACTTATCTTTACTACACGTGTTTAATTAAGACGAAGTATTTTCTTAAAAAATATTTAACGTTAATTTCGGATTTATTGGTACATGGGAAGAAATATTTGATACAACTTTTCATATAAGAGTTATTTCCCCTTGTTGGTTACTGTAAAATTAATTTGAAGGTATTATTAGTGTATAGAGCTCCGTTTCCTGAATCTATTCATCTAAAAAACGTAAAATCTGCCAACTATGCACATAAGAGCTATTACAGAACCAACGACGATATTATAAAGCTGAAGAGTTTGTTTTTTTTTTGTTTGTACTTACAAGTCATTTTTAGTAGCCAATATCTATAAAACTCCCAACATTTAAGATTCGTTTTTTTTTGCGCAGTGAAAAGGGGAGGGCATTTGGGGGAAGTTTTTTAAAAACAATTGTGGGGTCTGGACAGTTTCGTGCGTTTCAAAATTGTTAGAAGTTCGGTAAGTTTGTTACACAAGGGAAACGACAAAAATTTTGAAAATACTAAAAATGAAGACAGAAGCAGCAAGTTTACAGTGAGTAGAACAAAAAATATACAAAATATAACTTGGACGCAATCATGTTTTGACTCGTGTGACTGCTAAAACTCGCTGGCGCTAGATTTTTACAAGTCACTTTTCGTCGGTAATATATTTCTTTACGCCCTAGATATATAATCACTAAACCATTTCTTGAAAAGAATGCAACAAATAAATGGTACGCAGACATAATTTATTTGATAACATTTAATTTGAAACCGGCTAATAATATCACTTATAATAAATTATGCATAAATAATCTTGTTGACCTTTTTATATATACATAAAAAAAGAGTTTAGCAATATGTATAGTCGACTCTGTTGCGCATTGATAACTTTATTTATACGTATATCCATTATTATTACTATTCAACTTTTTAATATGCTAATATTATTAATTCGAGTCATTTATACTTCATATACATTCAACCATTAGCATTTTATCACTTTTCATATTAATTAGTTTGAATGTACTTTTATTCTTTTACAACAAATTAATTTTATGGAGATTTAATTTTCCTATTTATAATCGAAACGTTAAAAATATTTTTGAAAACATTCACAGTTAATCTCTCGTTGATTTAATCGTTTGAAGATGAACCGATTTTTAATCGTAAGTATAATATCTAAAATAAAAGAGGCATAACTTAATGAGGCAATTAAAAATATAAACTTACAATCTGATAATATTACCAATGACCAGTCAGACCTGTTTTTTTTTTAAACGCTTTATATTAGTTTGGGTTGTAAATATGTGTGTATGTATGTCCGTAACTATGTATGTATGTCCGTAACGGAATCTTTGAGCATAATTTTCACCAATTTCCCGAAGTCTGATTAATTTGAAACTTTGCATACGTATCAAGGACCGATGACAATGCAATAATTTGATAACAGTTTCCCATTATCCTTATTAGGACCCCCAGGATTAATAAATTCTTTTATAGATCCTCTGTAGTAAACGCTTTATTTTCACCAATTTCCCGAAGTCTGATTAATTTGAAACTTTGCATACGTATCAAGGACCGATGACAATGCAATAATTTGATAACAGTTTCCCATTATCCTTATTAGGACCCCCAGGATTAATAAATTCTTTTCCCGAAGTCTGATTAATTTGAAACTTTGCATACGTATCAAGGACCGATGACAATGCAATAATTTGATAACAGTTTCCCATTATCCTTATTAGGACCCCCAGGATTAATAAATTCTTTTATAGATCCTCTGTAGTAAACGCTTTATTTTCACCAATTTCCCGAAGTCTGATTAATTTGAAACTTTGCATACGTATCAAGGACCGATGACAATGCAATAATTTGATAACAGTTTCCCATTATCCTTATTAGGACCCCCAGGATTAATAAATTCTTTTCCCGAAGTCTGATTAATTTGAAACTTTGCATACGTATCAAGGACCGATGACAATGCAATAATTTGATAACAGTTTCCCATTATCCTTATTAGGACCCCCAGGATTAATAAATTCTTTTATAGATCCTCAAACTAAAAAGTGAAAAATAAAATATAGTTTAAAAAAAACTAAAAAACACGCTTTATATCGGACTAAAAAGTAAAAAATAATTGTTTTAAAATAAGCTTAAAAAGCGTTGGGCGCTCGATGTACGAAAATGTGGAACAAAGCGCCCAACGCTTTTTAAGCTTATTTTAAAACAATTATTTTTTACTTTTTAGTCCGATATAAAGCGTGTTTTTTAGTTTTTTTTAAACTATATTTTTTATTATTTCAATTGGATTGAATTAGCGTGATTATTAATTTATTAGTCAACTTATACTTTATAGTTAAGTACATGTATTATTTGGAACGACTTGGCACCAATTTCCCAAACATGCCCAAATGTTCCAATCATTGATATAAAAGTACCAAAACAAATTATATGTTTATATTTTTATACAAGTATCGTGTGTTTATCAACAATACCAGAATTTTTAGATATGATGCACTTGAAAGTAGCATAGACCTTTATCATTATCGGTAAATGTTTTCAATGCTGAAATACGTCCACAGGCGTAATTTTAGCAGTCTCTTGAGGGTGGGGCAACAGCAGACAGGGCCACTTCATTTTTTTTTTTTTTGGGAAGGGGTTGTAGTCAATTGGACAAATTTATATTAAATTCCATGAAGTAAAAATGCTAATAAAACTAAAGTAGACATTTCCAGTCTATGAGTAATATCGACAGTTCGTTGAACAAAATATAATAATTTTCGAATTGATAGAGCGTTTGTAGACGACTGATTAGGAATTTAGTGTACGCATTTTAATTACGCAAATTTTTTTATGGTGGCTTTGTACTCGTTGAACAGGGACAAGAAACTCTGGGTAACCGTTACTGGTTATTTACTTACTGCGCAATTATCAAGTTTGCGAAAAAATTATCCCCAAAAAATATTGTTCAAGCACATTGAAATTTAAATACCTACGTTAAAATTTCACATTTTTTAAAACGAAAATAAAATGCTAGACAGTTTGTTTAGGAACGCTAAAAGGTTCATTAAATAAAGTAATAAAAGTAAAATTTTTCCCAAAGGCCAATTGTCCAAATTGTCTGGCATTTTTTTTTTTTGGTTAAAAAGGTGTGATATTTAAAATGATTCAAAATTTAAAGTGTGTAAATAATTTTTTTGGGCACAATTTTTTCGCAAGCGATAATTGCGCAGTAAGTAAATAACCTCCAACGACTCCCCAGACAACTCCCCATTCCCTGTTCAATTAGTATAAAGACACTGCTTTAAACAAAGTTTGCGTGCCTAAAATATCTATCCTAAATTCATCAACTCTCTTGGGCTATTACGAACCTATTCTATACTTTTAACATAGCTCCATGATTTGGCTAATCTAGGATTTCAAACCTTTATGATATATGTGAAGTTTTAAAAATTTGACGTTTGAGGTTATGTTTACACACTCATGTTTGTAAATTTAACCATAAATCCAAATAGAAATACGTTAATGGGTCTATAGTCCACCTATTTGAAAATAGATAAGACTGTTCAGTTAGTCTAAATGTACAATCATCAGAAAATAAACAGTAAGTCATTGAAAATTATAAAACTATACTTAAGCCTCAAAGTAAAAGAATTTACCATATGTGTTTTTGCGTTGTACTTTATTCTTGACTAAAGTAAGTACGTAATACCAGTAATACAATATTTTTTATTTATGTTATTTGTTTTTAAAAAACAATAGCAAAAGATAATCGAATTATCACTAAAATTGTTTAAATTTATACATATTTTCTAACCTATACATTGCGATAGTTGATTTCAAAATACCTTTATATTTGAAAATATTTACAATAAAGTAAATTTATTTACTTTAGAAAATCAATAATATTTTATTAAAAACAACAGTAATAATTTTACCTTATGTCATAGATTTACAAAATGTTTATGGGTCATTCAGCTGGAGTTCCTACCAGTGAATTTATCACCTAATAGTACCTGTCAACATCGTCATAATACTAGTACTGAAATTCTGGTCAGTTGGTTACTTCAAAATGAAATCTAACGATACAACGAATTTTATCAAGGGTTTTGATACTGGTAAGAAATAACAAATACCATTATTATATACTGACAATTCAGTTTTGCAAACATTTTTTGCAGATCAACCATATGAGGAAAATGAAAAGAAACAAATAGTTTTAGAAGCTAAGTCCGTATACGTGCTTCTTAAAAAGGATATCCCAATTCCTCGTTCCGCTCGAATGCAATGGTTTTTTAGTAAAATAAATCAAATAGTTAGAATACCACAACTACGTTCTGATTGGAATTGGGTAAGTGACTTAAATTTAAAACGTCTTATTAAAACTTCGATTCAATAAATTTGCATTGATCAATTTACTGTACCTCTATCTCTTACAATTTTATTAGCTTAGCTCACAAATCGCGTGCAAGATTCTAGACTTGCTAGCACAGTCAGAGCAGATCGTCTACGCGATTTAGGTACTTACAGAGAACTGCTGCCATTTATGTGATTATTTATAGGTACTATGGTACAACCTTGTGGCGCCTATATTCTTTTTTTTTGTCCTAGGTTGCTTAGTGTCCTATCCATCTCGCTACCTGACTATATACCTACCCTTAATCTGTACAAATAATTTTTACAATAGGGTCCTTGCCTGAATTTTATCATGCAGAACGGAAATATAATATGTGATTTTAAACAAAACCTTAAAATCTGAGAAACATTGTGAGTTTATAATTTATTAAAGTCGACTGAATTCGCTGTATTAACCAGAATGCAAGAATGCAGAATTCAAGGATGCTTTGGTATATTTTTCAATCTTCACAAAAATCTAATTTTATCAAAAACACTTGACGTCAGCACGGTTTCACATGTATAAATAGTACATAAACTTGAAGAAATACTTGCGCTTCAACGAAACGTTCAATATTTCTCAGATTTTGTAATAAAAAATGCAAATGTTGTATTTCCATCTTCTTAAATAGGTTAATAGTGAAAATGAAATGGAATTAATATCAGTGGTTCCAAATGAACCTCATTCAACGCAATGGAGACCCGAAATAAATCATATGTTTTCATATCGTATCACATGCAAAACGAAAGTCTGGTTTTTGGCGCATCGATATCGACTCACAGTCTGTTTAGACATGAGCCCTTCACAATCAACAGTTGACACTCAAAGAGGAGAAGTATTGATTGATGAAATGTTTGAATCTTTCAAACTATGCCTTAAACAACTCGCTCAACCGGTAATTTTACCAGGGTGACTATGAATCTGGGGAAAAACTCCGACTGCTTACAAAATATGGAAACCGCAAACCCTGCGCGATTTGTTTGCCGTATACAATTAGATTTTTTTCTTAATTTTTTCCGTCATGAATTAATATTTTGTGACTTTTTTAATAATTGTTAAAAATTCCATTAGGTACTTCTCCAGATCTGTGGACACCATATTTCTAGTTGTTAATAAATGTTGATTCACAATCAAAATATGAATGTTTCATTTCATAATCCAAATACAATTGTTTCATTTTTAGTTTTCGGTACCCGGTAGTCAAATAATCATTGAGCCAACATTGTATATAACTATTATTGCTCATACGCCATTTTTCACGACACCTGCCCAACAAGTTCTAATAAAAGGGGTGCGTTTCTCACAGCATAATTTTAATGAAATACTTAATACTGTGGAGACGCAATTAAAAGTGTTAGAGGAAAAAATTTCACAAGTTTCAGCATTGGCGCATGATCAAATAGATGTCCAACGGGTAATTTGCTTTTTAATACGTTAGTTGGAGATAGTGATGTGCCGGATATCCGTATCCGCGGATATCCGAGGGAGAAGAAAGATCCGTATCCGTTAGTATTTGGCGGATCTTTTACCTTATTAATTTTCAATTCATAGATGAAATTTTATATATAATATATAGGTGATTAGGTTATAATGAAAAACTGTTAAATTCGATTCAGATTATTTTTTATTTTTTAAAATCGTATTTGGCACCTTTATATTGCAAACATTTATCGTAGTGAGTACCATACCAATAGTACATAACTCAAAGGTTCTAAAAAACTATCTTTATGAGATATTGCACATCGATCTTTGGAAAGAGACGATCTGTTGTTAGAGTTAACTCTTAAAGAGGTCAATAACTTTTTCCCATAACAGATAGTCTCTTTCCAAAGGTCAATGTGCAATATTTACCGCCGCGTACTCTAATAAAGTTAAGATCCGTATCCGCGGATCTTGAAACCAAATATCCGTATTCAGATCCGTATCCGCGGATATACATTTTTAACGATCCGGCACATCACTAGTTGGAGAACATCTATAATCGACAGTCTATTCGAATTTTATTGCATTACTAATTTCAGGCTGACAATGAAAGATTAGTGGGTGGCCTTTTCGAAGAAGACAATTCAGGAAATGAGAATGCATTGCTTGCAAATATACCTATGGTGTCGCCTGACGCGAGTTTTATAAATATGTTAAGATATTCAATGCTAGCGTTATCTCTTTTACCTGATACTAGTTTAGGAAGTAAGTAACACCATAAATAATCGACGTTTTGACGTGATAACGTCTTATAAAATGATGAAACACCGGCTGCACGCACGGAAAAGTGTCACGTTCCGCCTGAGCCTGAGCGTGCAAGCGAGAGCGCGGTATAAGCGATAGAGAGGCACGATCGGCCCAAGCGTCGGCTTGTACGCATTTCTCTCTCTTCTCGCGTGACGTCAGAGAGTTCATCAATGTTTCTTTATGACGTTATCACGTAAAACTATCGTCCGTAAACCGACTTTACAGACAACCAATTTTTTTTTTAAATTCACATCCTTTGTAATTTACGCTAATTTCAATTATTATTTTTCAGATATACTGATTATAACAGATGGTGTAATATGTATGCCAGATGTAAATATTTTAGAATCACTTTTGCAGCAATTACACTTCGATAGTACGTCAGTTTCATTTCTTATAGTTGGGTCACCTTATCATCCTCATTGTAGTTTTGGTTATGTGGCGTCAAAAGATATACTACATTTTATTGCGAAAGCAACTTTGGGAACTTTTACGGAATATCATCCAGATTATGTAAGTAATTCATATCTTTATTTCAATTGTTTTTGCAAGCATTTTAATTTCTGTATCTGGCCAATAACAAGAGTTAGGCCATAAAACAAAAAAAAAAAAAAATCTGTATGAATTTTTTTCGCAAGTTCACCAACACCGAAGGTTATTTGGATCTAGTGCGAATTCATATTTTCAAAAAATTATTTGTTAATAATAATTTATACGACTTCACAAGACATCCTTGAGCGGTTGTGAAGTAAATTTGTTTTCTTTTTGGTTTTGCAGCAATTGTCAACATCGTACACTTTTACTGCATTCATGAAATCGGTGTTATTTTGGACTTTCAATTCCCAAAGTCAGTACAAAGATGACAGCTGCATGACATGTAGTTCTACAGAATGGCAGACGCCGTATGTATTAAATATTTTTATTACAATAAAAATTGCCAAAAAAAGTCTTGATTAACTTGAATAACGTAAATAAAAATAAGTAAACACAAATTTTTGTAATAGGAACTGTAGTTTTCATGGTACAAAGAGTCCAGTACTTTTGCATAAGAAACAAAGTGAAGACAAAATGAACTCATCATTAAATATTATAATAGAACGAAGATTACGAGAAGGTTATACATTAGATGTAAGTAAGATAACGTTTGTTAAATTACAAAGAATATTTCATTTCAACTAATAACCGATTGAGTGTAATAGTAGTGAGAGCACTGTATTCATATATAGAAAGAGTACTAGGTTTGAATTCCGACGGGAAGCAGATATGATCAGAACATTTTCTTATTGTCTCTTGCCATCAAACAAATAATTTCTGTACCAGCCATCTTATTGAGCTTATCCATATTTTCTCTCAATAAATATCAAGATGGTTGCCTTGGCCTTGGCCATGGTCGATTTCCTGTCAAACCCATTTGTTCGCAGAGTTGCCTACTTTGTCTTTATTTAGAATATATAGAAAATAATGACAACGGGACTAATTGAAAATAGTAATGGTGCGTGTGGAGTTTGTTATGACATGTTGACACGGGGAAAAAGTATTATTTCAACTAATGTTCTTTTTCTTTATCAGAGCGTAAATTTTGAAAATGAAAGATTGGAAGTAAATTTAAGTCTTCCATGGAAAACCCATACTTATTTACTATATTCTCTAAGTGGTTTGTGGCCTTCGTATTTACCTCAATCAATACAGTATCACGTCAGTATCAAAGGTAAATGATATATCAATATTAAAAATTCCCTTCTTAACATCAAATATAATATAACTTTTTCATTGTTATAGCACCCTATGAATGCTTACATGATACAACTTGTCAGTTAAAAAAACAATTGAAATCGTTGTATCGTCAAGCCGTTGTAGAACGATTTTGGGCAACCCTTGCTCAATTGGCATCCGGAGATACGGCAATGTCTCAACATCTTAGTTCGTTTGCTAATTCAAGTATTTGGTACACCTTACCAGAAAGTGTTCGCAATGGAATGCCTGTTTTTGTAATGCTTCCAACCGTACCAGTGGATGTTTCAAAACCGCATTTTACAGCCAAGTGTGCTATATATTTCTTTTTATTTATACTGAGTGTCCCATTTTAAACGGACCGTCCTTGTATCTCAGATTGGCAGGCGTGGAAGAAAAGGTTCTGATTAAAAGTCGCTTACTATTGAGGAGGCAATATAGTGCCGGAACGCAACATGTCACAGGTGGTGCCACATTCAAGATAACAACCACACTTTGTTTTTTGTAAATGGACACACATTTTTATTGGCTCATTATAAAGAGGAGAGGAAATACTGTCAATAAAGTTCGGATCATTTTTTGCTCCAGCCCAATTTTTTCATTGTCATTTTTCACCGACTGTGGCGCCACATGTGATATGTTGCGTTCCGGCCCTGCGTTGCACTCTCGATACTGAGTAGCTTTTATTCAGAACTTTTTCTCCCACAGCTGCAAAATTCTGAGATATAAGGACGGCCCGTTTAAAACGGGACACCCTGTATATTGCAGTAGAGTCGCAATACAGTTAAATAATACAGACATGCAGAGTTCGCTATTTGGTCAGTTTTCACTATATAGCAAAGCATATTAAAAATTGGCTATGATGCAGTACATCTGTCAATATTTTGCAGTGAACTTAGATTAGAAAATGTACACATAATCTGTGTAGGCTACAGGTGTCCACTTTCTGAAGAATCAAGGAAAGCCATGATGAAGTTAAAAAATCTCAGAATGATCAGAGAAGTAAAGGATTCTAGGGAGTAACTTGAATAATTTCCATGATTTCTTTCCCCAGTTGTTGTAAATCAAGAAAAATAATCATGCTCTAGTCTGACATTTTAACCCAAACTATAAAAGCATTTTTATTTCAGGCTTCGTATGTTTTAAATATGACTTTGTCATTTTTAGATTGTAAGAAAATCTAACACAGAGAAACAAAAACAAAAAGTAGGCAGAGAAAATGATTGTAATGCTCAAGGATTTTTTTCTCATAAACAGTGGACACCTGTACAACACAAGAAAACAATGAACTAACAAAAATTATGTTGAGGTCTTCATTGTTCATTATTCAGTAGAGCTGTAACAAACCGTATGTATTCGTTACTGAGTAACGGGTACATCGTCTGACTCGAAGTAACGAATCGTTACTTACAAATTCATTTCGTTACTCGCATCTGTCGTATCCATGTCACTTCGATTCGTTTGATACGGTTATACGAACACAATGTGTTATACTTATAAGTATTCATAAAGTACGAAGTCATGACTCATGTCGTATCACATATTATGCGACGCGCTTTGGTGCGAAGCACAGAACAAGGTGCGAAGCTACATGCTTATTGCTTGATGCTGTTAAGTACACTATTGTATGTCGTATCAAAAGTACCGAGTAACGTAACGATACGAAAGTAACGGGTACTGGTTCTTTAAGTAACGAATACATACGGGTACACAATTTCTCGTTACTTTTACAGCTCTACTATTCAGGGTAGCCCAGTTTAAAAAAAAAAAAACATATGTGTTTACTCTATTGCGACTGCACTGTATTTATTTGCACTGTATTTATTATGATATTAATTTTATCATGCGTTCACGTTTCCGGTGTAGTTCAGTGTAGTAGAGTAATACATCGATGCCAAGCCATTGATTTATTTCTGCTTTTCACTACACTGGCAGCTCAAACAAACTTACAATTATAGTTTTGTATAACTTCAAAATAATTTCAATCAAGTATTTCAAAGCCACAAATATACATATTTTTTACGTATTTTAACAATTTTTAGTGATATGGCGTGTCCAAAATTCAGTTCGTTCTGGCAGTCTATTTGTCAGTTAGAGAGTTCTCATTGGCGAAAATGGTTTCACACGCACAGATTATCAATTATTTTGAGACATGATCATCCTTTGCCTAGACACTTACATTTGGCAAATTCATCTGGCCGATTTACTGTAAGAAAACACTTTCTATAAATATACAGTAGAACCTCGATTATCCGAGCTCTGGATTAACCAAGCCAATCTAATGCGAGGTACGCGCGTCTATGATCCGGATTAATCGAGCCACTAAAGACCCAACAACGATAAAATAAATTATTATTAATAATAAAATTTACACGGTAAAAACGTTTATAAACCATTTAAAGTACATTTGTGTTTATTTTTTTAATGAATAAAAAATAAATCCGGATTATCCGAATAGGGTGTTCCCCATGTTACCTCGGATAATCGGGGTTCTACTGTAATCGCAAGTAACGGCTAAATTTGGAACTAATAAAATCGGGTCTGCTGAAACTATTGTGATTGTTGAGCGTTTTTCAGTATATTTCCATTTGTTTTAATTAAGTACAATCATAAAAGAGCTAGATTCTTCCAATGGCCCGATTGCGGTAGTTCCTAAAAATACAACGGTTAGTTGACGATTGATTGGAATTTGCAGGTTGTACAGTGCAGAAAAGCTGCTGCTGCTCTACACAATATGTTAAAAGAATGGAGTTCGTTTGTTTTGATTGACAGTTATAGTTATATAAAATTCATTTCTAAATATAATGAAAAAAACCCTTCATGGTTTTGTATGATACGTGTTACTTCCAAATTGCCATGTGCAGTTCTCAACATAGGGTTTTTAAGTGGCACACCTGGTCATATCAGACAAGAAGTAAGTAATTCAATGCACGAGGAGGTGCCTTCCGACTTTTCCGAATTTTATTGTTGAGGTATATTTGAGTTGAAAATGCGAATTTCAATTCTCCTTTATTATTGAGCTTTAGATAACTCTAAGAAATGAAAATCGATGTGGACAATGCATTTATAACTCAAAATCACTTCAGGAATAAAATTGTTGAGTTATGAAAAGAACGTTAGCTGATCAACATTTTTTTTAAGGTATGTAGCGATTTGAAAAGTTGCATTACTAATTTAGTATACACTGTTCGTACATCCACGGTTCAAGAAATAGAAAAAAATTCATCATCAAAACATAAAGATAATATATGCTGTGTAATTTTGCACAAACCATTGGAAAAAATACTCATAAGGTAAACAATTGAACTACACAAATTTACATGTGACGAGATTTGTGTTAATGATTTTTTTTTGTAGATACGAACGCCTGCCTAATGATTTAACAACTGTAGTTTTCCCAGATGGTACTCAACCTAGTTTTAACACTTGTTTTAATAACAGCTACACTTCTCAAAAATTACATACCCAAACATCAATCAATTCAAGTCATTCTGTTTCAATTCCCACTTCTGCAGCCTTACTTACAACTCTGTCACGGTATCTTCATCACAGAAGATGGGTTTGGGGTGTGTCGCATCCTACAAATCCAAAATTGGCGATTACCGCTGTTGCGAGGATACTCGGTACACTAACAAAGTAAGAATTTTTTTTTTGACGTGATAACGTCTTATAAATTGATGAAACACTGGCTGCATGCACGAAAAAGTGTAACGTTCCGAAATGTGTCACGTTCCGCCTGACAGCTACTAAAATTTAGGTTATGTATTATTGAATATGATATTCGAGCGGAATACGTTATCACGTAAAACTATCGTCCGTAAACCGACTTTACAGACAACCAATTTTTTTTGAAGAAGAAGAACAAAGATTTGACAACATGACAAAAATATAAACTGATAACTTTGACTATTTTTTTACAGAATGCGCATAAAAGAAGGCTTTTGTTTTGCTCATTCATCATCTGGAATTATTAATATGGTGCTCGAAGTTGAAATGAAAAATACCACGTCATCAGGAAAAAATGACAACACATTTTCAGTTGGTGATGATAATAAGACGCCATCTTATTGTGTCGTCCAGTATGTTCTTTTTCCGCCTCACAATGCTCTTTCAAGGTCAAGTGAACATTCTGTGGATATTTTAAGGTAATTTCATTAAATACACTTACAAAAAACTATCCATATTATTTTTATTTCCTTGCTCTGTAAGAATATGGCGATGGCTCTAAGTATATGATTGTTTGTGTATAATTCACAGTGGTTCGGACGACGAAAATGCGGACGGAATTGGCGAATTTGAGGGAGAGTCGTCCGTTGAATTGCAAATGGTTACCGAAGTTTGGATTGAACCACAACATGGCTGCGTCACAAACTGTCCTCCCGAACGAATTTATATGCAAGATCTGTCATATTTTTGCATAGCAGATGCGGTGAGTTTCCATTTTTAGAAAGTAGTTATTTTTATCGACTTTTTTGTTTCCTGTAACAGGCTTACATAATTTTATAAAGAAAATATTTGATAAAATTTGAAAAATGATTGTGATGATAATATAATTAGATGACGTAACATTCAATTTCCTAGTGAAAGTGTCAAATTTAATTTTTTTTTATACTTTGTTCAAAATATGAGTTGATACTGGGCTCAATGAACCCGGCAGTTGGTGGCTTTAAAAAATGTAAACGTGTTGCAGAGAAAAATATTTTCAAAATTATGTTTATCGGAAAAAGTTACTCGGTGGATGACTCTCAACTGACAAAAATATTTCTATATTTTAGTCTACCATGTATTTTAACGCTTGACTTCTAATACGACTCATACTGTGATTGTTTTTAACTAAATGAAGATTCTGTATAGTTGACAGTAAATAATATTCTTAAACTGAAAGCCGTATCCAAAATCGAGAATAAGCTCTCTTTTATTTTTTTTTTATTTATGCGCCGCGAATCGTAAAAAATAAAACAAGTAAAACGCGAAATCGCTAATTTATTTATAATTTAAAAACAGTGTAAAGTTTTATAAAAAAATGAGTGAAAAAATATTTTCGGTAAGTAGTGATTATTTTTATTTATTTAAGTAGCATTATAATAAAGGCCTGCTTTTCCAGCGAAAAATTTCATGAAGACCTCATTTTTGAATTTTTTTCAAAGCAACTATCATCTTAGGCCTAGCACACATGAAGAGCGTTCAACGCGCGTTTACAGTTTCTATACAATTGTATAGAACTGTTTATATGATAACGCGCGTTGGTGGCGCGTTGGACGCGCGTTATCATATAAACAGTTCTATACAATTGTATAGAAACTGTAAACGCGCGTTGGGCCAACGCGCGTTGAACGCCTCTCATATAAACTAGGCCTAAGTGTACAATGTACAGTATCTCTTCTCCAATTTTATGCTGAATTTCATTGACTCATAAGATTAGAAACTGGTTTGGGCCGAGTTCCACTCTATCTGTTTGATCAGTTTTTGTTGAGAATGAAACGTATTATTTTTTTATTTATGCTTATTTCTGGGGTGGAGGGACCACCCGACTCCTCTCTCTACATATGTTTATGCACAATTTTTTCCTGAGGTTATTTTTAAGTTAAAAATGCCATTTCATAAATCCAATTTTCATTTTTTACAGAGCTATACAAAACAAATGAAAATTGACATTTTGTACTCAAAATGACCTTGGGAAACGAATCCGAAAGTTAAGTTGAGGATCTAAAATGTTATTTAATAAAAACTAGATCAATCTTCAAAAAAATGTATTGCGTATTGACCAAAATAACTTAGATATTTTATTTATCTAATATTTAATAAGTAAAATAGTACTTGTTTTGCGATAAATAAGGTCTTTAAATATCACTAAAATATTTAAGTGCTGACAAATACAAAAACGTGTTTATTTTTGATAAGCTTGTTTATTTAATATATTTCTAATGAAATATTTGAACGACTTTTAAGACTTATTGAATTTTTACGACAATTTCTTTTTGGTAGTTTTATTTCAGGCTTTTGCGACATATTTTCCAAAACAAATGCACTATAAAGGCCTTATAAACTCAAAATAGAAACTAGAGAGATAAAGCTCGTCCCGGATTTTGCGACCCAAGTAAAGCTGCCGCTCCCTCCTCACGCCCTCAGGACAACATTTTTCCCACTAAATCAATTTCATAACAGAAAAACTAAGCACCCCCCCCAAATTTTAAGCTATTACGTTTTATGCTCAAAACAATGCAATGTTCCATAAGTGTTAGAATAGAACAGAATATATTTGCATACAAAATATACACATGCAGTGTTGATGAGCCTATGCCTCCCCTCCCGAAAAGTTTCCACCGTCAATACTTGCCTGTAATCCGGCATTTATGGTACTTCGCACTGATAATCCGTACAACACCTGCTGTAATTCGGTTATTTTACCCTGTATCTTTCTAGTAATTCGACATTGTCGTGAAATGAGAGCCGCCGGATTAGTGAGGTTCTACTGAATAAGTGACTTTTGTTTTCAAAACCTTAGATATTTGAAATAATTGATTTGTAACAATTCCTCACCGTGATAATTTTAGTACGATTTTGTTTCATTTACTTTGTTTATAATGATTTCCTCTCTTAGATTAAAATTTGAATTTCATTTGAAATGGTTGAAAAGTTTGTTTTTTTTCTTTTAGTTTACTCTTACAAAAGTTAAGTAAATACAAAAATTGATAAGAAAAATATTACAGGTGAAAAAGATATGATATCTAATTTTAAGTAAATACTTACTTCTGCTTGTTAAACGGCCTGCCAAGATAATACTCAATTAGTTACAAATTTATTTATTTTATTCAAGTTAGAAATTATAATTTGAAGTAAATATAATATTTAAATGTTTCCTAATCTGTATTCTACAATTTATAAAATGTAAGTTAGAGCGTTACAGCGTAACTTATTTACTTATAAGTAAAAAAAAAAAATAGCGTTACCTCACTTTTAATTACTAGGATTGTTTCTTTTTCGTGTAATCAATACAACAAATAAGCATGTAAAATCAAAACTTCGTCTCTAATTGTTTTTTACAGAAATTTCAAGTCAGATTTCCATTTTCTATTAACAAAATATGTTTCTAATGAAATTCGCAAAAATAACTTAACGAGGATTCATCGCTAATAATTCCACTGAACAATTTTACAGTGTAGACCCTTTATAAGCTCAAAACGAATAAAAATACGGAAAGACATAACGATCTATAAACTATAGAAAATATTGAGAACTTTTCCGGGTGCCGCATCGATTCAAATTTTATTAGATTTACGCTGTTAAATTTCATTCGACTCGGCGTTTGCGATGTTAGTGCAGTAGGAGGTGTTTCTTTGCATTTTTGCAGTACAGTTATAGAAACATGAACTAAATCATAAAATGAACTTGAATGGTCAAAAGTCATCAATCTTTTTCACTAAAAATCGATAAAAGCTGTTTTGCCAAATATATAGCCACACGTTTATAATCTATATATTTTAATATAAATATAGTTTGTCTATCTGCCGTTGGTACAAAAATGCCTGATGCGATTTTAATGAAACTTTAGTTTCGTAGAAGTCATCTACATTTTGTTTTGTCTTGATCTGTTAACCCTTTCACTTGTAACAAGATCAGTTTTGATTTTTTTTACTGATCTAATATGTGTTTAGACGCAACTTTTACTCATCGGTTTTAAAAATAGCCGTGGTATGAAGTACAGTACTCATACCTGCGCGGTTTTTGTAACATTTATTGAATTGGAACAGCTTGAAATTATTAGTATATTTACCATATGGCACATGCACTATTGGCACAGGTCGGATGGCGGGGCCAAGGGACCGGACAAAAATTTCTCCACGTTTCATATCATTCTAAACAGCTTGGCATTGTTTCTAGAAATGTATACGTATAAATTCCTAGAGTTAATTGATTTTGACGAATTTTGTCCACGCGTTGAAATCACCACACGAAGCCTATTTAAAATGGGCCCAATAAGGCCATTCTAAGGGTGGTTTTTAGAGGTTGAAATACAGTTTTCGGGTTCAAAAACACCGAAAAAATTCTCAGAATTGTTTCAAAATTGAAATTTAATCTTTAAGTAAAAATGAAAATGTGCTGCTAAAAGTTTAATAAAATTGACTCGACAGGCGCGAACTTAATTTTATGGAGACACTAGTTTGCAGATACGGATTTCCTTACTGAAGGATGTATTTAATTTGATGCAGATGTTGGATTAACAATAATACTGCAAGTAAGAAAAAATATTTGTATTGAGGGGTAAATTTTTTTATTTTGTCTAAACAAAAATTTAAGTTAACATATTAAAGCAACAATACCTGTATTAGCAAATACACTATACTGTCGGTGGTTTTGGCACTGCGACCCGGTTTTTGGTAATTATACACTTTCGCGGTCACCTGGTTTTTTGGCTCTAGAAAATCGAAAAATCATCCGATTTCGATGAATTTTTTTTTAAAATCTTCGTTTTTATGGCGGATTTATGGAAAAAAATACGAAAATTGAAAAAATAAATATTTCTCACAGTTTCATGACTTTAAATGCAAAAAAAAATTGACTTTCTACATATAATTCTTTATAACTGTTTCTGACGTCAATTCCGGGGTGAACGATAAACGGGTATGCGAATTGTAATTTCGGGGTGAACGATAAACGGGTATGCGAATTGTAATTCCGGAGTGAACGATAAAGGGGTATGCGAATTGTCTCGCAGTGAAACGGGAAGGGGCAAATGTGGAGTTTTTAAAAAAACAATTCCGGGGTGAACGATAAACGGGTATGCGAATTGTAATTCCGGGGTGAACGATAAAGGGGTATGCGAATTGTAATTCCGGGGTGAACGATAAAGGGGTATGCGAATTGTCTCGCAGTGAAACGGGAAGGGGCAAATGTGGAGTTTTTAAAAAAACAATTCCGGGGTGAACGATAAACGGGTATGCGAATTGTAATTCCGGGGTGAACTAATTTTTTTCATAAATCCGCCGTAAAATGGAACTTTTTGAGACCGAGATCATTGAAATCCATGTATTTTTCGATTTTCTAGAGCCAAAAAACCAGGTGACCGTGAAAGTGTATAATTACCCGGTTTTTTCTTTTAGTATCTAACGGGAAAGATGCGTTTCTCCCCAAAAACAGCATTAAACGCGAACGAAGCCGCGGGTAAAGGCTAGTTTTGGATAAAATATAAGTTTGTTTGAATTAAATTATACGTTTTATCTAATCTAAATAGTCCTCAATTAATGTAATTATATGTCTTATATAAGAGATATTTTTTGCTGTTTTAGTAAATCATTGTTGATTCTTTGACCAAGATTATCAATAAATTTAGCTATTGGTTACCTACCTATAATCGTGTTCATTAAAGATAACTGTGTGTCGAACCAATCAATATATTAAGTAAATAAATGATTTCTTATCAACAATTTAATAGAATTTATATACGTTTACGTGTAGCACCTATATGCCCAACCCTAAAAATTATTTGGTATAAAAGACGCATATATTGTCTAATTTCAATCATTATAAACTGTTTTATATTAAAGTCTAAATCAATTTTGATTTCTCCGTTAATAATTATTGTGATCATAAATTGTTAATAATAATTTTGTGAGTTCAGTGACATTCTTGTGACATACGTTTCGTGCCATATAACTACTTTATTACTTATTGGAATTCAGACACGAGGTGTCGGCATTCAGTTGGAAGTGGGATCTTGACATTGTCAAAAACTGCCAGATCTAACTCTTCCAGCTTAAGGCTGAGACCATTTTCAACTTGCAACACTTTCGTTCGACATATTTTTGTCTTTAATATTAGTATATCTTACATTTTGAAAATATTTTATCCACGTGGAGTGCTGAATTTGCTAACAGTAAAATGTTGTTTATATTAAAATTTACAATTTTCGTTCAAAAATATTTTTTTATAAATTTTAACTTTGCGTAAATGACAAAAAAAAATTATTTTGTCTGAAATTAAACGAGAAACAGAAACATTTCCCTTTTAAAATTCAAAGTACACGCTAGTTATCAAACGCAACACTCTGTATTATGTTCTTTTTGTTATATGAATCGTAAGGCATTAACGTATCAATTATATTTGAATATTTTAATACAGTAAAGCGCTATTTACAATTTTATATTTATATCTGGGAAAATTTATACAGTGTCCTGGATAATAGTGAATTTTTGAAAGTTTATTTTCATTTCTCCGCATAGAATATTAAAATACTTTTTTTTTTATTTTATAAATAAAATTAATTAACATTAACTTCGACAAAAATTTGAAAAAGATAAATAGTTTTCAAATACAACTAAATATTTTGAAATAAATAAAATTCAAAAAAGTTAATAATCTAACAACCATTCTGGGACACTTGTTAGAAGCAAACTTTTCGAAAATTAATTTTTATTTTTTATTAACATTATAAGCTATATCGTTGATAGTTCATATTTAAATATTGCGTTTGAAAAACGCACACGAAAAATAAAAAACGTAAATAGGCTAATTTAAATAAATTTGTTGCAAAAGATCGAAGTTACGCAGATGTTTTGCTATTTTTCCAAGTTTTACTGTATAATTTTATATAGGTACAATTAATATCAAGAGAAAAAGTTGAGCAGTCTTATATATTATGAAACAGCTTAAGGAAAATTTGATTGGTAAAATAAATGAGATAATAAATTAACATAGGTATAATTAAAAATATTTTCAACTTTTTCTTTTTCGTAATATCTATTTTTTTTCCTTATATTTAATTAATATATCCGAATTTTTGATAATCTCTGTTTTGTTAGTTTTAATCAATTTTAGCACAGTGGCGACAGAGGAATGTTTCACCAAAAATCGAGCAGTTTGAACTAAGTGGAGAAGTGGTCTCTTCACTTTGAGTCAAAGTGAGATTCAACTCCTCCAACTTGATACATCTGCTCATCATCTCCAAATTTGGACATCTGTTCTTGGACATTATGTAACTCATCAATAAATAGTCTAAATTTAAAAATAGATATAAGTTTTATATGATTGTAATCAACTTATCTTATTCATCAATAATAAACACAAAATGAAAAAAAAACGAAAAAAAATTGTTTTAAAAATATATTTTTAAAATTTCAGTCAAATCCTGGTTCACACGTTTCATATTTTTCCTTAACAAGTTTCTTTTTGTTGAACCTACTTTTCAACTTATTTTCTTGGGATTCGCAAATGGTTCGCGGAAGACGGAGGAATTATTAAACACCCGCGTATTTGGAAATCCTACTATAGCCAGATTTTTAGTCATATGACGGAGTCAAGATAGTCAGATCTCATTTAATGAGCAAAACTAGCGGTGAACAGTTTTGCGATAAATAGATATTAATCCTTTGTGTCACTCTCTGAACGCGATACACTCGGAAACTATTCAGCTGATTTTCACAAATAGGCAAAGAAAATAATATTTGGAAGTCTTTTAGACATAAAAGTCTGTCATCCACCGGTAACACCCTGTTAATGCTAACGCGCAATAGTCCAAAGCCCCAAAAAAACATTTAAAACTGTTTACGAAACCAAAGACAAATACCATTTTTGTTATTTCAGATTGGAGAAAATGATTCAAAGTGTATTAATTCATTATTGACATTGGAACATCTTAGTCTAATGTGTCAAAAAAGCCAACTTTTCGATTTAAATTATACAACAGAAAGCAACAAAACTCATACTAGTCATCTGAATTCCCATAAATCGTCTGCCAGTAATAAAAGAGCAGAACTAGTATCCCCTTTAAGTACAGAAGATATTCGGTACTTTTCATGTGTGCCAGAAAATAAGACTGAGGCTGAAAAACGGTAATACATTTTCTTTAAATCAAATTACAGGACAATTTTTAAACAACATTTAAATGTTTACCATGAATTTTAATTCCTTGGTGGATAATATTGATCCAATATATTTTAAAATATTTTTAGTGATGAGATTATACCATTAGTTGATAAAAGAATACATCACATGCCATTTTTATTTAATTTAATGAATATATTACCAAAATGTCGGCAAGCTGAGATATTATTTTCTACATTTAGTGAAGGTAAATAAAAAAGCAACAAAGAAAATAATGTTTAAAGAAAATTTTAATTAGTTCAAATACTTTTCAGTTGATATTTCAAAAAAAGAACCTCTGACTTCCAATTTACTTCTGCTGAATTCGATGTTTGGACATCTACAGAAACTTAATGATCAAGAATTATTTTTAAAAGGCACCGACTCCCAAATTTTTTTAGAACTAATGTTGAACAGGCGAAAGGAGTTTCCCAATTCATTAAAAGAAGGTTCGTTAACCACTAGATATCTCCATCCAGTCTCATTTCCTTCTTGCCGTATCTGGATTTCGATTAAATAGGATGCACACACACTTTCGTCCAATTAAATAGCTGCCCAAATTACTCAAATTGCCAGAAACTAGTATAAAACTAACTCTTTTTTTAAGCAAAAAAAGAATAAATACTGTAAATGATCACCAACTTTTTTCTCGATTTATAGTAGCTAAGCCCAACCCGGCTTTGCCCAGACAGAGCTAATTTACTCTAAACATAAATCGGGAAGGGAATGACGCACGGAGCGAGTTGGAAATAATCACCTTCATTCAGATTTTTCAAGCTCAATAAACTGTACACATTTCATGATCTCAGGATTCACTATTTGCGAGTTTTGGTGATGGGCATATACGAGTTTCTTTCTTTCTATTTTATATGAACGGCTACTTCCAATAACTGTTGCCCCAATTAATAAAAATCTTTAAAACACTATTTATTATATACAATGTATAATGATAAAATATTTTTTAACAGGGAAGCGCTCATGGTGTAGTGACAAATATAATCAAGAAAATTCGCAGTTATGCTACCCGTTGTGGCGATGCTTTATTAAAGGAATTTCAGTAACTCACATTACTTTAACATTTGTTCCTGCAAGTTTATGTGACTTGCAACTTTTGAAATTGCCACAGACGTCTTGCAAAAGGCAAAATTCACCCGTAGAAACAAACATCAACAGTTCTTTAATATACAGTGATATCATTGTGCCAGAGTTTTCTTTATGTAGTCATTACGGAGTATATGATGCATCAAACGAAGTCGATAGCTTTGAATATACTTTATCAAATACAGAACAAAATGAACAAAACTCAGATTCACATCCCAACCATCGAATAACACAAGAAATTAATTCCGATCCATTAGTTTTCCCTGTTTTTGTATACGACTGTCCATTAGCAACTTTAATAAACGCTTATATATATCCTAATTATGGATTAGAGGGTGAATTTAAAATGGATATTTATGAAGATCACACTTTCAAATCAGGTCATATTGTCAGTGAAGAATTCGTTACTTTAAAAAGTGCTGATGATACTAGAACTTGTAGTCCAGAAATTAATAGTGATGATTCAGAAGAAACAGAAGGTTATTTTTTCTTTTCAAAATTATTTTTGTAATTTAGTGTTAACACCGTTTAAAAATGTTCACATTTTTTTATAGATCGCGTATGCTTGAAGCAACATTGTCATACTTTAACTTTGGCGCATTCCAAATGCTTTGTTGCGTGTTTATTTCGCTCATTACATTTAAAACACCCAATCCATAGCCTCGATATTCAGGCAGCTGTTGATTTATGTGAAAACACTGTAATCAGAATTGATATAACGAAATATATAAAGGTACGTTTGCTTTCAAATTATATACAGTACTCTCATTAACGCGGCACATATCAAGCCAGGCTGTATCGAATTATTGGAAGGTTACGCCAGTGGTGTAACTATACCGTTTGAGGTCCGTGGCAAATTTATCGGATGGGGCCCTCCCTCAATGTAAAGAAGCTCAACCAACGATATAAATTTTTTTTGACGTGATAACGTCTTATAAATTGATGAAACACCGGCTGCACGCACGAAAAAGTGTCACGTTCCACCTGAGCCTGAGCGTGCTAGCGAGAGCGCGGTATAAGCGATAGAGAGGCACGATCGGCCCAAGCGTCGGCTTGTACGCATTTCTCTCTCTTCTCGCGTGACGTCAGAGAGTTCATCAATGTTTCTTTATGACGTTATCACGTAAAACTATCGTCCGTAAACCGACTTTACAGACAACCAATTTTGTTTAATTTGTGTATGAAGGTACTTTAGTAGGTAACTTGAATTAATTAAATACAAAACTAATTTTTCCTAAATGTTGTAATAATAAATGTTAGGATCCTTCTGTGTTCACGGACTTCTTGCCTCTCGGACCGGGAATCCGTGGTATTTTGCCCGAACTGCCACCCTATTGTTACGCCACTGGTTACAGCATAAACTTGTGTATTGTACAAAACGAGTACCTGCATACATTAAGTAAATTCGCTCGTAAAAAGCTTCCCGCAAAGCTGAAACACTGGGTGGGCCAAATTAGCGCACGGCCGAATTATAAAATGTGTACTTTATTTAAAAATTAGAACTGACCAGATTTTTATAAATGAACATTTTTTATAGATCGCTATTTTTAGTAAAAAAATATAATTTTCCAGACGGTATGTGGCCACGAAAAAAAGCATCATGGGAACAAAAATTTAGATATTCAATTGTTATACGATTCAGGTCCTTGTCGTGAATTACGTCATTTACATCGATTAATTAAAAATAAATTCAAACGCACAGTTGAACAGACATTCGAACCAGTGCCCTCAAACGAAGACTTTTATTACTGTATACCAAACAATGGAGAAAAAACCGTAAATATTTATTGTATTAGACATACATCGATTTTTTGTTTTTCACCATTTTAAAAATCCAAACTTTTATTTTTTTTTTTTTGTAGACGTATACAGATGAAGAAGTTTGGAACAGTGACGATGAAATAATATCAGAACCGGTAGAAGACAAGGAGACGTCACGTCGCCAATCAAAATTTGAATTAAATATCGGTGAAATAATTGATATAACAAGCGACTGTATAGACGATTCGGTGGCACCGTTATTTCTACATTTTACGTGCACAGTAACAAATTTTGGAACAGTACCTGTTCGAGTTCTTCCAACATGTTTAGGTCTTTATTTAAAATATGTATAAAGCAGAACTTGTAAGCTCCTTTTTGTATACATATCAAAAGAAACCAAAGCAAACAAATTTTAAAGTTTGATTCATGAGAAAGATTCGACTCATGACAAAAATAAAAAAAATCACGAGTAGTCCTGTTCACAAAAGGACATCATCATGTGATAATATCACAAAACGGAACTTTCAAATATTTAAATTGTCAAACAAATTTTGTTGACTGTTTTTTTCTTGTCAGTTATACATTTTTCTCTTTTCAATTAGGTGACATTTTTCAAGAATTGGATTTATCGGATAATTTTGTTGATTTATCAGAATTAGAAGTTACGCTAGATGTAATATGTTCAACCCTTCCTAAGGATGTACAAACTATTATAATGGAACGCAGTCAGCAAGGTTTAAGAACTACGTCTTATTGTTCAGTTAGTCCTTTACAAAGAAGTAGTATTAGTTCTGACAGTAGTTTACCATCAGAAACGCTTGAGTAAGTAAAACAAAAATGTACGCTAATATATACATACACATGGGTTTGGTTTAAACAAAGACAATAAATTTAATTTTTTTTACAGACCTCTTGAGGAATGTGTTCCTTTAACACAGCTGTTGCCATATCAAAGTCGTGCCATTTCCATATTAGAAGAAGAGGTTTGGTTCATTAAAGATCATACATTCCTCTCCGTTCTTACATTTGGTTTTTATCTAAATGACTATTTAATTTATAGATAAAATGGCAGCTAAGGGAAGAAATAGCAACATCTTTGTTAAATGTGGAACCGGTTAGCAGTGAAACACTTCATATGGTAATCCAACATGTTGAAACAAGTGTTTCAAAAACTTCCTGTCTGCGAGACGCCGTTCCTCTAAATTTTGTTTATGGCTCCGCGAAAAGTATGAGCAAATTCATAGAGGTACATTATTTGAATTATAATAATATAAAACTCATACAAATCTGACTTTCAAGTTTTCAAATTAAGTCAGTTATTGCTCCTCCTGAAACTGGGGCTAAATTTTTGGAAACGAAATTTTACACAGCGCAAATATTCGAGTAAACTAAAATACGTAGTCAAGGTTAGTAGAGCAGAGGTTGCCTCGTTCACCTGAATAGCAGTGGAGGGATCCAGTTGACCTATGAATTGAATGTATGGTTGTTTATACATTTTAACGGCATTATCAATATTATTTCTTTTGATATCTTTGACATTTGTTAAACACTGCCTTTAAAGTGTATAAACAATAGCCGTTGTCTCACAATCATTATACAGGTCCGCCGAATGACGTCATCCCCCACTAAGATCCAACTGAACTAGGTAACCACTGCTCTACTAGCCTTGATAGGGGCTATTGTATCGCACGATTTTAAAGCCATTCTGATTGACTAATTCAAGCAGGAACTACTTCATTGAGCGCAATTTTAATGTGCCAACGAGGTTGTAGATTTCGTCTGTATGGAATATAAATTTTGCTACTTACGCGGAATTGTTGGATCACACTAGCGATATTGCAGAACAAAAAATACGCGCATTGCTTTGAAAATGTTTAAAAGAATTGGTGTTTTCATATACGGTCAGTTTTAAAAAAGTACCATTGTTGTTATCTGATTGTAGGAATTTCGAAAATTACCAGTGCCTTCCTATAAACTTTGTGAACTTGAAGAATTATATTATTTAGCCAAAGAGTTACCATATCAACAGTCTGATTTAGGGATTTATAATGAAACAGAAACCATAAAGAAAAGTGTGAAAAATTTACAAAAAACCAAATATAAAAAACGTCGGCTTTCAAAGAATTCATTAGATAGTGATGCAACAATGAGTAGCGCGACTACGGGAAACGACTCATTAATTTCCGGTCACTTGTTCGATTTTCATCATACTTCAAATCTAACGGATAATGACCTTCTCATATATGAAATGCAATGCTTAATTTCTGATTTATTGGTAAGAAAAGTATTCTGTATTTAAATTTTTTAATCTAATTAGAAGAAAATGTTTTGATGAGTATTCTCTCATCAAAACTTTTTTAAAGTGAAACTTTTATTCTACCGCCCCGAATTTTTCTGGCCGTCTGTTGCATGTCGCATTACAGGCGGCCGCGGAGTAGGGGTAAAGTGAAAGGCGCTCGGTAGAGCAGCCAAGGCCAATATGGCGGCGCCCATGGTTAGCATCAGCTGACCGTGTAATCTGTCATGCGGGCAAGTGCTGTACAGTGTTTACATGTTTTTATTCGTGTATTCATGTGAATATTGTTGTTTATAATTAATCGTGATGAATAAGTGTCTACAATCCAACGCCTACAATCCAATAAAAGTTTCACTTGCGTCGTGGTTTCTTAAAACCACACAACTTTTTTTTATCAATGCCTCTCCCAGAAATGTCTGCTAAAGTGACTGGGTGAAAAGCTCCACTGGCAGTGACTCTGAATTACAGATCACTTGTTTTTTTTTATTTAGGATGAAGTAGAAGCGAATGTTGATATGACGAAAGGCAGTAAAAAAATTCCGTCCGGTTTTATGTCTGATATCTCGACGCCTGCTCATTTCAGTGATTCTAGTACAGATTCTGATAATGGTTATGACGGTGGAACCAGTGATCCCGACGATGATCCGGACTGGTTAGCTGAACTCGAGCGAAAACGCAAATCATTATCAAACTTCTGGATGATAATGAAAATCAACGACGACGCCGTGACTATTTATTTTCATTGCAGGTAAAAACCAAGAAAACACAATTTTGAAAATGTTTTCTACGTTACCTATATGTTTTATTTCAGGTTTTTGGAATTGTGTACTTCACAAGTAAATGCATATTTGGCAGTTCAGCGGTCCGTTATTTGTGCTATTAAAAATCTTTGCAAACATGTCAATCAATTTTTATTGCTTCAATCATTAAATGACACACGCACTTGTGACCGGTTATTAGAACCAGAAGAAGTGAATCATGATATTATTTGGAGTTCACAAAGCAATACACCTGTCATGACAAGAAACACATCGTTTACAAGATTAAAAAGTGTTGATGGTAATTTTTTTTATTGAAAGCTAAGGATATTAAATTGATCTTGCTTTCACAATCGCATCATCTGTAAGCGCCGTAAAGGTGGAGTGTGAATCACGGTGCTGAAACGACTTGATAGACGACAGACGCGGAACGAGCTGCTTGAGTGCCAGTTAATCAATGACGGTCATCTTTGGCTTAGAGCAATACTTGCGAAATCATTAGTTCATGAATTAATCATGTAATACTACTCAGTGTTTGTTGTTGGTGTTCAATTTGGAAGAGGAGGAGGGAGAAATCTTATTGATCATAATGTTAGACAACTACAGCTGTTTTTGTCTCGGTGACTAAAATTGCAAGATTGGCAATGGCTTAATTTATTTCAACGTCTCAATATTACCTACGTTGAAGGGGTGATTTAGTGATTACTTATAGGTTCCTCGAGTGAACTATTACTATATTGAGCCTCTTTTTTCATTTTCATAGCACAGTACATTTATGTGATTCACACTTTACCTTTAGGACAATAAATGTTACAGTTTTTAGAAAATATGTACCTCCTAAAATATATACAGTGTGGTCACTTAAGTGTGCAACATATGGGAAAATTTTTAATTAAATGCACAACCAAAATACAAATATTGCCAAAAGTTGGTGCATGTCCGATAATCATTTTAGGTGCTCTTAGAATTGTTGAAACTCAAACAACATACAGGGTGTTTAATATCGTTGCAACAAACATAAAGTTTGTGATTCCATAAAAAATTAAAAATCTAAGTTAATTTTACAAATATGCCTGAATTTGAACAAAGTTATGCGAAATTGATTTGATTTTGAATAATTCATTAGTGTGTTGGTAAGTATAAAAATTTTTTTTCAAAAAAAATATAATTTTGGTTTTTAAAAAAAAAAAAATTTTTTTCTTAGAAGGCCATGTTTTGGTATTTGGGCATAACTTTTAATTCTAAACAACTTTTTCTTATAACATTTCGCTGAATTTTTTCAAGTAAGGGCACTTTACTCTTGTACAATTTTTATATTTTTTGACCCACCCTGTATGCTGTTTGAGTTTCAACAATTCTAAGAGCACCTAAAATGATTATTGATATGCACCCACTTTTGGCAATATTTGTATTTTGGTTGTGCATTTAATTAAAAATTTTCCCATATGTTGCACACTTAAGTGACCACACTGTATATATATTTTTTTTGGGCAACCAAACTATTATTTTTTTCTGTAAGAAATTATATTGAAAAAATTGGTTGTCTGTAAAGTCGGTTTACGGACGATAGTTTTACGTGATAACGTCATAAAGAAACATTGATGAACTCTCTGACGTCACGCGAGAAGAGAGAGAAATGCGTACAAGTCGACGCTTGGGCCGATCGTGTCTCTCTATTACTTATACCGCGCTCTCGCTTGCACGCTCAGGCTCAGGCGGAACGTGACACTTTTCCGTGCGTGCAGTCGGTGTTTCATCAATTTATAAGACGTTATCACGTCAAAAAACATTAAAGGCGGTTACAAAAAAAGTCGACTCCAAAATGGAATTTCTGGATATGCCTTGAAAGTTAATCTGAAAACGTGTAATTAAAATTTTTAACATTTTAGACACGGCTGCAACTGATAATATAGAAATTCAAGGACAACATGCATATTTTGAAGCTTCGCTGAAGTTTATGCCGGGATTTTTTGCTTGTCCCGTCGTTTGGGAGGCTCACTTTATATTACACCCGCGTTTGAAAACTGGAAATACTAGGCCTACATTTTCACGTGGAATTCAAGCATTACGTACAGTTTTAAATAAATTTTCTGTTGTGAATAGAAATAATATGTTTGTTTATCGCGACAATTCTGCCAATGTTTTTTATTTACGGTATGTGAACAGACATTAGCAGCGAATATAATTCTAGAAATTATACAAAACTATTCTAAAATAGTAGAGACTGAATCATAATTATAGTACGGTTCACTTAATGGAGTAGTGAAGCAATGATGCCCGTTCCACACATAAAAATTGCCACTCATGTTATTATAATGAAGTTGAGTTACTGTCTAGAATTCGCGAACTGTACTATAGTCAATTGTTTAATGAAATACCATATTTGTAGTCAACTAAAGTTATATAAATAAAACTTATAAACAATAGTCAATAAACTCTTGGAATTATATTTGCTAATAATAAAATGCTGGACTATTTATGTTTAAGCGATTTTTATGGTGTTCATATTTTTCTAGACTTCACGAAAATGTTTGTTCTGGTATAAAATATCTTAATCCGTCATTTGATGAAGATAATATCCATACTCTGGTGTCTCGTAGTCCGTCGATTGCATCTCTGCCCCTTGGCCCACAACGTCAACTTCTTGTTCAATCCGAACAGACGAATGTTACAATGGTATATTTTTTTGTGACTAAATAATATTGTTTAGATTTAATGAATGGTCATCTTAAATCCTTAGGAAGCGATACAATTGTGGTTATAACTAACGCAATTAAAGGCTGATTCACATGTGGCGACGCAACAATGCGACAATTTTATACAGTATGTAAACGCGTAAGGTGCACATAGGGAAATTAGCATTAGGAAAAAATACTTGGATCAGAGTTAGCCATGACTGCATTAATTGTTATTTCTATTGAATTATCGTGGTAATCTTGAGGATTTCTATTTTATTTTGATTTATTTTTATTTTGCTTGGCTTTTTTAATAATACAAAGCTGTTATAAATCATTATTTTAATTTTTTTGTACAAAAATAAAACAAAAAAATAACTCCATTTGTTTGGAAACATTTCATTCAAAAATTGTCTGACTGGTAAAACAGTGACCCAATGTCTTTAGGTTCAACACGAATAGGCGGAGATATTTGATCTCGCACCATATTTAAGTATTTTTGGGAATTCAATGTCCCATTAATAAAAAAAGTCCGATTATGTTGTAATCATTTGAATATTTTCTTCGGTAGTATACACATTCATTTTGCCAAAGAATATTATCTGTCAAATTGAAAAACAAGATTTCAAGGCTCACTCTGATCCAGTCATTTTTTCCCAATGTTAATTTCCCTATGTGCACCTTACGTGTTTACATACTGTATACCCAATTCTTATACAGCGACGCGACACTACGCTAAACGGTCATAAAGTGTGAAATATAGATTTTTGGTGGCGTCGTGTCATGTGAGAATTGGCTTTCAAAAGTAATAAGATAATTTTAATTCATAATCATGAAAGCATTTAACGTGTTTTGTAGCCATATGAAATACGTCCGCGAGTTCGGTCATTCGGAGAAAAAGACAGTGTAGATGCAAACAGTAATGTACCAATCGAAGACACGATCACTTTAAAAGTACACGGAGTAACCAATGTGGGCAACGATATTGTTTGCGAGCTTGTACAAGTACTTCAAAATCGTTTGGACGATGCTGTATTGGAAGTGTTAAGTGTTATGTTAGAACGAAACCCAATGTGTAAACTAACACCTGACGATGTTCATTTTCTTCAGAAGCCGTTTCGATCTTCAGAGAGAATTATTCGGGTCAGTGATATTTCAGACTATTCTTTAATTGTTGTAACGTTAGTGTATTATTTGTTAATTATTTTCAGCTATCAGTTCAGTGCCACACACTTGTATTTTTGGAGTCACTTCAATATTATCTACAGCAAAATCTTTTACAATTTCTCCACATACCCAAATATACGGACGTTAATGGACTTCACCATTTTCGAGACTATACAGAGACTGATCAATCTACAATGCGAGTATCTGAGAAAAATGTATTTTTATATAATCAAAGTCATTCGTCTGGAAGTATTGGAATAGCTTGCATAGCATTGGCAATTGTGCAGAATTCCGATTCTAATTATTATCTTGATATGCCTCTAATAACCGATGATCAAAGAGTTTTTGAAGAAATCGTCGCTTCAGACATTATCGATCCTGAAGGTAATCTATACTAATACATAAAGCTGAAGAGTTTGTTTGTTTGTTTGAACGCGCTAATCTCAGGAACTACTGGTTCAAATTGAAAAAAATTTTTTTGTTGGATAGCTCATTTATCGAGGAAGGCTATAGGCTATATAAAATCAGGCTTCGACCATTAGGAGCGGAGCATTAATCAAAAATATTGCAAAATGTATCTCAAAAATAAGCTTCTATTCAGGTGAAATGCACTAACTAAATATACGTTGTAAGAATACAGCGCCGGCTAGCTCAATCGGTAGAGCACACGACTGTCAATATCAGGGTCGTGGGTTCGAGCTCTACGTTGGGCGAATACATTTTTATTTTCTACATTGATTTCTTCTAAGGCTTAGATTTAAATTTATTTTAATTTTACTTAATTAATTAAAAAAAAATTATTAGTTAAAAAAAGTATAAATACTGCTTTTTATCGACAAAAACTTTTGAACGGTAACTCCGATCATCATGAAATTTGGACACAACATTCATCTCGGTAAACTAAGATGAATGTGTGTACTCATGTTCCTCCCTTCCCCATTCGTTCTTTTACACCCGGTTGAAACCAGGCGGGACCGCTAGTTTGAAATAATAAAGGTGCATTTTTTACAAATTTTGATTTCATTCAATCATACGAATTGCCTAAATTTATTTAAAAGTGTACCTTGTATAATGTATATACCATTATTGCTCCAGCTAGAGCCAAACCCTTGGGTGTTGCAATATATTCATTGATGCTTACTTTAATGTATTTTTTTGTAGACAAAAGTATTCCAACACTAGTTGAATTCCGTATTTGGCAAAAAGGTAGAGTAAATATTGAAACTCTAACTGGAAAATTACGGTCAGCTGTGAAACATGCAACTTGGGATGTTATAATGGAACATCACCTTTTGACTGCACCGCTAATTATACCGATTGAAGACACGGAATTCCGCGATTTAGAATATCTGAAGAAATCAAAAAACGAGTCGATATTATTGTCAGCCAATTTATCTCATAAGCGCAATAAAATTGAACACAAAACGCAATCTTTAGAAGAAACAAAAAATAAAGCACAATTTAAAAAAACTTTATCCGATATAGAAATACCAGTTAAAAGTACATTGAAAGAAAAAACAACAAATATTAGACAAGTGTCTGAAAGTGATAAATTTAGTGAAGCTAACGACTTCGGGATTTTGCACGACACTTATTCTAAAATAATGTTAAAATGGTTTGAATTTGCACTCGAAATAAAAGTTCCATCTGTAACAAAACACTCTGTAAGGCTGTCACATCGTCATCCCGTGGGAACTACTATTTATGAATTGCAACATATGATCAAAATGCAAACAAAAGATATTGTAACGAGAGCTTTTTCTACATTTACAATTATTAATCAAAATCAACAAACAGTGATTTTTATCCCTTTTGATGAGAATCAGACTTCAACTGATTGCCTTATTTTTGGACGCAATTTTAATCAATGGAAATCTAGTTATGGAATTATTCCTTTCAATGCAGATTATTTGGAACCAAAAGCAAACAAAGTTTTGCAAAGATTTAGTCCTCTTATAATTGATTCTGAAACCGCCAAGTTTGTACCTAGACAAAGATTGTTAACTGTTTCTCTGACAAGCAATTTAGTAAGTTATTTTTCTTCAAGTTGTTTATTTATAAAATTCGCAATTTTAATGTGTTTTTTTCTTTAGTTAAATATTTATACGTACAATTGGTCAAAAGAAAGAATGGACAAAATAATTACGCACTGTGATAATTTAGGAATGTGGCTGAGTACCAGAGCGACTGTATTTTCTTCAGTGACATCACAAAAACTAGGGTTGTTCCATAATCAACCTGTCAATAGAAAAACTTTCGTAAGCGCTTATTTTTATTATTTGATCAGTATAGGGATTTTAAACGACCATGCGCCATCTACTCAGAATTTCAATGAACTATCCTATGCGAAGCGTTTCATATAGGAAAGCATTGCGCGGTACGCATTTTTGTAAAAAAATTGGTTGTCTGTAAAGTCGGTTTATGGACGATAGTTTTACGTGATAACGTATTCCGCTCGAATATCATATTTAATAATACATAACCTAAATTTTAGTAGCTGTCAAACTATATTTTTACCGACTAATAACTTGATCAACCAAAGCAAAATACATATTTTTAAACAATTATAAAAGACATTAAAAAAAATGTATATATATTATATATTTGTTAACAAACCGTATAATTTATCTGGCCATCTGTCAGATGTAGCTTTCGCTGGAACAGCCGAAAAAAATGTTGAACGCACACTACTCTCTGACG
Source organism: Xanthostigma xanthostigma (assembly GCA_963575645.1). Lineage (NCBI taxonomy): Eukaryota > Metazoa > Arthropoda > Insecta > Raphidioptera > Raphidiidae > Xanthostigma > Xanthostigma xanthostigma. Next base: position 12,969,939 of record OY754476.1, on the reverse strand, counting down.
TCACGCGAGAAGAGAGAGACTATCGCTTATATCGCGCTCTCGCTTGCGGAACGTTACTCTTTTTCGTGCGTGCAGCCGGTGTTTCATCAATTTATAAGACGTTATCACGTCAAAAATATTATTTAAAATTAAGTAGGGAAGTTACACGCATCATTGAAAAATCGAAGAAAAAGTATGATATGTGTTGTGCAGTACCTAATATTAGTAGATCAAGTGTAAATGTTGATATAAAACAATTAAATTGAAAAGTGACAGCTGTCAGCTGTCTATACAGTTGATTTCATGCGGTTTCTCTTTCGAATTTGACGTTTGCAACGAAGTTAAGGTTATCACTGCAGCTTGCATCAACGATTCTGCCACATTTTACGATGTGACCAACGCTCGCGATTTTTTTCCCTTCAATATAATAACGTTTTGAAGGATTAATATTTAATATCATCCCAAGGACAAATTTCTTTCTCGGGAATTTGCATCGAAAGCTTGTAACGCTTCGCATAGAGCAGCCATATTGAATATTTTGAAATGGGCTACGCCTCCAGATAAAACCTATAATAATACAAAGTTCTAATTAATCACCAAGTATCTTTTTAGGCTTCCGGTAGTCAATATGCACAGCATATAAGTGATCCCGATCATATGGCCCGTTTTCCATTATCTGGATCATCAGTTCAATTTAAAGACTGGTCTATTAGACGACAACCTCAAAATCAACTAAATACTTCTGCATCTGTAAACTGGAATGATCAAAATCCTATTCAAGAATCATTTCGAGATATCAACTTCCCCTGTAATAAAGATAAAATGACATACAACTCCAATCCTATTATACATAGTGTTCGAGAATTGCAACAAGCGAGACACTATGAGAAAAAAGTTCTAGGCAAGTTTTTTTTTTTTAATTCTCAAATAATAATAATTGATTCAGCGTACTTTTTTCTTTATGACACATTCACAGATGTTTTTTTATTTTTTCATATACCGCAATTCTTTTCATGTTTTCATACGTTTAAACGTATTTATTGTAAAAATTACGCTGTATAGATTCTAGTGATGTGCCGGATATCCGTATCCGTGGATATTTGAGGGAGATGAAAGATCCATATCCGTATCCGTTAGTTTTTGTGCGGATCTTTCACCTTATTAATTTTCAATTCATAGATGAAATTTTATATATATAGGTGATTAGGTAATAATGAAAAACTGTTAAATTCCATTCAGATTATTTTTTATTTTTTTAAAATCGTATTTGGCACCTTTATATTGCAAACATTTATCGTAGTAAGTACCATACCAATAGTACATAACTCAAAGGTACTAAAAAACTATCTTTATAATGAGATATTGCACATCGATCTTTGGAAAGAGACAATCTGTTATGAGAGTTAACTCTTAAAGAGGTCAATAACTTTTTCCCATAACAGATAGTCTCTTTCCAAAGGTCGATGTGCAATATTTACCGCCGCATACTCTAAGAAAGTAAAGATCCGTATCCGCGGATCTTGAAACCAAAAATCCGTATTCAGATCCGTATCCGCGGATATACATTTTTAACGATCCGGCACATCACTAATAGATTCCAACCACTTGTACCTCTATATGTCTTCCAACGCAGGAGATGAAAATATTTTAAATTACCGTTACATTTGAGATTGACTTGCGCGTGTGTTCATTCGATTTCTATTTAAGATTTGGAACTATATCGACCAGCGCCGTATCTAGGACGAACATGATTGTTTTATGTAAATACCAAGGAATTTTTGAGGGAGCGAAATTTGAATATTGTCCTGGGCGCCGATGATCCTAGCTACGACACTGTTGACCTGAATCAAAATGATGTATTTTTTTTCTTTATTGTAGATGAAGAGAGGAAACTTTTATCAGTTTGGCCATCAAGAGGTGCGACGCACCAAATGCAAATCCAGTCGTCTATAATTCAGCTGTTAAAACAGAAATCGCGAATCATTCATTACTGTCACACACCGCTTTTGTTTTTACCAAGGTGGAGAATCCAGTCAGCGGCAACTAGAGATCATTCTTTATATATTGTGGAAGATCAAATATATGAATTGCAAACGAATTCAGGTTTTCAGAAAACTGATCAGGAGAATTGGCATGATAAACTTTGCGCAGGTTTTGTTGAAGAGTATAAAAAATATCTGCACACTTTAGGATTTATTCCACTTCAAATTATACCAAACACAAATACCTCTTCCACTAAAAAATCAGGGTGAGTAATACTGGCTTTCCGATACGATTTTCAGCTTTAAATCTAGATTTAAGTAGCCGAGTGAATCTTCTAATCCTATTCAGGCAGTACAAAATCATGCAGAGAATATCGCTTTATGGACTCTTTATTATTTGTTTAGATGTAAATTATTATAATATGCACATTGGGTGTCGAAAAGTTTTGACACAATATGCAATGTTTAAAAGTTGACTGACATATTTTCAAAAACTGTTTTATTTGCAGAAATAAAATGCAACCGAAAAACGAACCGCAGAATCCAATAAAGGATGGATCAAAAGTTTTTGAACAAGAAAACACAATATGTTTTTTACAGAAGTCCATGTTGGGTGGTATTTTAATTTTTGAATTAGTTTTAGTTGAACCGTTTTTCATTGCTAAATTATATGCGTTAGAATGTGGGCGTTTGCAAAAGAAAAATTCTCGGGCTTCGGTCAACCAGGTATTTAAATTTATTAAATAAATGTATTTTTGTTTCTATACTTCTACTTTATAATTTATGTACTTTATTATTCATGTACCCTTATTACATATTTTTAGTTTACATTAAGTTTTCTGGATGAATGTGACAGAATAAAAGTTCTTATGCATATACATTCATTCACTTATGACTTCCACTTGAGATGTATGCATAAATACATTTCGGGCTTAGAAGAGCCAAATATAAAAATTTGTCAAGGATATCATTTAACACACTTTCTCGACGATTTCATGAAATATTATTCGAAAGCCCCTAATTATGCCAGAAATTTGATATATGCAGGTAATCCTTTTTTCGACTTTATAATGTATTGTTACAAAATTTAATAATTGTGTTTGTTGGTGCAGTTATGAACTGTTCTCAAGCGCTTGTTGGCAAATAATAGTGCGATCTGCATTGTTCAAAGAGTTTTAAAGTTGTTCAGGGATTGGCCAACAACCACACCAAATTAAAAATTGTTTATTAATGTTTATTAAAGTATAATTTGGAATAAATAACGTCTCAATTTACAGTGTAAATGTTTGATTACAGAAAGTGTAATCGTTGATGGACTTACGACACCAGCGCGACAGTTATACAATTATCTCTTGAGTCATGAAAAGCGTTATAAGATGGAAGTATTCAGTATGAATGCCGATGATAAAATTAACAATTGCCCTGAAAGCGATTTTGTTTTAGTACAAGTATCATATACGCCTAAAGTTTCGTATAAAGATTCTCAAGACAGAAAGCATACGGACGATTTTAACATTACTATGATAATATCCTTTATTGATTCAGGATCCGATGATAGTAAAATACTTCATTTAAAATACTACCTCTTGTTAACTTCGCGAAGGTATCAATTTTAAATAGTTTTTTTTTTTTTTGTATTCGTCACTCACAATTTTTGGTGAGTGGCGACTTTTCGAAGCCTAATGCTAATATTTTTCTAAGCCTAAAAGAAAATTTAAATATATAAACTCTCTGCATAAAACGCCATTTTATGTATTCATTATTTCAATTTTTATTTATTTCCTCGATCATATTATAATCATAATGTGATTTTTTTACAGAGAAATTTATCCCAAACCTGAAGTCGAACGTACTTTAGGTAAATTCAGGACTGTATCGTCCACGGCTTCACAAATTGGGTCTACTTCTTTAGTAAAAAATCGCCGTATTTCATCAAATACTGATTCAGATGTAAATACCTCAATCGCGCAAGAAGTGATGGAAGAATCATCTGAAGATTTAATATTATCAACGGATACTATATCTAGTTTTAATATTTCTGACATTACTTCATCAATAAAGTTAGACAACAAAGTCGATTCAATAACATTAGTTGAAAGTGGTGTTGAATCAACTGAAACAAAAATATTTGAAACAGACGAAAAAACAATTAACGATGACATAATGACTTCCACTAATTCAAAAACAAGTCTTTCCGAATTAGAACACTCTTACAGATCGACTAGTGACATGCCAACTGCAATTAATCCTCATGTGGAAATCAGGTAGGTTCATTGTGCTTATTTTGACAAGGTACTCATGAAAGCTGACGTGTAAACACGTGAGCTGATATTGACTTCAGTTCACTTGTAAATGTATATAGGGTGTGTTTTTTTTTTGTTTTTTAATTCAACGTGCAGTATTCGAAATAACTGACCGCCCCGGTATTTATGACACACCCTGTATATAAAATAACGCAGTCACACCTACATTTGACGCTCAATGATGCTACGGAGCGAAAGCTATGATGTTTGCGCATCAAAAACGCAATTTTTTGAAAAAATGTGATTTTGACAAAAAAATACTTTTTTCAGAATAATCGTATTTAGATATCGATTTTTGCGAGTATTCTTTTGCATTTTGAAAAAATGCTTATTTGACAATTATTTGCAATCATAATTTTATTTTCCAGACAAGAATCAGTCAACTATTTAGGATATTATTCATCACATGAACAGTTAATGCAACAATTAATATTAGATTGTGCTGAATCTGCTCGCATACAAATTACAAATATGGTATCACAGGGAATGGTTCACTGTCGTACTCATTTGTTATGGAACAAACTAATAACAAAATCTGAACTGAACCAATTAACATATGATGAATTCATTGAATTACGTCAATTAAGTAAACTTAAGGACATAAAAAAAGTTCAACCTGAAGTATCGCAGTTACTCAGTCAGCCAATAGGCTGGTTTCAACAATTGGCAAAGATTTTAGTAGTTAAATATGGTGATCAACATAGAATGTATTCTTCTCCAGATGGCAATGATCAACATATAGTTATTCTTCATCCACGGTATTGTGGAGCCTTCATGATGTTATCAATGAATCTAACAGAAGCTAAAGGGGTATGAATAAATCATAGTTGAGGCGTGAAATGAAAATCTAAAATTTTAATTAAATTTTAAATTCTTTCAGGAACTTTTTGCTGCGTATCGCGAACCCGTTAATTTAGAGCCAACAGATGTCTGCCAAGCTGATTGTCATACGCTTGTTAATGATTTTATTAATTGTATATGTTTTCACATTTGGATGATTATGACGTTATCCAATACATAAGGATTATTTGCTGTGATTTATAAATATGCTCATTGTTTTGTTTAATTAAAATTTTAAACTAAAAGTGACTACTTATAGCAAACAAATTAATATAGTATTGTATGTATATATACTGGATAACTAAGTAATATTTGATTTGAACGGGTATTTAAACCTGAACATTTAAGAATAAAATTTCTTTTTTCAAAGTGCCCTTGATAAATATATATAGGTATATATTTTCAACGTGTTATTTTAAATAGATATTATTTTATTTTTTTAACAATTTCAATGCAGTTAATATCTAGTCATACTTGACACAATTTATTTATTTGATGCAAATTTTAAGTCTATGAACACAGATTTTTAGTAGAATAACATTTGTCCCTGGCTAACCTACTTAATAATTAAGTAGCACGGTACTTTAATTTTAAATTAAACTTGTTTGAAATAGCATCCCATATTTGAACAGATTAGACGAATTATAGACTAACGGTATCCCTAAAAATATGGACGTCGTCCAACTAATAAGCATTCCAATCAATAAAAAACGGTAACGTATTCAAATTTGATCAAAATTGATTTTTTTATTTCTTGCCATTAGTAATTATTTGCATTTTTCACTCGCAAATTAAAAAATACTAAAAAAAATGTGACGACTTAATACTTTTATCAAAATAATGCAGTTCAAAATTAAAAAGATATACGTATGAGTATGTAAGTCTGTAATTTTTAGTTCAAAATGTTGTACATACTAGGTATGTATTATTTTTTTGTTTTCAAGGCCAAAGGTGTAAGTCTGTTAAACAATTATGTGCAATTTAAGACTTCTATTGTTATGTGTTAAATATATAAATATATATTATATAGTTTAAAATTAATTATATAAATTTATAAGATATTTTCTTTCACCATTGACAAATATTAAAATGTGATTAACTGAAACTAATATCATCTCATTTTTTAATAAAAAAATATTATTAATTATGTTTTCAAAAATGTAGTTTTTGAGATACAGTACCTAAAATGTCGTTTTTATAGCAGTGACGAAGGAAATCTAAAATATAAGACCACCGATACAATTTTAACTCAACTGTAATAACAGTTGGTACAAAAAATCAGTTGGGACACGTAAAAAATCTTAGAATTAACACTTCTAGAGCAGGGGCGGGCAAATCTTTTGATCGGCGGGCCACATAGCTGATGAAAATTTGACCGCGGGCCGGATGGCTGACGAAAATTTCACCGCGGGCCAAAAATTTGCAGAAAAAAAGATCGTTACATTCTATTTCCGCATTCGGAGAGCAAAAAAAAAAAAGTCCCCGCATTCCGCATTCTTTCCGCTACTATTTTTCTAAAATGCTTCGCGGGCCGAATAAAATTGCGCTGCGGGCCGAATCCGGCCCGCGGGCCGCCATTTGCCCAGGCCTGTTCTAGAGCAATGAAAATTGAAGTTAAAACATAAAAAAACCAAACTACAAAAAAAGGCCAAAACATTTTTTTAAAACATACTATGTATAACTGGTTGATCGAAAAATGTAGCGTATTTTTAGCAAAACGTTTTATAAAAACCGACGAAGTGCGAGCCGAACTCGCGAGTTGAAGGTTCCTTACCATTCCTTTTTCCGTGAAAACTTAAACTATGGGTGAGGTTCTATACTCCTTATTTTTTTCAAAATTATAGGTTCGATTTTCTTTAATATCTTTTAAACCATGCATTTTAACAGTATAAAAAAATATATTTGTATTTCCCATAACAAGCCCTTTCATTTGATACATCATATAATGCACTTGAAAATATGTTTTTTTTGTTTTCTAATTTGTCCCCTAAAAACCATTTACTCTATACGTCCGTGATTGGGTCATCTAACTCCAGATAAGTACCCAATTTCAACTTTTTCCGTTCAGTAGATTTGGAAAAAATAACCTGTGACAGACGGCAGACACCAGAGAGGGTTCCGTTTTTTCATCGGATGTAAGGAACACTAAAAATGGATTTGTAAAAACATGAAAAAAAAATTGGGCGCAAGAATGAAAATTCCTCATATGACAAAATAAAAATTACCTCTTAAGTCTTCAATGGTTAACAGTAAGGAATATTTATTAAATAATTTTTCTGGCATATTCTATTTTTAATGCAAAATCAGACTATTTAATAAGTGATAGTTATTATTCCGTTCTTCAATTTTTATCACCACAATTTGTTTTAGTTGCTTTTTCTTTTTTTTATTTTACTGTTTGCGAGTGCCGCCGGTAACCATACTGCAGTATTTAACCCAAAACTTGAATAGGTACTTATTTGTGGGAAAAATTTAAAAACTACCGAAAATTTTGTGATTTCCTTAGAGCTTATTTAAATCTACTGTGTGTAATAATAATCGTCAATTAAATAAATAACACTGGATTGCATCATTTAAAATCTAAAGAAAACCTATAATTATTTCTGGAGATTTATTTAATAGTTTCGCAAGGAGCACGTACATTATCACGTGCCTGAAAATGCCGCCATTGATTATTGATATTATTTTTGCGCAGAAAAGTGCGCAGACGGAATGAAAATATTTTGATTGAACAGCTACCTTCATTCATAGAGGGCATTGTCATATTGTCAGTCAGTACTCACAGATGTGTAACGAACGAAAATGGCGAACCTCTACCACAATGTTAAAGTGTCTACCGTAAATAGTGATGAAATTATTTTACCGAAGTACGATTTTCTGGTGAAATTAAGTGTAGAATATGATCCACAGGGATTGAGCATACGCTTATTGACAGGTATAAATTATTTATACGTATTATGTCATTTATTTGAAACGTGTTTCTCCAGTTATTAGCGGCACAAAGAAGCGGTACAAAGCTTGGCATAAAAAAAATATTTCACGTGCGTCAAATTATTAAATCGGACATTAAAATTATAGTAAATAAATTATTAATTACCTTTCATGATTGTGCGAAAATAAAATAAAATAATGTAGGCTTATGATTTTATATCTTGTTTCCTACATCCTTTTTTTAATATTGTTTACATACAAATCAGTTACCTGATACCTTAGAATGTTATCTCAAATTTGATTGCAATTGTTAGTTAAAACAAAGTTAATTATGCAAACACTTTAATACAAATACCGCGGATTAATGATTGACCAATAATAATTTTTGAATAACATTAAAGTGGTATCTAGCCAATTGCTTTACCTTGCAATTTGATTGATAAATAATATTTGTTAATTACAATAATCCCACAATGAATAATGAAAACCTTAAATTAATAGTCTAACTGTAATCTAGAAAGAATTTAAATGTAAACAAGGCTAATTAAATTCGAATATAAAAACCATTATGTTTTACAGAGGTGTGCATTTCAACTTGCTAAATGTGAAATGGTTCCTTATTTCAAATACAAAATGTAAAATGGTTTTGAAATACAAACTGGGTATTTTCGAAATAGTTTTAAAAAGTTGGTATTAATTACTTACACAATTAGTATTCCGTCATCCGTGCCATCAGCCTCCCATTTATGTCTTCTGTAGGCGAAGTTTCGTTCTGAAATTATAAAGAAATAAACAATTAGGGAAATCGATTATAACAATTATTAATCGCGCTAGAATTGTTCAATCCTGGTAATTTATTTTATCCTTTTTAGCCATTCATTTTTTTTACTAAAAAGGATATTTGCTACAAAGAATAAATCGAACCTACGACCCTGCGATTATCGCCCTATCGCCTAGTTTGTACAATAAACATATTACTCGATATTAGTACTATATACCCGTTTCACGTTTATTCATCAAATTGAAACATAGTGTCATTTCATATATTTAATAATTTACTATATGAATCATTGTCTATCTACTCAACTCAATGTGCGTTGAGCGAAGGCAATAAAGCGTACTGAAAGTACATCTGCGTCTCTTTCTTCAATGTAATACCCTGATTCTCTGATGATAGGATTGGTTAATGTACTTGCATTCAATCTGAATAAAGCATCTTTGTCTCAAAAACTTTGTCTTTTTCTATGACGTTAACATGGGCGTACTCGGCTTTTGGTCCAGGAGGAAGCAAATTAGAAATTTCTTAAGCCGGGTCCCCCGTGCTTGTTTTGCCCTCCTGGATACGCCAGTGCTTACGGCGTAAAAAAAGACAGAAGGATATGTTTGCACCCTAATGGTTCAATTGCGATTTTATTCCTATGCTCAGTATAGAATAAAAGTATGTATCATTTAAATTGTTTACAATTTATCGCACTAGAAATTTCCAAACCTGGGAATCTTCAATATTCATGATTTTTCTGACCTATCTTTTTTTTGATTAGGTGGGGGCTAGCCATTGTTAGGCGTTTTTCTCCAAAAATGTTGCTTCAGTAAGCTTTCATTTGACACCCTACACGTACTCTTTTTTTTATTTCCCAATTTACCCTTTGAAATTAATCCCCAGAATCTTTATACTCCGTGTCTGTCTTGGATCTACAACACTCAATGTAGGTTTTGTTTCTCAGTGAAACGAAATTAAATTCATATTTAAAATCATTGCAGATACACCAAATTCTGAAAACGCCTGTAGAGAATTGTTGGAGTTCCCAATTCATGCAAATACAGAGTGCTCTAGGGTTTCAAATCGTTCATATTTATTCAATATCGATAATGAAACTCTTTTATTTAAATTTCCGTCTGAGACTGGTAAGTGTACTTTATTTATAAAAATAATTGTATACCTCGTGGATACCTCGAATTGTATCTGTCCATTTAAAAACACGAGGAACCAACATATCTTGATGTGCAGATTCGAGAGATTAGTGATCATCAAATCGGTTACTCGCGTACATATTATAATCCTAGTCAATGTGAAATGATAAAAAATATTTCATTACGCAGGTATAATAGCTCACCAAATAATTTAAATTACAAAAGTTTGACGACCATTATTATACGTAGTGTGTGATGAAGCATTTTTTGATACATTTTCTTCAATCCGCTATTTATTTTTTCATTTTTCATGTAAGAAAGATGAAATAAATATTTACTATTTACAAATTAAAATTTCGAAATAGGTAATGCGTCTGCGCACTTCAGGATTGAACCTATACATATTGATATGTTGATTATGCTGGCTTGGTATGGTAGAAGATAAATATTGAAATTGTTTCTATTTTCTTAGATGTTCGAAACTTCCACATTCTTATTACAAAGGTTAAATCAGGCCGCGGTGCCTCTGTCTTTACCGTCCGTACTGAAGACAGTTCAGCGTCGCAATATTTTCAGTTTTATGGATACTTGTCACAGCAGCAAAATATGCTGCAAGACTTCGTACGGACTTCAACTTATCAACGAGCAATATTAGGAAATATAACTGATTTCAAAGACAAAGTCATATTGGATGTAGGTGCTGGGTCTGGAATTTTATCATTTTTTGCTGTTCAGGCAGGTGCTCATCATGTTTACGCTGTGGAAGCTTCCAATATGGCCCATCATGCACAAGTAATTAGCATTTTTTTTACCTGTATCTGAGGAACTTTGTTTTATATATAGATTTTTAATTGGAAAGTCTGACCTTTAAAAATAAACAAGTTGTCAAACGTATTAAAAATTAACCAACACTTTTTTATTCAAACTTATAGACACTTGTACAAGCAAATAATTTAGAGGACAGAATAACCGTCATAGCTGGAAAAATAGAGGAAATTGATCTATTGCAAAATGTCGACATCATTATTTCCGAACCAATGGGCTATATGTTATATAATGAACGTATGTTGGAAACTTATTTGCATGCAAAGAAGTGGCTCAAACCTGGAGGAAAAATGTTCCCCACGCGTGGAGAATTGCACATTGCCCCATTTACCGATGAAGCATTGTTTATGGAGCAATTTAATAAATCCAACTTTTGGTAAATGTGTTTTAATGATTGTATCAACAGAATATAATTGGCTCACAATGACAGTTCATTTTCTAAAAAGAAACTTTTTTTCAGGATTCAAACATGTTTTCATGGAGTAGATCTCAGTAGCATGAGGAACGCCGCTAAAAAGGAATATTTTAGACAACCCATTGTAGATACTTTCGACATTCGGATATGTCTTAGCAAGTCTGTTCGACATGTAATTGACTTTTTAGACGCAAATGAAACTGACTTGCATAATATAAGTATGTGTGGCATATATTAATTTTAACTTAATAATATGCGAAATCAATAATAATATAACTACATTTTTTTTAGATATACCTCTCGAATTTCATATCTTAGAATCAGGAACATGTCACGGTTTAGCTTTTTGGTTTGACGTTGCTTTCATTGGCTCTACACAGCAAGTTTGGCTAAGCACAGCGCCCACAGAACCTTTAACGCATTGGTATCAAGTACGCTGTTTATTAGAAAGACCTTTGTTTGCAAAACAGGGTCAACTTCTTACAGGAACTGTTAATTTGGCAGCAAACAAACGGTAATTTATAATTCAGACTAGCAATTTACTGTTCCAGAGTCCTGCGTAGACGCTACTAGCTTAAGCTTTTAATCTACGATAAAACCTTTGTCATTTGAAATGGATATTCGAAGTACAGTAAAAATTATATATATATTATCTACCTATTTTATTTTCAATGAGCGGTAGTACAGGTCAAGAGAAGAAAAATAAAATAAACCGAGAAGCAGGTATAAAAATACGATTCTTTGCTAAGGGTATGTTGTTGATACTTTCAGACAAAGCTATGACGTCACAATAACATTACAACTTGAAGGAACCACACTGAGTTCGACGAACACTCTTGATCTGAAAAATCCTTACTTCAGGTATACAGGGGCTCCAGCAGCTCCTCCCCCAGGGCTGAATAATACCTCGCCTAGTGAAGCATACTGGAACCAGTTAGATGCACAAGGTGCTAGGAATGGTAATTGTGTTAGCTTTGTTTCAAGAGTTCGACATGTCGTGATTTTATTTCGTAAAGAATATATGTTGTATTTTCATTTTTTAAAATGCCGTCATTTATTGCAATATACTTATCCTACTGATAATTTTCATTGTTCATAGCAATTATTGAATTTACAGTCTCTCTCCCCTGACCTCCCCGCACTGCTTCCTGCTGTAAATCATTACAATGTCTTGGCTTGGAGTACTCAGTAAAGCGTTCTAAATACACGTTTATACAGTAGAACATTGATAACGTAAAAACCTGTATAAATTAATAGTTACCTATATAGTTCCTCGTGGACCCTAAAACATATTTTACTTGAAATACTAAAGTAAGAGCTGGTTTGATAAAGTTCTACTGGAGCCGAAATTGAACGTTAACCAAATTTAAACGATGACACCGGAATCTACATTATATCTCACAAGTTTTTGTCCAAAATATCAATTCAGTGTTTCAAAAAGTGGATTAAGTTTTTCATAAAATGACGGATTACAGTAAAAAACACACGACAGATACATTGATACAGAGTAAAATGCAGAACTGTTTGTGTTGAACAAATTGTTAATTATTATTTAATTTTAGCTGTGAATATGGTCAACGGTATGTCTGTAAACGGCCTAGGAGAAGTATCGATGGATACCAGTCAAGCTGTGATCAATTCTAATCTTATCGCTTTAGGTAATACTTTTTTATATTTAACCGATAAAAAAGAAGTTATCATTTTATGTCAAAGGCTGTTTTGTTCCACCCATATATTTAATACCCTCTGTATTGCTAACAAAGATCGGGAAAAAGACTTAAACACTACTCTGAGTCTCATGCGCATGTCCGTGAATGGATGCGCGTCAGTTTGCACATGGAACTAAGCTGTGAAAGGAAGGTGACTGGCTCTATTCCACTACAGACGCGACACTTGCGCACAACGGATCAAGTAAAAAGAAAGAGAAAATAGTCATTTGCTGTCTTACTTCATGGGTCACGCTTCCACTTACGGCCACTAGCAATATAGAAGTTATTAAATATATGGTTTCCCCTAAATTTATATTTTTAGTTAGGAATACAACGGCGCAAGTAAAAAATAAATGTTATAAAAACTAAAACCAAACTACGTGAAAGTCGAAAAACGAGCAAATCGAAACATGAGACAGTATTTTTTATTTCTTACTAGTAGTTGGAGACCTGTTTGTCTCACGTTTTGATTTATTTATTTTCTTCTTTTACGTAGTAGGGTTTCAGTTTTTTTAACATTTATTTTTAATTTAGTTTTTTTTTTTAATTTATTTGTTATAGATGAGTTATTTCTACATATGGATGTTCAATTATAAGATAATAAAAAAAAGCACAGTACAAGACCCCGAATCATTGCAATTTTTATATCATCCGAGACAATAAGGCGAGTAATGGGCGCCATTTTGGATTTTTTATAGCCTGTGACACTCTCATTGAGACGAATTCAACGACACATCATGCATCAAAATCGGTCTACTAATTTGGTCTCTAGGACGAAACAGCCAAAAGCCTCTCACATCCATACATAATAGACTGCTAAAATCATAACCCTTCCTTTTGGCTTTGCCGTAGTCGGGTAAACAATTTGATGTTCAAATGTGCTGTTATATAACGCTGCCAGTGAGTCGTGCATGCGCAGTAGATTGTGATTGACAGCATTTACAGAACAGTTCTCTGTGTCTCGAGTAATTGATAAATCTAAAAGTTTTAAATGGACAAAGTAGAGAAATCATTCTATTACATTACACGACTCACCTGGGCAGCTTACAATTTTTCATTAATATTATTTTTTTTTATCCACCGTGCAACTTTTTAAATTCATTATCATTTTTAAAAAAATATATTACCTGGACATAACAGTATGTATTTTGATAATTTGATAATGAAATAACATTTCAGAGTAACGGCATAACGTCCTTTTTTAGTTTTCAATATAAATGATTATTTATAGGAAATCAACCGAATATTCACCCTGGGTGTATATCCAGTACCGGACGAGGAAGAGGTGGTGCTGCAACTTCTACGCAAGGAGCTCAACTTATTGGTGGTGCTATTACCCCAAACATGTTTACATCACCCACAACACACGCTGTATGTAAAATATAACTTCTATTTAATTGTTTTTACTTTTTAGCCTACCTCAATTCGACGCATTATATACATATTTTTAATTCGTTTGGTCAGCTTTAACTTCTCAAAGAGTTAACTGATCTGAATAATTTCAATGCCGTTATGTTAAAGAAGATGATGAAATGATCCTATATAATTTTTTCTTAAATCGGTTTAGTAGTTTTTTTTATTTAGTTTAGTAATCAAATATCAATAAAGAAGTCGCTTATTTAATTTTGATATATACTTATATAGACCACGTCGTTGATATTTGATGTTATCATTTCTGTTCGAATCATTAAATTAAAATATGACCTAAATATCTATAATTAATGAGTTTGTTTTGTTTTTCTTTGTTTTATAGCAAACACATCAACAGTTAGTAATGGGAAATTACCCCGTCAATCCGAGTTTAATGATTGGAGACTATGTCACTCCATCTAGCCAAGTTTATCGTCAGTAATTATAATTTCAAGTTCGAAATGACCAAAGGCAAGTGCATCTAGTATTAATACAGCTCTCACAGTTTCTGTCTTTTTTTTTTTGTTCATTTACGTCGTCATGACAATATAATTATTCGAATTGATTTCTTATGCTGATATATTTTGTACTCTGCAGGCGCTTATAATTTAATTTACTAATTAGTATATTTTAGTGGATTCATTGTATGTCGGCATAAAAAATATGTACTATGTAGGTATGTCACTATTTTTCATTGCAAATGATCAAAACTCAGCAGCAGTATTAAAAGTGTAACATTAAAAAGAAACGTTGTTTTGAACATCTGCATTGAAATTTTCATTAAATTCCCACTGTGAAAATGCTCAACATTACATTTTAAAACTACACATAGCCCATTCCATTAAAGTAGTACGGCGGTTCTCAACTTATTCTTTTTTTTTTATTTTTTCACACGGACCTCTTCTGAATTAACAATTATTTTGCGTTAAAATTAAAAAAAATACTTTTTTTTTGTTTTCTTTGAGTTTTTTTATGTGAAACATCTATTGGCGCGTTTGGCAGCAAAACCATGCCGTAACGGAAACATGATCACGCTCTCTTATTCCCCTCTACGCCACCGCTCTCGACTTCCTTGTGTGTGCGCACGCATATATTGTACACTCATGTTGCTTCTCTGCGTGAGCTGCCACAACTCACGCAGAGACGCTGTGTACTGCGTGTGCGACTATAGTATGCTTGACAAATTCACTGCTTGTGTACACACTTTGTATTAATAACAGAGCTATATTTAGTTTCGTTAGTTGACGGGGCGAAATTTAGGTACAGGGTTAAGTTTAGTTACAGGGCGAAATTTTGTTCGCTTAGTTGTATGTTTCACATCCAATTTACCTTTAATTTATTGTTCGTACGTGTATATTACTCGTTTTTTCTTACTATTATTCCGAAGGGGTTCGCGGGCCACATTTTGAGAAACATTGGAGTGTAGGTATAACATGATATTTATAATAATATTAGAAGTGGAGTGTGCTACAAATGTATGTTATTTAACTTATATTGTGTTTATTTAAAATCATAAATAAACGAATAAACATTTTTAACTTTTTTAAATACTTTTTTTAAATATATTTTATGCGTAGGACAAACGAAAAAATGTTCGGGACTACTTTTGCTAGAAAATATAAATTATTTTTTTTTGCAAACATGTATTCTTGTGTAAATTAGTTCATATGAGGCAATGAAAATTCTAAATATATGAAAAATTATCTACTATTTACATTTAGTAATCAATGAAGCACGACGCCACAAATAACCAAAAGCGTTACGGCAATGTATAGTTTTAAAATGAACACTCTGAATGTGCTATTTTATGCAATTACCGAATGATCAAAAAATCACTGCGCATCTGAAAAATAGGAATTAGCGTTTTTATTTAAAAAAAATTATTTAAAAACTTACATGATGCTTTTTTAACCGGAATGTATTTTTTTATTTTTAATGTTATCTTTTTTAAATCGCTAGTAAATTTGAGCCTAAAATATCTCTGCATTGATACACATTTGATTTTATCTAAAAAAAGAAAACACCAAAAAAATGCATAGGTATATAGCTTCTTACATACAACGATAGTT
The DNA here is from genome assembly GCA_963575645.1 of Xanthostigma xanthostigma. NCBI lineage: Eukaryota > Metazoa > Arthropoda > Insecta > Raphidioptera > Raphidiidae > Xanthostigma > Xanthostigma xanthostigma. Next base: position 12,953,565 of record OY754476.1, on the reverse strand, counting down.
TCTTTATATTTGCGTGGAAATTCAGCTCTCATAAAACTAGTCTTCTTTGTGTATCACATGCCAGACAACGTTTAATAATGCAAATATAATTGACATCACAGCATGCTATATTTTTATTTTTTGATTTTAAAAATGACTGTTCACTATTTTAAATCTTAAAAAAAACTTAAGTATTTTTTTAAACGTTTATTTATGTTTTTTTTTTGTTTTTATAAAAGTTCCACTTCGAATCATCGGCTTAAGCCAAGTACCTATTTTAATTTATCTTTGTGTATATTTTTAATTTTACCATATGATAGTTGTTACAAGTTTGTAGTATAAGTGATTTAGATTAAATTAAATTAGTATCGACTGTAGAGAAGAATTTTGATGTTGTGTGAAGTTGGTTTTCTTATTTTATCACTATTTTCTAGTGAAATTTACAAGAATTTACTTAATAAATATTTATAAAATTTAGATTTCAAATCTTAAATTCACTAGAAATATAAAGGCAAAAAAAGTTAATTAGCTTTACTATTTCATAGTGTACCCTTTTTTATTATTATTATTCTTAATTTATAAATCTATAAATATAATTACATATTGAATCTTTATACAACAGCAAGTTGATTAAAATCATTAAACACAGTTCAGAATTCTTACAGTACTTTTAAATATATACTCGGCATACTTAGTAATTAACTTTGATGATGTGCACACCCCCCCCCCCCCCACACGACCGAACCATTTTATTTTGACAAATTTTATCAAATTTTTCGTTTGGAACGGATTTTTGGGGAGATAGGTAAAATCGCACAAGAGATCAATTATTTAAAAAAAAAATAAATTTGAAAATAGGAGTGGGGTTTAAAGTGTTAATAAACGCATAAGCCAAAATCGAAATGGTTAGACGTTTGTACAGTGAAGCCATAGCAAATAATGTTATAATGTTATAACCAATGTTCTACAACATATTGAGACTGAACGATATTTTTTTATATTTATTATGGTTGTGTATAAACTTAAATACACTTTGTTTTACAAACAATTGTCACCTATTTCATTCAATTTAAATTGTATATAGGTATTTATTCTTTGTGTGAATATTTTTTCTCTTGTAGATTTTTTTACTTTTTCATTATAATTGCCTGAATTTAAATGTTTATGTTTTTGTGATACATTTTATAATTTAAGGTACTTCTGCAAAAAAAGTCTGTTGTAAGTAGTGTCCTTTAAAAATCTGGCTTCGATGTACTGCAACTTGTCCATTATTTAACTTATAATCCAGTAATATAAAATCATGAATTTAGTCTCTAAGTATTTAAAAAATAACTGCTAGAAGAAATATCAGGAAATTGTATAGAAAATTATACGTGGCTATTTTGCTGATATTTATTCAAACACTAAATAATTTTTTTTCTCATTTATTAATAGACGTAGAATACTCTAGAATCTAGATATAAATAAAAAGATCATGCAAAATCATTGTCACAGTGTGATCTTAGATTATTAATATTATAATGAACAGAATATTAGCGCCGCGTAAATTAGCGTCTATAGGAGTAATTTTATAATTGCAATCTAGAAAAAAAAAACTTGTCACTGTCGGGATTCAAACCCAAAACTTTCAGTTTCACAATCAATGCTACTAAGAATAATTATTGATGGGCACAATTTGCTGTTTTCAATAATCGAGAAGTTCGTATTCGGGATATTTTGTACAATCGAATCATTATCCGAATATTTAATATTTTGAATTGAAAATATCATACGCCGCGCCGTCTGTCGTCTCACTCGTCTATTCGTCTTTGCATTGCGGTATACTGCTGTCCTAACAGTACCTATCTTCAGATTGTAAGCTTCGAGAAAACGCGTTTGTAAGACCTTAAAACTAATGAATTTAGGATGCAAGGTGAGTATAGTACAAAGTAAGTATGTACATACTTAATCAGCCCCGATTCTAAAGGGGGGGGGGGGGGGTCAAACCGGGGCACTCGCCCCGGGCGGCAGTTTCAGGGGGCGCCAAAATCATGATAGAATATGGTTAAAAACCCCACCCAGTCTGTCCTTTTTCCGATTTACTCAATCTGCTTGTTTTCTGACGGTTTCCCGTTCACTAAAAATGCCAACCATTATATATTTGTGGGGTTTTTTAAGAAATTTATCTCAAATACTGGAGAGAGGGGGCGCCATTATCAAGTTTCTGTCCCGGTTCGAAAAAATCCTAGATCCGGGGCTGTACTTAATATTTCTATTTTTTGCTCATCTAGTGCCCTTACTGCTTTCCAGTGATGTAGGATAACACATATTTCCTTGATAAACCTTAAAACGAATTAACAACAAAATGGGAAAAGATGCAGATTTTGATTTTTAGGTTAGGATGGCAGTATAACAAGCAAGTAGTAAGAATCGAAATATTGCAGAATATCTATTACTGTCGCAGTATAACTAAACGCGTAATAAAAATCGGAATATTTGAAAATTATCGAAATCATCAGATTATTTTAATAATTGAAAATTACCGATTCTTGAATTCGGTTAGTCCCCATCACTCAGAAAGACAATCAATTACTGCATTTTGAATTTATTATTCTCTGCCAAAGATGCGTTTAACACGCAAGTTTCGTTCAGAGATTGTGAGTTCTATTTCCGAAACTAATTTGTGCCGTTTGTGTTGTAAGGAAAACTCATTATCCGCAATAATTTTAACTTACATACAAAATTAATATGTATTTACTTCACATATCAACACGAGTTTCATAACCTTTCATTTAGTTACTCTTTATATTCAAAGCAAATTTATGTAGACGACGTATTCAAAAGAAATAGAAACAGTAAATGACGTACATTATGGAACAAGTGTGAGAAGGAGCCTTTTTTTAAACGAATACGATGTTTTTGAGTTAAGTTTTAAAAAACAGGCACCTTCTTCCTTGTCACGCACAATATTTTTTTATAACAAGAACATGTAATGGATCTGCGTAAAGTGAAAGTCGTGTCTAAAAAGTAAAACAAAAGAAAAATCCGTGTGTAAAAAAACGTTTTACACACGGCTCGTAATGCGACTATTTACTGCATGTTCGTGTGATAAAAATATATTTGTTTTTTTTTTTTGTTACCAATTAAACTTTTCGAATAAAAAAAATAAAATATGTTGCCTTAAAATAGCTTCGCTACAAATAGTTTTTAACTGTGACAATTATTTATTTTACGAAAATGTTATGTGATTTTAATATTAAAAAATATGACATAGTTGTAAAAGCACATTTTATATACAAATTGCGAATGTCATACTGGAACTTATACTCGATTTCTAGTAAGACAGAAAGTACATTTAAGATAAAAGTAAGAACTTTTATCAAATTGTCACTGAACATGGTTTCCATTGTAATTCAATGCAAAATGTATTTTGAAAGTAGATTTGACATTTTCGGAATACAACACGAAATTTTTTTATTTTTAATAATATTCATTTGATGCTAAAATATAAGACTCGGGTCGCAGTACCCAACCCTGCCGACAATATAGTGTATTTGCTAAAACAGGCATTGTGGAATTATTATGTGAAGTAAGTTTTGCTTCTTGTCGGGCCGATTTTTTTTTTAATTTTATCAGTACATTTTACTCACTACTGAAGAATTAAATTTTAATTTGAAATAATTCTGAGTCAATACATATACAAAAAATTAATTTGCCATATGGCAAATACATTAAAAATTAGCAACAGATGAATTTCTTTAGTGGTCTCCAACTTTTTTCAATTGTGTATAAATTGTGTTTGGTATTTGTTTTAATGTAAATTTGAACATGATTTTATTTTACTGTCTTTTAAAATACACAGAGCTCTGCTTGTTTATGTAAAGAGATTCAAAAAAGTTTTTTTTTATATTAAAAATTATACATTGGATTTCTATCATGAATTAAATAATAAACTTTTGTTTTTCTTTTTAGAAAAACAGCTTATAATAATCAAAGTATTTTTATTGCCTTGTTATTCTAAAGCCATAAACACTTATCCTCTATTATTCCAGACCTGAAATAATATTTAGCAGCATAGAAGAAAATATTTATCCAATTTTCAGAATTGTAATAAAGTTCAAAAATATGGCGTAGAATAACGATCAAAACGATACTTCTATATTTTAACTCTTTTAATATAATTATTATTATTAAGGTGAGTATGATATCCGACCATTGAAAGACAATAAAAACGATATGTAATTTTTCTTGTAAATTTTGATTTGAAAAAAAAAATAGAAAATGTGTAATTTTAAGTGAAATTGCAATTTATAAATATAGACTTGGAACTATATACCCTTTTAGAATAATCGAAAACGTTACAAACAAAATATCAACTTGGTTTGATGCTTCTAAAACATAAGAGGTAATCTCATTAATTTAAAAAATAAGATTATTGTATACAAACAATTTGAATGTAGTTCTCTGAAAATATTGCGAATTTTAGATTTAGAAATCACTCATTTATATCATGTAGAAGCAAAAATAAAATATCTAAACTAACAGTTTTAGTCATATCGCAAAACTGTTCAAACAATCCAACATTTGCAAGTATTTAATTGGCAATAACATTATTGCTTCAATTTTATTTAAAATAATTCAGACAAAATAAATTCTGTTTTGAATTATAATCTTAATAAGACAACAAGCGTTAAAAACTTAGATAAAGAAGCTTTTTATGATGTTTGATTGTAAAAAAATATTATTGTACGTATATTCTTTTAAGTAAATAAAAATTTCAAACCGAATTTCAATTTGTCTTTGATGCAGCGTGTAAAATAATTTGTTTCAGCTTTCTGACCCATTGTCTATCTGAATTGTGAGTTACATAATTTGTATATCAATGGCAACTCCCCCAAATTTGACATTCATCTTGTAACTGCGCACACAGCTGTTCTTTCAAAAATATCAAACTTTGTAAAAACTAATAAAAATAAATAATGAATGCTTCGAAATTTTCCAACGACGCAACTCCACGTACTGAGGTATTTTTCTGTTTTTTATTTACATCGTAAATTCAAATCTTTTTTTTTTGTTAATGTATTGAATGTACTCAGTTACATAAAAAGTGGATCACCTAAAAGTATATTATGTAATTTTGATTCGTTGTATTTTCAAAATTAATAAGCTTATTTTGAAAGTTCTTTTTTTGTTTGATAGAGCAGAGTTTTAGAAACATTTTTATGTATAAATTTTGAGTTTCCATTAAGGCTTGATTACAGTGGAAACGGAAGAATAAGACAATGTTTTTTTAGTCAAGTTTGAAGAATCCTACGGAAAGTAGCAGCAGCAGTAGAATTTTTCTTAATTGCGTCTTATTCCTTGGCCTTTTTTGTATCGGTTCGTTTTTGTTTTCAGTAATTATCTCAAATAACACCCGAGTAATAAAGAAAAATTCAAAAAATTGCATTTATTCTTTATTAATGTCGTGGCCATAAAGGCTGGGAATGTATCCGTGTTTAGGAACAAAACAAATGACAGTCCGAATTTATTGATGGTTATTATTGTTTATTGTTAAGTTTTTCATTTATGTGGATAAATAATGGTGCAACACATAACTCCTGAACAATTTGCAATCATAATGAAAAATTCGTCGAAAATTTTATTACATCGTAAATTTTCCATAGCTTCATTTTACTAATTTTTTGCTCTTACGTAACATTAATATTAAGATTAACCATTTCTTCACAACAAAAACTTCGTGATTGTTCCTTAGGTGGATGCGTTTTCTAAGAAATCACTATATTTTATTATTGGATTCTTTTAGAATCGTTGTATTTCTATTGATCAAAAAGGAATAATAAAAGGTACAAGATGTGCACCATGCAAAAAACTCTTCTGCTGTAACAAACACTTACTTTGCCATCTAAAATCAACACATGGCTATTTTGTTTCAACTCCTCTTGGAAGTAAAATTCGACCACGTTTGGAAAAATATGGCGTGACTATGAAATCAGTTCTTTATAAAACAAGTACTCCAAGTAAGTAATTAACTATTACGCTTGTGTTAGTTGTCAAGCGTTATTCATTGTTGGCAGAAGAAGAGGCCTCTCGCTAAACAAAGCGTAATACTTCTGTCAATGCAAGCTTTCGATGTGATCACGACTCCAAAAGTAGTTAAGCAGCCAATGCGCCGATAATCTATATTATACAGTGTAATCTCACTAATCCGGCACTATTAAAAACCGGAGGGTGCCGGATTATTGAAATGTTTGGATTACTGGATTATAATGAAAAAGTCATAGATAATGAATAAAATAAAGCATTTCATAGAGGGAATAAATGTGTTTGCGTTTATTTGACATTTTTAACTATAAACTATTCTCATTTGAAAAAACAAATACGTAAGCACGTGCACGTGATAAGTTTTGAGGTTAGACTGCTAGTCGACGACGCAGCGACCGAAGCGCACAGGTATAGAGGGGCGAGGGAGGCGTGGGCGGAGGGTGCCGGATTATTGGACGTGCCGATCTATCGAAGTGCCGGACTAGTGAGATTATACTGTAATCACCTACAATTTTTCAAAATTATTGTTACTTTTTTAAATTGCGTAAATGTTTCAGATTCGGATGAAAACAGTAATCAGAAAGTTGACATTACAAATCCACCTAGTTTAGTTTCTACAATGGACGAAACCATGTTATATCTTACTCCCCGTAACAACACTATATTCAAATCTGTGAACGATTTATCAATTGATGATACATTTCACGATTGTAACTGTACCTCATCATTCAACATGAAAAGACTTTGGTCTGTTGTTGAAGATGATGAAAATGAAGTTGAAAACTTGAAAAAACAAAAAATTATGCACATTTAAGACACCTCTGTTGTTCTTTTTTTATATAAATACATATAGATGTGACATTCATAGAGTTACATACTCAATAGATATGCTTGAAAAAACTTTTTAAATATTATAATTCTTACATTTTTAAATCATTAAAAAACTTATATCTCTTATGTATTGTTCTATTGTCTTATTAAACTGAATGCAACCATAATCCTTGGATTCGAAAAGAAACAATTGAATTTGAATACATGAACGTAATAAGCAGTTGGGGGCTGCGGAAGTTGCTTGGATAGACGTGTCAGATAAGGTTCTGTACTTTGTTCGTTACGATTCTGACAAAAAAATCACTTTTCAAAAATAATAAAGAGATCAGTTATGGCTGGTTTACAGTAGGCAGCTGTTCACATTGTGTACTCGCACGTTAGTAGCTCGGCTCGCCTGTGCTGTCCACATAATTCGAGCAGCTGCCCAGTCTCATGCGAGTTGTCGCGATGTAGAGTCAACGTGCTTTGATTAAAAAAAACTGCCTGGCGACACTGGCGGGCTACTGCCGAACACGTTTGAACGATGAGAGTGATTTGCGAGCTGCTGTCAGGCGCTAGGCGAGTGAAAACAAAATATGTTGAAGTAACTCGCATGCGAGCTACTATCAAACTCGCACGTGCGAGTAACTCGTAAGATACGTCCATACGGTGCGAGTTAATGCAGTGCAGCTACTCGGCAGACAGACTCGCACGCTGGATCGCAATGTGTAAACCAGCCATTATATAAATATTTTAGATTTTCCTAGGATGTCTATTATTTTTGTAGCAATTATTCAAACTGTTTAGTCCAACACTGGTTGTAAGGTTATATTAATCTGGCCAAGAGATGTCTCTATTTGTTTTATTTATAACTAGCCTTGCAAGAATTATCATTCAAGTAATTAAATAAAATAAAAATAGGTTTTAATTCGCAATTTAAATGCACGCAAACGTGATATGCCATTTTCTAGTGTTAAGCAAGGCCAAGAAATATTAGTTGAATACGTAAATTAAAGATAAAATACGACGCAAGAGATGCCCTTGCAAAAAATGGAATTTGAAGTATCACATAAGGACACATTTTGTAAAAAAAAAAATCGAAAAAGGAATTAAACGTAAAACGACACACAATAGGAGGCATACATAAAAACATGACAATAATTAATTTGTTATCAGTAACCAAAAATCGGTAGCTAGAAACATTCTTAAGTTTGATTTAAAATGAATAAAAAACAAAACAAACTCGTCGACTGCAGCTCTGCTATCAAATCGCGGCGATTTTAGATACCATCGACATGTAGTACTGGACAAACCCAAGCGTATTTCGTATTTATTTTTCGGATTTACACGAGTGAGGATAATAGAGTAAGGTTTTGGCCTATCTCTATCCTGTTCTGTATAAGTTTACTGTACTATTTTGAGATCGACACTTGGCCACACGTTCATTCTATCTTTTTCTTTCGGGGGGAAATTTTTTATGCATGTCCAGTAGGTATATGTCGATTACAGATACCTAGTCGAGTCGTTAACGAGAGAAAGATGGTCACATGAAATCGACTACAGTGAAGCGTTTTATGTGTTCTAGTGCTTCTAGTTCGTGTACCTCTCTACCTGTATTGACTGAATGTGTTATTCTTGATATATTGACTGACGAAAGCAAGTACTTATTATATAATGGTAAGATTTATATTTTATTTTGTTTTTATTAATGTACCATATCATAACATTTTTTTATTACGAAAGCACGTATGTATGCAACTTATCAAGTGCCTAATCGAAAATTTGACAGCTAAAGCATGGCGCGCAAGTTGACTAACATTGAATATTGAAGAAAAAATAAAAGAATTCAGCGAAATTCGAATGAAATTTGTGCCTAAATGACTTGAACATTTTTTATAATAAAATTGTTTTTTTTATTTATTTTTATCAATGAAATGAGTCATTTATTTCATTTCTGTTGTTTTTTATCTCAGTTCAGGTTTAATCTTTGAGTAAATACATTGTTCGATTAAATAAGAAGCTAGAATGTCTTAGAAAAAATAATATTTTATTATTTTTCTTTCATGAATATGTCATTTGTAGTACATGCTGTATAGAAGAAAAAGCTACATTTGTATTAATTTGACATCTACACAACATTGTCAAAATTTTCGAAGTATTTTTTAAAATAAAATATTCACCCCTGGGTGAAATTTTTACGTAAAGGCGAACAAAAAACAAGTTGCTTTTATTACGTTAAGACTTGAAAGCGCGTCTGGTAACTTTTTTTTTGTTTAAATGTGTTAAAGTGACTTCACTCACTGCTCAGTATAACCCCTTATTCACCCGCATAACTATATTACGAGCATTTGAATGTGTGTGTGCATACAAAATGCACTAATTCACAGGAAAAACATTTTCGGAAATCTCTAGTTTCTATGAAATAAACATATTTAAAAAAATTCAAATAAATTGTTGAACAAGCTAAATTTCGTATTTTTCACGTACAATTGCAAAAAAAATTAAAACGTTCAGTAGATTTTCCGTAAATTGAGATTTCATGTCGTCTCGTACAATTTTTAGGGAAAATAGCGTTTTTCATTAGTTTTTAAGCAACAAGCCAAATGTGAAAGCTAATGCCTTATCACAGTTAATAAAACAGATAGGGTTACCTAAATGCTTTTTTTGCGATCACAGTTTGAAACTGACCAAGAGGATTTTTACACTCTGAGCGGCCAACTTGAAGAGAAAAAAACAATTAATGTTTTGAATGCTGTCTATTTGAATATGGTCGTGGCTAATTATGCAAGAGGCATAGAAGCCAAAAATCAATATATTAAAAAAATGCTGTCAAACAACGAATGTGTACACAAATGTTACGTAATATACGCATTATTATATAAAATGTGAAAGGTTTGAAATATTGATTACAAATAAAAATATACTCATAAATTCAATTTGCCAATTTTTTTCATCATTTACGCAATTAAAAATTACTTTAAACTGATATTACTACAAAATAAATCTAAATAGTATCCAAGCCCGTACTGGAAACCATTTAGCTATCGAGAAATTTTGTTGACCGCAGTAGAAGAATTCTCAGAGAAACGAGCTTTATCCGATCCGGTTTTATATCATGTGAATCTTTAGCATACCACATTCGTAAGAAAACATTTTATCTATGAAAGGAGTTTTTAAAACATCGAAACGGGGTGCTGAAAGTCAAAAGTTTAACCCTTTGATGCACGATAATATTACAATTGATTTACTTAAAAAATTTATACCGTTCAAAACCTGATCAATATTTTAATTTAATGCAAACTTCAAAGCCAATCCAGTATTAGATTTTCATAGCCTTTTTCGATAATCAGAATTTTTAACAATATTACTTATATTTATGTAAATTATTTTGTGAACCGTTTCATGACTTCATGTTTTGTATTGACAGATTTTTATGCACCACGAAAAAAATACATATCTAAAAACATTGTTTACTTATAATTTTTTTAAGAGTGTAGTTTTTAAGGTACGGTTATCAGCCACATTTATTTATCAGTTTCGGCGTCCGTCGTTGACGCCTGAACTGGCGACGTCTTAAAGAGTAGTCTGATCTTTATTTAGAAACTGGAAAGTGACCTCTGCTAGAAGATAAACAGATTACATGGTATTTACGTTTGGTTGGAGCTGTGTATTCTGTGACATCAGTATCTTTATCAAAAATACGGTTCACAAACTTTAATACGTTCTTGTATTTGAGTACCAAAACTCTTTTTCGATCTTTATCAAACACGTCTACACAAATTTTACCGGTATCTATAATAATTAGATTAGATTGCAAATTATTGACGCACGGCAATTGATATATATAAATACCTTATTTTATCAAGAATAATCTTCGCATTTATAAAATGACAGATTTTACACAAATATCAGTACTTATATACTTATTTTTTTCTTTGTAGCGGTAGACTTTAAATACCGTATTGTCTTTGTAATCAGTTTCATCTAATTATCTCTACATATAAAATAAAATTGAAGTGTCTGTTTGTAATGTCAAAATAACAGCTTTATTCTACTTAAAATGCATATGAAAGTATATACAGTACTTACAACAAAAAAACAATTCTTAAAATTTTATTTTTATTTGTTCCGGCTAATCTCCGAAACGACTCGACCGATTTTAACGGAACTGTCATTGGCAGATAGCTGATGTCATAAGGAGTAACTTAGGCTATAAAAATTTTCTTTGGTGTTTTAGAGGTTTTGGACGAAGCATTCCACAGAAAACAATTTTTGCTCCAATAATAATTATTAATAAAAAATTGGTTGTCTGTAAAGTCGGTTTACGGACGATAGTTTTACGTGATAACGTCATAAAGAAACATTGATGAACTCTCTGACGTCACGCGAGAAGAGAGAGAAATGCGTATAAGCCGACGCTTGGGCCGATCGTGCCTATCTATCGCTTATACCGCGCTCTCGCTTGCACGCTCAGGCTCAGGCGGAACGTGACACTTTTTCGTGCGTGCAGCCGGTGTTTCATCAATTTATAAGACGTTATCACGTCAAAAATTGCAGTCTTTTTGTAAACTTTGCGAACTGAACAAACATAAATTCCCATTATTTAGAATCCGTCACTCCGTTTATAATTCATACAAACTTTTGATAAATAACCCTTTATTTGCTTGTCGCAGCCGGATAAAAAATACGCAAGTAGCTAAAATAAAATTGCGTGATATTAAGACTATATAAATCACGAATTTAAAATAAAAAAAAATCCAATTAATCATCGCAATTTATGAATAAAAAATATAAAATAGGTTATCTTCCTCATCTTTATTGTTATCATTTAAAGTAAGATAACTCGCTAATTGATTATGTTCACAGAACATTTTGTTTACATGGTAATTAATTTCTTTCATTATTATTAATTGCACACATTAATAAATTACAATGAGGTCAAACTCAGATTTGTATTTCGCTGTGTTTACGCCAAACGATATATTTTTCTAGTTTCTATTTCTAAATTAAGCGCAAAAACCTCTTTTTGAGTAGACGTCTAACTTGCAACAGAACGTTGTAATGTAACAAGAGCATTCGCTAATCAGTTGAGTCCACTTGACGCAAACACGCTTACTTCTCCGACTGTTGGTTTATTCGCGAAAGTCCTGTGATTTATTATAGTCAGTAAATGTCGCCTTTAAATATTAGTCATCTCTCAGCCGAAAACAAATTCATTTAACTTCGCGATACAACTTGCACACCCCGAAAGGACCCCGCACCAAATACATGGGAAAATGGATTTCGGTGAAATTGTTTCTAATTGGGGTGAATGAATCAGTCATTTAATGCTGAAAAAAGTTTCCAATACTTATAACTTGGGTCTGAAAATCCCGGGTGCCTACATATTGCCACAAAACAGCCGTTTTTGACAAGCTTGGAACTTTTCAGACGCACGTTGTATTGGAAACTTTTTTTAGCATCAAATGACTGATTCATTACCCCCCGGTTAGAAAGAATTTCACCGAAATCCATTTTCCCATTTATTTGGTGCGGGGTCCTTTGCATTTTTTGCGCATGTCTTAAACATTTCCGGAATTTTGTCCATCCTCTGTAGCTGGACTATACGAAAGGTAATAAAAAGTATTGACGATTAAAAGTCGCATCGCACGGTATTGTTTACTCATCCCTTGAAATTTTTTTCAACTTGACCTCCTTTTACAGCCTTTCTTGCATTTTATGCATCGTTAAAAAACACGTGTTTCGTTACACAATTTTTTAAAAATTATGTCGTTACCATGTTAATCAGTAAGAATTTCGCATTTATTTGGCATATTTACGCTACAAATGAAAAAAAAGTTATCCTGTTTATAAATGATAAATGTACTTATTAAAATCCGAAAAATTACAGATAATAATTTTTGTTATACGTAGAAGACTAAAGGGTAATAAATTATCTTTACTGAAAAACATTTACTAATAAAAAAATACAATAGTACGTTGTTCAACAAATTTAGTTCGCGTCGTGTTATTTGTGTTTCCTCTAATTCAGAGGTCCTGAGTGCGTTTTCATTTCAGATTTACCGTTGAAACTAAACAAGCTAGAACTCAACACGTCACATTACGAAAGGCCTTGCGCTAACATGCCAATCAAAAACTGTTTTTCAATAATTTTTTTTATATTTTCTGTGAAAAGGAAAAGGCTTTACTGTATAAGGTCATAGCAAGTTTAAATTCAGCATGACTGTTAACAGCGTAGATGTAGTACATTAAAAACAATTTGTTGTTACAGAAACAACATAATAGGGCTGGTCTATTTCAATGGACACTCAGTATATTTTATATATACTACAATTCAGTGATGACTTAATTGATGACCCTTAGTATATGCGTGTATCAAAACGCTAGACATAGTTTAATTTTTTAACCTTTGATTGGTCAGTGATACCCTAGTTAATTTACAATTTGAGGTCTCTGACCCGTTCGCTGCACTTTTTTATTCACAGTTTCTTACCAGTTCGCTATTTTTTGAAGTGAAAACTTCTTTAGCGGCGTTGTACACTTTTTTTGTAATGGGTAAAACATGTTAAACTCGCGTCAGGAAAAGTAAGAACTGGGTGAGACTCTCTAAGTGATAGTAGGTAATTGCCATCTACTTTTTATACAACGTTAGACATCTAGCGTTGAAATATCGTACATAAAAATGCAATCTATGATACAATCCATTTTATTTTTTATACAACGTTAGACATCTAGCGTTGAAATATCGTACATAAAAATGCAATCTATGATACAAACCATTTTATTTACAAGTGTTGCCAATAAATAAACAATGCTTCTAAATGCAAAAAATTAAGACGTTAATATTCAAGTTTTCACTTCTGCCGGTACTCCCGGAGTGCAACCCGTCTTTTTTTTTGGGTTTCGTACCCAAAGAGTCCTAACTAGGGTCGCCTCGTCCGAAGTTTTTTGACTATGGAGATGATCTCCGGGTCTTCGGTCAAACGCAAATTTCTCCGGGCTAACTTTTTTTTTAATTTCTCTAAAAAAAATTTAAAATGATGTAGAGCTGCGAGAATAAGAAGTGATCCTTTCGAAAAGGGAACGTACGAAAAATTGTCGACTTCAGTCAATTCTTTGATTCAATTACAGCTGTGAAAGTTCGTTTATTTTAACTGGAATTTTGTATAATGTATATGAAACGTTAAAAAACTCCATATACTGTAAAATTTAAATTATAGAAACTTTGATATCCCGCTTAATACACCCCTCGCCTGACAATCTCCGGCCAAGATCTAGGTCCAAGATAGCAACGAATTGTTCTCACTATTTTTTTTTCTGTCATGCTGTCACAGCCTTCTAAGCTCTAGCTTTCAAACTTAGTGCTATACGATAATAAAATTGATACATATTGTGTAAGTTCGCATGACGACTTAGATCTAGATAAGTGTTATTTTTTTATAACATTACGAGTTCCATGCATCGATAATGGGATAAAAAAGACTTGAAATTTTTGATGACATCCATGTGGAGTGTCTATGAATAGTGGCCAATTTTGGAACAATATTCTGTCATCCCGGTCGAATTTGTAAAATATTTGACCTAGGACATGTTTGGTAGATATGACACTTCACATTATAACTCACGTCAAATAGATATAATAGTTGCAAGTATGGAACCCTCTGTGTAACAAAGTTGTCTTTTAACCGATTTTTCAGTGTGCGACTTTTTTTCAATGTTATACCTTTAGGAATGTGGGGCAAGTGCACTAGGTCCATCTAGATATTCATTTTTCTTGAAACGTGCAGGGAGTACGCCATTATTGTATTATTATGAGCTCCTTTTTTTCGTAATCGTATAAAAAGAGGTATCTACTATCTAGTGTATACAAATTCATCTGGACATAGTTTTAGGTTAGGTACAAACAACAATTCTTATTAAGTAATCGAAGAATCTCGTTAGAGGTTCTTTTCTGTGCTAAATGCCGACGAATCTCTAACAGATTCTTATTGGAATATACTATTTCTTTTCGAAGAAATAAGGCAGATATACGATTTTAATCGTCCAGGTTGTTCAATAATCTAATTTTAAACCTGGTTTGGTACTTTTCTGTGGGTACTTTTCGTTTTTTAACACATTTTTTATTTTACGTTTTGGCAATACAATATGGCGTTTAGCATCCGTCATATTGAATAACCTGTGTTACTCGTGAGATTATGACAAATATATCGACATGTCGTTTATGGAAAATGAAAATCCGTTTAACCGTTTGAATGCTGATCTGACACAAACGTACTAGCGTTGTCAGAT
This sequence comes from Xanthostigma xanthostigma, assembly GCA_963575645.1. Lineage (NCBI taxonomy): Eukaryota > Metazoa > Arthropoda > Insecta > Raphidioptera > Raphidiidae > Xanthostigma > Xanthostigma xanthostigma. Next base: position 12,938,463 of record OY754476.1, on the reverse strand, counting down.
AATTATTTTATCAAATCGGAAATTTTAGCATGCAAAATAAAAAAAATCGTAGTTTAGTCGCAAAACGCGGGTCAAGTTAGATAAAACCATTAAAAAATTTAAGTTTTTTATTCTTAACAAATCGTTCAGATATGAGAATTATAATATTGGTACCCATAGTTTTATACTGCATGACTGATTTTATTTCTTGAATTGTTTCTTTTTGCCCTGTCACGTGTTGAAAATTTTTTTGAAAAAGAAAACGTGAAATAAACTGTCATGCGCGGGACCTTCAATTTTAGTTAAAAAGAAATTTGTAAAAAAACGAGCTTCCTGCAGAAAAAACCCCCTAAAAAGCGTAAACCAGAAGTTTTGAGGTCGGCGCCAATAAATACGCTTTTTAGTGGAGGTTCAATTTTTTTTAATTTTTTACTCTTTAGTTTCTTTGCATTACGTAGTTTTCTTCTTCCTTAATTTTTATAATACTATAAACTCGAAAAAACACGTTGAACTGATATTTGTGACCACCCGGAAAAAGAATAATCAAAATCGGTTCATAAATGCTGGAGGTAACATATATAAAAACGCTCTTTTTTGAAATCAGTTTAAAACGACTGGGTCGATTAAAAAAAATAAGTTCAAAAACTAAAACCCGACTATTGAAAAGTAATAAACAAGAAAATATTCTCATCTGACGATAGCCGTGGTCGTATGCCATCTCATATATATGAGGCCCATCTAGATGTATAGCGTGATGCACTTGGCCTAGAGCTTATGATCACTTACTACTGTTAAAATGTAATGTTATGTTAGGGTAGATGGCATATGACCACGGCTATCCTCAGATGAGAATATTTTTCTGTTTCATACTTTTCAGTAGTCGGGTTTTAGTTTTTGAATTTATTATTTATTTTAATTAATTTTTTTGACCTTATTTTTTATTTGTTTTCAATTTGCTCCCCTCTGGGACCAAAATTCAAAAATAAATGTAGCCTATGTTTCCCGGGCCATAATAACGAATCGATTGACACCTTATTTATCAAAATTGGATGAATAGTTTAGGCGTTACGGTGGAATATCCGTAAATACAAACAAACATACATATAGGCTGCTAAGCTCATAGTCATAACGTTTCCTATGGCTTTGCCGTAGCCGGGTAAAAATAGTACCAATTGGTAAACATTCTGAACAAAATAGTGTTGAAAATTTTCAAATCGGTTAACCCTTCGAAAAGTTATGGCTGAACAAACATAAAAAAATATACGTGGCGAATTGCAAACCCGTTTTTTAAGTCGGTTAAAAATCGGAATGTTACCTTCCACTCTACAGTCGGGTAAAAGTGCGATATGAGCCGTTTTGCTTTGTGGTATCTGATATTCTTTATTGTATTGTGTATTTATAGTAGTCTATAGTAAGCATATTGACTATAGGAGTACGATCTTTGCTAATTATAGATATGTCATTTACTACATGGCGCCTCTTCATTGATAAGTGATAACAGATTCATTTTTGTATGTTACTGAAAACGTTGTATAGTGACCAGAAGCGTCCAAACAGCACGTCGCTGTCCTATTATTGTGTTTATTTTTTTGTTTTATCAATTTTTCTATTTTCTATCTAACGCGAATCGTTTACAATTAATTGCTGAACACAGTGGTCCAAGTTGACGTAAATAATTATTTGAGTCAAAGTAAATTTAAAACTTCGTAAAAATTTTTTATTTAAAAAAAATCATTAATTTTAACTAAACACAGTGGTCCAAGCAGACGGGAAAAATTCTTCGAATTAAAGTAAATTTATAACTTCATAAAAATAATTTATTTGAAAAAATCATTAATTTTAACTGGTCCAGGTTGAAGAAAGCCGAAAAGGGAGCAGATTTTTTTTTTTTAATTCATAAAAATCTTTTATTAAAAAAGATAATCAGTGGTCCGAGTAAATAATTCTTTTGAGTCGGAATATTGCTTTTAATTTGTAAAAATTTCAATTCAAAATGAATCCTGAAGGATAGAGCGAAGTAAAATTTAGTGGAAAAATTAAAAATTGGGTTGTAAAATTACTGATATAATTATGTAGTGTATAATGTATATCGAATCTGACACCCTAAGGTCACTGTCCTTATTAATTTAATATCAGTAATATATTATTAATTCTTATGAAACAACTCTTATCTTTACAAGCGTATAGTATATTTGATGTAAAATTACATCAACTTTTTTGATAAACCGTCAGGGCAAGAAATTAATACAGATCAGGTAGAAGAACTCAGAATAAAAAGTATTTATCGAACAATATAATTATCCATTAAATGATAATTTATATGTAAATAAAATTGTGGCTGCGACGATAAAATATTTATAATTTATTTAATTGGCGTACGTTTTGTACTGAAAAACAAGATTAATCAATCTAACTGTGAAAGCACGTGTTTTTTTAAAGAAACACTTATAAATTATTAAACTTATAAAACTCTAAGTGAACAATTAATCTTATAAATATATAAAAATGATTGAGGAATTCAACAAACCATTAAATCCCAGATCAAGAGGTGAAAGAACAAAACGAAGACAAAGATATTTGACTTTATCGAAAGAAAAATTAGCACCAAAAATAACAATTAACAACAATGCAATTGGATTTCATAATAATTTTAATACAAACATGGTAAGCTTACGTTTGTCATTTAAAAAAATTAAAGGGAATAAAGGTAGATTAATATACACCACACAGCATGGACCATGTCAGTTTAGCACCTATCATAATATACCTACTATTAAAGATATCTGCAACGGAAATGTGTAAATACTAAACGGATTGTATCAGTTCTCTTCTATTCAAGAATACAATAAAAATCCGTGTCGGTGCTCTGAATGTATGTAATTGGACGGTAAAAAATTAAATAAAAGATCATTGTTTTGGTATTTTTGTGTAATTTAAATTTCAAAGCTGAAATTCAAGGAAATACATTAGAAAATGTGATTACCAAATCGGAAACACGCCCCCTATTTTGCGCAGCTCCGCGAAATTAAAAATACTGTTGGTTTCTAGTGAAAAAATGTTTTTTTTTTTAAACTGCTGTTTTATTTTAATCCCCGTAACTCTGCGGTACCTACAAATTAATTGGTCAGTTTTTAATTTGACTTATTCAATTCTACCCCATATGCTGCGTTCAAATCGTTCAGAATTATCCCGACTGTGTATCCGACAGATTCAAGTGTATTAAAATAATATAATATGTGATATATATTAGATATCGTGTCCATCGAGATAATAATTAATAAGAAAATCGCAGAATTGTGAACAAAAAATTATATTTATTAATGTAGACTTTTTCAAGTACAATTATTGTACTTGAAAAAGTCTAAATCTATAGACGAAACGTCATACATTACTATTAATAATTTTTTGTCCACAACCCTGCGATTTTTCTTATTAATAATATGTGATAATGCGATATAAAACCCCCTGTTCGCAATACGAATTTATTTACATTAGCGAACTAGCCGCCCGGTCCGGCTTCGCCCGAGTTTGTAGATTGCTACCTTTTTTTCCTCGACGTACGGTGCAAAATTGGTCTCAACGAAAAGCGCTTTTATTTTAACGCGATAATACATATAGCCTACGTATGTCCATCCTGAAGGTTCATTCTAAATACTGTAAAATTTTTTTTTAAATAGGTGGAGTGGTTCTGGAGATTTGAAAATTCGCACTTTCTCTTTATATAAGAGTATATAGATCATGGTTTCTCAACCGGTGGTCCGCGAAGATTTTTGGGATTTTGTATTTTATGGATTTTTAAACTATATTTGTTTGTTACTGTCTGTTTTAATATATTCAAATATTGTTATATCAGCACATGGTATTGCAAAATTGATGGTTGATGATCCGCAAAACATTTTTGAATTTTTCTGCTGGTCCGCGAATGTAAAAAGGTTGAGAAACTATGGTATAGATTACTATTTTCAGACAGCAACGCTACTAGCGACCCGGCTTCAAATTTATGATTTATTAATAAATCACAAATTTATGATTTATTAATAAATCATAAATTTGAAACCGGGTTGTCCATCCTGATGCTCTATTCTAAATATTGGTGAATTTTTTTTTTAAATCAAATGGGCAGTTTCGGGGATTACCTCCTACATCCAAACTTTGCCTCTTTACAATAGGAAGATAGAAAAGTATAGAAATAAATCAGATATCGCGTCCGGGTACGAACTCGACAGTCGCATTTACATTCGGGAGTTCGATTTCCGGCGTTGACATTCAAATTTTTTCTTCAAATATAGCCTTGTAACCTTAATGGCATCGTTGCTGTTTAAAAAACAGTAATTCGTTAATACAGGCACAAATTCATATTGTGAACCATTGTTATATAGAAACCATAAATTTATAATTTTGTATTTTTATATATCGCTATCAATTCAGATCTATATTTGCGATAGGACTTAATCCCGAAGTTTCTGGTAATATCTGGTATCTACACCCAATTTGGAAATTTCTTTACGTATATGTATTTGTGATGTTTTTCTCAGAATACAATATTTTGAATATAACCAATTATTTTATTTATAACAATAAGTTGACAATATTTATTTTGTCTTTGATTTTGCTGTGTCAAAGTCCATCTATTTATAAAAAGGGTAAAAGTTGTCTTATGCAATATTCGTTTGTCATTGAACATAGTCCATATTTTTAAATTAAAAAAAATGGTTTGTTGCAACTAGATTTTTTATTTAAACTATTGTCTGTACGAAATTGTCCTTCTGTCTCTAGACGTTCAATTTGTAAACATGTTTTTCTTAAAGGAAAAATAGTAAATAAGATAATAATATAATGCCATTGATTTTTATGTTTATCAGTATGTATGGTTTATTGCAACTATTAATATGTGCATTTTAATTGAAAATTAATTTTTAATTGAGACTAGTGCAGACCTCGTTCTTCCTCTATAGAAGACCCGACTTTTTCTCATAATAAAAAAAAAATAAATGTTAAAAAACTAAATCTTCACTACGTAAAAGGCAATACGTAAAACAAGCAATTCAAAACGTGAGGCAGTATTTTTTATTACCTACCCTTCCTTTTGGCTTTGCCATAGTCGGGTAAAAAAAGGCTTCTAAGCATATGGAATATATATATCAAAAGCAGCTTTTTTTTGTATATATGAAACATCTATTTTTATTGTCATTATACAAAACTTTCGTCCACTCCTCGAATGTAAAATTTACGGAAAGTAATCAATATGAGTAAATTTACATTCAAACTAACCCAGCATAGTGTATAGATGTTACGGCATACTTGATAAATCCGGTTGATATTAATAATAATTACCCCTCGGCAAATATTAATAATTCCTAAACATTTGCTAAAACTGATCAATAAGCATGTATTTGTTACATTTCCCAGTTTTTTAAAATAATTTACAATAAAATTTGGCTGATATAATAAATTAGTTCGGTGTTTGGACAATAACTTTCTTAGGCATAATCAGTAACGTTTTAAAGAAAATTTAAATATACAATAATAAATTTTATAAATATAAAAGAATGGTTTTCTTGTCGGAATAAAAAAGTGTCAAACACAAATCATATATTAAGAAGTTAAGACGTTCCCTTACGATACTTATCACATTACTGTTAATACAATAATCTGCATTTTTACCATTATAATATATTCCAAACAACCACCATAAAATAAAATATTTCTATTTTTTCGCTATCTAGGAACCATGAAAATATGTCGAAGTCCGACGAAATCTCGAATTCAAATTTTTGCGCCACAAAGTTTTTTCGTTCCTATGGCCCCTCGAAAGAAAAAAAAAATTCCACGTAAAGTGACATTAACATTAACGATACAAACTATTTTGTCGAAATTAATCACATTTACCAACAAACAATAGCTATACTTGTTAGTTCGACTAATTTGGTTATTATTTATAATAACCGGAAATTATTAGCTATAATTAACAACTAATTACACTGACAGTAACATATATATTGTGATGAGTCAGCTATAGTTTTGTCCCCTGCACGTTTAACATTCGACAGCTGATACCTTACAAGTTTATCAATGACTATAAAGCAAAATGTCTTATGGACGTAGTCTGGTGTTCAACCCTTATTTCAGGATTTTTTTTAATAACAAAATAATGTACAATCATTTCAATTTTGTTAGGTACATGTTTTTACTGACATCGGAAACTAAGCTATATTGGTATGTTTAAAAAAATAAAACCGTTTTTATTCGGCCGAGAACTGTATTGTTGAATCCATAGACGTTGCCCCGTCAACGACGAGTTAGGCATATTGCCCTACAGTTTCTTACCTCGAGGCATGATACAACAGTTGCTGCATCTTTTTCATTAGATAGAAAAACTAACTACTGGGTGATCCAGACATTTCACTGTAGGTCGTTAATAAGTTGTTTTGAAATCGCAGTGTCATAACCTACGCAAAACTTAGTGAAAAAAATCTGTGTGAAGATACAAAATATATACCAAAAATTGGACAAAAATGTTTTTGCCTCGCGGGACACATGCTTTTGTACATCACCGTAAGATTTCAGAAACCTTACGTTTTTATTGCTGTATTATAATATTATTTAGGTATTTATAAACAGATTTTGCTAACAGTTGGTTGCTCTGAGATTATATAAAAAATTATTTTGTTGCTGTGCATAGGAAAAAAATTAACGATGTGTTAGGATTGATAACGTGCTTACATTAGCCAGTACGGCTCAAAGCGGCAAAACAAGAGCGACAAATTTATTCTTTGCGTATGATTTTGTTGCTAATTTGTTGCTCTGAGATTATATAAAAATTTATTTTGTTGCTGTGCACAGGAAAAAAATTAACGATGTGTTAGGATTGATAACGTGCTTACATTAGCCAGTACGGCTCAAAGCGGCAAAACAACAGCGACAAATTTATTCTTTGCGTATGATTTTGTTGCTCTGAGATTATATAAAAATTTATTTTGTTGCTGTGCACAGGAAAAAAATTAACGATGTGTTAGGATTGATAACGTGCTTACATTAGCCAGTACGGCTCAAAGCGGCAAAACAACAGCAACAAATTTATTCTTTGCGCATGATTTTGTTGCTAATTTGTTGCTCTGATATTATATAAAAATTTATTTTGTTGCTGTGCATAGGAAAAAAATTAACGATGTGTTAGGATTGATAACGTGCTTACATTAGCCAGTACGACTCAAAGCGGTAAAACAACAGCAACAAATTTATTCTTGGCGCATGATTTTGTTGCTAATTTGTTGCTCTGAGATTATATAAAAATTTATTTTGTTGCTGTGCATAGGAAAAAAATTAACGATGTGTTAGGATTGATAACGTGCACGTTATCAATCCTAACACATCGTTAATTTTTTTAATAACCACAACAAAAACCAAGAATTCGCCTCTGTCTATTAGGTAAATAAACAATGGTTGGAAACACGAACGGTAGATATATGGCGTTTATTATTGACTGTTGTTTACGCATATGATAAGACCTAGCGGGATATATCAAATTTCCATGTAAAATGATCTAGCTTCTTTACATTGTGTGAACTGTCATTGAAAACGTGACTTCTTTTCAATCTAATACAAATAGCGTCATCAAACTGGTTTAATAATTTACATAAACTCGTAACAGATGAAAAACGTATACAAAAAAACCCGGATAAGTGCGAGTTAGGCTCGCGCGCCAAAGGTTCCGTACCATCAACCATGTAATTTCCCTTTGAACTAATAACCGCAGTAAAAAATAAGTTCAAAAACTAAAACCCGACTACTTAAAAGTATGAAACAAGAAAATATTCTCAACTGAGGATAGCCGTGGTCATATGCCACCTACCCTAACAAAACATTACATTTTAACAGTAGTAAACGATCATAAGCTCTAGGGCAAAGTGCATCACGCTATACATCTAGAGGGGCCTCATATATGAGATGGCATACGACCACGGCTAACCTCAGATGAGAATATTTTCTTGTTTCATACTTTTCAGTAGTCGGGTTTTAGTTTTTGAACTTATTTTTTATTTGTTTTCAATTTGCTCACCCCTTGGACCAAAATTCAAAAATAAATGTAGCCTATGTTACCCGGGCCATAATAACGAATCGATTGACACCTTATTTATCAAAATCGGCGCTACGGTGGAACATCCGTAAATACAAACATACATACATAGACTGCTAAGCTCATAATCCTTCCTTATGGCTTTGCCGTAGTCAGGTAAAATCTACAAGTAGTAAAATTATATACGTATAGCTATAATAGTATAGATGAAAAAAAATTCAAAAATGTCTTTGTTAAAAAAATGTCGGCTAATCTTTATATGTTAATTTTGTTTTGACAAAAGAATATCAATAAAATACATTTATTACTGTAAATATAAAAGCTGGACAAAAGCCTGTTTCTAATCTACGCATTATTTAATTAGTTATCTAAAAAACCGGTATTCTAATTAGTAAAGTAGCATTTGAAATTTGAGAATGTTCTTTTTTCACCAGAGTTGCAATTGTGCCAAATTGGTTTAGTTATGGACACGATAATTACTTTGTAAAGCTAGCCAAATTACTTTAATTGCTATAATGCAGTATAGAAGTTTAGTTTACACTTTACTCTCAAAAATCGAAATTGAAACTCCATTAAACTTAAACCTGTAAAAATTGGCGGGTTTTAGATATTATAATTCAACAATTTATCTTAAACTTGTCTATAGATTATTTTATTAAGACTTATATACAGGATGACCGGTAATTGCTCGTACTCCTCTTGACAGAAGAAACTATGACTAATATGGAATGATTTAATCACTTGTGAGTCGGAAATGCGTCATTTTCCAGAAAATCAACTTCGGTTTTCTTTTTACAAAAATCGGAATTTTGGGAGTTAACAATTAAAAAAAAAATATTCTCACTTGTTGATACGAATTTTTCCATGATCTGATAGCTTACTAATTGGCCAACCTTCCTAAAGTCAAAAACCATGAAATTTACTGTTATATTTTATGTTGTGTGTTAAAACTTATAATAAATATTAAAAAAAAATAAAAATTCTTAAGAAAACCGAAGTAGATTTTCTTGAAAATGACGCATTTCCGACCCCCAAGTGATAGAGGGTAAATCACTCCAAATTAGTTATAGTTTCTTCTCCCGCGAGGAATACGAGCAATAACCGGTGACCTAGGTATATGTACATTTATAAAATATATAGACCGAAATATACATTTCAAGACTTTTTATCTGTTTATTCATACCGGTTTTTTTTTTTTTAATATACGGGTTTCTGGCTTCTACACCGACAAATATAATTACTTAACTCAAAAACACTTAAACCGATTTTTATCGGACTTTCATTATATGTTTGTTGTGTATCATTGTGCTTCCTATAGGATTTCATCATTAACGCGAGCGAAGCCACGGTATTACATAAAAAGTAATGTTGTTTTATACACTGATCAAGGAAAATGTTGACGCAAACAACTGTTTTACTAGTTAAAATTTTATTAAAATTAAATAAAATAACTGAAAATAAAAAGTGCGTTAAAGCTTTGAAGAACATAAAATTATCACTTTAGCTTGGAACAACTATATTATTAAAGGTGTGGATATTTGAATATTTATAACTACTTACTACCTGCTGATTTGTTTTCAGTACACCATATAAATTTTATATAGACATGTTTTAGTAAACACATTTATGTCAATTTTATGCATTCATTAATTATTATCTTTAATTAATTGGTTCTCTACGGAATAATTCAGACATACGGACGTTTAAAACGAAATTTTAAAAATATATAAACAAATAGGTACATTACTGGTGAAACGTGCTTTTACATTATTGCGCAAATACTGCTATTTTTGTTATCTGCGATTTCATTAATATATATATATATATATTGAATTTATGGAACACCATCGCTGACTCGTTCCGTGAACGATTCACCAACCAACAAGATACTCGAGTAATAAAAAATAAGTTAAAAACGCGATAGTAATTTTATTATCCTTATTTGTGAAATGCTAAGATAAAAAATATCATTGTAGATTTATTTTCGTTATAGGTATTCTCTGTATAAGTATACCTATTGGTATTTCAATATTTGAAAACTTCTATAGTAGATATCTTAACGATGTCATATGGTCGGACTTTAGGGCACTATATTAGAAGATTTATTCTCTTGAATAATCTACCGTGGAAGCCGGCAACACCTTGCTACGGCGTACCCCATCCCCACCAGACAGTGGTACCACCACAAATATAACGTAACCATGTAGGTTATCTTTCATGTATTGTAACTCTGATAGCGCATTAGTTTGTTTACTTGATCGCTCACCTGTGTTGATGTTCAGGTGTTTATTTTATTGTCGTTGTGTAAGCGATGTCAAGAAAACTGTCGTTTGCATATTGAAGGAATAATGGATTCACCAGACTCCAAATCACGGTCGCGATCTCTGCCTCCGGAGGCATTGAAAAACGCATCAACCAGTGCTTCAGATGAGCCTCCAAAATCTCCAAAACCTAATAAATTGAGCGCCGCCAAAGATAAAATAAACGCAATTCGTTCGAGTATAAGACGCGATGTGGAAGGTTTGAGACGAGTGACTAATATCAAACGTTCCAAAGTAGAAGGGGTTAAAGAAAGTACTGAAGATGTGGACAACAAGTGGGGAGAAGCTGCAAATAAACCAAGCAAAAAAATCAAAAAAACAAAAAATGTTACAGCCGGCAAATCGACTGATGATGTCAAACCTGAAGACGTTCCTTTGCCAGACGATACAGGAGTGACGTGGAAGAAATTAAAAAAATCTAAAAGAGATAAAGTAAAAACGCAAAGTGAAAGTTCACCTGAGAAAAGTAGAACAATTAAACCGTCCGCTTTTGTTCGCAAATTGAACATCGGGAAGTATAAATCATCCGTTCAGCCTGTCTCTAAATTACCCGATGCAGATTCGGATTTATCGGTGAGTTCTGGAGCAACTCCGACATCGGTGAAGCGTCACACACCGGAAGGTGACGATTTCAACCTTGTCGACAAATCTATATCGGAAATCAGTTTGACGGATGGTGATGAAATTGAATCAACACAATCAATCGTCAAAGTGTGTGTTGAAGGAACGTCGTCGCTATCTTCAGATAAAGCTGAATCGGTCGATAGCTCAACGAGTTCGAGTACGACGGCTGCGGCGACCGCACCTCCTGTAGAAAGTGTTTCGAGCAAACGCGTCAGTGCCACCGCAACTGTTGTTAGCAATCCAGCTGATAGCGTACTACACCGTGTTCCCGTCGCACATTCAACACTTCCATACGCGATATCTAAGTGGAAAAACAGTGAAACGTTCAGCTCTAATCTGAAATCACTGCATTGTTCGCCTCCTAGTGAAGCGGCGCGACGCAGAATTGCGTACGATAAACAGCCGACAGTGGACAGCATAGACGAAAGTTCAACTGAAGTTTCGGACGGAAATCCTGACACCAAAGTGTCTTTTGATATTCCTGGTGAACTTGAACAAAAACCGAATGAAGCTTTTGGCAAACACGCAATTTCTGTAACGAATTTTTTTGATAAAAAGAAACTTGAAGAAGGTGCACTTTTACCCGGTATTAAAGAAGATCGTAAAGAATCTGTTGAAGAATACAAGAGAGGACAAAATACGTTTGATACACATGGTATGCCAGCTTTCGGTGATTTGATTATTGATGTTCCGCATCGTGTCGAGTCTTCTAATAATATGGTAATCGAAAGTTATATTTTATCTCATCTCTGTCATACACCATTGGTTTCTTTTTAAAAATTTGGTACCATTAAACTATTTCTATCGCGTAAATTTTAAAGCTATCTGTTTCACTGATTTGAATTATTTTTTTAAGTACTGTAAAATATATTTATAGCACAATACTTCAAATATTTAATCGTAAATACCTATGCATTCATTAAAAATTTTGAAAATATTATGCATATAAATGAGATACGTTGAGTCAATGTGTAAAAATTTATTACCTTTCATTTCACTTTAATTTTTTCATATTTTCTGTAAAATTATTCTTTGTTTTATCTGCTTTATTTCATTTCAGTGTATTTTAAATAAAATATATATATATTATAAAAAATTTCGGGAAGCCGATAAATTCACTTTTAAAAATGCTATACAATATAAGAGACTTTTTAGAATTACGAAAATAATTCTTAAGAGTATTCGTCCCTGCAAACACCTCCTGCACCCTTCATCTCAAATCTTTTCCCCTCGCCTAAAAACGGTTCGCGCTCTCCCGACGCTATTTTTTAAGCTAGAGGGTTCTGGTAAACGTCAAATGAAAGACAAAGAATCAGACTACAGATCCTTCAGGCGATTTTTTTGAAAAACAGTTTCGCCTACGTGTAAAATATTACGTAACTTATTATTTTTTTTCAAAAGGTTGTAAGTTTTTTCAGGAATTTTTTTTCAAAAAAATTCGCCCGAAGGATCTGTAGTCTGATTCTTTGTCTTTCATTTGGCGTTTACCAGAACCCTCTAGCTTTAAAAATAGCGTCGGGAGAGCGCGAACCGTTTTTAGGCGAGGGGAAAAGATTTGAGATGAAGGGTGCAGGGGGTATTTGTAGGGACGAATACTCTTAAGCTAGAAAAGTTGGATATTACGGACTCCTACGAGGTTGTCATACTTCAAGTTGAAAACCTGTTTTTAACTGAAATTTTACCCTGTCGAATAGATCAATACAGATTATATAAAAGTAGATATGCCTAGTATTATTAACATCTAATCGTCCTTCACCTGCCGGTTTAATATTTCAAGTTAATAATAATAATCACAAGATGTTGTGCTTTCATGTTTCATTAAAAAAAAATGCATATGCATTATGCACTTTAAACAGAATAAATAACCTGGGGCAATGTTGGAAACTGCATCAGCCTACACGCCATGATGTGTTCGCAAGAGTGCGAAACATAGGTAGCTGTAGTTGTAAATATACAATTTTACGAAAGTGTCATTCGTTCAGTTTTAAATCTTTAGCATTTTGCAGTTGCGTCTACACCAAAAATATTTTCTTTAGTTTTTTTATGATTCCAATATTTTGTATCATATAAAACAAGAGGCTTTTCAAAATCGGTCTAATAGTTTTTAAGTTAGTAGCGTTCAAACATATACCGCCGTATTAGTATAGCAAGACAAAACTTTGAATTTGTTAATTATTACATTTCTGACGAGTAATTAAGTTGAAAACCTGAAATTACAAAAAAACTGATAAAAGTTATTGTGATCACGCGTCTTAACTAGGGTTGCAACGATATATCGGTCAACCGATAATATCGAAACGAAAATATCGATATTTACATCGATATGTTTACATTCCCGATATGATATTATTGATATTATAGCATAAAAATATCGGGGAGTAAATGTGACAAAGAATTTCGAATTTCGCAGTTATGTTTTGTGTGTTGGTAGAAGGTTGATAGCGTGACGCGAGTGTGCGACTGGAGCGTGTCGTTACTTGTTTGTTTCTTTGTTCAGTTAATTGACAAAATATCGATATTATCGATTATCGATATCGATCTGATGTTGATATAAATATCGATATATTTATCGATACTAAATTTTGCATTCCTAGTCTTAACGAAAAATTCAAAGCACTATGTTTCGTGCTTCTGTGGACACACTAAGTGACTAAACTAATTTACATAAAAAAAGCGGAATGCTTTACAGACAAGTTCCCACATTTACCGTATTTATCACCTGACTATGACAGATTAACCTTTTGCGAAACTTACACAATATCGTGTTTTTAATTAAAAACGAATCATCAATACTTATGTAAATGTTTTTTCTTTTTCAAAAGAAATTGTGGCGAGATTAATCGTAAACTGCTTGACATGAAAAGGACTACCTCAAATTAATAAATATAAATTGTTTTTATCGTGTTTTTAAAGGGTTTTTTTTATCTAAAATGAATAATAAAAAATAAATTCAAATACTGAACCAGTTATTGGAGGATATTTTTGTTGCTATTTTGTTTAAAAACAAATAAATTGTTTAAATTAAATCTCATTTTGTACACAAACAAATTACAAAATACGTTTGTTATAAAGCAAAGTCGAGTACATGAATCATCCATTTTTATAAACACACTCCATTTTTTATTATACTTACTTCGATAAAAAGGAAAAGTAGATTTTATTGATGTTACTTGATCAGTGTTTTTCAAACTTTTTTTGCCGAGCTAGAAACTGCCTTGACACTTATCTCGAATGATTGAGAAAAACCTCATCCGCAATTGGCTGCGGTACTATAGTTACAAAGTATCTCATATCATTAGTTTATTTCTGCAATGGTTTTTTTATTTTAATAATAAATGCTTCGGCAGATGTCATTAGCATAAAAAAATTTTTGTAGTTATAATAATGCGTTATATATGTATATAATAATATATAGTATATTAGTTGTATGTTGCGGCAATTATTTTTGTTATATATTCGAATCAATATTTCTAAATTAGAATTTTGTGCATATGGACCAATAGTTGAGAAACACTGTACTAAAAGGTACTTAATTATATGGCTTCCTGATTATCGTTTCATTTCGCTTCTGTAAACCGTTATCAGGGTTTCTTGCCAAAAATAATATGTTATGAAATTATAGACACACAAGGCGTGGTTTAATAAACGTGTATGTATTGAAAATACATACTTGGGGCAGCAAAATCACAAATGTATTTTTATAAAAAAGGAGGGGGTTGAGCGTTACGTTACTCTATAATTTCATCATTCAGTTAAAGTAATATTCAGATTTCTGGAGAACTAAATTCAGGATAGGGGAAGCACTAAAATCCTTATAGAATGATGCGCATCATTGGGCTGTTCTGGGATTACCCCTTCTTTAAAATCCATCCAATTATTCAAAGTAAGATAATTTTTCAGGAAAATATTTTTTTATTATGAAATATATAAGTAAATAAAAAACTTTTTATTTATTCGTGTGTGCTCTAAATGGTCCAAGGCATATTGTAAACCATATAATTATTTTTATTGTTAGTTTATGTTGAATTAGATAACAATGTAATAAAATTATGGTTGATATAAACTTGGTAAGTTTTATAAATAACCGGATCCATACAACATACTCGTACTAATATTGTTGTCAGACTAGGGAACAAGGTCAGAATTAATCTTGACGCCATCAATATTATTGTAATTTTACACTTCCTTCATAAACAAATTGAAAAAAAAATAACATTTCGCGTATTAATAATAAATTTTACAAATTTGAACGGTATTGAATCGAAGAAATTGATTTGTATTCTAAAATAGTTAAAAGAAATGTAACCCTTGTTGAAATTTCGTTGTCCGTCTCAAATAAAGTGAAAACGCAAAAAAACATATGTTTTCTTATTTCGCTTGGCATATTATTGCAAAAGGCTCCCTTTGTAGATGATTAAACTTTAATTGATGATTTTGTATAATTATTTTATAAAAAATATACCAAAGAAAGTAACCGTTTTTTTCGTATTTCGAGATAACAATTTCTTTTGTACAAAGTCGGTTGTTAAAAAAAGTGTAAAAAAATTACCGGAAAAAATTATTACCATAATTTAGTCCTCGACTGGCTTATATTTACAGCTACAGTAGAACGCCGATTATCCGAATTAATTGGGGCCGGGGTCGATTCGGATAATCGAAAATTCGGATAATCGGACATGTAGTGTCTTGCCTCTAGCTTTCAACCATAACATTTGAAATATATCTGGACTCCAGCGAGTTCCAACTTCGACATGTGCTGATACCATTGTAGCGTCTACACGGCAATTGTCACTCGCATTTTTGTATTCTTGCTTCCCCACAAAACTTGTTTTTATTGAAAAATTACTCAATTTTAATTTTTTATATTACGCTTAGGACCGATTCGGATAATTGGCGATTCGGTTAATCGGCGTTCGGATAATCGGCGTTCTACTGTATTTATTAAATAAATTAATTTAGGACCGACTTTTATAGTTTTACGAAATCAGTTTTGATTGGTAGAGAACATGTCGACATGTCGTCGATATAATTGATTTTTTTATCCCGTCAGAAAATTTTTACGAGTAAAATGCATAATTAGTCTTGCACAATATGAATATGAGTTGAAACGAGTTCTAATAGGCCGCATTCTTCGCTATCATTATAAAATAAAAGTATGCAGAAAACTGTAGACTGATTATCATATTATGCAACTTATTAATGAGCCATATTTTATAGCTTACAAATAAATAAATAATTATGAATAAGTTTTCTATTACACACAATCTGAAAACGAGATTTTAAAAACACGGTACATAAGTATATCTAGATAACGAAGAGATGTCCTTAGAGACGCTACTAAGTACTAACCCCTTGCGAAAATATAGCTAAGTTCCCCATAAAAATTTATACATCAAATACATTTCAAAAAAAAGAAAGTTTCCGTTCGCGCCTGTCCACTAAAAACACAAAAACTACTGAACGGATTTGAGTGCGGTTTCTATCATTCAATAGTTTACTTTTTGGGAAAGATTTCGATCTGTAATAACTGTCAGGCCCGGTTTTGCCCGGGTGAAAATCGGATTGAATTTACTATACTGCACTGAACAGATTTGAATGCAGTTGTTACCATTGAATAGCTTATTTCTTTAGGACGATACGCCCGGATTCGACCGAGTGCAAATAAGATTCATTTTAAATCGGAAATCAAACGAGCGAATCGAGTGCATAAGCTATTAACTCGAACAAAGTGAATAAGATCCAGTAATTAAACAACATATTTAAAGGGTCGTGAAATGACGTAATATAACCTACTCGGATGAATCCGGAACAGACTGCTAGTAATATAAGATATTGTTATAATTAGAAATATCTATGTTACGGTTAATACAAGAAAGTAGTTTATTCGCGTATTAACCGGCTAATACCCGAATTAACCAACGTCAAGGATTGGTTAATTCGGGTAATTAGCCGATTAATTCGCAAATTAACTACTTTCTTGTATTAACCGTAACATCTATATATTATAGAAACCCGAAAATGAAAATACTTTTGACGTATCTATCATATAAGATTCTTTTATTTATACTATCTTTTGGGTTATTGACTGGTATCTTGAATTTAGATACATACTTTTTCGACTACAACTCAGCTTGCGAGTAACAATTTATTCTATTATGCAAAGATTTAATTATTCTATTATGTTTATATACCTGTACTTGAGATATGACGAATATTTCTTACCAGTAGTGTACTACATTAATGATTGCACATTTTCCAAATGAGCAATCACTGTAAAGTGACCCGTTTAAAAATACAACGAAAATTTGTGAATAACAAAGTTATCACGATATTAAATGCCTATTTGCAAAAGATTCAACAAAACTTAAAATATGATTATGCGTAGCCCTATGTCCTCAGGCAGCGCAGCGGGTGCTCTTTTAAACCAGACACGCGTTGCATCCTAAGAGGACAATTGATATCACCAAAATATACTATAACCGGATACCGTGATCGAATCGCGGATGACTGTAATCCTTGTTTAGTGATTGAGTCAAATCTTGAACGAGAAGATTGCAAAATTATAATATACTTATATTATAAAATTTCATTTATATTAATTGATAATTTTATGAATCTAATCACAAACAATAGAGACGAAATATCAGTAACTAATAAAAATAGCAATTTAATAATATTTTGATTTAGTTCTACAACAAAGGATTTTTTTATTGGGAGGAAAGCCAGCGTTGCACACCGAAACAACTCAGAAACAGGGAATACCCTGTTCGCTCTGAAAAATTATTTTGATTTCAATATCACTGAGTATTTGAAAAAATCATTTTTTTAACTGAATAATATCTAATAAATATAAACTGCTACTACACTTAGTATCCTGTTATTCTAGAATCTAGAGGCATACATGTAAGCCTTACCCGCTGAATTTGTTATTTAAAAAATGTTAATCTATGTACTTATATGTATAAAACCCAAAATTTGCCGTCCGACAAAAACTTTTGAACGGTAAGTTCGATCATCATGAAATTTGGACACAACATTCATCTCAGTAAACTAAGATGAACGTGCTTGCTATTCGTTCTTTTGCGGACCGCTAGTTGTACATAACTGTGAGATTACATATTGTTTTTTAATATTTTGCATGCTTATTATAAACCCTAGGTATATTTGCTGTACGCAAAATAATGGTAGGACGTTTTGATAACTTCAAATGCGTTTGTGCAAATCTTTGCCAGCTTGTATAAGGTCAAATTATTAAGTTCTAGGCCAACGGCCTTTGTAATTACTAACCAAACAATATTGTGGTCGACTTCTGGCGTCCAATAGAGCCGGCTCCCGGGGTCTTAGGTCCCTTTTGCACGGCTCTATTGTAGATATATTGTACGTAGCAGGAAATACATACCAGCATGGAAGGACACAGTTAAAAAGCTGCTGTTGGCTCGAGCTTACTACGATAGAAAATACAACGAAACGGTAAAAACAACTCACCAGTATTCTTCAAGTTTTCAAAATTCGTCTGCATCTGCAACAAAAAAATCGAACTGTAAGTATTTTAATTTTAGAGCGAATACAGAAATTAGGAACTATGGAAATAGTTAAAAAACAAACGTTTCACATTATCAAACAGGTGGATACAAGTTTTCATTTGCGGGGAGTCACAATTTCAAGTGATACCGGAGTATATTACCTAAATTATGTATATTATCGAAATTTCGAATAAATTTGGAAAATATTTTTTAATTCTCAGACTGAGGGGGGGGGGGCTCTCCATTGTATCCGCCCGTGTTTTCAAAAATGACTGCTTAACAAGAGTTAAAATAAATAAAAAAACGTACTTGTGAAGTATTTCTGCAAACGAAAACTGCACGATTCACTGTTATTTTACGTCATGGTTTATTCTTTACACTTCTTTAACGCGAAACTGATTTTACCCGCACCACACAAATAATATAATAGTTTTAGATATGTATATATTATTTAATTTTAACAATAGATAAAGTTTGTTAAAAAGCACTTAAAAAGGATGCCCTTTAAGCCACTATGTATCTTCGCGATCACCTTATAATGTTTAATTTAATAAAAATTCTATCCGTATCACCTAGTATCAAAGTCAATTAATCATTAAACACGTTTTTAATCGTTTTATATACGAACGACTAGTATTATATCGCGGTTTAATTCGCGGTACGTAATTCTGATTAATTAAAGCACGTATTCCAAGTAAAATGAAACACGAGATTAATGAAGTACACATATTATATGTTCATTTATGAAATTACGGATATTATACAATGTAAAATTTTCTTATTTTTTCAGAGATAAACATATTTAAAGAATGAAAATAATTAAATTATTTTAAATTACGTCCAAAAAATCGTTTTTCTTACTTTATTTAAAGTCAGCTTATGCGAAAATATCAAAAACATGTCATAAATTTATTGACAGCAGTACATACTGCATACGATTTTGCCACCATTGTTTTTTTTTTAATTTCTATAAATGTTTACGACCTAATTATAATCACAATTTTTACACATGTACATAATAGATCGGATAAATTAAACACTTTCATTATATGCATAAGTTGAAGAGCCGATAAAAATAATTCGTTTTAATGAATACACATTTTTGATTACTAATTAAGTAATGAATAAGTTTTTAATTCCCACGCGACAGATTTCTACTAAACTAGAAAACCACTAAGGGCTGGTGGCGCGAATGATCGCTCCTTTGATCATTTGATATTGGCGTCAAGTGAAAAGATACTAGATAGTGAAACACTCCTAAAATACTTAATTCCCCATTGATTATTGGCAATATAAATCTGAAAATTAATTATTCGTTAATTTATCAGATAAATGAAATTTTTTAATGCTTCCCTTATAAATGGATAATATTCTATAATAATAAATATTAATTTAATAAAATGCAATTTAACAAATCACTACAGGAATTAAAAGTAGCTATTGTACGACAGTTTGTTTCTGGTTAGTGTTTTTCGAATCCTTCTATTATTACCTAGTCACTAGTTGGCACCACGCTGTCTACACGGCATTTAAAAATTTGCTCTTTAATCGAGTTTCTTATTACTTATAGTAAGAAAATTATTGAACCGAATAAATTATGATCATCAGTTTTTTTTTTGAGAAATGTGATAATGTCAAATATACATAAATGAGAATTATGTATTTTGAGTGTGGTGTGTAATCAGTGTTTTATACAATCGGCCTAATAATATTGCAAAAACAAAAAATCTGTTTCTCGTGCTCTGTATTAAAGCAAGACAGGTGAATTCGTAGTAGCCATTTTTAATAGTTTTATTTGTGAACAAAAAGGGTGCTTTTTAGCATTTTAACGTGATTTGACATTCATGAAACTAGATAAATCGAGTTTTTGGACATTAATTTACATAATTTCAGTGTTTCCCTGACCTTTGACCGTAAAATTAAATATAGTTGACATTCTCGTTAGTGTAAAGGCGCGAAATTTTGGGGGGGTGTGTTTTATTTAAGATAAAATGTGGCACTTATTTGGTATGTAATTTAATTTTTGAAGTGGCAATACGTCTATTCTCTTTCAATGCAAAATTTACATATTTTGACCTGTATATAATGTACCCACTGGGTACATTTATATACAGGATTACCCACGTACAGCGTAAGCTCCAAATAGGTTACTAATTTTTCATTTGTAAAGAGATTAAAAACTTGTATAAAGCCAAAAATTATTATGCAAATTACGCCAGAGTAAATATTATGTTAACCTAAAAAAATAAATGTGTAGTTTCGGTAAAGAGTTTCGCGTTTAAAAACAGTGATATAAAGTCCTTGTGCTTAATAAAACGATAGCCGAGTTTTGCTTTTAAAATAATTGAATCGTGTGCGATATCTCTTTATCAGAGATGGATCAGGAGCAGAAATGAAACTACAAGAATACTTCAAAAGTATGTTTTCCCACTTTTTTGGTTTACAAGGCAGTCATTTAACTAAACCATTTTAGCTGATAATGGTGTTTATTACATAAATGAGGAGAAAAATGTGGGTCAGAGGTGGTGTACACCTGTCATATTGCACCTAGTTACCACCTGACACATCAAATGTTAACGGTCAATACAAAAATGTAAACCTTTGATTGCATTCAATAAGGCATCTTTTAATTTTTTTCATTTTGTTCCTCGTTAATTAATAGTTTTTATATTCGCTCTGAAATCTAAATACAATGTTTGTTTTTTTTGTTGCAGGTAGAAATGAAATTTGTAATTGGTGAGATGCATATTATGTTTTATTTTACGTCACAGTGAGCTCGAGCCAACAGCGACCCCCTTATTCTAGGACACCCAATTGTTTTGCCCAAAGAATTCCTACATAGTAGGTATTTGCCTCTTGAAAGTTGGCTCGTCTAGGGGTTTTGGGAATCCAGCATTTTGTTAGAAGCTCACGTGATAAGAGAAGTGGTCACTGATATTGGATTCTAAATTTTAAAGAAATTATACTAAATGCAACATTCTTAATATAATACAATCATTCCATTACTTAAAATTCAGTTCGAGCTAATGACCTCAGTTGACGAGCGTCTATAGTCCACAATATCCAACTTCAGTTATCTCTTCTTAAAATTTTAATCGGGATCACATTTTTTCGCGTTCGCGTTTTTTTTAAGTTTTCAGTTACCTACTCTTATGTAGAACTTCATAATTTGACCTTAAATAGAACCTCTTAAGAATTGCACAAACTTGAATTATTAATTCAAACACGGTTTTACAACTTTTATTTTTATAATATATATACATTACCTATTTATGGATTGTCATAATCATGGAAAAAGCAGTGTGTTATCTCACAGGTACTTTATGTAATATTATATTTATCTGCATAATTTATTTCACAGGAAATTTATTTGGTTGTGTATTCTTGCTAAATACTCAGTGATTCTAAAATTGTAATTTTCAGTGCGAGCGGGGGGATGCCCTGTATTTAGGGTATCTCGCCGTGCAACGTGGGATTAGTTGGCCCTCCCAATTAAAAACCCTTTTATTATCAAACTAAATTTAATTTTTATTTATAGAATCAATTTTTCTTTTCTTATTGATATCAAAAAGTAGTCACTTCTTTTTTTAGTTTAATGTTTTGTACCAAATGCTAGAATTGTCAAGTAGATATAAAATAGTTTTTATAATATAAATTCAATACCGTCTCGCTAACAGTAGATCTCAATCGCTACTCCAGGACCGCGTCCCACCTTGTATCGATCCCGATATTGTGTGTTAATATATTTTGGTGATGGTTTCTTTCTCCGGAACGCGACTTGTGTTCCCGGAGGACAATGAGTTTATCAATAGGTATTATATATTTTAAGTTCAATTGAATCTTTACAAATAGTATCTACCAAGCTGCTTTTTCGAAATCATGCGCATGAATTTCAATGGCCGGATAAGGTAGACACTATTACGAATAGGCACTTACTTTCTAACTAACTTTCTTATCCGCGAATTATCGTTATTATTCTCATACGGGTCATTTTACAGTTATTGTTCAAATTGGAAAAAGTTAAAAGTGTGGTTCAGTATCGGTTAAAAATATTCATCGTACTTCAAGGTTTGTATCGATAAATATTTTTTTTAAATTTTTTATTAATTTTTGATTTTTTATTGCAGTCAAGTCTTAACGAAGCAACAGACGGACGTAGAGAACATTTGTACAAAATTTTGGTTATCGGTGAACTCGGCACAGGGAAAACATCCATAATCAAACGATATGTACATCAGTTCTTTTCGCAGCATTATCGTGCCACAATCGGGGTGGACTTTGCATTGAAAGTACTCAATTGGGACGCCAACACGATAATTAGATTACAGTTATGGGATATAGCAGGTTAGTTGTTATCATTTTTACTTCTACATTACTTGTCTGGTTCAATCGATAAAAGTGGAGATGGAAATCTTTCTGTAACGGTAACAATATGTTCCATGTGATTTCGATCACTAGCATGTTTTACAATATTATTTCATTACCCGTGACTCATTCCGTTGTCCGTTATACCAAAGGTACGTGCAACAGCGCTGATAATTTATCAACCGAGTTCAACTCGACTGAGCGACACATCTAGATTTGCATTTTGACTGAAAGATTAATTTCTTTAGTCAAAACTCGTCAATTTTGCTTCGAAATTCAAAGTGCCTTTCACTTGGTTGACTAAATTATTGAGATATGAGCTGCGACATGTACAAAAGCAGAGGTATAACGTTCTCAGATGACAAAAATTTGTGTCTCAGTAGATATTTTTAAATCGACCGATTTTGGGATAGTTTATGCTCGCTTTTTCATGTAACACCATTCAATTGTTTGATCAGTCGGTTGATTTATTGTTCCACCGCATTTAGTCTTCGATGTTTTGTATATGGACAGCACATTTATAGATTCGATCGCTTGAAATTAAACTCTGAATATCAAATTTACATAATTTGAAGTTTAAAATTAACCGTTGTTAAATTTTCAGGTCAAGAAAGATTTGGAAACATGACACGGGTATATTATAAAGAGGCAGTTGGTGCCTTTATTGTTTTTGATGTAACGCGCGTCGCAACATTCGATGCCGTTGTCAAATGGAAACAAGATCTTGACTCCAAAGTACAACTTGCCGATGGCTCGCCTATTCCATGTGTCTTATTAGCGAATAAAGTTAGTTGGTTTTAAAATATTTACTCACTAACGTGCTAGTGCAAGTTATTTATTCATTTGTAAAAATAAGAACTATTAATATCAGAGTGACCACAAAACTGGAAAATTTAGGGAAATTTTTATAGTCCAGACAAATCATGAAAATTTCCGGTGTTTGTTGTGTTGAAGTAAAACACTCAAATCCTAGGTTATAAAATGTACGAATCCTGAGTATTTTTTTTCTAATTTGTTTTACTTTCGATAATTTTTCATATGTTGACACCAATGTTCCCTCTAATTTTTTCGCTGACTGCGCGGTACAAAAGTATATGGGATCAAAAAATGTTCAAAACGTATGTAAAACTATGCCAGAGGGTAGGGGGGGGAGTCCTGTGCTTATGTTTGAAGTCAAGAATACAAACTGTGTTAGTGGACAATGGACATAACTGTATCTAGCCTGGACATAACTGTCTCCACCATATACTTATAATTTTTCACTTTGAATCATCAACAAGTTGAAGTAAAAGAAAAAGTGCCTTAAGCTTAACATGCGCTGAGCTCTACTATCGAAATATTATAGATATGTCGTATACTCATTGAAGGTAAAAATAATATATTTTAAAGAGAACCTGAAAAACTAACTGCTTACTACTTAACGAGAACAAAAACAGTTAGGGGAAAATAGTGCTTCAGGTTGTATAAAAATAAAAGGATTTTTTTAATTTGTGGTCACTCTGTCTATTGTGAATCTGAGATGCATTTGTTGAGCAGTGCCGGATTAACCTATACGCTAACTACGCTGAAGCGTAGGGCGGCACTCGTCGGAGGGGCGACAGGGATGGTCGCAAAAAAAATAAAATGATTTCTAACTAACGAAATGACGGTCTGTCTTGAACCTCCAATCGGAATCAGATATTACTAACTGATATAATATACACAGTACGCAGTG
Organism: Xanthostigma xanthostigma; assembly: GCA_963575645.1. NCBI lineage: Eukaryota > Metazoa > Arthropoda > Insecta > Raphidioptera > Raphidiidae > Xanthostigma > Xanthostigma xanthostigma. The sequence continues at coordinate 12,913,860 of OY754476.1, read as the reverse complement.
GTGTTGTCGAGCCGGAACGCTCCGGAACGTCGTTCCGGTACTTCCTTTTTGGACAGGAACGCGTTCCGGAACTAAAGATGATTTCTGATAACGAGAATTGGCTGAAGTATAGAAAAAAAAATTAAAAAGAATTGATTTTTTTTTTCTAATTTTTGACGAATTTTTATATGTATTATTATAAACAAGGGTTTAGCGCGTCTGATTATTTTGAAAAATATAATGTCAATCTTACTTTAGGATTTTATTAACGTAATTTGTTTTTTTTTTCTCAAATCGACATAACAATTGAAAAAATTTGTAACAAGGTGCCAACAAATAGAAAAATTCCAAACAATGAAAAAATAATGTTAATGTATTTCAGTTACAGTTTTTTACCTATTTTCACCCACTGAAGGCCGAAGGGGTTGTTTTTGAGAAAGCACGAAACACGTGCTTCTTTATTTGTTGATAAGGAGTAGTACTGCGCATTTTTGAATTGATATATTATGTATCTTATATGATTTCTCCATGCAAATTTTAAACCCCCGTTACACCCGTTTTTTATGCTATATACAGGGCCGATCCTGGCGACGGGCGAAAATTGGGGGAAATCCTCCCCCCCCCCCCCGTCGTCAAATTTGGGACATGAGACCGCACAGAGCGGCCGCCTACTCAGGATCGGCCCTGTCTATATAATTATATATACGCGTTCCGGTAAAAAAAAATTTGCACAACACCACTCACAGCACGTTATCAGGGGCGGGAGGCAACGTTTTCCCTCGAACATGAGTCTTGGTTGGATAAATGAGAACCTAGTTCAAACCTGGTGTATTTGCGGGCATATGCGATGCAAGGCCTTAGTAACTGCAATGAAAGAAAAGATAACCTACAGAAAGTCGGGAAAACGCTAGCCTTAAGTGGGCGGCAAGCCTGTTTTAGCGTATAGGCGGCACTTGGTATAATCCGGCACTGTTGATGAGTATCTTATTTTCAGTGTTTATTGTTTGTTTTGTAGTGTGATCAACAAAAGGAAGGACTCATAAATACACCAGCTAAAATGGATGAATATTGCAAGGAGAAAGGTTTTGCAGGCTGGTTCGAAACATCAGCGAAAGAAAATATTAACATAGAAGAAGCAGCTCGATCTTTAGTACAAAAGGTTATTGTTTTATTTATTACTAGTGGTTAAGCCTATCTTTTCGCCAAGCGCAATATCAAAACCCAAAAATTTAAAACAAAACGTATTTTTACATAATATAGAAATTAACATCTTTTTTACCCCCCCCCCCATGTTTTGGTCCGCGGCGGAAAAATCGAAAGTCCGGCTCCGTTATGTTCTGCTCCGCGTCCTTTACAAAGTTTCAGCTTTCTGGACCACTTTTTGAAGAATTTCGATATTTCTGTTACCGGGGAGAAAATAGAAAATCCAGTTAATTTCAGAGATATTTATCTCTGGTTAATTTCGTTACAAATATGTCACTTTCATTGAAAGTACCGAGATCGGAACTGTTATCTTTGATCGCTAAATTATCGGGACTAAAATATTGATACCCAAATTCAAGTTCTTATTTTATAACAGAAATTGTCTCCGCGCCACTTATACTTGACTAAAGAATCGGACAGCGTCTACCATATCTTAACAATGCATTGAAAGTGGCCATCAAAAAATATAAGAGAGATCGACCATGTCGAGTTGGTCGTTCTATCTCTTTTTGGGCTTGTGATTGTATAGCGGCACTATTTTACAGCTCTAATACTTATAAGTATAACACATTGTGTTCGTATAACCGTATCAAACGAGCCGAACTAGCATAGATACGAAACATGCGAGTAACGAAATGAATTTGTAAGTAACGATTCGGTACTTCGAGTCAGACGATGTACCCGTTAACAGTAACGAATACATACGGTTTGTTACAGCTCTACTATGTTGAAAGGAGATACAAATTATTTGTTATACATCCTTTCTCTCACTCGTGTCGACCACTTTTCGACGCTGCATGCTCTGTCTTAATTCCAAAACAGTATAAAGGTGCGTCCTCACTATGCCGATCGGCAATACCAAGTAAAAAAGCCGAATGGCCACTTCGAAATCGGCATACGTCCACATAAATTTTGTTTTGGTTACTATAAAGACCGAATGCCGACTGAGAAACGCGTCTCCACTAAGCAAGTCGGTTCGGATTCCTTTGATGTAGACTGACAGCGCGCGGGTTACGATCAGCAACATATTCAGCCTGATAACGAAGCCGACATTCACGTCCACACTAGTGCAGCTTTGCCGATCGGCATAGTGAGGACGCACCTTAAGAAGTCATCCTCAGTCCTAACTCATATCCATTAATGTGAATAATTGTTACAGATTTTATTAAACGATAAATTAATTCACGGCAATGACGCAAAGAAAGAAAACGATTGTATAGCATTAGATGGTAAAAATCAAAATGGGGACAAAATAAGCAGTGGATCTAAAACCTGTTCGTGCTGACACCGTTTGCTTTTATTACGCTTCACTTGTTGATGATTGGTGACTAAAAATCAATTTATTTTTGATCACACCGCGCTAAAACATCTGCTACAGAGCGTCACTCCAATAATGCTGCCATGACTGTTACTGATATTTCACCGCAAAAGCTGGTTGGGCTACGTTAAGTAATCGAGTACAATTTGTTAAATGTTCTTAAAAAATATTGCTTCCGTTAAAAAACGCATGTCAAAAAACAGTGATTCTTCGACTTGAAATAATATTTAAAAGAGAATACATTCATAGAATAGTATTAAGAAATTTTGAAATTGTACTTAATGCTTTGGCCCGGCTCTGCTTCACTGTAAGAATTAATTAAGTGATTCGTTTTTTTTTTTTTGTTAAAAGTAAAATCTATTTTTAATATCTACATATTTTATTACAATTATGGCCATACTAAAACAACCAAATAATTTGGTTGAGGCACTTGGTTATAAAAGTTTTTCGATTTCAAACTCCTGTGACTAATTGTTAAGATTTTATATGGTTGTTTTTAATGCACTGACTGTTGTGTCTGTTGATAATTTTAATGTTTCTAGCTTTAATGCAACATTTTAAAAGACATTTACGTACTTACAAAAAATAAGATTTGTTTTTTAACAAATAATATGTTATCAAAATACATATTACAAATGCAGAATATTGCAAACGCAATTCAACGTAAAGAGGCCCTCCGCACAGGTCGATTGTTTTGCAATTTGAGTTTCAAACCTATTCGGAATGCAATCGTTCTGTAACCTTTCGTATTTAAAAAAACAGAGCCTTACTTCGGTCGACGGTAATATGACTGATTTGAAATTAGTTTGAAGCTAGTCGTGCGCGACTGCAGACCGAGACGCAATTTCAGTTGCATGGTTGCGAGGAGCGAAATTTTTCTTCTGTAAGGTAGGAGCAACCATCTTTACCAATTCAGATTCAGTCACGCTTTTATGCGGACAAAGAACCTTAATCGATTGAAAACTGAATAGTCGCCATGTTTGAAACTCAGGTTACATTTTCAATTTTTTTTATGCAACATTATTTTTATAAAGTGAATTTTTTAAATTGAGTTGAATTTCGTTTCTGTCTAAAATTCTGTTTATTTTATTTTTTCTATGTATGCTTTTTATTAAAACTATATTTCGAGTCAAAAATGATAAAAAAATTATCAATTTTCAACCAACTAAAATATGTTAATTCGCATTGCCATTTTACTGACGAAGCAATCAGTGATTACGATTTATAAATTTCAGTGCTATAAGGTATTATTTTTTCTGTAAATAAATAAAAATGTGAAATTCGGTACCTAATTAACCAAGATGCAGCAGTATTAATGCCAAAAAGCGTCCTATTTTTTACATTTTTCTATTCTAAATAAAATAATTGTTCACCATTCTTTTATTGGCGACAAGTTTATATTGTTATATCAACCGAAAGTTAATCAGGTAAAAAGGCGTTCCGTGAAAAATATTGGACAAGATGGCTACCCTTTTCGACGTTTTATATGTGTTTAAACGTTTTAAATTCATCTAACATTCCATTGTTTAGACGTAAGATATTTTGGTCTAAAAACGTTAAAACCGAAGATGGACAAAGTCGTGAACTTATTTAATTTCGACCGATGTTCCATCAATGTAGAATGTGTATTTTACAAACAGACGATATCGTACTTGAAATCGGTAGAATTCGACAAATAAAATCAATTCCGATCAAAGTCCGTCTCGGATATTAACGTTGTAAGACTAAAATATCAAATGTCTAACTATGTATAATCAATTGAAATAGTTGATTATTATTTTCTTAATTTTTATAATCGTGTTTGAGAACGATTGTGTTTTTATTGTTACGTGAGATTTATGTGCCATAATTATTTTAATTATAAAATATTTGTTTCCTTTTCCTATGTTTTGACTTCATTATTAATCAAAGTGCCAAAAATTTGTTATTTTGTTTCAGTACCTTAATTTTTGAGTACAATTATTATATTTATATTTTTATGCATTATTAAAAATAGTATTTAAAATCCAAATTTAGTACACAAACATACTAATTCTAACTACAAATTATTGTTTTTCCTTTCAGTTTTTTGCAAAAGTACAATAAGTACCATGCTGTAGAGAAATACTTAGATGTGCCACTGAACAATTAAGTTTATTGAATAAAAATAGACTAATTTAGTGACAGTTAAAAAAAAAAATATACATATCACAAACGTTTATAGTGCCGGAAGAGATATTTTTTATGAAACTATTGCAGCTTTAGTTCTTTGCGAGAATGAAGAAATTTTTACACTTAAACGTGAATTGATCAGTTTTTAAAAACATCACGTTTACTATCAACGCTAATGACCTTACTTGTCGAGCGTTTTTAATCTACATTTATAATACGTGCCACGAATCTAAAAGGCTCGGAAGTTAGATGCGAATGCGGGCTTGCGCTTATACAGTCTATTGAAAAATTACAAACTCGCAACTCAACAAAACTAAAATAACAAATCAACTTGACAATAGCATACTCGACTGTACTTTAAAGCAGGAAAGCGATAAGTGACAAAGGCAACGAGCGATCACGGCCAATCACCAACGAGCGCACGTTCCGTACAGGTAGATGGGAGGTAGTGGGAGTCTTAACGGCTCTAAAATGTCCCTTTGCGACGCTGTTTGTGACTAACTTCAGATCTAACTTTTAGATCCGTGGCGCGTATTATACTTTTACTAACGAAATTTGAAATGGCCAAATGCTGTTGTTATTTGCCGCTGTAATCGTTGCTGAACTTGCGCTGATTGCGAAGATGGAAATGACGTCACTGCGGGCTCGCGGGGGTAGACACAAAATAAACTAGAACCGGGGCTATTTTCCGTGCTTGTCTGTTGAAACAGTATCTTGTCACGTCGGCGACCACAAACAAAGAGTTCAGAGACAATAAACGCTCTCTTTTGTTAACATTCGAACTGTCGCTGCGCGCGTACGAAACCCATCTACGAATCCAGCTTCAGTACACGCATCGTGTGAAGCGAACACATAAAAACCTTCACGAAACTTAGCGCCACAGCTCGCTTGAAACTTAGCGGCCAAATCAGGCAAGAAATCTGGCGGCAAAACCAACCTCGTGTGCAACGACCTTAAGCTGCAGCTATGCCTTCACTGTACTGTGCATATAGAACTTTCACTTCAAAAATACTGACTTTAAACATAAATGCCATTACATTTTGTACATTCCTCAATATGTTTGTGTACTGTCCATCCCTGTTACCATGGTAACGTAAATTAATATCCAGGTTGTGGTTTTATAATAACGATATTAAATAAATGATACGTAATAAGCATTTTTATTTTACAGAGTTAATGCTTAATCGAACAAAGAAAATATTTGCACTTTTATAAATAATGTAAATTTTACTATACATATTATACTAATAATTTTGTTATAAATGCAACATAATTATAATTATTAATGTTAAAAAAAATAAAATTGCACATTTTGAAAAACCAGCTTCGTATTTTATTGCAGCAATAATATAAACTGCATTTATCCCCCTCCCTGTGGCCTTCACAAAGGAGCTGGCCTAGCCAGGAATACCGCGTACGGGCGCAGATTTTTTTTTAAGACTTAGCGGTATGCAGATGGGAGGAGTGTAAGTTGCTACTTAAGAATTAATATAGAAAGATGTCGAATCAGCTTAAAATCCTGCCAAAACCAGATATAGACTTGCCTAAGACCAGTGGCGTAACAATAGGGTGGCAGAAAGGGCGAATTACGACGGGCCACTGGCCTGAGGGGGCCCCCGGTCCGAGAAGCCGTTAGAACAAGGGGGATCTAACATTTATTACAAAATTTGGCAAAAAATATTAATTTTGTATTTAATCAATTTAAGTTGTGTGTTAACTCAAGACATTCGCGAATTATACTTTACTTTGTTATTTACCTATAAAGATGAAACTATAACGTGAAGCTTTTTTATATTAAGGGAGGGCCCCATCCGATAAATTTTGCACGGGCCTCAGGTGGTATAGTAACGCCACTGCCACCAGAAATGTCGTCATGTAAACCTCGGTCCATTTACGTCTTCTCCCACGCTGCTTAACGTTTAATGTTTAACTTCAAGTTAATAAAGGTTTTTTTTTATCTGTCGCAAAGAATGAAGGAGAGAAATTATTGTAAGCACGATAACTCTCAAAGAACTTGATTTTAACTAAACTTTGTAAACATGTTGAAATTCATTCATGAAGCATATTTTTAAATGGACTCATTTGCAGAGTCGGCGGATAATGCGGGTACTGTGGGTAGTACTTACCCACTCGGAATTCTGTACCTATATATCACAATTTATATGATAACGCAGTCATGACTACCGTGAGCGATCAGTAACCTAGCCTTTTAATTAATTTGCTCTAACGAAGACTTAGATTTTCCTATTTAGAATAACGTTGGGATATCTGAGTTGGGTTAGTTTTCGTAAGAGGCGTATATATGTATATGTCACCGGGATATTGTCAAACCCGTGATATTATAATTTCACTTAGTGAAATTACAATATCACGACTCTTTGTCAATCGTGATATTGTAATTTCACTAGTGAAATTACAATATCACGGATTTGACAATATCCCGGTGACAAATACACACCTTCTCGGCCAACTACCCACTCGGGATGAACACCATCTGGTGGCCCTGTTCAGTTAAACCATTTTTGTAACCCAAGAACACCAAAAAAATTGTCCGAATTGTTTCAAAACTGAAATTTAACCATTTAATAAAGATTAAAATGTGCCATCATCCCAATAAAATCGACTAGTTTGGGAATAGTGATTCATTGTTCTGAGAGTGATTTGGATTTTGATAAAGGGTTTTCGTTCTCAAATTGTATTTCACAAATCATTTAAACAAAGGTTCTGAGATTGAGTTGACAGGCGAACAGGATATGAAACCCATTTTACAGATAGTCATAATATTTCCATGCATATGTAAATAGGAAATAAATAAAAGAACAAGGTTCACAAAAAATAAAATGTTAAGAACCGCTGATCTATACCCTTCAATTATTCTACTATAAACGCTGATGACCTCAGCTGTTTAGCGTCTGTAATCTGCAATCTCTGTCTCTCTGTTTTATTCTACTAATAATTTGTGAAATTAATTATACATAATTAAAAAATAATGTATAAAAAACATTAAAATACTTAGATAACGTCCGTCAGTTGAAGTCATAATCAGTTTTTATATTTCATAAATTATAAATCGTTAACATTTGTTTTACGATGATTGTTAAGTATGTGTTGTTAGATCATTAGAAATTATATTTCTTAAGGCGCGTTCATAATATGCCGCTATATGCCAACCGATGAGGGTTGTCTTAATCATAACTAAAGCCACGTGAGGCACCTTTCTTTGAAGTGGACGGACACTCGATCGATTCGGGTTGGCATGTGGTTTAGCACGAATTTACCAATTGGCACGCGCCAACGGCTTGCGTCTATACATCGTTTTCGGCTTTGCCAGTTGACATGCAGCGGCATACTGTGGCCGCGCCTTTAGTGTTTATGATTTAAAAAAAATAAACTGGTTTTTGACATGCAATATTACCGGTGCATTTGCGGTTTTCATCTGCAGGTAAAATGCAGGTAAAACTATACCCCTCCACAAATGATCGGAAAGTAATCCTTCCTTTGCACTGTGTTACGATACTATATTAATATGTCAACATTCAGTTTTTTCTTGGTGAGTAAAAAGTTTGCGAGAAGATAAAAAAACAATTTAACCAGCGGCGTTGTTTCCATTAAATTCCATCACCCCATTTTTTTAATATGGAAATTCTCAATGTCTCTAAACTTTAATCTTCGTTATTTTAGGAACCATTCACTACCTGGTACTTTATACATTAAAAATACTCAAAACGAGATCCTCTTAAATGCGTCGAAAAATATAGGGGTGTTACTTGAAACAATTTTGTGCGCGCTTAGGAACGACACGATAATTCAACACCCAATGTCACCTCATTCACTCAAAGTTTCTATTTTCAGACTCAAAAGGAAAAACAATGAAATGCACGGGAAATATTCGCATGATTTTGAAGGTTTGAACTATGGTAATCAACTTTTTGAACCTTCTTAAATTCTTCTGCGTGAAATTCTATTGTTTTTATTGAGAGCTTTGTATATGATCTGATCTTCTTTCTGTATACCGGATCGTCTACCCTCTTGAATCCACAAGGACTGGTTATACAGTCCCAGTGATGCCTCTGGGTTTAAGAAAAGGAAAAGTTGGGGTTTTGTATTTTTTTGCATTAAGTGTAGTCAACTTGAATAAATATAGAAAAAAATTTATTAAAAAACAATAATACTTTTAACAAATTCCGTGGTCTATAAACTTTTTTTATTTATAAAATTAGAATATTTAAAAACTACTGTCAGATTAATAGATTCATCAAGATGTAATACTTTACTAATTAGAAAAACATATGAAGCGTATATATGTTACGGTAAATGTAAACTCTTGGGAAATGTACACATTTACCGTAAAATGTGCCGGAGAATGTATACATTTGCCGCAATATCTACATTTAATGTACACATTCTCCGGCACATTTTACGGTAAATGTGTACATTTCCCAAGAGTTTACATTTACCGTAACATATATATTGTACAGGAGCGGATAGGGTCACCAGGATTTCGGGAAAAATCCCGGTGGATCGCTCATCAATTTTTTTCGGGACCGCCAGGAATTGAACACATTCGGTGGATCACTGAGCTATTTTTAATTTTTTACAAATATGTCATCGATATTTAGAAAGAAAAAGAAAATAATGCGGCTGCCAGCTACTTTATTATAAAATGTTCTTTATGTTTTATCATTACAGTTGTGTTTATTACAATTAGTTTATCGATATTTTGGTTTGAAAATACATCGTTTTCTGCCTATGATTCTCACCCATCTTCTGAATTTTTCTTCAAATACGGCAGAATGTTAATGAGTCTGTTCTCAGTTTACTTTAAAATTGAGTCTCTAAGAGTCAATATTTTAAAAAAATCCTGGAGGAGAACTCTCTTGATAAGGCGACTTCCCCTTCACGTGGGCTGTCGATATCACCTATCCCGGGACTATTTTATACACCTCACCCGCTCCTGATATTGTTTAACATATTATAAAGATGCAGCAAACTGTTTTCATAATCTGTTATAAATTAATATATAGCTTGCTTTTTACTTCTTTTTAAAAGAGCCAAAAATCCAATTATGTGACAAACGATCGAGTAGATAGCCAGCCCTAGTAAATCAACATGGAAGTCGTCTTCGACATAACCATATTTTTCCAAAACTTCGTGGGCAGTTGAAATACAAGGCATACCAGGTTGGCTACTACAAGCTGAAACAAAACATCCTTCTCTTTAAACTGTACATAATTAATGCATTTTATTCAACTAATAGATGCCGTATATCTTGATTAATTAATACCTTATAAATACCACATCAAGTGTTAATTTTATGCATTGAAAATGTAAATTTTTACCTCTAACTAGACAACACACTTAAGGTCTGCGTTAGTAATATGTAATTATTCGTACAAGCAACTTACGCCCGAGGCTTCGTTCGCGTGTTGTTAATTTTATCGCATTTTGCTCCTCGGACGTAAAATGCGCCACTTTATTTTTTAAGTTTAGGTATCGGCTATTAAAATCGGTTCCAATAAAAACCATGAACGCCCCATTGTACAAAATATCGTGAAACTCCACAGGAAATCGATATAACAGTTTATATGGTTGTTTATCAAAATCTTACTCACAAATATTCTGAATCTGTTGCCACTGAAGTATGGAAATCGCTTCAGTTCCATAGTAAAACGGTGATATATATTTTATCCATCCTAAGTGACTAGGTATATGGGCCAGATTAACGAAAAGGCCTGAAAATACTACCGTAATAAAATCTATTGGCACAGAAACCAAAGATGCGGAAGCCACTGTTTCAAATGAAGCGGACATTACGCAACCTACAAATAAAACATGTTATATAATATATTTTGCCGTTAAGGCCCCCATACACCTCGTTCTTTTTTGGCAGTTTTAACCGCACGGGTAAAACTGTACGGGTAAAACGGTCGGTGTGTGGCCAAAAACCGTCCTTCTTACCGGCGTTCAAAAATATCTGCTGCTGCTTGATTTAAACCGTCCGTTTTAAACGTGGCGTTCAAGTCGGCCCGTGTGTGTGACGACGCAGTTAAAAAGTACGGGTTTTGTTCGACTCTGTAACGTTGTAGGATCCATCAAAGCAGATCAGATGATGCAACGACTTCAGAAAAACTGAACGAAACAACGCCTAGTGTATGGATATGGTCGTTGTTCGTGTTTACCCGTACAGTTTTGCCCGTGCGGTTAAAACTGCCAAAAAAGAACGAGGTGTATGGGGGGCCTTTACTTCGCTTTCGTTAAAGTCAATTATGACAGTGACTTTATAACCCGATACTTTATTGTTACAGCATATAGAAATACCAGCGCATTCACTCGATTATGTTACGATTTCTAAGATCTTGAACGCAGCTGCGTTAAACCCCAATTTCACTACACAACAGATACTGCAATTTGAGTCAAAGCTAGCAGCTGTGCCTGCTAAGAAAATGGCGATCACTTGCGCAGCATATATGCGCAAATGTAACACAGTGGTTTAGCTGGTTAAACTGTGCTATAGTTTAAGTATCGGTTGAGTGTTCAAGTTTTATCAAAATCGGTCCAACAGTTTTTGAGTGATGCTAGTACATTTTGCAAACACGTCGTTTTCCCGTCCAGATGTCAGATAAAATAGATACTCCGCAAAAAACGAAATTACAAGAGTCCCATTTTACATATTGATTGTATACCAGAAGTTAAAAATGATCATAAAATCGCGTCAATTTTTTTTACGTAGTGTTCCGAAAAAGGAACGGTTGTGCTGAAAAAAAAATTAAATTAAAAAAAAATTACCAAAAGCGGTGGCACTGATGGCACAGACTATGACAGGAACGCAGAAAATAAGAAAATCAATAAAATTGCCTTTTAATCCAACTGTCCAATATATAACAGTTGTATATATAAATGGTTCAATTATTGCTTGAGGAATCTGAAAAATAATTTGTTTTGTTTAAAACACTTATCAATTTAAAAAAAAAATTGTGAAACGTCGATTATTTCACGGAAATTAATATTAAGCTTGTGTTCTAGTTGATCATTAAAATCTCCACTTAGGTTTTTCGGATCTAGCGACTCAAAAACGTCGACAGTGAAAGTCGATCCTGTCAGATTACTTAAATTCGAGTAATATTTTAATTGAAAATTGTAATATCGGTGTGATATGATTGTTTTAAAACTTACCAATACTAATACTTTGGAAACATAATACGGCGTAGCGCTATAAAGCCCGTTTCCAATTTCACGTAGTAATTGTGGGATTTCTTTAGGGAATGTATTAAAAACTGTATACGAGAAAGTAAATACTGTTTCAGTGATAATTAAATATAAAAGACCCTGCATATTTTGTATGTCTTTTTGGTCTACAACATCTACCATATTTATGTATGGAATAGCTACAAGAAACGCGATGAACTAAAAAACAAATAATAATTAGATTTTAATGCAAACAGAAATTTAGAAAGATTATAAATTATAAACTACCACATACCATATACATAGAAAATCTAAAAAATATCTCTTTTATATTTCGCTTCATATCGATTAGTGATCGCCAAGTAAGCCAATACAATTGTGTTAATATATTAATTTTTTTTCTGAAAAATGAAAAATATTTGTTGAATACACTGGCAAACTAGCACCGTTTATTTTAAAACTTACATATTTGTGTACTTTTGAAATTCGGTAGTTGAGCCCTAAAAGAAATGAATGTTATTGAATTTTTTTCGTGTATTTTTATTCGCGTGCGTTCCGAAACTTACCATATCATAACTGTTGTTTATATTTTGCGACTTGTAGTTATCAAAATCCACCAAACTGTCCACCCCCTTATCTAACAATTGCTGATTTAAAATATGACCGTATTTGGACGTATCAAATTGATCGCATATATACTGTATTTTCTGGGAACATTCCTCTTCTTTTCCAACAACAACCGCCAACTGAGACACGTAAAACTCGGCTTGGTTAAATCCTATAGGACACTGTAATCCGATCTTATCAAAATGTTCAGCTGCTTCGCTAACACTTCCGTGAAAAGCCACTCGTCCTCCAGCCAATAACAGAACTTGATGGAATAATTCGAAAATTCCAGAAGCAGGCTGGTGTATTGTGCAAATAACAGTTTTGCCCCTGATTGCAAATTCACGCAACTTTTCAACCACAATTCCTGCATTATAGCTATCCAGTCCAGTTGTAGGTTCATCACAAAACAATAGCGGTGGGTCAGTCAACAACTGGACAGCTAAAGAAACACGGCGTAATTCACCTCCAGAAAGTCCAGATAATTGTGTATAGGCGCACTTTTTTAAACCTAATCCTACTATCAATGACGATATTCTTCTGTTACGACTACTTGTTTTAACTCGACGATCCATTTTCAATATTGCCTGAAAATCGATTCATTATTTTTAAGTACAAAATTGACACAGAATTGAAATAAAAGTTTTTGAAAAAAATATATATACCATAAACTGCATGTGTTCTTTTACTGTTAAAGTTTGAGTAATGAGTTCTTCTTGTGGCACAAATCCTGATACATTAGCCATTAATGCCTTGTCAACATCTCTTCCGTTTACAAGAATTTCACCAACCGTGTTACCTACAGATTTGAAGTGTAAATATTATATTTAACCTTATTTATAATTTTGAATCATTCGATTTACCTTTAATTCGCTGACTAATTGTTGCGAGTAGAGTTGTTTTCCCGGCCCCACTGGAAAAATTCAAGAGTGCAAAATATTATTTTCCGAAAATGCTTTAAAGACGTTCAGAATTTATTAGCGCCAATACAAATTGGAACAACACAACGCATTTACGCATATAAATTATAAAATTATTTATGAAAATAGTATAAACCTCACCTTGCCCCCATTATGGCCAGTAAAGTACCCGATTTTGCGATTCCATTTACTGAAACATTTTTTTAATATTCAGTAAACAATTAATTAACTAAAACGGTTTATGTTTGAATTTATATCTTCACTAACAAATGTTTCAAAAAATTAAAAATTGAAATTATTGACCTTTATTCAAAATTCTAACGTGTTCATATTGTTTTGGACCCCAAAAGGACGTGGATTTCTTTCTCTTCACCCAAACTGACAGATCCTTCCATGTTAATGCCAAACCTGACGCTTGCTGGATGTTGAGCGGTATATCCATAGACATTTTTTTTTATTTTTATAAATAAATACTTAAAAAACAACACTAGAATAATATAGGTACACTAAACAAGTTTAAGACATTGTTTTATGCAGAATAGAAGTTTTTCATTTGTTTAAAGTTTAAACGATACTTTTATTATGAATTGTAGCTTTGTTTTTACTATAATACTAGAGAACACCTTTTAATCAGACTTCAAATAACAAACAATTAATATTCTGTTACGAGTTGTGAATTTAACATATTTCTTTCACATGACTCGTGAGACTTGTTCTGTAGGTATGGTATAGGTACTATATACCTATATCGTAACAAGGAAAGAGGGGATTAATTTTTTTATAAAAGACTATCATGATGTATTTCAAGGTAAACATTATAAAGTTTTAACCGAAAGAGAAAGAAATGTTTATTTTTTTCCTTTGAATTTAATCGGTTATGTAATCTCTACATTTTTTCGAAAATTAAACACATAGGTACAATAATAATTATTGTACCTATGTGTTTAATTTTCGAAAAACAATTATAATTGTTAATGAAAAGGGGTTCAATTTTATCCTATGACTCATTTAATAAATATAGTAGTTATATTCATTGAAGGACTTATTGTTTTTTTTTCATTATAAAATTTTAGAATTTTTTCATAGAAAAAGTAGGTACATCCAACAATGCTTTCATTATTTTTATTTATTTTCTGGAGAATATAATCTTGTTCCTAAAAGTACACCGTTTTTAGAAGAGGAGGATTGTATTCTTGTACTAAAAAAAGTGCCGCTGGCGTTGCAATAACCCAACAAAAAAATGTGAATGGGGAACGGTCGCCCCCTGTTGCATTTCCTTGAAATGCGTTCTTGCGATGCAGTTTTTTTATTTAGTAAAAGGACGGCCATGCTTCTAAAAGAACATCGCATAATTTTTATTTTAAAATCTGATGAAAATGTCCCATTCAAGAATTTTAAAATATAAAAAAAAATTGAAATTGCGATGCATTTGTGAGTAATCAAAAATGCTAGTTGAGAGCCTGTAGCTGTGTTTTGACTATGCATAAGGTCGGTAGGTAGAGTTTGCGCGTTTAGTCAGAAATTTAATTATCGAACGAACGATTTGTGCCTACTAGCCGGTTGCTGGAATTTAGTCGCCGTTTAGTTTCGTCAATTCTTCAAATATGGATGTCTAGATTATCTACAGACGTAATACAACATGTTATATTTAATATAATTTAATTGTAATCGTTGGATTAAAAATTAAGTGTATTATAATTATTTAAAACTATTCAATATGCATTTATTCAACAATTCATTATAATTTCTTTGCGTTGAAATATTTGTTTTACGAGCCAGCATTTCTCCAAGTCTGAAGATAGTAGCGAACTATGAATGCGACCATCTACACTGTAAAAAAATAACTTATTTGGTAAGACGATTTATACAAATGTCTTTTTCTGCAAAGAAGCGAGAAAGAACTCAAAATTGGAGTGTTAATGAGAAATTACTTTTGTTGCAATTATGCGAGGAAAATATATATATGATTGAAAATAAGAAGAGTGATCATTTATCTACTTCAAAGAAACAAAACATCTGGGAGACAATTCATACTGAATATGTTGCTACTTTGGGAGTTGAGCGCGATGTAAATCGCTTAAAAGAACAATGGAGAAGAATGAAAACTCATGCAAGAGTTGAACTGCATGCATTTGCAAATCGCGTTAAAGCTTACGGAGCCCAAGAAGCTAACAAAAATAAACCTTCGCCTTTGTCACTTGATATGTGGAAATTAATAGAACTAGCACGTCAATACAATCAAAATCCCGATTCAATTGATGACGATAATCAGGCAAGAGAAATCAATTGGGCCTTGGAAACTGCCAATTTAATGGTAACTAATGATTTGCCAGTTCCCGATATTAATTTCGGTAGTCGCACGGGGTCACCGAGTCTTATATGTGAAGTCAAACAAGAACCTTCCGAAAATGGTGACATAAAACAAGACGATTTATCGTCGAGTACTGTTCAAGTAATGGCCGATTTTGAAATCGATGGGTTGTCGAACGATTCGGACATATGTGAATTTCAACAAAGAAAATCAGAACTAAAAAACGCCCGAGCGGCTAAGTTATATAAGAAAAATGTTTTAGACGAATCCCAATTTCAGAATGCTAAAACACAAAATTTAAAGCAATCAATAGAAGAGCTGACGATTTTGATATTAGAAGATAAGAGAAGAGAACATTTAAAAAGAATGCAATTATTAGAATCAGAATTGAAAACGTCAGAGTTGCTTAGAGAAACTGCTGAAATCAATAAACAACTTGCACAGCATGAATTGAAGAAAACTCTGTTTTTAACGAGTGATACAGAAAAAGAGTAAGTTTTTGTAATTTGTCAACAAAATTTACCAGTATCTTGATTGATCGATTATGATGTAACAGTTTATGGAAGAATATAGCAAGAACTAGATAAAAAACACTAAATTTTTGTATCTGTCAGAAATAATTTAAATGAACAAAAATCAGTTTGGCCAATTCATCAAAATTAGTAATGAATTTCAAACAGCGCTGGGCATGTCTTGGAAGTGCGACATTATCCAAATAGTGTACTTTCTCGAAAACAGTGTATTTTTGTATCGGGAAGTGCTGCTGCCGGTGTAAAAACTTGAAACTAGAATATGCCTTGGTCGTATTTATTACGTCATATTAGCTGTACAGTGTACAGCCGATGTCATTTTATTTTTGGATTAAACATTGCACAACGTTCAAGTGGTAAAGAACAGATTTTACGATGAATAATTATACCCGTCATTTAACGGGACGATTATATCGTTTGTCATCAGTAATGAAGTAAGAAAAAAATGCTTTACTTATTTACTTCTACGTTCAATTTTCGTAAATCGACTTTGAACAGGTTTTGAGTATTTTGTTGTTATCAACTTTCAGTAATATGCCGATTTCTTCTTTTCAGTGTTCCTATTAGATCAGGTTCAAGCCAATTGGGCGAACCTGGAAGTGGAGCTGGAAAAGGTGGAGGTGGCGGAGGTGCCATCCGCGAAGCGGGTGGTACCTTTGGTAAAATGGAAGCAGCTCGTGAAGATGAATATTTCTATAAACAGGTAATACTCATTTAGCATGCGTATGCAGATACTAATGATCTCAGTTGTCGACCGTCTATAACCTATAATAAATATATACCTATATACACATACATATCTGTCTAGCCTGTGTCGCAGTTCGCAATGAATGAATAAAATAATTAAGCTTGGTCATTAGAGGTTAAATTTTTATATAGGTATAAAATTATAAAAAGTACTGTTGTCTGGACAATGAAAAATGGCCTTTAATCGTTATTAATTCTTCTTAGAACATATTAGCAACTCAATCTATTATATATTTTCGTAACAATATAACGTCACTCTTCTAGAGTTAGCATTTAACAAAATATTCTTAATTCCTTAGTACTTAATATTTTGTTCATATTTTTTTTTTGTTGACTTACAGCAAAAGGAGCAATTGAAGAAATTGAAGGAGGACTTAGTGGATGAAATTAGTTTCCATGAAGAGCAAATCAAACGTCATCAGGAAGCAATTACTCGTCATAAGCAGCGAGTTGATGACATAGATGTTAAAAAATAGTATTAAGTGTGGTTAATTTAGTACTGAAATTATATTTGTTTACTTATAGATATACTTACTTTGTGCTTAAATTTAAAATTTGGGCCGGCTATTATATGATATAATTTCAGTGAGTAAAATACATCGTCACAAATAATACTAAAATTCAAGCTTTGCAGGCATATTTTGTGTAATTGGTTGTACAATACATTTAAAATTATGTTCGGATATTTTATTTATCGATTACTTTAAATATGTAAACAAAGTCTGACATAAGGTGTCATCGTAAAAATACGAATTGTGTAATCATTTTATTTTATAATTAGTAGAAAATAGTTAAGTTTTTCGTTGGTATTTTTATTTGAAAATAAACGCATTTACATAATAAAAGAGTTTTTATTGCTTAAAAAAAAACCCTTGAACAATTGGAAAAATAGTTGAGCAAAATAATAGGTGAAAACAAAACAACGGATTTGTGTTGCACAACGTTTAGAGAAATATTTCTATAAGTGTAAAATCAACTTGTTTGCCAAAAATCGTCACAGGACATTTTCTTTTAATAAAACGCATCACGTGATAGTACAATAGTTTGGTGATGTTATTTATTTTGAATTTGGCGGTTTGCAAGACGGATATTCACGAAATGCGTGCGCAACACTCAGGCAAAGTGAAGCAGCAACGCAGCAAGTTATTTGACTGGAGTAGTAAGTGAAGGCTCTTCATTGATCAGTGAGGACTCCTTTTGAGCGTTTAGTTTGGGTTATTCTGTCTGTATTGTGTAGAGTGCGGTAGATTTTATAGTGTTAAAGATTTTTTTAAATTACTTTTAAGTGTACAAAATTGACTGTAGTGATGCATTTAAGGATATCAATATTATTTACTTGTGCTATCCTTTTTGGATTGACGATAGCAGATGAGGTATGTGTCAAACAAGTTCTTTCTGAGAATGGTTTAGGTTGGGTTTTGAATTTAACCTACACAATTGTATATTCCTATATACACCTACAAGGACGAAATATATTTTCGTATTATTTATTTACTATTTTTCTAATGATGGTACATTTCAATGTGGACTTTAAAATTTTCATAAAATTGTTATTCTAAAATGAAACAAGCTTTATTGGCTTTTAATTCTTAAGTAGTAGTTATATTAAATAAGGTCGTGTTTTCAACAGGGGCGGATATATATATATATATTTTTAATTTAAGGTACATGTACTTATTAAAATTTTGTTTATGAATGGTTGCACTTGCATAGGTATATATAGTTTTGATTTTAATTATTGAGTAAAAGTGTTGACATTAAATTTTATCGCTTTGGGTGTGTTTATAGAAAGCATTTGAGTTAATTTTTGACTATCCATAGATTTCATGTCGACTAAGTAACAAAACATGTCAATTCCTTAATGATAAAATACATCGTGTTTGTCATCCTTGCAATTTAATTTTTCATTATTTTAGCGACGAAACAGTTTTAATACCGAACTCAACAAATGTTCAATAAATGTATATTTATGTTTACTGTTTTAAAAACGAAATGGATCATAATATACGAGATTTTTAAATTGAATGTAGGTACCCAGTTTTTATTAATTTCATAATACCTATATTTCAAGTTACCTGAACAACAATTCTATAAAAAGACAACAGTCTAAATTGTACATTTCAATCGTTATGAAAAAGTTAAGTAAATGAGTTTAAATTCGTTTTATTTACAGTAGAATTGTATAGGTAGTATTGGATATAAGATAAAATTCCATTCAAAAGAACCTGTTAGTAAAAAGTTCACTGTGATTCAATTGTTTTTATATAGTACGTCGTTTCTTCTATTATTACTTTTTTTAATTAAAACAGCAATCGTACTAATGATTTATTTGGGATGTTATAAATAAACTATCGACTTCTTATAATGAAAATGCACCCGCAGACAAGTTAATATACAAGAAGCTATGTTTGTATGAATACATTCCCATAAACAGATGCATTTTTTGTGAACTTGGGGTACTATTCTGTATCATGTTTTAAAAACAGATTTATTAAAATTTTATGTTAAATATGATTCAAGTTATTTGCTGATTTGATTAAAGTAATCTACTCTTTCGTTAAGTTGTTTCAAGTGGTCATTTAATGTTTATAACGAAGATCTATAGATGACATAAATTCGCATGAAAAAAGTATTCAATTACTTAATCCTAACAATATCGTAGCATTTAATCAAATCAAAAATTCTGACATTTAGTTTAAAAAAAGTCAAACTACTATTACGTTATAAAACAATAAATTATTTTTGTTGTTATTTTATGCGACAAATTAGTTAACGTAACTATGTTTATTAATTATTAATTGCTTTGCATTAGATGGTATATGTCAAACCTATTAAAATAAATTTCCATTATTTTTAGAAGTACCCTGTAGCCTTTTCATTTGAGACTAAAAGGAACCTTTAAGTTCAAAAATAAGGGTGAGAGAGTTTAAAAACAGTGAACGTCTGTTTCCACGTTTTTGCGTCCGTTTTTATAGTATCAAGAAATGCACACTATTATTTTGTAGTACCTAAGTATTCGTCAATTGCATTAAAACTCCAAAAAGCATGTTCCATTTGAGACAGTTTATTGTCGGTATTTTGTGTGTAAAATTAACCATAAGGACACGTATTTTGAACGTCAATAAGAAGACCAGTTTGGGCCACAAATTACACTACTGCAATTTTTTAAGACGTTATGAAAGAATTATGAACTATTCATAAAATAAGAAATGGCTGATAATTTTCAATTCAGTGTTTAGGATTGGATATTTAGGATTGCGTAACTTAAAATCTTTGTTTACTAATCATAATTAAATATATAGGTATTCGAATTGCTATACTAATATTATAGAATTTTGTGAGTTTGTGTATATGTGGAGGGTAGTCTTCGGAATACTTGAACTTTCAGGATAAACATAGGCTATATATTATCGCGTTTAAATAAAAGCGCTTTTCGTAGAGACCGATTTTGCAACGTAAGTCGATGAAAAAACGGTGACAATCTACAAATTCGGGCGAAGCCGAACAGGACCACTAGTCTGAGATAAAGTGTAAATATAGAACTTAAAGTCTTGATGAAAAATAGTGGCATTAATATATTTGGAAGGTGTTTTTTAAAGCCTCATTTTTTCGCTATGCTTACAGTTCATCCCAAAAATAGTGTAAAATAAGTAATTTTGATTTGAACTTTTTCCGGGGATATCACGTACCTAGCCTTCTTTTAAATAATTCCTTAATACACGTTAAAACGTAAAAATCAATCAACTTTAATACTATAATCGATTTATTATAATTTATAACAATGTGAAATCATACCGGAACAGTTTAAAATTTATTTTTTACTAGCGGTTTGCCCGCGAAATCGTTTGTGTAGTATAGATAATATATGCAGTTAAATTCTTTTATATAAAATTCACCCCATCCCGTTCGGATAGTGTCTTCAAAAGCTCGTCGAACAAGAATTTCTTTATTTTCTAAGAGTATTTTTTCTCGAGTATCGTTTTTAGCTTAAGCAATTTCAGAGATACTGCGTATTTTTAATGAAGATTTTCCCCCTCATAAGGGTTATTTTTGGGATAAAATGTAGCCTAGACCACTCCTGACATAGCTCTTTACCTGTCTGTGAAGTTTCGATCACAATCGGTTCAGGCGTTTCGAAGCTCAGCCCGGCCAGACAGACGGACGCTTCAGTTTTATTTGTATGTTTAGATCGAGTCTTCCTGTATTTGGTAATGGTTTAAAACAAGACTACTTAAATACTTATTTTATGATTAAAAACTTCAAACCAAAATGCTTTATTACTCTGCACCATTTCAGGATGGACTATATAATTCAAACTCTAGACCAGGGCTTCTTAACCTTTTTCAACACACGTACCCCTTTTTGTTTATCATTATAACTTTGTGTACCCGTACCCCCAACAAAAACACTTTAGTTTTATAAAAATGTATTATATTAAGTAGTAAAAGTTTAAGTGTTAAAATTTAATTACGAATAGGTAATTTAAATTAAAAGCAAGAAATTTTATTTTAATGGAAATATATTAAAATTAAAAAGTCTCAGAAAATAATTTGTCAAACTTTTGTCACAATTAATTTCTAGTATCAATATAATTCTGTCTACTTTTTGGTAGTTAACCGCGTATCCCCTATACGCCCCCTACGGATTTTCGCGTACCTCCAAAGGGCACGCGTACCACCTGTTCAAAACCATTGCTCTAGACCGACACGTGTAGCTTAACTGAA
This sequence comes from Xanthostigma xanthostigma, assembly GCA_963575645.1. Taxonomy (NCBI): domain Eukaryota; kingdom Metazoa; phylum Arthropoda; class Insecta; order Raphidioptera; family Raphidiidae; genus Xanthostigma; species Xanthostigma xanthostigma. The sequence goes on along the minus strand of OY754476.1, from coordinate 12,892,186 downwards.
CCTAATATGGGCAACATTTTTATTATTTTCTATGACGTAAAAATATGTGAACAAAATTATATATAGGTACTGCATGTATGCAATTATTCAATCCTGTGCATAGATCGCTTTATGAAGTTTAAATTCAGTAGAAAAAAGATTGGCCACTACTAGTATACGTTGTATAAATATGATGCATCAGTACAATGGATATAAATCCATCCCCTTAATTTGCTAATCGATTTATCCTTGACCTTGACTGGAATTACTGATACTAGATAACTGCTTGTCATTTTACATATACACAGCGTGTTTATTTTATCAGGGCTGCTATCGAAGCACAGAAAAAGCATGAAAGCACCCCCAGACAATCAATATTTGTTGTTCAGTTCACAATTTGTAGGCAGGGACCAATATTTAGTTAGTAACTAGCTTAATGGAACGGTAGAACAATAAAGACAACGTGTAGCGTAATCGTTTTATAGTCCAAGAGCTCGTGGTAATTTTTTTTTGTTAATATTTTGAGAATGGCTCGTACTTAGAGTGTAAATAATCATACTACAGTCTGCAAGTTGGCGGTCTGAACAACTGGCGTCGGGGCGCCTTAAAAGATATAAAAAAAACCGAATGATTCATAAAAACTGAAATTTGGCACATCGTTAAAGTTGAATGTAAGTTTTAAGCTTTTATCGACTGCGCTAACCAGGTCAATTTTAACAAAATTAGGTCTGACTGTTGATAAATTTAACGATGTGCCAAATTTCAACTGATTTCAGATCTGATATTGATAAACCCAACTTAGCCAGAAGTCTTCTACGGACTGCTGGCTAGATCGGTTTTATCAACATCAGATCTAACTACTAATAGTACGGAACCCTCGGCGCGCGAGCCTAACTCGCATTTCTTCGGTTTTATTCTTAACAGTTACATCTTTTTATTTTTATTGGAATTATATTTAAAGGATTACCGCACATGAAAAGAGGCGTAGAAATAAAAATTGTGGACATTGTAATTTTTATGTTTTTAGGGTTGCGTTACTGCGTACTTCAAAAGGAAAAAAAAGGAACCCTCCTTATAGGATCACTTCATTGTCCGTTTGTCTGTCTGCCAAGACCATTTTTCTCAGGAACGCGTAGATGTATCAAGTTGAAATTTATATCAAATACTCAGGTCTGCAATCCTTTGAAGCTGTGAAAAAATCAAACTTCTAAGTCAACGCAATCAAAAGCTACGGCCGTTTATATAGATTACTTCCCGTTGACCTAGAATCTTGAAATTTGACTAGAAGCAATGTCTTATAGCACAAGTAAAGGGAAGAAACCGTCAATTTACAGTTACATCACAAAAAAATATTTTTTTTTTGCGATTATAAACTTATTTGCAACTTCGATGTACAGTGTAGTACCTTTTTCAGTCACCACTTACAAATCTGAGTCAAATTTACGGAACCCTCAGGACACGAGTTCTACTCGCACTTTTCCGCCTTTTTTTGTTTGTTTTAGTATAATTATTTCTGATGATGGCGATTTCTTCATTTAGGTACATAAAACAAGATACTTTTCTACTTTAAGTTATATGACAGTAAACCCAGAAAATATAATTTATAAATTATAGACCAACAAATTACCTTGAATACCAGTTGAAATTGTATGCTAAATAAATAATGCATATTGGACATATTTCCGCCAATAAAAAATGTTTAGAGTTGCATTTAATGTGCATATACTTGATTTACCATTTCATTATAATTATTATTATTTTCTGCACATATACAGGGTGTCCCGAGAGGAAGCTGCCAAATTTCAGGTCTGTATTCCTTAGGTCATTTTAAGCAAAACAAGTTATATCTACATAGATCCGATTCGGAAAGGTAAGCGAGTTATGTTGAAGAAAACAGTCAACTGTTGAAAATTATAAGGAGTAGACTTTGAAAACAACGTCGTGTGCTTGATCACCACAATCCCCAGGATTATTACCTTTGGGAACACATTAAAGAGCTTGTTTATGACACGACACGTTAATTTGTAGAATTTTTAATATCAGATGAAATTCAATTGTATCCTCAAATACTGCATAATTTTTTTCTTCAACAAACCATAACTCGCTAATCTTTCCGAATTGGCTCTATGTTGATATAACTTTTTTTTGCTTAAAATGATCTGACAAATACACCCCTGAAGTTTGGCAGATTCCTCCCAGGACATCCTGTGTAAGGATTTTCTAACAAATCGTATTCTCTACAATAATTGTCTTAAGATTATGCGACGTCACATGAAGGATGACAAAGTGTGACATGGGGGAAGATCTAAAAACCACTAAATTTGTGTGACGTTATATATGGACGATCCCATATTGGGTGTTTGGTCATTTTTATAGTAGAAGCACAATGATGTAGCCTAGATTTTTTAGGTGTAAGTATTTACGAACCACCAGTCAATTGATTACTCACCAGTATTGATGTAATGTTTTCAAAAATTGTTATCAATACGGATATTTGTGGCTTCCCGTTGATACACGCTTACTATTGCTTAACAATGGTATACATATCATGAATCATTTTAAGGCTATTTGCCAAGAATTATTTTTTACTGTTCAGTAAAATATTAGAGTTTCGTACTTGGGTAGAAGTGTGAAACCCTATTTATTTTACTATTCTGCCCGATGTGTGCCTATATCTCAGTCGTCTCATTTCTGAACTATAAATGCTACAATGATGAAATTGGCATATTATATTAATATTGGATTGCCCAAACTCAGGCCAATGCTGTGTCGAAAAGAGGATAAAAAATTTAATTTTTTGAAGATAGCCATATGCGGTGTCTCATTAAAGGGTTTCCCCGAACAGAATAATTAAAATTTTCAATCCAAATTGAACCCAATTATGAATAATATGCCTATCCGTTAATAACGGGGCAAAGTTTTCAACATTGAAAAATAACAAAATAAAGTAGAGCAGACAACTTTACAATATTATACAATTTTTTTTTTATCAAAATCGATCAAGTGGTCGAAAGTTCTAAGACAAAGAAACCCTTTATGTTTAAAATATATAAATGTGGAATTTACGCGAAATCGGGCTGCCGCAGACGTATAAAAATAGAAATCCAGATCGTGAAAGTATTGCGAAAATATTCCGCAATGGAATTCCATGAATCTTATTTTTACATGGAATTTACTATAATGTTGTATTCCTGGAATAGTATTAAAAAAAAAATATTTAATACATCAAAGAGAACGTTACATCTGGCAACTCATTGACAGACTGTTTATATTATATTGTGTGCATATGAAACTACGAAACGGATTTAATTATCGTAGAATCAGCGTCTTAAAAAAATTGAAATTAAGAAACGCCGTTTTGTGTTTTGTAAATTTTGAAACCGGAAACATATTGTATATTTCACCCGCGGCTTCGTTAAATTTTACTATCCATACTAATATTATAAATGCGAAAGTAACTCTGTCTGTCTGTTACCTTGTCACGACTAAACCGCTGAACTGATTTCGATAAATTTTGGCAAGGAGATTGATTGCATCCTGAGGAAGGATACAGGGTACCTTTTGCCTAAAAAAAACTAAAAGGGGTGAAATGGGGGATGAAAGTTTGTATAGGGAACCCATCATTTCTCAAGTTAGGAATATCAAAATTCATATACAGTGTGTCCCCGGATTGAGTTCACAATAGGTGAGATTGACCAAAAATTTTCGAATTGGAATTTCATATTTTGGGATTCCGCCCTGCTTGGTCTGAAACTTATTTTTAGTTTACTTTCGATTTTTTTTAAATCAAGTAGGCCTTTACAGTTGAGCAAAACCTCTTTTCGTTTCAGGTAAAGTACCTTTTCCGTTCATAGTACGCAAAAGTGTTACTAAGAAAAGTTGTTCACAATGAAATATTATGGCGTTATGCAAATTTTCAGAATGATCGGCCTACTTTAATAAAATCCGCTTTTGTTTTGTTTTGTTTGAAAAACAATCGCGTAGAGGAAGCCAAATAGAGTAATTGGAGTTTAATTTATTTTTTTAATAAACTGTAAAAATTTGAATGTTAATTTGAACATTTCTAATCAGCCTGTTTTCTCATCTAAGATTTATCATGTAATCGTTAATAATAAAATATATTTTTCTACTTCTATTATCAAAGTAGGCCGATCAGTCTGAAAACTTGCATCACGCCATAACTTTTCATTGTGAACAACTTTTCTTAGTGACACTTTTGCGTACTATGAACGGAAAAAGTACGTAGCTTATTTATTAAATCGAACACACTATACGAATCTTCATGTTTTTTTGTTCACGCAACGTGTTATACTGATTTGCATATGACTTATTTCCTTTAATATTTGTGATAAACAACTGGGCAATACGACGAACATCATATATTATATTAAGTTCATCTATAGATAACCCATTTCCAGTTCTTACGTATCACACATTGCCATTTCGTCATCGACATTTTTGTGTGATTTTGTTGAATTTAAATGACGTGTTATATAAAAAAAAACAAGAAACCCTACTGCACAAAAATGAAATTTATAACTAATAATATACCGTATATAAAACGGGATAATAGTAATTAAATAGGCGCCGACTTCAAAACTTTGTTATTTTCGCTTTTTAGTGACCCTTTTTAGAAGGAGGTCCATTTTTAATTTTTTTTTATTTTTAACTTTTTGGTGTCTAATGGACCCGAAGAGCAACGTTCACGCCGACAACTATAATTTTTGCAATATTTTTTGATTTTTGTTAGTTTTCTAAAAAGTGGCTGAACCTTGCAATTACATTTTTTATCAACCTTTACTTTAACATTAGGTAATAAAGCTTTAGACTTAGTATTAATAATGAACCCGGTACCCAGAACTACTACAAATGTGTGCGAGCGGCCCAATCAGCTGTAAATTTTAACCTTAGACAAATGACACCAGATTATTCACATTCGGGAATGCCTAAAATTTGTCATTCGTTAGATCACTACTACAGATTTTACAAGTGATTTTTTTGAAAATAAGTTTTCGCCACGTGTGAAAGATTACGTCATTTATAATATTGTTTTTAAGTTGTAAGTTTTTCCATAAAATGTTACTTCAGTTTTTCAGGATCTGTAGTGTGATTCCTGGTCGTTCATTTGGCGTTTTCCCGAATCCTTTAGCTTTGAAAATAGCGTCGGGAAAGCTATATCAATTTGGGAGGGGGGAGGTTCGAATGATCTTTGCAGGTAGCATATTAAATATATTCTTAAAATGAAATAAAGATCTTTACAACTAATGTGTTATAATATTATAAACAACGTATTTGTTATTAGAATTTTTAGTTTCAACACCTATAGACAAACATCGTGACATTTCCCGTAATAATCGAGTTTATTTAATTAATTAACTAATAATATTTGTGATTAGCGTTAACTGAACTTTATCATTACAATCAAAACATACAAATATAACTTGGAATCACGTATGCCTTTATATTTAGTCATACAACTGAAAACCCCGGACTATATACAATACTAGCGTTCCCGCCCGGTTTCACCCGTGTGCAAAAGAACGAATGGGGGGGGGGGTGATTAGGTAATAATGAAAAACTGTTAAATTCCATTCAGATTATTTTTTATTTCTTAAAATCGTATTTGGCACCTTTATATATTGCAAAAATTTATCGTAGTGAGTACCATACCAATAGTACATAACTCAAAGGTACTAATAAAAAACTATCTTTATAATGAGATATTGCACATCGATCTTTGGAAAGAGACAATCTGTTATGGGAGTTAACTCTTAAAGAAGTCAATAACTTTTTCCCATAACAGATAGTCTCTTTCCAAAGGTCGATGTGCAATATTTACCGCCGCGTACTCTAAGAAAATTAAGATCCGTATCCGTATCTGCGGATCTTGAAATCAAATATCCGTATTCAGATCCGTATCCGCGGATATAATTTTTAACGATCCGACATATCACTAGTATAGACTAGTATAGATCTAGATAGCGGCCCTGTCCGGCTTCGCCCGAATTTGTAGATTGCCACCGTTTTTTCGTCGACTTACGTTGCAAAACTGACCTCTACGAAAATCGCTTTTTCTTTAACTTGATAATATATAGCCTAGGTCCATCCTTAATGTCCATGCTAAATATTGGTGAAAACATTTTTGAAACCGGATGAGTAGTTTCTGAGATAACCTCCTACATCCAAACTTTACCTCTTTACAATATTGGTATAAATTGTTAATATCGAACTGCCAGTTTTTTGAACCTTAAATAGTTTCGATATTCCGTAATAAAAGCATCAGCTTCTACCTTTAGTGTCCTTGGGGTGAACGTTTTTATTTCAGATTGTCAGACGTCACGTCTCATCAGCGTTGATATCCGGTATTTTATGTATGTTCTGCTAACATTCGCGCCTGTAGAGTGTTGACGTATGCTGTACTTAGCCTGTCTCCTATGACATATCTGACGTCACCTAATAGTATCTATGGCCGCAAATCAAAACCTCATTTTATATTTCTTTAGGATGGAAAATCTAAAAGTTATGAAATTTTAAATAACTGTTGGAAAATCTATCCATATAAATAAAAGGCATGTATTTAATACGGTGACAAATTAATCTGACTTAGGGATAAAAAAAATTAAAGTGGGTAGCAAAAATAGTAGATTGGCAGCTGCTGAGGAGGTTAATAAAGTAAAATGTATCAACTTAATAATCAGCTTTGTTTTTATTTAAACGGGCATCGAGTTTTTGTTTTGGCAACTGAATTTATTGTTAAGCGGATAAAAAATAGAAAATCGGCATTCCTAAATGCTCTCATATCTTGAAAGTTATAAATAATAATAAACAAAGAAACAAAATTGATAATCGTAATATGAACACGCCATCGCATCGACACGACCCCGTAATCGTTTTTTTAAATAACTCCCCCCGAACGCCGTCTCTTTTTCACTGCGCAAAAAAAACGCCGTCGCATCGACACGACCCCGTAATTGTTTTTCAAAGAACTCACCCCAAACGCCCTTCCCTTTTCACTAGTTGTTATAATACAATCTTTGTCACCTCACTGTTAATATTAGTCGCCATGTCGTTATTTATAGTACCTCGCCTATAATTTTAATTGACTTGTTTAATATGTTCACTTAATATGTTCACTACCTTAAAGTAGCAGCCATTATTTTAGTTGTTATAATACCTCGCGTTTGAAGCTCATCTTGCAATTATTGCCAAAATATTTAATCACTGTCAAGTTATTTTTTTATTTGCAAATAGTCGCCTGGAAAATTATTTCCCTAAATAAAATTGAAGTGTCTGTCTGAATATGGAAATAACACTTTTTGAGCTCGCACGGTTATTTGCAAACCACCGTTTTTTTAATTTTTGTCTGTCTGTCCGGGCTAATCTTCGAAACGGCTGAACCAATTGTGATGGCATTTACTAAACAGGTAAAGGATTATGCTACGAGTTATCTGGACTACATTTTATCTCTAAAATACGTAGGGTAAAAGCTATACTATACCAACATTTAAAAATCATATCCGCGAAAAAAGCTATATAACATTGTTTCATCTCAATCGCGTGCTATACCTAGTGCCCGCGGTGAAAGTTGAAGCCAGGTATGTCATCAATAATATGGTTGTGAACGCCTACTTGCCTACAGACAGTGGCGTGTGGAATAAATTCGACATATCCATTTATAGCGGTAGAATAAAAATAAACATTCGAAGCACATGGATCTCCGAAACAGCCAATAGCAAGCTAGAAGGCGGGCGCATTGTGTTCACGTCACTATGACGCGGTGGCTTCATCTTTCGCCGCAGCTAGTATACAATATATTTTTTTCTGATGCAAATTTACACAACAAATTAAGCACTGCGCTTTGACCAACAAGGCACCGTACTGTATGGCTACGCAAGCAATTTTGAACTTGCATATATAGAAGAGGCTAATCTTTTTTAATCTGGTTCTACATTAATTTTTGTTATACGTATGTTTGAAATGAACTGCAGCTTGCGAGCCTCTGGTTGCGAATTTAACTGATTTAAATAATAAATAATCATTATTATTTTACCCTGTGTGTTGGGATCTAAACATATAACTCTTCACCGCAACGCCTGGTGACTTGATGTTGAATCTTTCCAAAAAGTGCCACATCGCTATGCGATTAAGAATTGTTTTTTTTTACTATAATAAAGATTCCAAACTTCAGTTGTCTCGGCTTAGTGCAGTTTTATATTTTAGACTGGTATAACTTTATTATCGTATTTTCTCTGTACATTTTCGGCATAAAAAATATTAAAATAAAAAAAAAATAATTTTTATAAATGGCCATCTTTGGTCTTTGGCCTACCCTGGAACATTGTTCACGTACAAATATCAAGATAAATCTACAATAATCAACATATTTTCTTTGTCGTGAAATTTCTCCAGAAAATCGTGTTGATCGATTTCGCTTCTATGAACAGTTTTCAAATTATGTGTAAATGGCAGCTGGTAATGGTAGGTAGAGTTGAAAATTTGGCCCCCCCTACGATAAAATCGTTGCTACGTCTATGATCGCCATTCATATATATTTAGTATTTTTGACGTTATTTAAAGGGGGGAAAGTGCACAGATTTTACCCTTTTAAGTCGCTATATTAATTAGTGATGTGCCGGATCGTTAAAAATGTAATCCGCGGATACGGATCTGAATACGGATTTTTGGTTTCAAGATCCGCGGATACGGATACGGATCTTTACTTTCTTAGAGTATGCGGCGGTAAATATTGCACATCGACCTTTGAAAAGAGACTATCTGTTATGGGAAAAAGTTATTGACCTCTTTAAGAGTTGACTCTCATAACAGACTGTCTCTTTCCAAAGATCGATGTGCAATATCTCATTATAAAGATAGTTTTTTAGTACCCTTGAGTTTTGTACTATTGGTATGGTACTCACTACGATAAATGTTTGCAATATAAAGGTGCCAAATACGATTTAAAAAAAAAAATAAAAAATAATAATCTGAATGGAATTTAACAGTTTTTCATTATTACCTAATCACCTATATATATATATATAAAATTTCATCTATGAATTGAAAATTAATAAGGTAAAAGATCCGTAAAAGATCCGCACAAAAACTAACGGATACGGATCTTTCTTCTCCCTCGGATATCCGCGGATACGGATACGGATATCCGGCACATCACTAATATTAATTACCCCAAGTATAAACTTCTCTCATGGCAGATCCCAATGTAGTGTCTGTTACATAGGAAATGATTCTCGGCAGATGATGGTGCGTTACTCTAGGTGTGCGCAATGGCATAATGTGAAACAACTGCAGAATGCAATACTGAACATGCGGCATGAGCAGTGGTCCCTAACATGGTATCCGCGACTGTATTGTATCCGTCAAGACATTCACATGCACCATTTAAGAGGGGTCTAGTCGTCTCTCCGTTGCATTCCCGATCATATTTTTGAACCGATGAAAAACATTCTTTGCGCAGAATTGAAGTTAGTTTTATTTTGATTTTTGTGTTCAGGTCACACGACATCATTCTGATTATCTATATATATATATATATAAAATCTCGTGTCACAGTGTTTGTTATCGAACTCCTCCGAAACGGCTTGACCGATTTTTATGAAATTTTTTGTGTATACTTGGTAGGTCTGAGAATAGGTCGTAAGCTATTTTTTATACTCCTAGGTGATAAGGGTGGCCCTCTCCAGAATTTTTTTTGTTTAATTTTTTGGACAAAATTTTTTGTTAATTTTTTTATGATTTGCTATTAAAAATTATTTTTAACCCATTTTCACCGTTCTACCACCAACCCGTGTTTGCAGTATACATCTCTTTACATTTATATTTATTCGACACTAGATGACACAACATGCAAATATTTTCATCAAAAATGGAGATTTGAGTTTAAAATAAGTAACAAAGCAGGGAACTGCCGAAAACTGCAAAAAATTTGGACGCAACATTCTTCTCGGTAAACTAAGATGAATGTGCGTACTCATATCCCTCCCTTCCCCATTCATTCTTTTGGACCTGGGTGAAACCGGGCGGGACCGCTAGTTAGATAATAATTTCTTTATTTCATAAACAAGGACACTTACTAAAAAGGCAAAGTTCAACTTAAAAAACTGCTTTCTGATGATTTTATACGTCAGCTCTACCATAAAGTTGAGCATTTTTAAAAAGTTCACTGTAGTGCTATTAGACACATTCTTTATTTTTAAACTAAGGTCAAGACGCACCCTCTAATAAAAAAATAAGGTCAGGAGGGTGTAAATAGAGTGAACGTGTGTTTCATTTCTTTTTTGCGTTACAAACGGTCGACAGTATAATTGTTCTTATCGGCTGCTTGCTTATAATAAAATTGACTTTGCGTAACAATCCTCAATTAAAAAATAGAAAAACAAATATTTAAAAAATTATACGATGTACAAATCGTGTACTTGCCAAATAATGTTTTGATAAGTTGGAATTTATTTTTTACTCTAAGAGTTTTGAACATTGCACTCTTCTGAAAACTTGTGATGTTTTTTTTTGAGAACCTCTGACGAAGTAAGAACACAAAATTGTCATATTGGCACTAAGCGATAAATAATATGGAGCAACGGAAGTAACTAAGAATTAGTTCTGTAAGAATATGCAGCGCGAAGCTGTGGTTAGCACGTCCTTAACTCTTTATTTGTTAATTTAATTCTAATATTCATGTGGATAAAACAGTTGTAATAAAGTACTTACACAATGATAAATGAATAGCGGTTTCGGCTAGCGTTTTCTATAAAGTTCCATCAAAATTAAATTTTCATTTACTTTGAACGTTATCCCATTCTCTGGAAAATACGAATAAAACCTCTGAAAGAAAAAATAATCGGAACATTGGTTTTATAGTTGTAGAAGTTTTGTTCCAAAAATATGTATTTTACCAGAGTATCGCTTGTGGCCAACGTTTCGAAAAATATATTTTCATCTTCAGGGCCTCAATGCAAGTTGATATGGTAAATTATGCTAATTATTGTAATATACATTATCATTTATTATGAATTTTAACAGTTTTTAAATTTAAAAATATCATAAAACAGTTTTTTAATAAAATTGTTCTGTCCAATGTGAAAAAATATTTTTTTTTTGTTTTCACATTGGACAGAACAATTTTATTAAAAAACTCTTTTATGATATTTTTAAACTTAAAAACTGTTTAAATTCATAAGAAATGATCATGACGTGTATATTACAATAATTTGCACAATTATTACAGATTTTTGAGTAGAAAGGTTGAGTGGTAGAATAGAAAAAGTTTCACTTCAAAAGGAATTCTTTGTTCCAGACGGAGTTCAACGTCTGCAACAAAGAGTTCTTTTTGAATTTTAAGCGCGCTAAGGGGATAAATTGTTCTGAATCAGACAAAAAGTGAAACGCTTCCCCTTCTCCGGCAGTTGAGAGGAAAGGGTGGAAGAATCGTTTCTATTCTCTGCCAAAGCGTCATACGCACTCTGCACGTATGCGCAGTGCGTACTGTATGTATACGTAGCATTTTCTCAAGTCACGGTAACGAATTCCACTCATAACTATTTCCTAATCCGGAAATAATAAAATCGTCAACAATTGAAGTTAGAACCTAAGAAGTTTCACTTCTAACGCACGTGTGTCTCACGCATATTTTTTTAAATAGAGTTCGTACGGTCCAAATCTTATATAACAAGTTTAATGCGGCCCTGAAAAAATATACCCACATGCTTCATCGTTGTATTGTTTGTAGTGGAGGGTAGTTGAAAATTGATGAAATCATTTGTTTTAAAATTGCTTTGCACAGGTGTTCTAAAAGTGTACAGAATACAACAAAAATCATTTTTAATCTATGTAAAATCACTGGAATTATGTTGTAAGGGACCGTTCAAGTATTACGTATTAAATCCATTTCCGTGGATTTTGAAAATTGAAGAGCCGGTACCCCTCAAAAGACAAGACACGAATTTTTATATTCTTTATAACATTCGTTTTATTTGAAATTGAAAATATTCATAAAACATTTTTTAACGAACATTTTTAATTAAGGATATTCCATTCAAATATACTGTCCAAGTATCTGAAAATCTGTAATTTATTCGTAACAATGTTTTTTAATTATTTGTTCAGAAATTGCAAATACGGAAAATTGTAAATTTCTTAGGTGTTGGCCACTGAATTATTGTATGAATAGGCTAGTTTGTTTTGTTCCAATTATTTATTTAGGTGTGGGTTTGTGAACATTGAAAAACAACGTATTAATGTTTTCTGTCTTCATAAACCTACCTGGATAAATAATTGGTAGTTATGTTATTTTTGTATCTTCATAAATCGTTTAAATTAACAATTAGATTTTGGAACAAGGCAAATTAACATATTTATACGATAGTTTTTTAAATGTAGGGACAGCGGAAATTCAAGGGCCTATACTGAAGAAATGTGCCAATTCGACGCTGTTTCCGAGAAAGAATTCCTGTCATACTGGAAATGGGCCAAGAATATTTATCACCATATTTAAGTAATGAAGAGTTTTTAAGTGGTTTATTAAACTTATCTAATACTGAAGAAACTTATCAGTGACACACAATGTACCCATTTATTAATAACGACAGGTAAAAATGCAGTTGATGATTGTAACTAGTAATCATCGTCCGTAGGTACCGCGCACGTCTGATTACGCATCCGATGTATCCGTAGCCCGATACGACGTCTACTCTAGAGCGAGCGTGTCCTGTATTCAGCGCGAATGGGGAACGGGAAGGCAGGGAATACGGTACATACAGACACAGTACGACGAGTCCGAAGTCCCGCTGTATCCCAGTAGAAAGACCGGGTACAGGATAGTCAGCAAGAGTGGGTAGGGTACCCTGTGTACCCGGTTCCGTTATTGATTGGTGCCCCCACCATTAGACTCCAGTCTGAACCGACTAGCGACTGGGTTATGTCAATTCAACCCCAATTTTCCCCATTCATGGTGTATATATTCCGCATAGAACCACCGTTTTGTGCTCACATTGCCGTCACATTAAATTCAAATTGGTAAAAGAGTGCACACTCTGGAAACTTCTTCATTATCAGTGATTTAGTTCTTTAGGCGTTTTATTAAATTGAACTGTGAGTATTTTTACAGTGTTTTGTTTTTTTATAGGTAAGAATTAGGAGTATGTCTAGTTTGTCGTATTGAAAATGATACGTTACACAGATTCACTAATGGGAAATTCTAATTTAATAAGTCGGTCTATTATGTAGATTGATACATTATTATTATTATAATACTGAGGTGACCTCTCTAACACGCTGTACGATGTGTACGTCATGCGTATCGTTTTAGTGAATGCATTAATACTTAATCGTTTATATCAGTGTATATTATGGTGCAGAGATGTTATGAATGTGTTTTGTTTTACTGCTAGGGGAACATGATCCGTCATTTGTTTTCGACGTTAATACACGTACAATTTCTTCCATCAGACTACGCCTTCGCAAAATGAATTTAGTTATTTATTTATATATAAATTAAAATATCAAATATCATAACATTTCTAATCACTTCAATTTTATTTTAACACCTGATAAGCGTCTCGTAGATTCATTTGTTTACTATTGAAGTTTTTTTTAAGATTAATGCAAAGAAAACCACGTTTTTATCGTCCAGATAACGAGACTATTTATTTTATTCAAATATAATGTAAAAACTGCTTGGATAAATGAATAACCAGGAAGACATTGAAATGCATCACAGGAAAGAAGTTTCTAATTATTTTTAAAATCGTTAAACAAGTCCTATTTAAATATTAAATGGGTCGGCTTGTAAAATTAATAAATGTACCACAATCGCTTTTGCAATTAAAAAAAATAACAATACCTAGGTATAGGTATATGTGATGTTTTAGTGTCAGTCGTATCAAATAATTTTTGTCAAATTTTCTAGTTTCCTTGAAAAAATGTTCTTATAATGCTTGCTTATCGAATTTTGTACAGGAAAAAATATTATGAAAATGTCATTCTCTTGAGTTTTTGTGTTAAAAATAAACCAGCGTATATGTGTTTTGTTAGCACATATTTCCAACTGTCAATATAACCAAACCTGGCCATGTTGTGTGTTGTCAGTGTTTTTTTTTTAAGTATGAGGCGTCTCTTGTGGCTTCTTTTCAAAAAAAGATGAACAACGATGCCCAAGTAACAATTTCAATCACGCAAAAATAAAGACATCAAAAATTGGGTATATTTTTTTAACTTGGTTTTGTTAAAATTAATTTATCTATACACTAGCGGTCCCGTCCGGTTTCACCCGGGTGTAAAAGAACGAATGGGGAAGGGAGGAACAGTGTAGAGATGAATGTTGTGTCCAAATTTTATGATGATCGGAGTTATTGTTCAAAAGTTTTTGTCGATAAATAGCAGTATTTATACTTTTTTTAACTAATATTTTTTTTTAATTAATTAAATAAAATTAAAATAAATTTAAATGTAGGCCTTAGAAGAAAGCAATGCAGAAAATAAAAAAAGAAATAAAAATATATTCGCCCAACGTGGGGTTCGAACCGACGACCCTGATATTGACAGTCGCATCCTCTACCGATTGAGCAATTCGGGGTTGTGTACTTACAAAGCTAATGAGTATATTTAGTTAGTGCATTTCACCTAAATAGAAGCTTATTTTTGAGATACATTTTGCAACATTTTTCATTAATGCTCTGCTCCTAATGGTCGTAGCGTGATATTATATAGCCTATAGCCTTCCTCGATAAATAGGCTATCCAACAAAAAAAATTTTTTTTCAATTTGAACCAGTAGTTCCTGAGATTAGCGCGTTCAAACAAACAAACTCTTCAGCTTTATATATTAGTATAGATAAATTTTAATTGAATCTCATGTCGACTTATTAACCTTCCCGTGACTTCTGGCTCTCTGGGTCACGCAATAATCTACTTTTCGCTGAAATGAAAATAAAAGACGCCGTCAGTCACATATCTCGAAATACCTGAGTTGAACAAAATTTACAAACATATCTAAATCGAAAAAACCCCAACTGTAATACAGTAGGATCGCGATAACTGGAATTTGTTTTACAAGCGAGTGTCAAATTATCGAAGTTGCCCGATTAATCAGAAGAATATGACCGTCAGTGAGAGAGGCCTAGAAATGTAAACGAGGCTTTATATAGAACTAGCCGCTACGCGCGGCTTCGCACGCAATTAAGATGAAATATGGGAGCAACAACCGTATTACAGTCTCGTCTCACAGGGCTGCACCCGACTCGGCAGCGACAGCCGTAGGGGAGCTTGACTCCACCGTATTAATGTCTTGCCTCATGGAACTGTGCCCCGCTCAGCAATGGGAATAGTTGTAGAACCTTCGACTCCTCCGCATTGCAGTACCACTTTGAGTTTTTTGTCAGAACCCTTTGCGGGCACGCGCAGAACAACTCAACAAAGTTTCATCGTAATCGGATAAATGGTATAGGAACGCGTAGATTCAGACAACATACATCATCATATTAGTATTTTATCGAAATCTGTTCAGCGATTTAGGCGTGAAAAGGTAACAGACAGACACTTTCGCATTTATAATATTAGTATGGATAATCGAAAGTGTCGAAAACCGTGTAAAAAATCACAGTGAACATTTAAAAAAAAATGAATTTTTAAAACTGAAAATTAATATCGCGATTTCAAGGTATTGAGAAATAATATTTGTCACAACACTTTCAAAACTGATTGTTCCCTTTGTGGGTGATGTAAATGTAAATATATTTATCTTATTTCTTTTTTGCAGGGAAAAAGTGGAACAAATAGCGGCGGTGCTTTTTGGCAAAGCCAAAAGGATGAAATATATATTGATGAAGAGGCTATTGAAGGCAGTGGAGGCGGTCGAGGAGAGGTGAAGGACGACCTTGAATCAAGCGGTTCGGGTTTTGGGCCTGACGATGAAGATGGTGAATTGGGCTCAGGTGCTGTCGACAGTGAGTTGATGGTGTGGCTGTGTAGAATAGAATGCACTCTGCCACTTGTGCATGCCGCTTGCTTTTTATTGGGATTTTATCCGAAAGCGAAGCCCATTTCAAAATATTCAATATGGCCATCCTATGTGAAGCGTTTGAATTGACAGTATACGAGATTTCGCGATGTTTTATTTTAAATGTATATTTCCGAGGAAGAAATTGATCCTTGGGGTGACACTACTCATTCAGAACGTAGTGATATTGAAAGCGAAAAAATCGCGAATGCTGATCACATCGTAAAATGTGGCAGAATCATTGATGCAAATTGTAGTGATAAGGTTAACTTTGCTGCTTTCTGCTTGTGAATCAACTGTCAGTTTTAAATTTAATAATCTGAACATTTACACTTGATCTATTAGCAAAATAATGCTTTTTCTTAGATTTTTAATGACGTGCAATTTCCGTAATTGTAAACAACAAATATTTACAAAAATACGGAGCGCACAATACTGTATTATATGAGACGATTCGCATAGGATAGTTCACTGAAATGCTGAGTAGACGGTAAAATCCCAATAGTGGTTAAAAAAACAATGATAACAAATTTCAAAATACGCACGATTTCTAGACCATTATTAAAATGGTAGAGATATCAATTTTATTACCACGATTGTTTAAGATCTCAATTTTCGTGTTGATCTAAATTCTTTTTTTATCAAACAAGAATAGGTAGATAATTCGGTAAATACTGGGATTTAATTTCAACGCGAAATAATTTTTGCTCTTCTCCTTTCAAAATATATCAGGTGTGTTTGTTGTAAATAAATGCTTTAGTGCTTCAGTGCCAGGACAAACAAACAAACACACCTTATATTTATTACTTCATTGTTTTTATGTGATGTCTTCATAAATTTTGCATGGATGTACCCATTTAAAAATTAAGTAGGTACTAGAACAGCAATAAATCAACACAATGAAGAATACACTCTAAAAATCACATGTTTTACCTTTGGAAATTTTGCCTGTATTATATTTTATATGGCATGAAAATTCATTTTGAATTAAAATATAATTGAATCATTATTGGAGGACAGCTGTTAGTGTAATGGCACTAACTTTTAGTCCAAACTGTTTTCGTAATGTACGAATATCTTATTTAAAAAAAACTATTAGTTATATAAAATAAAAAAAAATGTCTGCATAGATAAATGTGTAAGAAATATTAATAAAACAAATATTAGTTGTGTTTTAACTTTTTATTCGTGAATTGTACAGAGGTAATCCCTGAAGACAAAAAAGTGGAAGATCCAAGAGAATCAATTGTAACAAAGAGTAGGCCAGTTGAAACACTTCCCAGTAAACCAGACACTGACGATTCGAGTGGTTCAGGAACCAGAACTGACGAGGCGACAGGAGATAACGACGTATACATCATGAATAAAAAACCAGAGGAACGGGCAACCTCTTTCTTTGCTCAGCCTGGTATTTTAGCAGGTAATTTATCCACAAATAAATAAAATCGCAATTTTGTCTGTAAGATAATACATACCTGAGAAACTATAATAAAAAAAAGGGGATATTAGTTTCAAGGCACAAGCTTTAATAAACTTCTCCTCGAGTTATAGCCATGTTAAGTGGCCACAGAGATTCCTTTACACTAACATTGTGATCAGGGAATACGTGGAAAAATCGAAGATTTTTTTCTCGAATATTTGTGATCACCATCAAAATTCATATTACTAATTATTGTTTTTTTATTTTAGCTGTAATTGGTGGAGCAGTCGTCGGATTGCTATGTGCAATTTTGGTAGTGATGTTTATAGTTTATCGTATGCGCAAAAAAGATGAAGGATCATACGCCCTTGATGAACCCAAAAGGTCGCCGACTGTCAACTCTTACGCAAAAAACTCGAATAGAGAATTCTACGCTTGAAATTAAATTGTGTGGAAGTGTTTAGTTATTTATCTTGCATTTAAATATACCTAAAAACACTCCATCTCTTAGTATTTATCTAAGAGAATTGATTTAGTCATGATTGACAAAAACAGAATCAAAAAAATCGCGGATATTTGAAATATATATATTGAATTTGTGAAAATGAAATTATTATAAACGATAAACAATCCATGTGCCACAGATAACCCCTTCTTGGAAAACGTGTGTTCAACCTTCATTTAAACATTTTTAATTGCTTGGGTTTAATAAATATTTGCCATTTGTACATATTTTGCATATCTATTAGTTATTTGAAATGATTATATCCGCGATTGAAATTGGATCTTTGAAGGTTTACACACCCAATTTTCTCGTAAAGCGTATGTCAAAGTCCGGGAATATAACTTAGCTTAGACGGTTGAACTTGATCATTGAAATAAGATTTGTATTCTTACCGAAATTTAAACATATTTCACAAAGGTGACTGCTTTAGTTATTTTTTTATATTGAATATATGTTTATTGTTATGACAGTAGAGTACGATTATTTGTAGTTATTGTCTGTAGAACATAACAGTCAATGTATTTAGCTACGAATCTTATTTAATATTCCGATTATTTTGTATATATTTACGTTTACCTGTTTTCATATCATATATTGTTAGTTTTATTTTTTCAATTTACGTACCAGTACGCTATATGTGCATTTATAAAATTTACTGGAATGTTTAGTTGATATCTTGTACAGAAATAATATCGATAAAGAACAAAGCTTGTGTTAAATAAGAAACAATATTATATTTATCAATAAAGATTTAAAGATCTACAAAGTAAAGCCGGATACTCATTATGGGGCGGTATTTGACAAAGTACAAAAATTATTAATGTGCATGAAAATGTACCTACAAGTCACTACACTACTGTGCGTCCAACCAAAGAGCGTCTCTTCAGAAGAGAATTGAAACCATAGGCGTAGGTGCATTACTTATTGTCTCTTCTATCACATTTCCCCCGCGCCGCACTTCGTAAAAATTGTCGTCGTTTGTGATTCATTCTTACATAAAATCACACAAATCTCGTCAACTACAAGCTCAGTCAATTACTCATGAATGAATCAGAACTCTACATTGATACAGCTGGATATTGCATGAGAAGCGCTTCAAGTTACCATTCTAAAATGTGAAAGTTTCTGAAATGTCACAACGTGACGAGCGTTTTTATATAATTTAACACGTTGTAGCTACAAATCGTTCGTTTTGGTATAGTACCGCTTCCCTAAATAAGGACCCTATGCACATTTTTTGGCAGACTTTCATTCCTCGGTCAAACATCACTACACTCCATCCGCAATCGGTAAACAGTTAATTTGCGACGAGTACTTGACGCCAAGTAATTATATCGCCGCGCTACACTAGTCGCCCGACAAACATGACAAACAGTCCTGTGACTAATAATCTCGCACTTTTTATAATAGATCCGGTCTTCATTGAGTGTATAATCAAAGCGTGTGCAAGTTTACTTGTACTACATTCTTGTATACTTCGCAAGTACCGTGTAATCAGTAGCTGGCTTGCTGTAATCGCACTCCAGTTTGCCAATTGGTTGAAAATGAGATTGGAAAAATTGCATGTGAAACACCTACATTCACTCGTTACTAAATAATTGCGAAGAATTAGTGACAGTAACATTACAGTATGATTTTATTGATGTTAATATAGAAAATTTTCTGTACTAAAACATTTCACCTTTGTATATATATAACCACAGTTTACTTCCATAAAGGGAATAGAAGTGGCTCACTGATTTCATATAAAAAGATATGTGTATATATATATTTATGTATATTACGTATTTTACAGGGATTTTTAAATTGTATTCACATAACTTTAACTGCGAGTTAAACTTTTGTTAAAGTGCGGAATGTTGAATCGTATTTTAAATTGAATTTAATGAGAAATTGCAATCGACATGTATCTTTGTTTGATCCACTAATTCGGGAAATTTTTTTTCTTTATTTTGTGGTGTGTCAGATTGCATTATTACCTTGGCCGCAAATTGAAAATGCGAGCGATTGAAAAATATGACACAGTTGGACAGTCCTTAAATTTAATTCGGTGTTAAATTTACATGATGATAACAGTTGCCTATCACACTGTTGTTGTTTTTTTTTATATTTTATTTGAAAAAAAGCACTTTTTCATGCGAGTATGAAAGAAAACTGTGTATACCACATAATATACATAAATATATATGTATAAATATACATATATATATAAAAAATAACGACACATACTAGGATAAACTAATAAATAAATCTCATAGGTGAGTTAATAAAATGACTTCCTTCAGACTGCATGTATATTTGCGCGACTGTGACTGTTGAATGATAACGAAAGAATGAGTGATTTTATATGGTAGAAATATTATAATCTTAAATGCGGATAATATGATAACATATTTAAATTATATAATATACATATTATAAGATGTGTTCTCAGAAACTATACAGCAAATGGAAAAATATATATATATATGAAATTTATATTTCCTACAAAGAGGAAATACGTAAGTTTGAAATGAAGATAGATTATCATTTTTACAAATCCAACTTCAATATTTGTATTTTGAGTTTTGAAACTGGATAAGTCGTAAGGAAATATAAATTTCGTAAAAAATATTTTTTTTACCCCAAAACGTTTGTTGTTGCGGTTCATGGAATACGATGTAGATGACATTTGGATATGTACATATCAGCTGATTGCATTTAAATATCTTACACTGTTATGAACTTCAAAATTGGTCGGTAAAAGCTTGTTTTAATGTTCAAAAAACCAGTTTTCCCGTTATTTATAAATCTTCCACTATATTTTACATTAAAACTGTTCAAGTTTTCGATTTCCTCATTTTAAAATAGCGAAATTAAACGTTGCTATTTGAAAGCCCGGGAAACAATTATTACCAATAGAAAAAGACGAGATATTTGGATAGTATTCACATTCTTTTGTCCTAAAATGATGAAGATTATCTTGTTTTTTCCATTTGTAATAACCGATTTGCTTTTTTCTAATAGCTGGCATTTTATTTATTATTAAGTGCTACACTACTTCTTACTTAGTACTTTACAATATATATTGTAAAACGCACTACATTCCTTTTTGCCTAATTTGGGTGAAATACAAGTTTTTCTTCGAATATTGATTTCCCTGAGATTTGCGCATCCGTTTCATAGAAAAAAGACGCACAGCAACAATACTTTTCTCCATTTAATTGTTGTCGGAGCCTGACAACGATATTTCACTTTATTATAACTAATATTAGACCCCAATATTCTACAATATAGCATTAATATTTATACTGTAGAGTCTAGATTACTTATTTTTGATATTTTAACGTATGTCTAGGTATAAGAGGTATATTTAGTTAGATATCATATCATTTTAAAAGTATTCAGTACAAATAATTGTTAGTTTTCAATTAAACAGTAAATAATTGTTTTAAAAATTATAATTCGACACACGAATTCCAAATTCGTTAATTTGCTGATCAGATCTGGTGTTGCGATTAAAAGCACATATTAAAAAGCAACTGCATTTTAAACAAATTATTGAGTCGCGTCGTTGAACATCAACTCTGCAGTACCACGCAACGCAATCCCGCGTAACTGCTTGAACTGAGGTTTCGTAGACGACCTACATTGTTGCAGTTGTTTATGCAGTGATTTTGTTTCCAATATTTACGCAATCTTGCAACGTGATGTAAGTGGTATTACAGATTTACGAACAGCAGTTTTGCAGCATCATCAACTTTGATATTTACAATTAATAAAAAACCGATACTCCAAATTATAAAAAAATAATTATTTATGTTTACATAAAAAACGAACTAAATGTCTCTTAGAAGAGAACAAACTGCCTACTTAATAACTTGCTGCTCATCCACTAGGAGAGGACTAGACAGTGTCAAAGCGACCTTGATCGAAGAAAAAAAAAATTGGTTGTCTGTAAAGTCGGTTTACGGACGATAGTTTTACGTGATAACGTCATAAAGAAACATTGGAATGCGTACAAGCTGACGCTTGGGCCGATCGTGCCTCTCTATCGCTTATACCGCGCTCTCGCAAGCACGCGCTCAGGCTCAGGCGGAACGTGACACTTTTTCGTGCGTGCAGCCGGTGTTTCATCAATTTATAAGACGTTATCACGTCAAAAATAATTTCAAGAATAAAGTTTAAACTGCCCTATTTGTGAAGTTCATAACAGTGAGGTTACAAAATCATTTCTGTCTGGATATGTACATATTTTACATTGGCAACCTATTATAAACTAGACTTATCCAATTTGACTGTCAATAATATTATATTATAATTTCCTTTGCTATTGATATTATGATCAATTTTATATATATAAAAAAAACAGTTGGAAAGTGTTTCTAAACACGCATTTTAACCTTCTTAAAAAATCATAAATAACCATATTCGCAATTGATTTAATATTGTAAGATTTAATCATATATTTGAATTTGTAAATATATATATATATTTTTTATCTAACACAAATATTTAGTAAACCGCACAGATAAAAAAAGTACGAGATAAAGCATGACGGCTTAATATTTCAATTTCAGCTTCTATTTTACGCATTATTTTATATTAAAATCAAATATGTTTAATATTTTTCAAGACATATTTGGAGGAAAAGAACTATATTATAAATTTAGAAACAGTATATTTTGAATAGAACGAAGAAGTGAAGTATGCCGAAGACAGTACCAGGAACTAAGATTGGCCTGAAATTTTTTTTTTTTTTTTTCAATAGACTCAGCCGTAACCACTTTCTATGTTAGTTTACATTAATAAAACGGTTTGAAAAGTGATTAAGTGTAAATAAATCCTTGAACCTTGTCCGTCGACGACGCCACTGAGAAAAACTTTGAAAGAGAACGACATAAAACGTTCCTCACCACTTAAAGAAATGCGCAAATTTAAGCACAAATCTAAACATCTTAGACTAGGCTGTTTTTTGGTAACGTGGGCACCTTACGTTTCATGTAGCATCACGGTATATGCAACTTACGTCAGCAGCACAAACTGTTTTGTTTTGTTTTTTACAGAACCTATAAATTCTAGATTAGTTCTTCTTTCGCAAGATTATCGATATCATGTCGAGTAAGAAAAACTCTCGACAAAAATTATAATAAATAATTGTTGTAGCGAAACTTATCAAAATGGCATCTTTAAGGTGAAAAATGTGTTTTCCAGCTTTATTCTGAAGGATGTCAGAACCGGGCTAAAATAAGGCAAAATGGTATATTAACAATTTTGTAGAATATAAAATGTCCTACAAAAAAGTCCGCGGTGTATAATTCATATTATTATATTCAATTTGTTTAGTCCGTTTAAAAATAAATTATTTTTTGGCGCAATATATTGCATATGCCGCGCCACTATAATGTAATGCCCAGTTACCAGTACAACCAGAAAATGGCCGTTATGTGAGGTAGAAACACTGCTTAGATCGAAATATATGTGCAGATGAACTCACGTTGTATAAGAAGTCCAAAAAACTAGATGCTATTTTTTAAACTCTTGAAGATTTCTAAAAATCAACCGAACAATAAATAAAACAAGAATAATATCGAAGGCAAAGGAAATAAATAATTTACAAATTTTTCAAAAGAAATTCAGATTTGTAGTGTAAAAAATGACAAAAATACATGTTTTGTGTTTTTGATTCCACGCACAGAACAAAATATCACTCACAATCGGTTGTTTTTAAATACATAAAAAAATTTTCATTTGTAATCAACTGGATATATCATAGACGCTTATGACCTGCGTTGTCAAGCGTCTACAATATCTATTTAACTGGATTTATCTTCTTCGTTTTGTTTCATTCGAAATAAGTAACCCTTAGTAAAAACATGTTTTTCTTTGCTGTTGAACAATTTCCTATAGAAATGTGTGGTATATTTGCCATCTACTGCCATTTACATAAAGATATTGTATAATGTTTATAGTAAGCATAACTTTTAGTGGTCAGAGGCATTGTAGATGATTGCAGTTTCGTATGATTGTTGTGCCATTTTGATAGACAGCGGCACAGGTACAGATAGGTTTCTTGAGGACACGGCAATTAAGATTTTTTTTAAAAGAACGTTTTATGCAGTTACAATGACTATTAGTTGGTTTCTTTTGTTGTGAGATGCAAATCAAAATGAAAGTAAACTGCTCTTGATGGAAATCTTCAAAAAGAAGAAGCCAACAAACAGCCAATATTTCCCTTTTTAACCAAACTCTGAGACATTTCTTAATTTGTCTCATATTCCTGTGTTATAACGACGGGTAAAACGCTATGCCATAATTGCTTTTTTCCGTGAGTGACCAATTTGAACCGGTGCCGAAATCTTTTTATATACCTACGCATTATGTTTCTGTTTTTTCTTTTTTTTATATATATTTTTCGCTTATAAAACTGATTTTTGCTCTTTAAGATGTCTACTATTTTTTTATGTAAAATTATTTTCATTCATTATGAATGAAAGTATAAAAATATTTTTATTTAACAATTTTTTTTTTCGATATTTATAAAATAATTTATGTCATAATTTAATGGAATTATGCGAAATGAATATAAGAATTAAACTAAATTGTATCTAAAACCAGTGACATTTTGATAAATAGAGAATTGAAGCTACAAAATGAACCCATAGAATAAAAATATTCAGCATCATCATGTAAGTATTTTTACACATAAGAAAGATAAAACTTTCTTGTATGAATTAAATGAGAAATATTTACGAATATCGCTGTATTGGTTGTCTATTTTCGTCCATATAACTTTTAGATGAGTGCAAATATAACATATACCGTTGGTTTCGTAATTACAATCAACGGTCAAACATAAATATGAAGATTACCAAAATACAGCATAAAATCGTACTGCAAAATATAAACAATTTTCTTTTATTTTTTCCATTAAATTCTCATTTTTAATGTCAGTTTGTAAAAAGAGAAAATTTTAATATTTGTAATTCACTTGTATTTTTCTCTTCCACTATTGTAGTTGTATATAGATATAAAATTTCTTGTTATTTATTAAAAATTGAGTTATTCTTTTTGTTTCATAAGAACGTATTTGTTGTTTTTTTTTAATTATCTATCCATAAATAGAAAAAAAATATTCAGACTCCGCTGAAGATGGAAATTCGCTGAAAAATCTCAATATTGCGTATTACATCGATATTTCAGTTTTTTTTGTAATATGTAATTAGATTAATCAGAAATCACAAAACGAATTAATTTCATTAAGGTGACTATTCACCAGCTGTGTTCAATATGCTCCCTTATTCACCCGCATAAGCCCTATATTACGAGCATTTGAGTATATATGTGCATACAAAGTGCTTGAAAAAATGCTGGAAATGTGTAATTTATTTAAAAAACCTTATTTTTTAATGGATACAATTTTAAGGATTAAAAAATGTGTTTTTTGAAATTTTTAAGCAACAAACCAAATATTGTGGTGCTTAATCACAGCTAATAAAAATAGCAATACAATGCATTTTGCGACCACGGTTTAAATTTTGACGATAACATTTTTTATAATCTTAGTGAACAGTCACCTTAAAATTTATTCCTATAGTATACAGTATACACTATTTCTTAATTCATCTACAAGAATTAAAAAAAAGGAAACTGATGTGCCTAATTGGATTTTGAGATACTTTTAAAACTATCAGTTGCTGTGTTACCTATTTCATAGTCACGGACTTAAAACGAGATTCTTCTTTTAGGGGTCTGAATGTTAAGTGGATGTAATGTTTTGTGTATTTAAAATTCCTTAAAAGGGATTTTTTTGTAGACCTAAAATGCAATCTAAAGCTGCCTGATATACATATGAAATTAAAAAATAATCCAGCCATATTCAATGTCGATTTATGATTGATTTATTGTATGACTATTGGTAAGTGATGACTAGAATTTGAACATTTCACCACTGTTGCTACAGTCGACCGTATTAAATGGATGAAAGTTCAGATTTTAGTAATAACTTAAAAATATGTCTCTAAAATTGCAACTTTTTTACTCAATCCGAAATGTTAATGTCATAATTTTATGTATAATTTCAATAGAAACCTGTTACACAAATTTACCACAATGTCTTAATTGAAATAGGTATTAATTTAAAATATTTTCAATAAAAATAACAACCAAGTAAATAAACCATTTCTATTTTAAATTATGTAGGCTCTAGCGAAAAAAATTTTTTTTTGACAAAGCGCAACACAATTGAAAGATCATCACGGTTTACCTACATCATTTTTAACCAACTTTAAAAAAAGGATTAACCGATTAGGAAAATTTCGACAGCATTTTGTTCAAAATGTTTACCATTTTGTACCATATACAGGTGAGTCAGACCACCCGTACCGGTTGTTTTTTTCGAAAACGGTTAGTCGTAGAAAGTTGTGTCAAAAATCTGTATTATAAAAGCCTTAATAAAGAATCAAACGGTGATATTTTTTTCCCCCGGAAAGGTCGGCTTCCCTATTAGTTTGCTCCAGAATGTTCAGAACTCCGAAATTTTAAATGGCACGCTAGGTCGAAAGTGGTTATTGTTGAAAAGATCTTTAAAAAATAAGCAAGTTTTGTAGAACATTTTTTTTTATTACTGCAACCCCTTTCAAGTAATATTCATTTGAAATTATTAAATTGAAATGTCATAATAACGAACTTAATTTTAAAAGTTGGCATTTAAAATCTAGTTACCTAATTAAACAATGTCACAAATGTTCAAACTGTCTTCCATTTACTTCTAAACAATGCTAAGCTCTTCTAGACATGCTCTAAGTACCTCTAAGTATTTTACGACAAAAAAAAACAATTGCAATTATTGAAAACTTATTGTAACATTGATTAATATTTTGGTATGCGTGCCTAAAATTTGCCGGAGGTATCTGGCATACCAGTTTTATTGCATGAACTGGATTCACATCAATCTTCTTCTAAATATATAAAAGGAAACCGTGACTGACTGACTGACTGATCTATCAACGCACAGCTCAAAGACGGATTAGGCTGAAATTTGGCACACAGATAGTTATTATGACGTAGGCATCCACTGAGAACGGATTTTTGACAATTCAACCCCTTAAAGGGTGTAACGGGGGTTCAAAATTTGCATGGAGAAATTATATAAAATAGGTGTATCAATTCGAAAATGCGCAAGATTGCTCCTGTCAACAAATAAGTAAACACGTGTTTCATGCTTTTTCAAAAACAACCCCTTCAGAGGGTGAAAAGGGGTAAATAGTCTTAAAATCACCATGGGTATCATTTTCAATGTTTGTCAGGACGTTTATCACGTGAATGTCATCAATTTTGAAATTTATTAGGGGGTCTACGTCGAGAAAGGAGTAACTATGCCAAATAATGGGAATCCATCTGTGTTTCGTCTCAATCGCGTGCGAAGCCGCGGGTAACGGCTAGTTAGATAAAGTGGTAAGTTAAATAATTTCATTTGGTGTAAATTTTTTTGCGGAACTACTTTTGCTTAATATAATTAGTCATAACTCTTAAACCTCTAATTCGAAATTTAGTATATGAAGTAGGGCTCTTCAGCTCAAAGGATAAGCTATTTTATATCGGGATTCGCACGTGTAAGGGTAGGTTTCACATACAAATAAAAGTATTTTTCATAAAAAATTCAACAAACGGCAACTGATTTCCGTAAAATTCAGCGCTACATGTTTTAGATTTCCATACATACGAACTGAGATTGAAAACTTGGCACACTTTGATAATAATTAATCAGTAATCCCCAGTGGATTTAGATGAAACTTTGAGAAATGAATTAAAATAATCTAATAGGTAGGTTTCACATACAAATAAAAGTATTTTTCATACAAAATTCAACAAACGGCAACTGATTTCCGTAAAATTCAGCGCTACATGTTTTAGATTTCCATACGTACGAACTGCGATTGAAAACTTGGCACACTTTGATAATAATTAATCAGTAATCCCCAGTGGATTTAGATGAAACTTTGAGAAATTAATTAAAATAATCTAGTAATTGTCTGTTTAATGACGATTAGACTTTTGGTGTAACATACTGTTTAAGCTACAGTATTCAAGTCAAAACTGACATTTATGGAAGCGAATCTGCGGTTAAAATTGACGCTCGTCGAAGTAGAGCGATGAGCAAGAACTATAAAATATACTAGTGGTCGAAATTCGACCGTAATTATTGAGGCTCTTATATGGATTTCTCCTGAATCGATTTTACCTGTGTTAATTCGTACACATCGCGATAAAACATATATTGTGCACTTCCCTTCATTAAAACGAAGAGAACGAAATATGTTTCATCACATTGTGTGCGAATTAACACACTCAAATCGGTACCACAATTTTTTCCTATATATGTATGATAAAGTGATCGAAGCCGCGGATATCAAGCTAGTCTAATACACTAATAGTGGCTTGTGTGAGTCGGAAAAAACACGAAAATGGTAAATATTTTGAGCCGGAATGAAACTAGCTCCCCCCCCCTCGTTTTCGAGGATGTTGAACACGATGGCGGCGTCAGAAAAAGTATATGCCTGTATATTATTGCGTTAAAACAAAAAAAAAATTGGAGACCAATTTTGCAACGTAAGTCGACGAAAAAATGGTGGCAATCTACAAATTCGAGCGAAGCCGGACTGGCCCGCTAGTATATAATAAATTAACTTCTATCTTCGCTTTTTTGAACGTCGATTAATGTCGATTTTGACGAAACCCCCGTCAAGTATAGCCAAATAAAAAGTATCCTCTATTTTCAAACCAAATCTTTATTCAATTAAAAAAACTACATTCAAATAGTAATCAAAATAATTTAAATATCGAAGTTTAGATTTCAAATTTGGGTGCGATTGTTGAGTATTATCAAAATCAGTCCAGCGATTTTCGAATTAAACCGATAAAGATTCGGGAACTTTATCGAAGACAGAATTTTAGCTTAGATCCTCCTGAAAACATGTTTTTTGCAATATTCGAATCGTTGAGAAACACTGGATTACAGGAATGCTGTATGATTGTATCCAGCTTTTAGATGCCGATAACTTGAACAAGCGGCGCTATTATAAATGAGATCAGTCAACAATAACAAAACAGTAACGCAACAGTTTATTGACGGACTGAAAGGCAATCAGACAACAATCTTTTATACACAAACGTACTATTTTTATGTATTAAATGTAGTTTTTTCAAGTGTTGCAAAGTACTTAATATCTTCATAAGACAGAAGATCAAAATTTCTTTAAAAACTATATTGCATATAAAACGAAGTTTCTAAATCTTTTTGTGAAAATATCGAATATAAATAATTCTTTTTTTCGTAAATACATCCCTGATAATCGTAGTTTTAAGTAACTAAAGTAAAAAAAATCAAAATAGTTATTGTATTCGGTTGTTTTCCAGTTTTGTTCCATAAAAACAAAAGATGGAGGATGAACAGTGAATTGCTTTCTTGCAAAACCTACATTACCGACTAATAAAACGAAACCATAAAGGTTACAGGTGTTAAGTGCAATAACAAGTACCTAATACGTTTCCAGGTGTGCTCGTGAAACCAACAGGTAAGGCTAGATAGATTATTGTGTTATTCAAGTTTAATAGTGGAAAGTGGATGCTAACAAAAAAAACAACGCAAATAATCGTATTTTTTAACTGTCGTGTTTTCAATTCAATATTTTTAAACGCGATTTTATTGACCTTATGAAAGAGGGTATACGCTTCAAATGTGTTTCCATCAAATTTATCATATAAGTACACTTATCTTCATTTATTTATTTAATGATAAATACTAGACAACGATACCTAAAAAACTCTAGTTTATGAACTTTGTGTAACCATTCAAGCGACGAAATAAAATTCAGGTGACAATATTCTTTATTATTATAAATTTTCTTAGTGTTATTATTTTTTCTTTTTTAATTGAAACCACCTACGTGTGATAAGTTGATGTTTACCTTCGTCTGTACCTCTTTTACCTTGGATCTTCAACTAGGTATACTTATAATGTGATAAATTGTTACGCATTTGTGATGAATTCGACAACTTAATAGATAAATATAAATTGTGTTATGATTTTATTTCATAATGGAATTCTTAAAACATAAACCCTTCATTAATTTCTAGAATTTAAAGAAGATTACATTAATTATCAGTAACTTTTGGTGACCTAAAAAAATCGAATTATATGAACTTGGGTTATTAAAAAATCATTTTTTTAATTTTTATCTTCGAAGCGCAACGCAGCTGTAGATAAGTGCTAGGAAAACCAACAGATGGGTTCTGTAGGATTTAAGATTGTTTTTAAACAGCGATGATTTTAAAAAAGATTAGTTTACATAGATATCGTCTATTTTTTTAGGGGAACCGCCAACAGTTTAATATCTGGATAATCTAGATAAGTATTATTCGGAACGCGATTTAATATTAATCCGCCAACATTTAATCATAGTCTAGGAAAATTAAACGTTATGTCATCGTAGAGTGGACTTTATGATTATATAATGTATTATCAATAATTGATAAGCAAAATTTAAAAATAGGTACCTCTAGTTGTCAGTATCATTAAATTGTAATATAACAATCGCATAATCTATGCAAAAGTATGAAATAAAAAATTGTGCGTATTGAATAACGCGTTTTAAATATTGTATACATAATAATTCTTTGGAGTGAACATTAAAGTGCGTAAATAATATCGACAGCGCCGGATTTAAGGCGGGGCAAATAGAAGGATGGCCCAAGGCCTCTACAAACTTACGTCATTGAAATTGTTGTTATGTAATACGTAACAAATTTAAGCAAATTAAAAAATAAATTAACAAAAACATTTTTTTTTTATATTTTGGATACACTTACTGAGTAGGGTTGTCAGAAGACTTGGATTTCCGGGAAAGTCCCAAAATTCTTCGGTTTGTCCCGTGTTCTAAAATTTGTCATCTGTCTGATTTTTAATAAATCTTAAGTTTTGAACTATATTCGTAGGTCCTACATAATATCGTAGAACGCCTGACAGATGTGAAACATACATTTAAGCGAATATTTAGTAACTAAATTTCACTGCGTAACTAAATTTTGCCCCGTCAACGAACGAAATTCTAGTGACTAAATATCACCCTTTAACTAATACAAAGTGTGTATATGTCGCCGGGATATTGTCAAACCCGTGATATTATAATTTCACTTAGTGAAATTATAATATCACGAATCTTTGTCAATCGTGATATTGTAATTTCACTAGTGAAATTACAAAATCACGGATTTGACAATATCCCGGCGACATATACAAGCGGTGAACGTGTCAAGTATACTATAGTCCAGGATGGCAAACCTATGGCCCACGGGTCAGACACGGATTTTTAAATGACCCACGTGTTTATTTCTATAAACCCATTTTTATATCATTAAAGAGAGAACAGTTAATAATACTAAAAAAAGACGGACAAGTAAGTGCGAGTAGAACTCGCACCCTGAGTGTTCCGTACCGTTATTTCATAAATATTAAATTTGTCATGCAATAATTCTGTATATAAAACCAGAAATTTATGATTTTCGGATTATTTTCTTTACTTGTGCTATGCAACCTTCTTTCGCACCAGACAAGATTCTAGGTTAACGGGAAACATTAAAAGTTTTGATAAATAAGTCAGTATAAAAATTTGCAATTCTAAAAATAAAAAATATAAATAAATCAAGTCACAGGGCGCCCGTGTGGCAGACGAGCATTCTACCACTGAACAACCACCATCGCTCTTAAAAACTTGCTGTTACACTGCATTACTAAGAGCTGTTACTGTTTTTCTGTAGACTTTCTAAATTTCAATTTTCAATTTTTTCAAGGCATACCCCTTTAAAAAAATGCGATTTTTGACGAAAACCAAAATGTTTAGGAACTTCGGCAAAATCATCATGCTTATAGAAAAAAACACGCTGAATCCAATAAGCACAAACAAGCGTCGGTATGTCTTTTGGTTTAGATGTTATTTGCGTTTATAATTTTCAGAAAATCATATAAAACCTCCGAATGGCTGTAGTTTCCAAACTAAAAGATATAGGTACATTGAATTCAGCGTATTTTTTTCTGTAAGTATTCTCAATTTCAAAGGTGTATTAAAGAATTCGATTTTTGCCATTTTTTCAAGGCATAGGTACCCCTTTAAAAAAAAGCGATTTTTGACGAAAACCGAAATCTTTCGGAATTTCGGCAAAATCACCATGCTTATAGAAAAAAACACGCTGAATCCAGCATGGTCGTCCAAAAGAAGTTTCCAACTAAAAAAAATAGTATTTAACCATCCCCACTTCTCAAAAATGTTCGCCATCACTGTTATAGAGTATAGTCGGATAACGCGCGCGCGTACACACAAGAGAGTCGAGAGCGGTGACATAGAGGGGGCATGACGGCATTGTACTGCCTAGCGCGCAGATAGATGTTTCACATAAGAAACACGGAATTGATTTTGATGAAATTTTGTACCTTATCGGTTCGTGATCAAACTTAAATTAAGATAGAATTTTTGTCAAAACTAGCATTATAATGAGCGAATAAGCAGATAAAAAACGATACCATTGACAAAAATAACGTGTGAATCCCCAGTTTGAGGACCGCTCTTTCAAAATACAGTTCGATTCATGACGTCTTCATAAAGAAAGAAAAGAAACCCATATCCATTTTGATGCAAGGACAGTCGCGGTCGTCTGTATGCACTAAATTATAAACAATTATATATTATATATAGTACATAGAACGTACCATTATATACCATACGTGTACATATTTACGTATGTGTCAAGTGTGTACAGACTGTTTAAAAAAAGTGCGAATTAAGACTCAATAAAAACAAATAAAATAGAAACTTTGTCCTTTAATTGCACATTTTTATCGAAATTTCAACTTATACATACGTTTTTGTCTGTCCGTTTGTTTTAGGTTATCCCAAAAAACTACTGAACCGATTTTGATCGCACTAGGTATATACTAGTATTTGTTATACAGCAGGGAAAATCTATACAGATAAATAAAATTGAAGTGTCTGTAACAGCCTTTTACTAAATGCATATGAAAGTATGAAAATTAAAGGGGAATTACTCCGATTTGTTAAACGAAATATTGTTTGTAATTTAACCCCAATTGTATCTCGATAACTACGACACTGCTTTTGGTAAAACAAGCTATAAAAGGTGAAAGGAATCATCATTTCAAATTACTTGTATACTCATCAACCAACGCGTTTAAGTCAGAGAAGAGGTTTTAGTGTTCCCCTGATCTGTTTACAGTCCGTTGCACTAGCCGTCGGTATATAATCACAAGTGCGTCCGAAAATAAGCTTAACTCTTATCCAGCGTCCTTTCAGGAGATATTTTAAAATATTACGTCAGAATGGTCAGAATAATAATTTAGTAGATAGGTACTAAACAAAACAACTAGTACGTTTATCTTCTCAAGCTGCAAATTGTATTCTCAAAATCTTCTTTGTTGGAAGGGTTTGCTTCAGCAATGTTTTACATTTTTCAAGACGTTTTAATATTGGGTACCGATAGGTGATTATTTTATATTATTGAAGAAACTTTTTCCAATAATTTTTATCTTTACGTTCCTGAATTTTGATAATATGGTTGCATCCAAGTAATTTTTCTTTTATTTGCAGCTGGTATTGAAACAAAATGCTACAGTTTGTGTGGTGGACCTTTACGGTCCTGTTCTTAACAAAATGTCTTCCGATTGGTGTTCTGGCTGATGAATCTACCACAAATGTACCCACAACCGACTTCATGGAAACAAAAGTATTATTCAATGAAAATGTGCCTTGTCCAAGAGATTGCATTTGTGCAACGTCTGGCGGAATGGCAAACTGTCGTACCTTAGAGTTAAAAACTCAAACGTTTGGAAAAAATATAAATCAAATTGTTGTTCATAATATTGATTCCTCACATCCGATAATCTTAGAGGCAAAAATGTTTAAAAAACTTGGACTTGAGAGTTTGATAAGTGTTCGAATAATTAATACTACAATTCAAAGTATAGATAAGACCGCATTCGATGGCCTGAAGTATTTAGAATCAGTTGAATTAATTAATAACAACCTCACTTGGATACACCCCGATCTATTCAGTCAAAATGTTGAATTGAATTCAATTAAACTAGATAACAATCCTATTGAAGTATTAGATAAACAACTATTAAACAATAATGTTGTTACGGAGCTGATAATTACAAATGGAAAAATAACAAGTTTGAATTCAGAAATGTTCTCGAAAATGTCAAATTTAAATTATATTAATTTATCTGGAAATAAAATACATGAAATAGACGAAAACACTTTCAAAGGTATTCCTATGCTAGATGAAATTGATTTGTCTAATAATGAGTTGAAAATATTCCCTCCGACACTTTTCGCCAATAATGAAGAACTATTTACTCTTCGATTGAATGGAAATCCATTGACAGTACTTCCGGAAATAAGGACAAAAGATTTAAAAACTTTGGAAGTCAGTGGATGTCGTATTGAAACTGTTTCGCAGTCGATGTTTTCTGGAGTATCTTCATTAGAAAAGTTACATTTGAATTCAAATGAAATAAAAAAAATCGAACCAGGCGCATTTAAAAAACTGATTGCACTTCAGTATATTGATCTTTCCGAAAATAAATTGACATCGCTTACGAAAAGCATGTTTTATGATAACATTGATTTAAATGGAATAAATTTAAGTCATAATCCAGGTTTGATTGAATTGCCGCTCGGAGGCTTTAACAGCATATTAGTGGAAGGTTTCACTTCGCTTAATAGTCTTGATTTATCTTATTGTGGATTGGAGCATATTGACAAGAATGCGTTTAGTTCCATGCCTTCGTTGACAAAGCTTTTATTAAATAACAACGCAATTAAAACGGTTCATGCTAAGGCTTTCAGCAATTTGAAATATTTACTACATCTCGATTTATCAAACAATCAAATAACAAAATTGGGCTCGGCAATTTTCGATAATAATAAACGTTTAGTGCAATTACAATTATCTGAAAATCCCTTAGAAACGGTGACGCTTCTTCTTTTCAAAAATACACCGAAACTTAACTCTCTAGACATACATTCCTGTAAACTCTCCAAATTATGGGAGATGCCGGAAAATACAGAGGGTTATTTGAAGTCTCTTAGTTTCCTCAATGCTTCAATGAACAATATTGTTTCAGTAAAACACGATGATGTGAAAATGCTCGTAAAACTCAAAACTATGGACATTACAGGAAATCCACTACACTGTAATAAAGATTTAAGAGACTTTATTGCTTGGTTAGGTGAACACGACGTTTCACCAGACAATCGGGATCCGACACACATGGAATATTACAGTGCCTCAGCAAATGTCGATTCCACAATGGAAACCGTAAACCGTTGGGAAAGTTTGGCGAAAAATCATTGCCCACCAATGACTGGGGATACTCCAGTTCCAAGCGGTGTTTTGCAGAATAATACTGAACACAGCTTAGATGTGAAATCTTGGGATAGTGTAGACGATGATCTTCCAGATAGGGACCCCGAAGACGGCGCTGAATATTTAGATGAAAATGAAGATGATAAAAGCGACAGTGATAGTTACGATGATAATTACGATGACGAAGACATAGATGACGATGATGACGACGATGAAGAAAATGAAACTGATAATAATAATTACAAAACTGTTGTACCCGATAACGATATTGAAGTAATGCCGGTTCAGCAAAATAATGACATTAAATTTTACAATTACATGAATGTTTCGGTCGTAGTCTTCTTGGCGGTAGTTGTACTAGCGATCATCTTACGACTCATCATCAAACGGCGCCGTGCTCAAACAATGAGATATAACAGCGTTATAATCAGTGCAATGTCTTCAAATAAGACGAAAAAGGATTGCGGATTGGTTTACAAACAATTATCTGAAGATTTAACAGGACCAGCTACCCCGGTATTTAATCGATTCAGTACACCTACCGTTCATAATACGTATAACAGCAGTCTTTATCATCATTCGCGTATTATGCCAGAAGCAGAAAATGTTTAAATAAATATTGTTTGATAAAGAGAATATTATTTTATATTAGAGAGAAAAAAATATATTGTTACAAAATTAATATTATATTAATAGAAATTTTAGAATTGACCAAAGGGGGGTATACGATTATTTTTTTCATTCGAAATAAGACTGTAAAATAGCTTATGAAATTTTGTGATCAACAATTTGAATAAAAATATAATCAACTAAGAGCAATAACGATAAACTTGTATTAATAAATTATTTAACTTTATATGTTCTTATTTGTCAATTATTAAGTTTGTAACATAAAATGTGTCAACAATGGTCACAATTATTATTAACATTATTAATGGTTTTTTACAGTCCACAAAATTATTTTTTTACAAGATGTCTAGTATTTGATTAAAATACAATAATTACGTACATGGGCGTAGCAATTGTTTAAAAAATAAATGTGACAAAAAGGAATTGTTACTAATTGTTACGCCAATTTTATTATTTTTAATGGGTAGTCGCTTCATTTACATTTCTAATAATGGCGGATAATTATTTCAGCTATTAATTTTATACATATACACCGTTAAATTTTGCGTATGTTTTCTAATTTCTTAATAAAAAATATCGACATAATTTTTAAATCGTAAGATACTAAATAATAGGTGAATAAATTATCCGTCTTAGATATAAGTAGATACATGAAAAATAACAATAATTTTATCATTAAAATAAATTTTACAGTTAAAAAAATAACAAATGAGTCATCTAATACTATTTTGTATATAAGTATTTTAGCAAGTAATGAAAATTGTACGGTGACTGAGAAAAATTTTAATTAAAATAACTTTTCGGGAATACTGCTTAATTTTTATTTTTTATTCACCTGTATTCACTATTTTTTCTTGTCCGGCTTCGTCCGGTTAGATTTCAGTTTGACAATGAAATAATCAAAAGCAAGGAATTTTTCAGATCACATCGATTTTCTATTCTCTCGCAATTTTACCCAGCATACATCAATTTAGCCCGAAGATTGCAAGCAAGATCTTCGATTTCACATTTTTACAAACTTTTTTTCTCATAGCGTAATAATACATAGGCCTTTGTTACTCGGGAAAAAGTAAGTTTTTAAAGAGAGAAAAAAAAAATTTAATCGGTTCAGTAACATGCAAGATTACTGACCCCAATCAAACAAACTTTTCCTCTAGTATTGTCCCATAACGTGATGTTCAAAGTCAACAATAACGATAACAATTAAAAGCAAGTCATTTCATTTGCTTTTTTATCTTCGTTATCATCGGTTGACTAGGGCTGGGTCGTTGTTAATACAGCAGTCAGACTTGCGTATTGCGCTCTGAAAGTCGAAGCTATATTATCATAATCTCTGTAACTCGAAGTGGCAACCTTTTTTCCAGTTATTTTTAACAGTGAAATCAGATTCAGTAGATCATATTCGACCCGAGAGGGTAGTTGATCGATGAGGGAAGGTTGTTTTCCCTAAAAATAACAAAATAGAAAATAGAATTGTAAAACCTACCTAAATTCTTTTGCCATATTATTTATTCATATTATCAAGAAAATCATTACTTTCGGGCTACGCAATGCAAACATTGGACTGCGTATTGCATTTTGTGAAATAAACTAATTCAGCAGTTTCTTCAAATCGAGTTTGTAATACATTTTCTCGAAAAATATCGCGAAATTTCTTTATGACTTTATGCATATTTTGCATATCCCTTCCGCCAGGCTGCGTCAGTTAACCTTGATTAATAATATTATCTTTATCACGTCTTGTATTTGTTTTGTTTTGTCAATTCAGTGTTAAACCGGCTTGTATTAAGTGAAACAGACTTTGTAACAGTCAATATGGTGCCCCGAAAAAGAATTTTGGATTTACTTCAAGTTATTTCAGGTGCTTCGTAAGTAGAAATGAAATATTCTCAAAAGAAAATTACAGTTAAATCTTTAAAATGCATCAATATTTTTGGCAATAAAAGTTTTGACCGTATATAAATTTTAATTACGATTAATATTATTATAATATAAACATGTCAAGTGTGTTGTTTTTGATAATGACGTCAGGTGTTAGGAAATGTTTACTGTAAACAGACATGTTAAGTGTTTTGCCTTCGTTTCAGGTGCAGCTGTCCTGCACACTCTAGTTATCAAAACCATTATGCTTATACAAGTAGTATTCCAAACGATGTTCCCAGGACAGAGTATGCTTTCGAAGTTAGTAAACATATGAAATTAAACAGTCGACTGCACCTCCATTGGAACTGTATTTCTCTCAATCTATTGTCGGCCGATTTCGGATCGGATGATATACAGATCCATTGTAGATGCGGCTTTACAGAACCCCACCAAACTTTCCCATATAGTCTGGAGTAGGCATATCCGTGGGAGAACAGGCCATTATATCGTGATAGTACATACATCGTCACCCCTACGCAGGGCCGGATTTACTCTAAATGCCGCTCTGGGGCAGCGTGAAAAATGCTGCCCCATTACCTAAATCCTACATAAAATGAAGTAAAGGTTCGGTATACAATTTTCAAAGAAAAAGATTCATTTATGAAAAAAATCTTTTTTTTACCAATGATATAATTAGACAAAAAACGTTCTTTCTCCTATTAAAAATCATAAAATGACAAACAAAATCATCAATTGCGAGATATTTTCAGAGGCGAACGCGTCTGACTGAAAAAAAAAAATATTTATAATTTCAACACGATCACACTTTCCGACGAATTTTCTGTAACGCAAAAAATTGTTTTCACACGTTTCAAATTTTGCCGCCCCTGAAAATTTGCTGCCTTGGGCACTAGCCCCTACTGCCCTTAGTGTAAATCCAGCGCTGTCCCTACGGCTTCACTTCTCGCATTTTCTAGGAGAAACTAGTGATTCCATCTCATATGGATACCAAAAGAAAACATATACATTATATATTATGTGTAAAATTTAATCAAAATTGTTAATAACGTTTTTGAGAAGAAATTATACACCCGATTTTAATACTGTTTTTAGGCCAGTTCTCCCACATTCGATTTTTACGAATGTAAAATTTGGGCAAAATCGATCCGGTGATTTGGACTGAAGGCGCGACCACAGACAGACAGACACTTTTTAAAAACCACGTCTATGCGTTCAGGGGTTTTGAAAATGTATAAATTCACCAAAATGAAAACTCAAAATTGATTTTTACACGATCACAAGAATTCCTCTATAATAATATACTTCGTATATGGGAA
Source organism: Xanthostigma xanthostigma (assembly GCA_963575645.1). Classification (NCBI taxonomy): domain Eukaryota; kingdom Metazoa; phylum Arthropoda; class Insecta; order Raphidioptera; family Raphidiidae; genus Xanthostigma; species Xanthostigma xanthostigma. The sequence continues at coordinate 12,853,023 of OY754476.1, read as the reverse complement.
AGTATTAAAATGAACGTATGCAATCAAATTCGAATAAGACTTAACATTAAAAAAATCAAAACTGATAAGCAATGCTTTTTTAGATGAATTGTTCTACGTTTCGGTATGGTCTAGGTGTAACACGAGAAGTAGGAATGGATTTAGCCAATATGAATGCCAAAAAAGTATGTTTAATGACCGATCAGAATATCGCAAAATTACAACCAGTGAAGACAACAATCGAATCACTTACAAAAAGTGGAATACATTTTGATATTTATGAAAATGTGCGAGTTGAACCGACAGAAACGAGTCTGAAAGATGCGATAAATTTCGCTAAAAAAGGCAAATTCGATGCATACGTAGCTGTTGGTGGTGGTTCGGTGCTTGATACTTGTAAGGCGGCTAATCTATATGCCTGTCATCCAGACGCCGAATTCTTAGATTTTGTTAATGCTCCTATAGGAAAGGGAAAATCTGTACAAGTTCCTGTTAAACCCCTTATTGCAGGTATTTATATATAATCTTTCCCATCAGGAGATAGTAATCGCTATATTTTTGTCCAACTTGATTTTGAAGTGAAAACTTCTTTAGCGGCGTTGTACACTTTTTTTGTAATGGGTAAAAAATGTTAAACTCGCGTCAGGGTCACGTGTCCTGATCGAAAATGCGTAAGACGAAAACTTTTATTTATACAATACAACGTTAGACATCTAGCGTTGAAATATCGTACATAAAAATGCAATCTATGATACAAACCATTTTGATCGAAAATTCGTAAGACGTTAATATTCAAGTTTTCACTTCTGCCGGAACTCCCGGAGTGCAAAGGAGTTTTTTTTTATAGAGAGCACCGAAAAGAGACCCTGAAAATAGTCTAGGCCCTGTATACACTTAATAGATTTACTAAATTTCTTATAAAAGAGATCTTTTCTAAATATTGAAGACTAGCGGTCCCGTCTGGTTTCACCCGGGTGTAAAAGAACGAATGGGGAAGGGAGGAACATGAGTACACACATTCATCTTAGTTTACCGAGATGAATGTTGTGTCCAAATTTCATGATGATCAGAGTCACCGTTCAAAAGTTTTTGTTGATAAAAAGCAGTATTTATACTTTTTTTAACTAATAATTTTTTTTTATTAAATAAAATTAAAATAAATTTAAATGTAGGTAAGCCTTAGAAGAAAGCAATGTAGAAAATAAAAAAAAAATAAAAATATTTTCGCCCAACTTGTGGCTCTAACCCACGACCCTCATATTGACAGTCGCATGCTCTACTGATTGAGCCATTCGGAGTTGTGTACTCACAAAGCTAATATGAGTATATTTAGTTAGTGCATTTCACCTGAATAGAAGCTTATTTTTTGAGATACATTTTGCAACATTTTTCATTAATGCTCCGCTCCTAATTGTCGTAGCGTGATTTTATATAGCCTATAGCCTTCCTCGATAAATGGGCTATCCAACAAATTATTTTTTTTCAATTTGAACCAGTAGTTCCTGAGATTAGCGCGTTCAAACAAACAAACTCTTCAGCTTTATATATTAGTATAGATATATTAACACTAGGGATGGGTTAAACAGTTGATCTGCAGGTAGAAAGAAAGCGTTCAAAAACGATTTAAAATAAAAATCCTAATTTAATAACTTTTCAGTTCCAACAACGTCAGGAACAGGAAGTGAGACGACAGGTGTCGCAATTTTTGATTACGAAACATTACATGCAAAAACAGCAGTTGCCAGTCCTGCAATTCGGCCAACATTGGGTCTTATTGATCCACTGCATACATTGTCACTTCCAGAAAAAGTTTCGGTCTATAGTGGATTTGATGTTTTTTGCCATGCACTGGAATCTTTCACAGCGATACCATATAACCAAAGAACTCCATGTCCAACCAATCCAAAGAATAGACCCGCTTATCAAGGACAGAATCCTGTATCAGATGTATGGGCCAAGCATGCCTTGCGTATCATTAAAGAATATTTTGAAAGAGCTGCATATCATCCTGATGATATTGAAGCTAGAGCTAATATGCATTTAGCGGCTACAATGGCTGGAGTTGGATTTGGTAATGCAGGAGTACATCTTTGCCATGGACTTTCATACCCAATATCCGGAAATGTACGCAAATTTCAGCCAAAAGATTACAGGTAAAGAAAAAATTGGAAAGAATAACCGTACAGGTCATTATCACAAATTTGCAATTCGTTTCAGTGATGATCATCCGATTATTCCGCACGGTTTATCGGTGGTAATGAGTGCGCCAGCTGTTTTCACATTTTTGGGTCCGACTTGCCCCGAGAGACATTTAGAAGCAGCTGAAATTTTAGGGCACGATATATCTAATGCAAAACGAGATGATGCTGGACCTATTTTAGCAGATGTCATGAGAAAATACATGAGTATAATGAAAGTTGAAAACGGTTTAACAGAATTAGGCTTTACAAAGGATGATGTTCCAAAACTAGTCAAAGGTGCTATGCCTCAAGAACGAATAAGGAAGATGGCCCCCATCGATCAAACTGAAGAAGACATAGCTACGCTTTTCGAAAATTCAATGACTGTATACTAAGTACTCTGTCAATCATGTTCATAGATTTCTTTCAAATTTGTCAGACCAACAGTATATTATGTTAAGAGTTATTAAGGTTTTGTTCTACAGAAATACAACGATTTTAGAATTGGTAAAACTGTGTTTATTTTTTACAGTTAAGCATCTCTACAAGACAATTTTTCACACAATGAAAGGTACATAACGTATATTATTTTGTACCCATTATTAAGTAGTTTTCTTATTAACTGTAAAATTTTCTTTATTTTTTTTTTCAGTCAACATGTTTGCTAACCAATAAATTTGATTTACATATATCTGAATATTGTGATTTGTTTGAAATTTGAAAATACATAGAATACTTTTGTGTAATAAAAAAATATATAGAAATCATATATACGATTAATAAAAAAGCATACTTCACAAAATTTAAATTATAATAAATAAATAGATTTGTGTGTACAGTATATTTCCACAATATAAAATTATATACATTCACATGATTTGTATTTTACAATTACATCACTAAATATTATAATAGTTCATTTATTTATACATTTACTCTACTCTGAGTGAATACATAGCATTTTTTTAAATATTCTTTGGTTTTAGAATGAATAAATTTGGTTCTATGGAAATTGAAATAATAACGCTTGACCTTGAAGACACAAAAACATGCCAGGGCCTATTTGATACATTTATAATACAAATCAGTTTTTTATACTTATATTTAAAAAAAGTCAGCTGAAATTTGAGACACTGACCTAAAAGTGGTAACTATTTCAATAATAATCATCAATTTATTAAAATTTTTATGGAAATAAATATATGAAAATGCATGCTCCATGGTTAAATTAAAATTATTTAGTTTTTTGTCTTATTTCTTGATATTTATTTATATTATTTGCTACCAGTTAGCGGTTCCAGGCCTATTTGTAAAATTATTGGAATGCAAGAATCTGTGATCACAGATTTTTATACAAAAAGATTGTTACTAATAAAATAAATAAAATGCTATGAATCGCCCTAAGAAAAATACCTGTCTCAAATTTCATTCTTGTTATAGCAAATAATTATATAGTTTGTGACGATCTATTTGAGGTACAATTTACATTACATTACAATTACTATAATTTTGGTGTAGGTAACAATTATTTTTTCTTACCTAATAATTAAACAATATAATACATCATACAGTACTTTTATGGCAGCTTTAAATGGACTACATTTGTTTAAAATATAAAAATCGATTTTCAACCAGTAAAAAATGTTTAAAGCCATTTATCGAAAATACTTTGCATGCATATATAACCTATATTTTTTACATTCTTTGATAAACAAAATTCTACCTAACCAACAGTATATAGAAATCAGTAATAAAAAATCTACTGTTCCGTTCTGTAAACAAAAAAAAAAAAAAATATGAACATCGTGCATCCGAAATGCTTGTTTACTAAGAAAAGTCGTATTAACTCTACAGTGACTAAAAAAATATAAATAAATACGCATATAAAACATTTTTGATATAATGTGGCCTTTTAAGGAAGATTGTTTTTATCGTTTAAATTTACATCTACTTAAACATAATTTGGTGGCATTTTTTGATTGGACGTACTCATTCATATTATTTCAAAATTAAATATACTACACAAAATTTATATAAAATTAACTTGTATATATTTCAAGTTATATTCAAAAAGATAAAAAAATGTAAAAAAAGAACCCAATGAGACATAAATCGATAATATTTTGGTCTACTTTCGTAAGTAGACAGATTATATGTAAAAGGTTCTAATCACAAATAAAGTTACATTGAAAAACATCAATACAAATATTTATGTATTAAAAATCGATTTCAACAAACAAATATAGTCAACATACCAATAGGTTATTCCGGCAGCATATGCACAAAGCTAATAGGAAACATTCCTCTACGGGTCGGTTCGTTTTCTATGCATCCCTCCATCCAGTGCTCGTCGTCAGTGTGTTCGTTAAGAACTAATATCACTTCACCTTCACCGAACGACAATTCGTCTTCATTGTCCGCTTCACAGTTGTATAATGCTCTGCATCTGCGAAGAGGAATTGTCCCGCCACCTCCACCTTCGCCAGGGCCCCGTCTGCTCGACCAAGTCTCTTGGGTGCCGGCCGACATTCCTTGAGCCATTCCTTGGATCAGGTTCATTTCTGCCATTCCGCCACTCTGTACGCAACATAAACATGGCTGCCAATGCCAATATGGTAATATCAGAAGAAAAAACACAAAACGAAACTATACTAGTACCGAAATAATATTGAAAGTAAAACAAAAGTAATTCAACAAACTGCTAATGTAATCTTTACAAAAGGGTAAATTAATACATACACAGAGAGCCCATAATTAGATTTCCTGTGTCAAGAAGTACTATGTGTGAATTTATGCCCCTGTGTTTAATGCTGAAATTTATGTTTACCATTTGTTTTTTGCGTGTTTCAATTGTTCATCAGAGTGTGTAAGATTAACACGGGTTAATAATAAATGCGTTAATTTATATATCAGTCTGGATAAAAATTAATTCGTAATTCTAATCAAAGTAATTCCTATATACAGGTGACCGGTAATTGCTCATACTCCTCTCTGGAGAAGAAACTATGACTAATTTGGAATGATTTAACCTCTATCCACTTGGGGGTCGGAAATGCGTCATTTTCGATAAAATCTACTTAAGTTTTCTTTTTACAAAAATCCGAATGTTGGGACTTAAAAATAAAAAATCTCACTTTTTGGGCTGCATTTTTCCATGATCTGATAGCTTACTAATTGGTCAATCTTCCTAAAGCTCAAAACCACGAAATTTACTACTAATATCAGAGATATGACTTATCTTAGATACAAGTATTTGAAATACAGATACAAGATACAAAATACGTATTTTCATCTTGTATCTGAAATACTTTTTTAATCTCGCATTTTGTATCTTGTATTTAAAATACATTATTTGGTAACTTAGTATTTTGTAAATACTAAGATACTTTTCCTATTTACCTATGCATTTTTTACGTTGCGGCATCATAAAGACAAAACTGAACGAACACTAAAATTTTAATTTATCAACCTATAAAAAGATTGTATCTACAGTCTACCACAATATAATAAGATATAATAAGATAATATAATATTTTCTTACATTTATAATAACATTATTATATTTAATTACAAAACTACATTTTACGGCTATTTGTCGCGGATTAGTTAAGAATTTTCATTGTTGAAGGAGATCGCCGAAAGGAAGCCGAAAAGTTGAATTAATGAATGTATGTAATAACTTAATAAGCTAAATAAACCGTAAGTTTTACTTAAGAATAATAAAAATATGTTTTCAAAAAGTATCTTATTTAAAAAAAGTATTTATAAGATACGTATTTTGTGTTTAGTATTTCAAATACCATTTCCAAAAGTATCTTGTATCTGATATCTCAAATACTTTACTTAGAAGTATCTTTAACTTGTATTTCAGATACTTTCTATGAGGTATCTTGTACATCTCTGACTAATATTATAAAGAGGTAAAGTTTGAATTTAGGACGTAATCTCCGAAACTACTCATCCGATTTAAAAAAAAATTCACCAATATTTAGAATGGACCTTGAGGTGGACATAGACTATATTATATTGTCGTGTTAAAATAAAAGCGCTTCTCGTGGAGATAAATTTTGCAACGTAAGTCGACGAAAAAACGGTGGCAATCTACAAATTCGGACGAAGCCAGACCGGGCCACTAGTAAATTATAATGAAAAGCATATTAAGTTGTTTTGTCATTTATCGTAAATCAAAGAACCCTCCTTTAGCGGCACGCAGTCGGGTAACTAAAAAGGACAATTTTTCATTAAGACGCCTGTTCACACATTTTTCTGTAATTTCATTACGAATTCAAATAATAACAAAAAAAAGCAAGAATGAAATTGATATTCATTTTCTTTAAATTTTAGACATGCACATAAATTTTAATTTATAAAAATTACATACTAAAAATCAAATTCAGAAAAAAAAACGTAGCAACAGTTATGCGAACCCAAGTTTATTTTTTGCACAATTAGCATTACGCGTGCAAAAATAAAAACATTTGAAAATTCAAACAAATGCCCGATTTTGCTAAAATTATCCCACAAGTGGATGTCATCAGAAGAAAATGGTAAGGCCACAGAACTAATCAAAGACTAAAATGAACTTATTAAACTCAAAGACAAAGTAAAACACATTAAAAATATAATGGACAAGACATGCTAAGCATGCTTTATTTGACATCACATTAGATTCACACAATTTTACCGTGGTCAGAATATCTGTCTCTTCTGCATAACTCTCCAACTGTAACCTTTCCTTTCTCTGTAAATTAAGAATTATTCAACAATTTAAACATATTTTTTGAGAGTGTATTTATTCTCTCAACTACAATAAAAAAAAGTATTATTTTAGCAAAACGAGCATACAATAATCTACATTAAACTGTGTCATCAATGGTACAATGAAACTTGGGTAATTTAGTATTTTTTTTGGCGTTTTTTCAATATCACTGTAATTTTACGACAAAATGACGTCGATTCTTAATTAATATAATATGACCCGTATTTTATTAATACATTAATAAATGCACTGAGTTTGCGTATTTTTATGAATATGAAGGAAGAAAAATGAGGGCGCGAAATCAGAATCGTGGGCGCCAATTAATTCGGCTACAGCACTGGTGATAACTGCAATAGTGCGTAACGATATGTCGTACCACTGTGTTCGAAAAAAAATTTTACACAAATAAATATCTGAAGAAACTCCATGTTTATTGTTCGGTATTGTACGTTTTTTAACTCCTCTGATGGGCTGATTAAAACTATACGCATTATATCACTTATACAACATATCTTTGAAATTACTAACCTTTCTAGGAGGAGGAACAGGATTGTGAATGTTTGCAACACTGTCTAATTCCGAAGTCATTGAAGATATGCTTTCATTTGACCGGCCATTAGACAGTCGTCCTGATGAACTCGGTGCAGGCGGTGGTGGATTTATTGGCCTTTTGACAATATTACTTGCTTTTTCAGCCCCTTGTTTGATATCTACAAATATATGATTGCTCTCAATATAGCAAACGATTTTTATTTTATTTTTTCATGCTCATCAATTTAAAGCCTGCATAATAATAAAATGAAATTACTTAACAAAAATATTAGTAAAATAGCAAATCTGAACAAATTAAAAAAAAAAAATGGTTATGGTACCAAAAAATGTCGATAGCTGAAATTTGTTAGAAAAAAAAATGATAAAAGGAAAAAGAACTATTTCACCGTTAAGTTCTAAAATGCAAACTAGCTTACAACACCAGATAGAAGTAAATAAACAGCTACAATATAAACAAAATACACAAAACACAGCACCTAAATGTTGCGTGGATTTATTTGAAGCAGAATCACTGGAAGGTGATCTCTTATGTAGACACAATGTATGATAAGCAGGTACCAAGGGATCTGAAGTAGTACGGCCATGACAACTACTCGCTGGAGCCAAAGATTCAGCCGGAGCTCGACCATGACTCGCCGGAAGCGTACCATACAAAGTTGCCCCGGGAGGCATGGGTGCCGCTCGTTTTTTCAGACTTCCGTGTACATTCACTGCCAAATTATTATATCCACTCCATTTATACAGAATTATTTTCAGCAAAAGACAAAGGAAACCTCAATACTAAGTACCGATATTTCTCAAAGATACAGAAAAACACCATAGTTGAGATTACATAGAAATTTTGAAAGCAATATAATAAATACACCTCCCATACTACAGTTCTTTAAACAGCCTACATTAGCAATGACCTAATTATTTTAAAAACAAACCTACAATAATTAAAAGCATAAATATCTAGAAATATTCGATCAAGATTATTTTTTCTATGATTTATACCGGTGAACAAAAGTAATAAATCCATTTTTTTTCACTACTTTTATCCCTTTCAGTATTATTTATTTTATTAGATTATTTCACGCTAGAGTACAAAAAAAAACAAGATCCAGTATCAATAAAAACAAAATTTTGATGTCAATGTAATCAAAAGTAGATCATACCTATGACTGGCTTTCGTGTTTGAGGAGGCGGAGGAGGTGGCATTTGTCTGTTCCCACTATTAGGGCTCGACCCTGATTGCAGACTATCACAAGTAGATGATCTTGACCTTAATGTAACAGGTGAATCTCCACCTGTATAACTAGGTGGTCTGGATCGGTTCTTTTTCTCTGGAGTAAGTGAGCCATTCTGAAAAACAAAATTTAAATTGTAATCCAATTTCTCTTCTTCTCTCTCTTTTTCTCAATTTTAAAACTTACTCTATCCTCAACAATCGTTTCATCTTCTGAAAAATCTGTAGATCCATCATCATGTGATAAATTCCAATCTATATTTATGTTGTCAAACGAACTTTTTTGTCTTTGTAGGGCACTATTCAACTGTAATTTAAAAAAATATGTTATATGAATATTATGTTCGGAGAGTATGAAAATATATTTTTGTAGTGTAATTTTAAGCCTTAAAACATCTTCTTACCAAATCCACACATATATGGTGGCCGAGTTCGGTAGCAATATCCAAAGCAGTTTTATCATCTGCATTACGTAATTCTGTGTTAGCACCACTACGCAGCAGTAATTTCATACACTCACTGCGATCATGCAAAGCGCATAAATGAAGTGCAGTATTCCCGCCACCTTGTCTCACATTGGTAATTTTATCTAATCCTTGAGATGGCATGTTTTGAACCAGAAAGTCAACTAATGCTAACGAATCACCCATTTCACGAACAACAGCTAAATGTAATGCTGTTTCACCACAATCCTAAGAAAGATGATATTATAAAACAACGAGTTTAAATAACACTTCCAAATTTCACACATATATAAATATATATTTACCGAACTAGGTAAAGAAGCACTAAGATCGACTTTTTCAGCAAATGCTTGAAGAAGTTGTTGCAAGTCTTTATTATTAACAGCATGTTCTAAATCGCATAGAAGATCACGTTCATCCTCACAAGTTCGTAAAACGAATCTTCGGTCAACATACTTGGCACGAATATATTCATATCTAGCTTCCCTTTAAAATGATTATCAAAAGTTTTATTGTAAAAAAAAATATTCCAAATAGCATATACTACAAAACCGCCGAACATCACTAATACCATTTAGGCGTAACCTACGATCTTATTGTCCAATGAATCAATTGCTCATTTCAATTAGCCAATCAGAGTCTTTAAAAGCGTAGAATACATCTACGCAAAAGCGACGTTAGGCGGTTTTACAACAACAATTCATTAACTTACATTGAACTGGAAGGTTGTAATTTCATGCCATAATCAAGAGTCGCTTCCATAACCTCATTAAAAGCTTGATTTGTCATAAAACGTGCTAATAACAACTGACTAGTACAGACATTATCCAAAGTAAGTGACTGAATGCGAGATATATGTACACCCATATCACGGTGAATCCCCGAACATTCTATACACACAATAATACCGAAATTTGTTGAAAGCCATGTTGCGTCTAAAATAAATTACACATAATATTAAAACACTATGTAAGGGTTACAACGTACTATACCAGACACAATAATAGTTAATCTATTTCTATGCTTTCCAAAACTTACCATTTTGTGAATTGCAGTCGCAGCAACGATCATTTCCTGGCAAACGTTGCACATATCTTATAATTGCTTGCTGAAGTTCTAATAAACTAGCATTTTCACCGCCTCCTGTCGTGCCACCTCCATCTCCATGGATGGTCTTCTTCATAGACATGTCCTTACAATTAACTAATACTGACATCCAAGCTCTTTGATCATTTTCGTCTTCAGCTTGAAAATGGTATGTGCGATTATCTAAAACAAACATAGTTCGTGTTATAACTACAGTGTCCTAGTTAGAGTCTAGGGCCTAGGGCAAGATGTAAAACATGTTTATATTACGAGTCGCGTTATTTCGGTTTCCAAGGATTACGCCCCAAGTGCGAACCCTTATCATCAGGTTCTCTAACTACTGTAACTATGCACTGACTAATAAAGTCAAAATTTAAAAATATTCACTTGACATAACAATGGAAAAGAATCGCATTCGAGACACAAAAAAAATGGTTTTATTTTTTTATTTATTTTTCTATAGATCAACATTTTATAAAACTACCAATATAAATGCCCGAAAATATTAAGTCGAAAATTTGGAAAAATATCAGAAATATAAATAGTTGGTAAAGATAATAGAAAAATTATAGCGATTGTCAGATAAAATTTTTATTTGTTTTTTAAATTTTGCGTAAAATAAGTAATTAGAAATGGCAATAGTGCACGTCGTTCATTAATGATTCATTCAACATGAACGATTCCCTCTAGCAAGCCAGTAATGAACGACTCCATTTATTTAAAAAAAGTTTCTTCTATTTTATGCGTCAACTTTTCCTTTGATGTAATGTGAAACTTCAGATGAAGTATGAACATATTATGTATACCTACTAATTTTAATAAATAATTCGATTTAATAAAATAAAGCTTACATGACACTAGATCAAAGCCACGTTTATCTTCTGGAACGGGTTTAATTTGGCAGGTTAACAGATTAACCCTGGTTGGAGGTTTTGTTTCATCGGCGTGACAAATATCTAAAAAACCTTCAGCTAAAACTCTGCATTTGCGTTTTTGCCATACGCGCCGCATCTTTCCTTCAGACTTTTTCAGTAAATGGCCACTTCGAGTAACACCTAAATTACGATCTCCTTGCAACTGATGCAATGAATAGCCACCATCTTTGTCTCTTCCGCTTACGCACTGAAAATTATAATCATTCAAAAATAATGCGGAAAAAAAAGTATACGTGAGATAATGAAGAATGATGACATTTTAAAACGTTATTAGCTTTGCCTTCATTTTATTCCTTATATTATCCTTTCTAATGTGAACTTCAATGATATCGTAGACAGGAAAATTTACCTCTTTATCGATCCCTGGTGCGCTCCTGAGCAACATTCTAAGATCAGTCAGTCTACGCCTTTCTTCATCTTGTTTTTGACGAATTTTTTGAAGATTTACGCTAAGATCAGCTACATAACTACCGAAATGTTCTATTGTTTTTAAGCCATCTTGGAAATAGCTAAAATTAAATATTTATGTGTGAAAAAATTAATTTTAAATCAATATATAACAGAACCTCCAGTCAGAAACCTCCAAAACTCGAAAAAACGTTTTGATCCCTTTCCTTCAAGCCCCAAAGCCTCCATTACTCAAAATCTCAACCCTCTATACATCGAAATAATCCATGAGCCCCTACAAGTCAATTCGGTACCTACATTTTTTCCCTCCATAACTCCAAAAAATAAATTGAACCTCTGTATCTCGAACATAACAACTCAAAATTAGTTAGAATGAATCTTACTCAACAAGTCGAATATATCCTTACAAAATGCACCTAAGTCGAAAACTTTATAACTCGAATTTTTCGGCGTCTCCTTTAAAGTTCGACTTACAGTGCTTCTACTGTAAATAAAAATTAAATGCTGTTCGTTGGTAAACGCATCACTTGAGAATGGCTGGACCGATTTAGCTAATTGTTTTTTTTTTTTAATATTTGTGATAGTCCGAAATAAAGGTTTTTAGGGAAAGAAAAATTGGAAAAGTTTCCCGGAAAAGTGTTGCAATACGGTGGAGCCTTGTGGTGGCTGCTGTGTTTCGTCTTAATCGTGTGCGAAGCCGCGGGTAATATTTATAAATATAATATATTTATTATTTCCGGCTTATATTATAAGCCGGATCAGATCGCTAGTTATATGTATAATAAAAATCAATAGACTTACTTTGTCTGAGCATGATAATATTCGACAAGATGCTGTAGTAGTTCAATCCCCTTTTTGGTTTTTATTTCATTGAATTTAATCAGGTACTAAAAATGTTTCGAAATTGTCAATTTAATTAATAACACAAATTTTACTGTAAATGTTTTTAAAACGTATGACAGCTAAATATTTAAAGTCACTCTGATCTCCGAACAGAACAAATAAGATTCTATATTTTATTAGAACAGTCGGTAAAATTACCTCGCACATTTGCAATTGAAATAACCGTCTTTCTTTTTCCATTTCATCAGCAATTTCTGCACTCGTTACTTCAGTTCTAATAAGACCAGCTTCTTTGGCTTGCTGTTTCTTTTCTTTTTCAATTTTAACGTATTTTGACTCATAATCTTTCCAAGCTTTATCAAACGGTCTCTTAAGGTCACCTTTTACACCTCTTAAATCCCCTTTTAATAAACTGTCCAAAGGGAACATTACTATATTATTGATATTTTGCATCTACAATGTATAATAATTATGATTAGCAATATATCATTACGCTATCTTCCTTATTAGTACTTAATATAATTTTATTTTAATTTTGGAATTTGTCTCCCTCACTCTTTGAAATTTGATTCATATAAAAATATGAAATTTTAAAAACTTACAAGTGTTTTCATCAGGGCGGATAATTCTTTAGTAACTACAGCAAATTTTAAAAAAGCAGCACCAATGTCAGGTTCCTGATCTTTGCTCAATGCGTTATTTCCGAGCTTTTCTAAGGCGCGAGCAAGGTACATTTCATTATCTACATGTGCTACAAATAAGACAACAACATTTAATTGTTAACTAATTCGATTTGCATAAAATACGACTGAAAATACACTTACAATTTCCAGAATTGTGGATAGCTTTGATTGCTTTTTTCATTTTGGTAAGACCATCTCGATCAAAATCGAGTGTCTGTAAATTCAATATAAAATTCGATAAATTACTTTAAAGTTTGTATAACATTCATTAGGATTTGTCTCGAACGACTTTACAAAAATAAATAAACAATGCCACCTGTAATGATGGCCTTGGAATTTTCGAAATTTTGTATACAATTGATATTAAATGACTTATATTGTCAATAAAAAAAATCGCTAATAAATATACATAAGTACATAAAAATATTTCAACAGAAACATTATAGGTCAGCTGATGATATCATTGGCAAAATGTGTAACGATTAAAAAAATAATAAAAATGCCTCAAATTACACACCTCTTCCAATGAGGTGATTGTATGGCGACATTGTGGCATACGAGATACAAATGTTGAAGTCGTCGGGGAATTATAATCCTCTCTGGTTTCTTCGACAAATTCATTGACACGGATAAGACCAGGCATCATGTATAGGGTTGTTGGATGTCAAAAGAATGTCACAAGTCTCACACAGAAAATAATCTACATTTAGCTTTGGTATGTGTTATTGTGTTGTATTTGACACATCTAAAAACTGCCTAAACAAACTGATACACAGACTTTGAAAAACAATAAACACAAAACGTCCCGACACAATTATCGCGTTATAGATTCCATTTCTGACAGATGGTTTCAGTTTTATGTACCGTGCATTATATGTGTTCTTAATTAATTTTATCTGAAGCCCGGGGCTACAACAACGAAGTAGACTTACTTATACCACAATATCACTTCTGAACGCTTGTTTCCATCTTCTTTTGTGCCAGATGCATGCACTCTTAACGTCCTACTTCAACACTACTGCAGTTTTTGAATTTATGAAAACTACCTAAAACAAGACAAAAATATTGAACGCCTGTAAAGTTGAACAAAGAGAGTAAAATGATCAAAACGTGGCCTTGGGTTCGAAAGCATTGCACATTTTTGTGATATCTAAGGGAATACAGGTACCTTAACGTAGCTATACTTGAATAAAAAATATACACCCACTACTTAAAAGAAGATAAGCAAATCAAAGCGTGAGCAGCGTCGGTCTGGCCTCAGGGAGTACCGGGAGTTTTCCCGGTGGGCTGTCGGTCCTCTGTGAACCGGTCCGGATCTTTTTTTCTTAGTTACATGGTCACGTAGAGGCGTGATGAGTTAATTTACTTCATGTCGAACAATTGTTTGACAATTTTCCTGATAACTTTTTGGGTTCCAGACCGACCCTGAATCAATAGTTCCGTATCTGTTTGCATTCAGTAGAAGATTCTTGTTTTTGACGTGATAACGTCTTATAAATTGATGAAACACCGGCTGCATGCACGAAAAAGTGTCACGTTCCGAAATGTGTCACGTTCCGCCTGACCTTCGAGCGGAATACGTTATCACGTAAAACTATCGTCCGTAAACCGACTTTACAGACAACCAATTTTTTTTTAACAATAATTTCTATTTTAGACATTTCTTTAATTTATTTGTTAAGAAATTAAAAAAAGAACAGAAAATCCTAAATAATTGCAATAGATATATCATCCGAGATAATATTATGGTGGGTAATAGACGTTAGATTGGATTTTTTCATAGCCTATGGCACTCTAAACATTGAGACGAATCTAACGACACATCATTTATCAAAATCGGTCCACTAATTTGGTATTTAAGAAAAAACATCTATATCCATAAGATCTAAGTTGCACTTTCTAATAGCACACGCCTGGCATGCGTGACAGCACGCGCTCTTTACGGCACTCCGCGACGTATCAGCTCCTGAGCAGGCGGCGTAAGATTGTGCGTGCGCCGTGCATAGCTCTTCTGTATGGTGTTACGGTGTATAGGCCGCTGGATTGCGCATAGAGTTGTTGCAGCTGCCGAAGTGTTCGCGTGACTCGCAGTGCCCGCATCTTTGTTACACATCGGATTTCTCATGTCCACTCATGTGCATTACACGGCTCTAGCTACGTTGTTGAACCTGTAGTTTCGTATACATTTTGTGGATCGCTGTGTAGAAAGTGTTCTCAAAAAGCTGAGTTAAGGTTCGTTCTAATTCTAATGGTGTCTGTTTTTGAGACATTTCTTTTCATAAATACTTTAATTATATAATTTTCTGCACTCTGAACCAGTGCCTGCTAGTCATAGTCATTTAAAATGTAAACTATTGGGGAATATCAATAACTTACTGTTTATTGTTTAAAACAATTATTACTTTGGCTCCATGGGCCCCAAGATCGCCATAAACAATAGAGTGGAGTTACACCGAAGTGTAATGGGATCGCAAATGTACTCAACACCGATTTTTTCGTATTGCCGTTCTCTGGTATTGCCACAATTTGTCAGTAAAAATATTTCTTTTTGAAGACATCACAGTTTAAATTCCGTTTCATCTTCGATTCAGTTTACGTCTTGTTAATGCTGAATTAATCAGCGAAACCTGTTTTTTTCCTAATTTCAACTGAAGTGCAACCAAAAATAAGTATATACATATTTCCGAGCTTATTAAAATTATTTTTGATAAACTTTTTAGAACAAATCATTTCTCATGCGAGTGATTTAAATTTAAAATAATAATGTGCTTAATGAATTCTTGGACCTTTTTGTTTTATTGTGAAATTGTATGAGAAATGACTGAAACAGCTAAAGGTAACGTGTTAATGTTTGTCTTGTGACTTTTATCTGGGTTAATTTTTGTATTGATTAGATACTTTTAATAACAGATTCGATTGTTACTGATATTGGCGCTATTTGGACAAGACTTTTTGATCACAGGCCATTTTTACATGGCGAAATACAATTTATGCTAAAAGAATTTCAGGTAAGTTTTTCTTTTTATTACCATTATTTTTAAGAACATAACCTTAATAAAATCTCCGCCCTTTTTAAAATGACAGTCAGCTGTTTGTCAAACTACAATTATTTGGGTTATTGTATATTCAATAATATATCGTTATACTAATATGTGTGCTTTATATTACAATTAAGTTTGTTGTTTTAATAGTAAAATGTCAGTGGCGATGTTTTGTATTAAGTCAGTAATTGATACTTTATAACGCAATTTTTAGGAGAGGAGATTAGACAGTGAAGTTGAAAGATTATTCAACATATTAGAGCACAGTACTGATATAAAAGACACACAGGTTGATCGTATGGAACAGAGAGTGTCTGCTAATTTACCAGTTTTGCAAACAAATATAGACGAAGCTTTGAATATATGTTGCGAAATTAATCTACAAGAAGAACAGTATAAATCTGTAGGTGCTTCATTTTAAATTTTTCGTAACTACAGAATGATCAATAAATACACCCTATATAATTTCTTTGACAAGAGCCACCGAATGTTTTGTACTTGTATTAACGATAGGTTAACTATTTTAGTGTGCTTTTTGTACACTTTGAAGCGATATTGTTTTTCTGTCTTCAGATCTTAAAGCATAAAATATAATTGAACTTTTGTTAGTAATTATTCTGTAACAAAACATTTCTATATTTTTACTAGTAAAAAAGAAATATTTGAATGAAACTAATTTTATTGCAGAATAAAACTTTGGTGGAAAATCGAGTTGCTCGAAAAAAAGAATGGGAAGTATTCATTGAGGATATGACTCATAAGTGTACAAGAGTTGATAATACATTCGAAGAGAAAGAAGAAGAACTGCAAGAGTTTTATTCTGATTTAGAGAGAAAATTGCATATCAATAAATAACATTTACGGTTGAAAAATGATTCGTCAACCAATAAGTGATCCATCGATTCAAATAAAACCATCAAAAAAATTATTAAACTATATTAAAAAAATAAAATTTTCGACAAGTATGCCTCAACAAGTTAAAAACGTAATCAAAGCAAATAAAAATTCAATAGAAAGTAATATATCTTCAGATACAGAAAGGCAGCCGATGTTCAATAACAAAAACCACAAGTTTTTAACATCTGTTGAGTCACTGTTAAAAGATTGTTCAGAGGATTTTATAAAAATAACCTCAAATTTAGAAGACTCTGAAGATACTCTTACTGGACCATTCCTAGATATTAGAAGTTTAAAATGGATTAATAATGAAATCATAAAACAACGCGAAAAAGGAGAGCGCATTTATTTTCACGAGTTGTTAGAAGGAAGTAAAATTTTGTTACCGGAAAATAAAGTAACTGAGCGTGATCCGGAACTTGATGCGCGTTGTGAAAATTTGAGGAATCAACAAAAGAATCGTGAATACAAAGCAATTACTAAAAATGTAGATAACACTAGAATAAGACATCCTGAGGACACCATTGCATTTCAAAGTAAGTAAAAAATAGATGTCCTTCAGAATAATAAATCCAGTTAAAACCGCTTCAAGTCTATTGTTTTATGGTACTGATTTAAAAAAAATTAATTGTCTTTTCAGTGAAAGAAATGAACAAACAACTCATAGCAGTCTTCCAATTCGTATTGTCAGTGCTGGCTGGTTTTGCTTTCGGATTTACCGGAATAGAGTATATTGTTGATAATTTGGACTATGGCTTCAGGTTATTGTTGGGCATAATGTGTGCTTTGGTGATAGCACTGGCTGAGATTTATTTCTTAGCAATAAAATTGAGTGACTACGTAGTTCCAGAAATTCCCGCCGGTGTTCCACCTGCAAGCAAAACAAAATTGCATCAAGAGTAAAATGTATAATTAATAATCACTTGAAACTATTAAATTACGTTTTTTTGTATTAATCTCAATAAAATGGTTCACATACTTTGTTGGTAAATTACTATAATTTTGTTTTTATTTCAAATTGCAGTCAACCCTTTCTAAATTGGAAACCTTGTCAAAAAATTTGATTTCACAATGACCTTAGATTTTGATCATATAATTTACAGTTTTTATAAATGCAAGAACAGTCTAATGTTGCTGTCAAACCTTGCCATTTAAAACAGATCTGCTGCAAAAATAATAACTATGTCTAAACTAGCATTTACACGCAGACTCTCGCGTTAATGTCGGTTTAAAAAAAAATTGGTTGTCTGTAAAGTCGGTTTACGGACGATAGTTTTACGTGATAACGTATTCCGCTCGAATATCATATTTAATAATACATAACCTAAATTTTAGTAGCTGTCAAACTATATTTTTATCGACTCTCTATCGCTTATACTGCGCTCTCGCTTGCACGCACAGGGTCAGGCGGAACGTTATACTTTTTCGTTCGTGCAGCTGGTGTTTCATCAATTTATAAGACGTTATCACGTCAAAAATCGGATAAAAATTATCCTTTAAATTTGTGTCCTAATTATTTCATCAAAATTAGTACAGTCATTTTTGAGTGACGCTAATATAATAGACAGACAAGAAAATTGGGAAAGCGTTATCTCTCATCTCGATATCATAGATTTAGAGCAGTGATTCCCAAAGTGGTCTATATCGACCCCCAGGGATCGACGACAACTTCCAAGGAGTCCATGTCAGCGGGAAAAAAAATTGGGGGTCCATGAAATGAAAATGGGGGTCAACGATAGTGAATCTCCTAACAAAAAATGAAACAAACTGGACATCGTTAACCGAAGAGATTTAAGATTAAATCTAACTAAATTGATGCCAAATGTTGAAAATTTATTATTAAAGCATCAGGTTCATCCCTCACACTAAAAGCATTTATTTTTTGCTTAGTTATTTTATGTAACAGAAAGTAAATTTTAATTTGATTCGTTTAATTTAAATCTAATTAATAAATGTATAAAACTAAACATTTCACACTACATTTCACTACCGTTATAAATTTAAAACTTTCATAGTGAGTAGCACTATACCGGTTGTCAAAAATACATTTGAAATTAATTAATTTGCAAAAAATCAATATCAGATAAGCAGGGGGTCTACCCAAAACCGAAAAACATGGCAAGTGGTCTAGGAGACAAAACAGTTTGGGGACCTCTGATTTAGAAGATCCCGTTTCTGTTATATATATAATACTAGCCGCTGCCCGCGACTCCGCACGCGATTGAGATGAAACACGGTAGCGGCCATAGTAGTGGAACTGTTGGCTCCTCCATGTTTCAGTCTTGCCTTGCGGGGCTGTGTCTCGCTCAGCAGTGACAACAGTAGTAGAGCCTTCGGCTCCACCGTATTACAATAACACTTTAAAACTGTATGAAAAAAACTACATGCATAGTTATGCATGTAGTTTTTTTTAATAGACAAGCAGCAACTAAGGTCTATGCGTTGAAATATAATTTTAAAAGTACCTACTACTATCCACTAGGTCGCCCAGTGATCGAAATTCGACCGTATTTCATTAAATTTTTAAGTTTGAACGTTATTGAGGTTCTTTTGTCATTATATGGATTTGCCTTGAATCGATTTTACCTGTTTTAGTTCATAAACATCGTGATGAAACATATATTGTGCACTTCTCATTAAAACGAAAAGAACGATGTATGTTTCATCACAATGTGTGCGAATTAACACACTCAAATCAGTGCCACAACTTTTTCCCGTATTTATAGGTATATGAGTAGCGGTCCCGCCCGGTTTCACCCCGGTGTAAAAGAACGAATGGAGGGGGGAAAGGACATGAGTACGCACATTCATCTTAGTTTACCGAGATGAATGTTGTGTCCAAATTTCATGATGATCGGAGTTACCGTTCAATAGTTTTTGTCGAACGGACAAATTTTGAGTTACATTTTGCAACATTTTTCATCGATGCTCCGCTCCTATTGGTCGTAGCGTGATATTATATAGCCTATAGCCTTTCTCGATAAATGGGCTATCCAACAAAAAAAATTTAATTCGAACCAGTAGTTCCTGAGATTAGCGCGTTCAACCAACCAAATAACCAAACTCTTCAGCAATAGATGCAGTAATTGACTGATGGTATTACCGTATTCTAAAGTTGAATGTTTCATTAGCCATTTACAGCTGTGTTTTTTTAATGTCGTTTACCCTAAATATCTCGTCTTTCAATTCATAATAAATTTATTATGGTCTAAAAATAATAGTTAATTATAACGATTATAAAAAACAAAAACAAATTGACGTTATCATTGAGGGTTATACTTAACAGACATCTAAGTATATTTATAAATAAAAACAAAGTATATAATAATAGTCATACAAGCAATCGAAGTTAATGGCATCAGCATTGCAGTTGTCAAGCGTCTACAATCTCTCTCGACAGAGCAATCGGCCGATTTAAAACTTATTAAACGCGCATAGCTCTTTTAGTTTAGAAGATATATAGTTATTGAAATTTTTAACATTTTAAATCTTCATAACTTCTAAAATTAAAGAGATACGGACTTGCGCTTTACTTTTTTTTATGACATGTTTGTATAATATGTTTGTATTGTTTAACATATACAGGGTGTCCCATTAAGAATGGGACATAGAACAACCGCAGATTCTCCAATTCAAAATAAAACGATCAAGCGAAATATGCTTAGATAAAATGTTACTCGTTTCCGAAATACGGGGTGTTGAAAAATTATTAATGTCCATAATTTTTTTAATACACCGTATAATTTTACTCAAATCGGCACACTTGTTAAATATCATAAAATGCACCTAACAATAAAAAAATTAGTTCAGTACGCTCTACCAGTGGCGTACGGCAGGAGTAAGTAATGCGTGTACCCCTTTTAAATGTTACGCCGCTGTCTAAATTTTAATTTTGACTATAATTTTAATTTTTTTGATATTTTCTAGGTCAATAATGTACACTTGTTAGTTTGTTGTAAAGTCATTGGTTTTCGAGATATTCGCAGTTAAAGATAGATAGACATGTACTTTTTATTTGTATTATTATTAATAATATTCATTTTTACAATTTTGTCTTAAAAAAACTGCGAATATCTCGAAAACCAATGACTTTACAACAAACTAACAAGTGTACATTATTGACTTAGAAAATATCAAAAAAATTAAAATTATAGTCAAAATTAAAATTTAGACAGCGGCGTAACATTTAGAAGGGGTACAAGCATTACTGACTCCTGCCGTACGCCACTGGTAGAGCGAGTAACATTTTATCTAAGCATATTTCGCTTAATCGTTTTATTTTGAATTGGAGAATCTGCGGTTGTTCTATGTCCCATTCTTAATGGGACATCCTGTATATCAAATAATTCTTTTTATATTTTCGCGCGTTTTGCAAATCTGAGTTTTTTGACGCGGATTTCTAGACCAAAAGGGACTATTGGTTGGTTTTTCATTTAACACCTTTATCATTACTATTCGATAGTCCGATGGGCCGATACGTACAGGGACGTATTTGCTACATAACGAAAAGGACATTTACTTGGGGCGAAAAATCACCACGATGGTCGGCCGTGGGCTTTTAATGCCGCTTCGCTCAATCCATGCGCAATCAGTAAACGTCACCCTATATTTCTTCTTACTTTTTATTTTTTAAATATCTGAGATGCAATGTTTAAAAATAGAAACGAATGGGGGCAAGGGCGTAGATATGGGGGTAAAGGGGGTAATTACCCCCTTCCAGGACTATAATAATAAAAAATAAAACTGAAAATAGATTGACACCTTCTTGTATTCTTGTTTGATGTTAGTAAAACTTACAAAAAAAATTGATTTTTTTGCTTTACCCTCCCCAAAAACAAAAAAATATCCACGCCCTTGAATGGGGGGCGGCAACTTTTACTATGCTCCTGCATATGATAACTGCGTAAGTGTATAGATTTGTCTTTTATTGATCTTATATTTTTGAATTTATTACGTAAATATTCTGAGGCAATCAGATAAAAAGACGTAAATTTTACAAAAAAAAAAAATTAATTGTGTGTCAGATACTAAAGCCAATGACACTCATCTATCTTTGTTTCCCGGAAATGTCTTCCGGTCTTGTGTACACATTGTAAAAAAGAGATAAAACATATTGAAAATTTATAAAAACGATTTATTTATTTTGTGATTATTTTTATCATCATTGCGAAAGAATACGTATTTTTTATATGATTAATTACATTTTTAAAAGAAAGTTATCGATGTTAATATTATAATTAAAACAAACTACATGTTCAACAAATGAGTACAACATATTTTATATTATCATTAATGTAAA
This sequence comes from Xanthostigma xanthostigma, assembly GCA_963575645.1. Classification (NCBI taxonomy): domain Eukaryota; kingdom Metazoa; phylum Arthropoda; class Insecta; order Raphidioptera; family Raphidiidae; genus Xanthostigma; species Xanthostigma xanthostigma. The sequence goes on along the minus strand of OY754476.1, from coordinate 12,830,669 downwards.
ATATCTGAGAATATTAATTTATGTACTGAACCTTAAAGCGAGCAAAACCATTCAAACCGCACAAAGATGCAAACAGTTGTGACATTTAAATAGATAAGGACATTTCATAAAATGTGTCCTTTGTGCTGCAATCGATTATGATAATCTCTTTTAGGTACCACGGTTTTTCCCATAACTAAAAATGTAAAATTATGTTGTGAAGTGTTATCGCTTGGTTTATCAGCAGAAATATCAATTATTATTATTCATTTACACATCATATATTTAAACTACGTCTTTAAAATGATTTTCGTAATTTATTTTGTGAATAGAACGACTGAATTTTACCGAGGGCAAATATTGCTTTAGATTTTATTTTTAATTCATTATTATTTTGCAGATTTTAAATTGAATATTCGAATATCCGTACTATCTGCCGTATTTGATGCAGACAAATATTAATTTATATATTGTTTATATAACAAAACGGAAATATGGACCTGTATTGTTAACAAAAGTCACGTCAAAGTCATAGGCATATACAGTTGCCATCAAGTGTTCTGAAGAACAGCAGTTCTCAAACTACGAACCATGTTTCTAAAAGTAACCCACGAACCCGTCCCACAGATCACATTATTTTAGGAACTTCTTAATTCTTAAACACGTTCTATTGACTTAAACCGGGGCCTTCATAATCTGAGACGGGTCCCTTAAGGCCGCTGCACACGAAGCTGGAAACACTGCTTGGACTCGGTACGAGGCTGGAAATGCCGTTACTGCGGGCTCGCCTGTTAGCTCACAAGATAGATAGATTTCAAAATTAAAACAGGGGCTATTTCTCTTGATAGGTCCTCTGCTTGCTCTGAGCAAGAACCAATCAGGAAACAGTATCTTGTCACGTGGGAGACATGTTTTTTTATTTTACCTTTTAGATTTTTTAAAAATATTTATTTATATCTCAGACACAGCATGAAATAGATCAAAAAACATAATATACAATTTATATATATTATATTTAAATATCTCAAAATCCATGCGTCATTTTGGTTTTCACTCGGTTAAAAACAGATTGTTGCAGAATACAAAACAGTACTGCCAGAAAAACGGATCTGTTTGAAAATGTACCAATAAAATGTTTTAAAAACGCTGGTATAAAACGTACCTAGAAAAACAAAAGACTCTTCACTGTTTCCGGTTGAAATATGTATTATTGTCTTATGTCCTCATTGTTAAATACTAATGCAAAAACAAATCACACGCTCTCAAACTCTAGTTTCCTTATTGCTCTTTCCAAAGATGTTTTGTGTTTTATCATGAAATTAGTAAAATCAAGAGTTGTTTTTACGGCGAACATCAAATATTTCGGATTGCGTGACATAATATTTTTATATCGATTATATGCCAATAATAATTAAAACATTTACAATTGATGATACGATAGAATCGACTAAGCTATACACCTGTTTAGTGTTCCTCCTACGCAATTAATTAACTTTCCGATTATATTTTCGGTTGTATTTAAAAAAAAAAATAGTATGTATAATGTATATTGTATATATATCTTGAAATATAAAGAAGTAGTTGTAAGGATTCTCTTATAATTGGTTTAGCACTTTGTAGGGAGAAACAAACAACAATTAATTAGTTCTTGTGACGAACTATTGTTTGTGTCGTCTATGCTAGGGATGCCGAAAGTTGAGACCCATTTTAGAGACGATATAACCAAATTTAAATTTTATTCGTCACAATTTATCGGGAACAATTAAGGCCTGTGTCGAAACGGTTTTTTTCACTTTCTGTTTTTCAGTCTGGCAATTTTTGGACGTTGTATACAGCCGCAAAAGCATAATGTAACCAAGGGCGTAGATATGGGGGGTACAGGGGGTAATTTAAAAATTATCAATTTACTTGCGATTTTCATTATTTATATCTAAAGGACCCCGTACAAAATTGGATTCTCAGTTAAATTGAACGAAAATTGTTTTATTTTATATAGTTTAAATGTCACTAAGAAAAAGTGTCCATGGGCGCATAGCCTAAAAACCAATAGATTTTTAGCTACAGATATGTTAAGCGAGATTTTAGATATATAGGGATATCCATTGAATTCACAAACCTATTCCATGTTCAACTTTTGTGCTTTTTTTAGAAATAGAAAAATAGTCGAAAACTAGGCAATACTGGAAGGTGTCACCCTGTATAAAATAATAATGTCATATTCGAATTCAGCGCACTCGAAAACATATTTCTAGAGCTTAGGATTTTTTAATATTGTGAATTCAGGGGATATCGCTAAACATACCTATCTGTAGCTAAAAATCTATTGGTTTTTAGGCTATGCGTCCATGGACACTTTTTCTTAGTGACCTTTAAACTATAAAATAAAACCATTTTTGGTCAATTTAACCGAGAACCAAATCCCATAAGGTTTGTGCGGGGTTCTTTCATGTACTATGGTATTATTTTTACTCCACACTGAATTGAAATTAATCTGGAGCAACGGAAATAAACAATCAAAACGTTGCATTTTCCTCTCTGAGTGGCGGAGCAATTTCCTTTATCTCTCCATATAGAGTTCCAAGAATATAGGTGACTTGAATGATATGTATAGAGACGTTAAGGTAGTACGAGCGCCAAGGCAACTTTAAACAAAAGGCTTGATTTTTTTAATATTTTGGTGGATGGATTATATGTTTTCATTGATTTCTCCAAAACTAGTCGGTGAAAATAAAAAAAAAACTATTTAAATTAAAGTTAAAACCTTAATAAATTATTGAAAACAAAAAAAAACCCATTGTGTCCGATTAATTAAAAAGATATTTAATCATTTAATTAAATATCTTTTTAATTAGTCGGACACAACGGCTTTTTTTTTGTTTTCAATAAAACCCCCTAAAATTTTTATAATTAGTTTAGACTTAGTCCAACTTCATATAAAAAAAAATCAATTATCAAGCCTTTTATTTAAAATTGCCTTGGTGCTCGTACTACCTTAAGCGGCTGGCCAATAATTTAAAGCATAGGATTATATAAGAAAATTTAAAAAATGGTCAAGTGCGAGTGTAACTCGTACATCGTAGGTTTCGTACAATTAAAGGCCGCTGTACACGAGGCTGGAAACTCTGCTAGAAACACTGCTTGGATCTCTGCTGGCCGGCAGGCTGGGTACGAGGCAGGAAATGACGTCACTGCGGACTCGCCTGCTAGTTTTAAAATTAGAACAGGGGCTATTTTTCTTGCTAGGTCCTCTGCTTTCTCTGAGCAAGAACCAATCAGGAAACAGTATCTTGTCGCGTAGGCGACATGAATAAACGCCCACAAAACCAACATGGCGTCATTCTGCTCAGAGTCAGACAACAGACACGTTTTGCTCTGTGTTTATATTTGAACTGTCGCTGCACACGCACCAGATCTATCCACAAAACAGGCTTGAAAAGACGTCTCGTGCGAAGCGAGCACATAAAAGCAATTAAGAAAACCAGCACTAGCCAAAATAACACAAATTAGTAGTCATTTCTCCATCCGTTTTATTAAGATCATTTTTCCGGAAAGCTATATTAAGGCCGCTACACACGAAGCTGGTTTGCCGCTAGATTTGGCTACTAGGTTTCAAGCATGCTGTGGGTTTCGTGATGGCTTTTATATTTTCGCTTCACACGATACTTCTTTTGTAGATGGGTTTGGTGCGCGCGCAGTGACAGTTCAAATGTTGTCAGAAGTGAACGTTTATTGTCTCTGAACAGAACACAAACTAAGACACCATGTTTGTTTTGTCATCCACGTGATAAGATACTGTTTCCTGATAACTTTTTTCTCAATACAAGCAGACAAACAAGCACGAAAAATAGCTTAGTTCTAATTCATGTGATCACGAACACGAGCCCGCAGTTACGTCATTTCCATCTTCGCAGCCAGCGCGCCAGCCAGCACACGTCCCAGCAGTGATTCTAGGGGCAAAACCAGCCTTGACCTCGTGTGCAGCGGTCTTATTATGCAGTAGGTACACGTGTTAGAGATAGCACTCTATTATTGCTATAATCTTGGCTAGACTAATATCGTTAACCTGTAACCAGAGTCCGTTTATAAACACTTGACCGTGTGAACAAAATATTTCAATTAATCAACACAGTGCAATTAAGATTACCAACCTATATTAAATTTCATTATTAATTTGAACTTATCTTTACAGGTTTTTAGTTACGCCTGTGAACTTGCTGTATTTGTTTAGTTTAAAGCGGGTAATTGAAATTATCATTTGTTTTTTATTATACCTTTTTTTTAAATTCTCTTTTTACTTTTACTTGATATCCATTCGTAAATTTGTTTTATTGTGAGCAATCTTAGGTATTTAATCTGGAGTAAACTTTTTGTTAATAATAAAATTCAAATTTTATAATATTCTATATCAATTACAATTTTTAGAAAGTAAACAAAAACGCCAGTCAAACGATAATAATAGTACAATAAAACAAATTTATAATCTGTTGTTTCAAAATCTGCATGTTTGCTGACGTAAGGTATTTCAATGTCTCAGTCATATCATCATAATAAAATAAAAGAGATGGAAAGTGGAAACATATAAATATAAAATGTAAAATTGATGACTTCAAAATATCCGTGCATAATGTGCATAAAACTATCTACTTATTGCACGGAATTTTGCATCAAGGGCTATAAATGGCTAACACTATAGCTACTTTATAGTATGTCTACAATCTATATGTTGATTATGTTCGTAAATTAGTGACCCGGTCCGGCTTCGCCCGGATTTATAGATTACCTATTAAACTAGACATATTATACTGCATCGAACTTTTTGGAGTTTACTCATTAAGAAACGATTTTGAGTTATAAGGCCCGGTACGGAAATTTTATGAGTAGTAAAATCAATTGGTGATGCGTTACACTCGACCGCTTCAAGTGCGGCGTGACGCTCGTCCGCTTCAAAAGAGACAAACATATATATCTGTAGGATTTAACGTGCGAAAAAATGAGATGGAATACGAAAGAGACAAACATATATATATCTGTTGAATTTAACGTGCGAAAGAATGAGATGGAATACATTACACAGCGTATCTTAAGAGTAAACTCCAGTCGTGCGTCGGAGCTGACACACACTTTTTTTATAGAATAATAGCGGACCCGGTAGGCAGACGGTCATTTATGAATGAAATGATCATTATTTATAATAAGTCATGAATATAAAAAAAAATATTGAATTAAAATATAGAGAGGTGCTGTGAAGCTGAAAATTTGGGATGGTATGTTTTTATGTGAGAATAAAAAAAATCTTGTTGGAAAATTAAAAAAAAATATTCTGGATCTAGACAACAGCGCCATCTACCAGGTTCAACTATAGCAAAGAACAATCCAGGTGATCCCATAAGTGTAAAAAAATCATCAAAATCGGTCTAGCCGTTTAGAAGGAGAAGAGCGCCGGAATTTTATATATATAAAGAAGATATACGCATATTAAAGCTGAGTATATAAATGAATATATCTTCTTTATATTATATAGCGGTCCGGCCCGGTTTCACCCGGGTGCAAAAGAACGAAGAGGGGAGGGGGAGGAACATGAGTACGCACAATCAGCTTAGTTTACCGAGATGAATGTTGTGTCCAGATTTCATGATGATCGGAGTTACCGTTCAAAAGTTTTTGTCGGACGGACAAATTTTGAGTTACATTTTGCAACATTTTTCATTGATGCTCCGCTCCTATTGGTAGTAGCGTGATAGCCTATAGCCTTCTTATATAAATAGGCTATCAGACAAAAAAAAATAGATTAGCGCGTTCAACCAAACAAACAAACAAACTCTTCAGCTTATATATTAGTATATAGATAAAATTCCGGAGTGCGTGTGTTCCTAATTCTTCCCCTCCTAAACGGCTTGACGGATTATGATGATTTTTTTTTGTATTTTTGGGATCACCTGGATGGTTTTTTGCTATAGTTGAACCCGGTAGGTGGCTCTGTTGTTGAGATCCAAATTTTTTTTACAATTTTCCGACCAGATTTTTTTTAAATTTTTTTTTCTTCTATATCTCTGACACTAATAGGTATACAGGGTTGCGGATGGTCGAAATCAATTCAGCTTGACATTTTCTATAGGTTCGGTTAAAATCAAACGAGCGAAAAAGCGCTTAGTGTAATAAAAAGTTGCAGATTTGCAAAATGCAGGAAAACATGAACAATTGTCTAATATTTGATATATTTTTATTGTTGAGCTAATTGTTAGTTACGACTGAATTGATTGCAATAATAATTTATAGTTAATTAATATTCTGTATAGGATATACAATATTATATCCACGGACGAAGTAACAAAAGATTTGTAACAAAGTCGCGCGTTGTCTACCCACGCTAAGGCTAACGCTACAGACATACTGGACTTGGTATTAATTTTGTCATCATACAGACAGCAGAGTTACACATGGTACAATTTTATTACATACTAGCGGTCCCGCCCGGTTTCACCCGGATGCAAAAGAACGAATGGGGAAGGGAGGGACATAAGTACGCACATTCATCTTAGTTTACCGAGATGAATGTTGTGTCCAGATTTCATGATGATCGGAGTTACCGTTCAAAAATTTTTGTCGGACGGACAAATTTTGAGTTACATTTTAAAATCGGTCAAACCGTTCCGGAGGAGCTCGATAACAAACATTGAGACACGAGATTTTTATATATAAAGATTACGCACAATATAATTTATATATTATGTAAGGTATGTTCCAATTAACAAATCAAACCATCAATGACAATAAAAAACTAGTTAGAAAATAGAATGAGGTAATCATGAGAGACAATGATAAAACATAATGTATGTTTCAAGGATAAAAATATATATTATTGTAACAAAACTGACAAAACTGTTCTTTGCTGGTGGTTAAAAACTGACTGCCTGACTGCCCTGATTGCTCGGTAGCTCTGTTTATATAAGTTCTTTAGCCGCATTCTGAAACATTCTTCGGCATTCTAGAAGCTTCGGCATTTTTCTATGCGGTTTCAACAACAATGCGAGTATTGTTGTCTACGCGGCTCCGAAAACAATGCATTGCCGCCGCCTCCAGTGGCGTTCCGTTACATTATACAGGATGACATAGAACAAACTACATTGCATAGCACCACGGCGCGATAGAGGAGCAAAAAACAATTTAAAAAATTCCTATACACTAATGTCCGATCGTTTTTTGTTTTCAAGTTACAGGCTGTTAAGTTTTTTTTTTTATAACTTTAATAAATTAAGATAGCAGGCTCCCCCAGGAGAAACATTGGGATGTAGTTTGCATTGCGATGTTTTATGGGATTAGCGTTCCCCTGTGTATGCTGGCTGGCTAGACGCTAATGATCATGATTTCATGAAACAAAATGTTGGTAAATTATGTCAAACTAATATTGCAATAATTTGTTCAAAGTTTGTCGTATTCGTGATTTCCTACGTGTATAGTTTATGATTCGTTATACTTTTGTAGAATACATCAGGAAGATGATTATGTGTTACTGTAACTTGAAAACAAAAAGCGATCGGACATTAGTGTATAGGAATTTTTTAAATTATTTTTTGGTCCTCTATCGCATGTGCAATGTAGTTTGTTCTATCTCATCCTGTATGTCACGGTTGATCTGACATATCTTTTACCATTATTTTAAAGGAATTTACTATTAGAACATTCGAACAGAAGATTTTTTATGTGAAACATCTAATGGCGATTTTAGTTGGGAATAGAACCATGCAATTGCGCGTTATGAATGATTCTTGGTTTTCAAATAATCAATCTTCCTTATTGGAACAAACCTTGTAGTTTGTATAGTCGTTAGTGCAGAATAACATTAATATCTATTCTGCACTAAGTTACACATACGAAAGTCTAATTTACAGCTTTTATGCAAACTGCAGTTGTCACTTGTCAGATTAGAGTACAGGCTAGGCGTAACAAAACGCAATCGGAATTGTGGAAGCCTGTGGTTCGCCGGACAATGTTGGCTTTTGAAATGCATTGCCATATAATATATACCCACTTCCCAGTAGGGTTGTCAACTGTTTACGTGTAGGTGGAAAAAAATGTACTTTACATTAATATTAATTTACTTTTTAAATGCATAATATATTTTAATGCTTTTGGCATAAATACAAATCTGTATAATCAAGATTCAAGACATATTAATATATAAAGCTGAAGAGTTTGTTTGTTTGTTTGTTTGAACGCGCTAATCTCAGAAACTACTGGTTCAAATTGAATTTTTTTTTGTTGGATAGCCCATTTATCGAGGAAGGCTATAGGCTATATAAAATCAGGCTACGACCATTAGGAGCGGAGCATTAACGAAAAATGTTGCAAAATGTATCTCAAAAATAAACTTCTATTCAGGTGAAATGCACTAACTAAAATATATACTCATATTAGCGTTGCCAGAATACAACGCTCAATCGGTAAAGCACACGACATTGCTTTCTTCTAAGGCTTACATTTAAATTTATTTTAATTTTATTTATTAATTAAAAAAAATTATTAGTTAAAAAAAGTATAAATACTGCTTTTTATCGACAAAAACTTTTGAACGGTAACTCCGATCATCATGAAATTTGGGCACAACATTCATCTCGGTAAACTAAGATGAATGTGTGTACTCATGTTCCTCCCTTCCCCATTCGTTCTTTTACACCTGGGTGAAACCGGGCGGGACCGCTAGTATAATATACATGCTTATCACTACATATTTGCTGTATTTTATAGAGCTCTATAAGTGAGAAAGGCCACTCCTGTTACCTGTACCTCTATAAGCGAAAAAGAGGTCGTGACCCTTGAACTCTTGCTTATTCAGGTTCGACTGTAGTTGTCATGCTATTTATGCTATCGTACAGTTGACAACCCTATTTTCCAATTGCATGAAGTTCGATCGTTTCCGTTATAAGTGAGTTTTATTTATGATGAATCAATTGAACGACTTTATTGATGAATCACTAATAACTTCTTAAAAAATGAAATGGGAAAAATACGGAGAAAAATGCAGTTAATTATTTTTTCTCTTTTTCTATGTGTAAACTGTTGCGTGGAACAAGTCTTGAGTTCAGTAAATTCATCCGTTGTAATAATAATCCACGCTAAAATTACAAAACTGGTTTTTGATCGGTTTTGTGCAAAGTTGGCTTTGCCATTTTGATTATAAGAATGACGTCACTTCAGTGGGGGCGCTAACTTGACGTTTTTGAAAAAGTCAATGTTGAACATTAAAAAATTCAAATAGTCTACAATTTATAACACTTTTGTATATGACACACATGACTGTATGTTGAGCATCAACTCTCGTTTTCACTATTTCGAAACGTCACTTAGTCAAATAATATAAGGGGAAAATTGCCACTTTTGCCAGGCATCAATATACATATTTGTAAGACTTCTAAAAGTTGATTAACGGGTCACTCAAAGCATTAAAAAAAATAAAAATTCAATTAATAAAAATGTAAAACTAATTTCTCAAATAATTACGATTTTTGACTCGCAAATTATCTATATATATAAAATTCTCGTGTAACAATTTTGGCGGCGTTAATCTCCGAAACCACCAAACCGATTTGAATGAAATTTTGCAAATGTGTCTTGCTTGGTTCAACTTACGCTATAGGATAGTTTTTATTAAATATTTTGTACAAAATTACGGTGTTTTGTGAAAACAAAACTGTTTTAACGACATCTGATAGAATTTACTCAAAACTATTAGTTCAGAAGCAAACAAAAAAACTGTTTTAGTACCGAGTAGCGACATCTGTGAGAATTCGCTGAAAGTTATAAGTCCAGAAGCAAATCTGGTAGAATTTGCTCAAAGCTATTAGTTCAGATGCCAGGCTGCAAACGAAATACATTTTGCAGAATTATATCTATTGCACCCGGGTGAAACCGGGACGGACCGCTTGTGGAATTATAAATATGAAAGGTTTTCGAAAACCTAATTACTTCCATAAATTGAAGGAGTAGTACACATTTTTTTTTGTAAAATCCTACAAACACTTGATATTATATTTTCATTCTGAATTAGGAGAGATTCAATAAATGACAACTTTCTCTTATTCGATATACATTATATTATAAAGTCGCAGTCTCTCATGAATTATATTATGCATTTTCTCATTTGATATAAATTAAATAACAGTGAAATATTGAGATCTTGCTTCACGTCTGATACATATTTTTAATTGTTCGTGTTGAAATTAATTCTTATTTCACACTGTATTACGTCCAAATTAAAAAGATCAAATAGATACATATATACGTGCACAGTTCGGATGTGTAATCTCAGAGCGTGCAATTTTTAATACGAATATTTGTCAAATAATAAAATTGAAATCTTTGATTAATGTCTGATTAATTATTAAATAATAAAATTATTTACGGTTTATAATGTCTTGAATCGTTGAGAACAATAAAATATCAACTAAAAATGGATTGTAGATGCTCGACAACTAAGTTCACTAGCCTTGTGTATTAATAAAAAAAAAATAATAATGACCATAGGCAGTTTCATATAAGTGTTGTTTTGTTTCTGTCTTCTTTTTGAACCAATCCCAAATAATTTACATATTTATTGCTCGCAAAGGTTCATTTTGACTGACAATACACACACATCCAAAGGTGTACCAAAAGTCATGCCCCATGTCGTCGCTGACATTGCAAAACGAACGTCATTCTGCAATACTGCGTATCCATTGTAACGCTATCCTGGAATTACTTGCTAAAAAGTGGCAAAATTATGATATCGTACAGGCGCGATCTATTTCAATAGCGTAATAGTAATCATGGAGTTCATTCAACGCTGGCGGTATTGAAGTTTGCAACATAACGTTACGCGGTATTGCAGAGTAACATATATACAGTAGAACCTCGATAAGTTAAAAACCTCGGTATGTTTTTTGAATTCCCTTCTCCTCAAAACCTAAAACCTCCATTACTTAAAGCCATATATCTATTATGTGAATGTAACTATATGAATCATTGCCTATCTACTCAATGTGCGGTGAGTGAACGCAACAAAGCGTATCGAAAATATATCTGCGTCTCTCGATGTAATTCCCTGATTTCTCCGATGATAGGATTAGTTCATGTACTTGCATTCAATCTGAATAAAGTATCTCTGTTTCAAAAACTTTGTCTTTTTCTATGACGTTAACACGGGCGTACCCAGATTTTGGCCCAGGAGGGGGCAAATTAGAAATTTCTTAAGCCGGTGCTTATTTTGCCCTCCTGGATACTCCAGTGCTTATGGCGTAAAAAAAGACAGAAGTATATGTATGCACCCTAATAGTTCGATTGCGATTTTATTCCTATGCTCAGGACCTATAGAATAAAAGTATATGCTTAAAGCCCAAAACCTCAGTAACTTAAACAATTATTTTGAGCGTTGGCCCTCGGTAACTTAAAACAATATTTTTGTGACCTCCATAACTTAAAAGTATTATCAGTGAGTCATCGTGAATAAGTATACAAACGAAAGATTTTGTCAAGAACTTTATTAATTTTCACTTCATTCTTTCACTACGTATTGCTGTGCGCATGAAATATTTTTGGTTTAAATTTAATAAATAATATGTAATTAGAATCTAATTGAATAAATAAATAGATACAAAATTTATTAGCAATTAATTAGAACAGTTCAACCTCATTATGTCAAAAATTGAACTTCCAAAACATCTCTAACTTCAACTCTCGATAAGTAAAAAACTGGATAACTTAAATGTTTCAACGTTTCCCTTGAACATTAACTTATCGCGGTTCTACTGTATTAAATTGACTTCAAAATTTTATCTCAAATGGTACAGTGTGGCCTTTGAAACATTTTTTATTCTCCAATTTTTGAAAATTTTAATATGATATTGGCTACCTTTAGTTAATTCAAACGAGGTATTTTGGAACAGTCTGTATTAACTGACTATTTTAAGTATGGATGGTAGAAAGGGTGAGTCATCAGCAAGCATATTATTTTGTTTCCTGTACTGTAAATACATATCTACACAGCCCATGCTCTCATATACATATATTATTATATTGCATTTTAAACCCATATTACACAGTCTTAAAGAATTGCTTCCTGTACCAAAATGATAAAAAAACGGAATCTTTATGGCGTCGTCTGTCCGTAGGTCACAGTCGATTTCTAAGGTACTGCCTTAAAATTTAGCAGAAGTAAAACAGTTTGTGTGCCCGCACATATCCAAGTCACATTTTTTTTTTTAAACTTAGAATTTTAGATCATTAAGTTTCCGACATATGATGATATGAAAATGTTCGCTTGATATTAATAAATACACCGGCTCTGCCCATATCCGAACTTTGCAGACCAAAAAATTTGAAAATATTCACACTTGATAGAGGGTCTAGTTTACAAAAAATATCCCTAGCACTTAGAGTTTTCGAAAAAAAAACTTATTATTTTATTTTCTTTTCGGGATATTTTTTGTAAACTAGACCCTCTATTAAGTGTGAATATTTTCAAATTTTTTGGTCTGCAAAGTTCGGATATTACCAACAAAAATGACAGTTGACCAGGGGTAGTCCGGCACCCCCTATAATCCGACAAGCCTATAACAGTACCATATCGTATATTATGTAAAACATATCGATTTGATCTTAGCATTTTTATAGTGTACGTAATTTTTCGGATTACAAGGTACTCCTATTCAAAAAAGTACAAGGGGTCGGTAGCAATATTCTATGGTCCGACAAATTCGATCATCCGACACCGCCTTGCAAAATGTTTGTCGGATTACCGCGGATCAACTGTATATGGTTGACGAAACCAGGTATATGTGTTATTATGGATAAGATATATAATTTAATATTTTATAGATACATTTATTCGTTCGTTTTTTGTACGGAACGGGCGCGTCAATTAGTGTCCGTCCGTCAGTCCGTCTGTCACAGGAGATTTTAATTTCTAATTTTCAAAAAGTCGATTTTGAACCATCTCTGCACCTAACAGAGTCGATGAATCACAATAGCCAGACTTAGAAAAAGCTAGCCGTATCTAAAACGATGCACATTTAAAAGATTAATTATAATTATACAAACATTCTGTAATGGGTGTATAAAAATGATTATATTAAAAAAAAAACACGTTTTAATGGTAATAATAAAAATGATTTTATACAGCTGTATTGGGTTTAAAATGACGAAAGTATAAACGTCTTTTAAGTCGGTCAGTTGTCTTATTAGCTCACTGTAGTCAATTTACCAAATTATAAAGTCGCCCACACTTTTATTTTATGGTCTAGACTATGGACCGAGTATTATAGAATTTGTTAATGTCTTTTTAATTTTGTATACTGGATAGATAATCAAAGTATATATGTCTAAAACAACTTTCAGTTTTGAATAGCCAAATTAGCCAAATTTAGTGAGAATATTAAATACGCAAACCTTATAGCCTTGAGTAGTTTTTTCACATTTTTGTAAAATATTTCAAATAATTTTTTTATAATTCATAGCAAGCGTGCCGCTGAAATCAACCGATCACATCAATCTGCGAATAAGATTGAGAAACATTGTTCCGCAGCTAAAGATCCGATCGATAACAGATACCCAGTTCCGGATATAAATGACATGATATTGATATATTTATTTAGTTAGTTGAGACATCATCTATTTGACAACTGAACGAAATACAAAATGAAATAACAAAGTTATCGACAACATAAAAACTCATCAAGACTAATAAAAGGACCGTTCTAAGAAAAAAAATAATACTTTTCTTGAAAATTCAGTAGCTATTGTTTTTTTAACCTTTCAGATAGTTCAGATGTTCCGGCAATACTTATAAATATTAAAATCTTTGATTAACGTCTGATTAGAACTCTTCAATAAATAAAATTATCGACCAATTTTTCAGACAACATATTAACAAAAAAATATATAATTAAAACATTAATAATTTTGAAAGATTTTATAAAAAGCTAATTAGATTTTAAATATTAATTATTTTTTAGATTAGTTCTGAAGAAGGTCCAAATCCGGATTGAAACGTTAATGTATTAATTATATATTTTTTTGTTAATATATTGTCTGAAAAATTGGTCGATAATTTTATTTATTGAAGACTTATAAATGTTATTTGTTGCCAACGGTAATTTGAAGCCCTTGGAAAAATTGAGTATCTTTTGTCACCATCAAAATAATTTTTTGATGCACATTACCAAAGACATTCGTTTAGACTTAGAGAAATGCTTACCAATTTGGGATACACAATTTTTGATCTTATTTTTCGACAATTCCATCAAAGAAAGGACACGTTCCACTTTGTGACTCATAAGAGATTTTTTTGTCAGTTAATTCTAACGTTTTATAAACTTTTATACTTACTTATCTACAAACAAAAAATTGATGGTGCAGTTTGTGGTGCGGTTCCCGTTGGCTCGCCTTAAATAACAAATTGTGAACGTAGAGGAAACTGTGAAATAAAACACAATATTTATATATATCCCACTTATAATATATTTTATCATAAGTATATATCACAAATCCTTTTTGGCTCACAGTGACATTCATACAAAAAAGAATATTCTCATGATATTATTAAATTTTACAACACAATTATTGTACATACATACAAATTTACACAGTCATCAGTCATCCTCATCACTTTTTGATTAAAAGGAAAACGTCTGTTTTACTTAATTTCTTTATAAAAAACACACTCTCATTTTGTAAACAATTTCATCTTTCGAATTGTTATCGTATTGACACTATCTGATCATATTTACATATACAAATTTTTACACTATATTTTTTAAGTTCATTTTTGTCCTAACAACAAAACGAAAAAAATATTTCCTTTTGTTAAAAACATTTTTTTATATAGAGATTAATACACATTTCGAAGCAAAATAATATTTGACATTTCGAAGTTAGGCCAAAATATGTCCAGTGGGGCCTTATAAACTATTTTAGATAAAAAATGAAAAAAGAATTATTTTTTACATCTTTGTGGTTCACACTCATTTCAAACGAATGTTTTCCCTATTTAATGTGTATAAAACTTGGGACAGAAAAAATAACCGTTTGAAACGTGTTAAAGGCCGTGGTTAGGTTAATGCTTAGGTAGAGGTCAAAAATATAATATTATAGATAATATCTGAATATAAAACAATATTACATTATTAAAAATTAACATTAAAATATCATCAATATAACGGGTCAGATTCCAACAATACGTCTCCCTTATTAATTACGATAAAATAATAAAACTACATACTCTTCATAAATCATAAACGTACAATTATTATTTGTTATGTTTGTTTACTTCGACAGACTAGAGATTCAAAAAACAAATAGACAACTTATTAGAACAAAATACATATTCTTTAATCAAAAGTTCTCTATAGGTATAATATGTAATTACTGCTGATATTTTATAAATGTCGCAAAAACACAGAAACAAACAGCTGCATGAAATCTTATAAAAGGTGAAATTCATTCACCGCAAAGAGATCCATCCAAAAAATGTATTCTAAATAATGTGTATGTACAATCGGTTTAATTAATGTAATTGAAGTGTCATCAAAAATCACATAGCAATATTACTATAGGTACAGTGTTTCCAATTCATGTTTTTTAAATGATTTTTACAAATGTAATATTTTATTTCAACGACACCATGTGCAAGAAAGATTTCTTTTTCAATAATTGTTTACAAAAATTACCCGCTAATGACACGTAAAAAAAAGTTCACGTAAGTAATGACTAATTTTCGAAATATATCTAAATATTAATTTAATGTACATTTCATTGAAAAATGGTACAACTACTAGAGTTTAGTTTGTGATATGTAGTCGATTTTTTACTGATATATAAAAATTATTTATATAAATAATACCC
The DNA here is from genome assembly GCA_963575645.1 of Xanthostigma xanthostigma. Taxonomy (NCBI): domain Eukaryota; kingdom Metazoa; phylum Arthropoda; class Insecta; order Raphidioptera; family Raphidiidae; genus Xanthostigma; species Xanthostigma xanthostigma. Next base: position 12,814,817 of record OY754476.1, on the reverse strand, counting down.
TGAAACATTACCGTGTTCTGACTGGGTTTTTACAGTGACTTGTTAATTTGATTTTCCTATAAGCTAGTCAATGAGTTCCTAAGGTGTTTAATGTACATTTGTAAAATATCAGAAAATTATTTTAAAAAATATAATACACATCTTTGTGATACAAAAAAAAAGTACTTACACTGGAGTATGTATCGAAGGAATCTTTAATTACCCAACTGAAAGTGTAATTTTTTTTCTATTCCTAAATTTTTATAATTTTTTTGTGTTGAGCAAAAATAACAAGAAAACTAATAATCTGAGCTTAAAATACAATCCTGGAAAGTCCTACAAAACTTAATTTGACTTTCTAAAATCATGTAAAATAAACGTGTTCCGAAATATAAATGCACATAAGATCTATAAAAAAAATATTTGTAATTTTTACGTATAGGTTCAATTTCTATTTTTAATATTATACAAACAGAATTTCCGAAAATGCAAAAATATGCAACTGCCTAGAAATTCATAATATTACAAGTATTTGTAGATAATTTTAACATGTAGGTACAAAAGAATTTTTACCGTAAGATACATCCAGTATATAAAAGTGACAACTCAAAAGCTAAACGTCTATTCTGTACAAAAACGTTAGTGAACATCCCCTTTTTTTGTTGAAAAGAATACAATAGAAATAATATTTAATAGTTATCGCCATTTTACAAGTACAGTTGGACCTCTTTTATTATTAAACGAATCTCACAGTTCCCTATAAAATAATATTATAATATTAACATACCCATCACAGTGGCAGTTAATGTGGATCAAAATAAAAATCACGAATAATTAACTAGAATTTTCACTTTCTTAGCAATCTGTATAATCGAGGTTCAATTGTCTTAAATTTCACAGGATAGCAATTGTTTTTTTAACATGACTACATATTAATAAGTGACGTAAGATGCCCTAATTTCATGACACGATAGCAAAAAATGCCAATTCTGCAAATTTATAATTATAACAAGTATTGCAATTCGAGATCGAAAATAAAGTTTTTTAAAACTTTATTACTTGACTCGGTTTTCTATCGTTACAACTTGACTTAATATCAGTAATTTTAAGCTCCTTGATATTAATTAATAACGAACCAATTATACACGAAAACGGGAGCTATTATATAGGCGTATTTATCAAAAGAAAAAAATAATTAATATGGGAAGTTTATTTTGAATACAAAGATTCAGTAAGGTTTTTCATAGAAATTCCAGATTTCCAGAAATGTTTTCCTTGTGAATTAGTTCATTTTATATTCACACACATTTAAATGCGAGTAAATAAGGGGTCATATATTGAACAGCTGGTGAACAATCACCTTAAAACTACAGTTCCTCAAATTAAATAGATGATTGTGTGAACACATTTTTGGTTCTAGATTTAAGCTGAAAGTTATATCAGAAGCCGAGCACTACAATTGTTTGATCAGTGCTGAACTTAAAAAAACCGTGTCGGTGCCGATAATATAAATCTCCCTTTATTCGAAGAAATTGTAACGAATATGAATGTTATGTAACCATATATACAGAACAATAGAATTTGTTATAATAAACTTCGCCTGAGAAAACATCTCGCGAGCTAATGTTTAGTAAATAATATTGTTCTGTCGAATCAGAAACCACGTCAGAGTAATTAATAAGATAGTGTATTCTTTTCGTTCTCTGAAAGTATTATCGTTTCTTTTAAAATTACGCATAAGAAAACGATCAACTAAAAATCTTCACGTATTTTTATCTCAAAAATTTTCATTCTGTAGCAGGTAGCTGGTTGAAAATTGCAAAACTACTACTACTACAAAATTAAAAAAATATATTTCAAATTTTCAAATATTGTTTTCGATAATGGCTGTTTTAAGTTCTCAATTTTAACTAAAAAAAATCAATATGCTCATTTTTTTCACTCTTTATTATTCATTGCGTGCAGAGTGTAATAGCGTCGCGACACGATGAATTGTTGCGTTATTTGATAGACTAGCACGCGTTTCTAAAGCGAAGTTTCAAACAAAATTGGTATACAGTAAATATCTAATACCCAAGAAATATTTAAAAATGTAAAATAGACTTGGGTTAAAAAAACTGCTTCGAAAAAGTGACCAAATTTGGATGGTGCCTGAGAACGGTTTATCAAGGTTTTACTGTAGATGTGTGCATTCGAGGCCTATAACACGTGCCAAAACTTTTAACTCAATATTTATAACATAAGCACTGTTTATGAAATTTATAAAGCGTCTAAAAATAACGTTAAAATGGCGTATATGTATACATTAACGTCATTCTAATTTTATTTATAAACAAAACAGAAATTTCCTCTTCGCTCATTTTATGCACTAACAATACTTTATAATTAGAATCAAAATTTGAATGTCGCGAAGCACAATACATAAGAAACTAAATCAAATTTTTGGAAATAGTATTTAATTAAAAAAAATATACGGCCAATTATAAATTAATATTTATTTGCCTATATTTAAATAATAGAAGGAACAGTCGCTATCTTTCTGGAATTGTTTAAAACTTAATTATGAATTTGTTTAAGTAAATAACGGTAATTTTCACGGTCTAAGAAGTATGTAGTAAAACAGTTAAATGGCATCAAGAAATACTGAATAGAAAAAAACTGTTAAAAACAACAGAGATGACCCCCCGCGTTAAACTACTATAACAGCCGGTTCGATAGTCGGTGTTGCCAAAAGTATGTTTTTTCTAATGACTATCTTAAAATCACTTAAACCGATTGGAGATTTCCAAATCATAGATGCTAATTGTCTTCGGTTGGTCGATGGCTATAACCTACAATTTCTCACTATAACTCTCTAAGTCCAAGTGAAATAATTTGAGCTGAATATTTTCAAAAATTCGAAAAACATCCAAATTGGTCACACTGATAATCTTTAAAAATATTTCGTAAATTTTAAACCGGTTTGATCATAAAATTATAATTAATACTGAAAGGATCGAAATAATGCACCTTTAGGATAGAACATCGAGTTGTAACGATATTATCTTACGTCTTAGTAAAAATACAAAAAAAAAAAAAAAAAATGGCGATACCTATTTGATGACTAAAACATTAGATTTATGTATCAATAGAGCTAAATAAGTTCATTCTAGGTATATCACAAAAATAATAAAAAAAAACTACAGCACCTTTTAAATAAATCATTAATATACTATTATAAAACAGTTAAAAAACTTAAAAATGAAAAAAAAAAACTAAATAAACGAGAATAAAAAAAACATTGCACTATGCTCAGTTCATGGATCTGGACTGAAACTATCTTAGGGTAAAAATGCGTATGTTTTTGTGCGATACTAGAGAAAAATAAAGCACATAAAAAACGAAAAAAAAAACGTACATACAAAAAGTACCAAACAGCACAAAACTGCGGAAAATTGGTAAATAATCGAATAAAACTATGCAAAATGGTTTAAATATAATGAACGGTAACGCAGAGGGGGTGATTTTCTTTCAAAATATCTAATTTGCGAAAGTAAAAAAACATGTCTAAAATATTTAATTTTAAACATAACTATTGAAACAAAATAATCTTCTAAAAAATTTGCCCCCATTTTTCCAAATAACTGTTTGGATCTGCGTTTGATGCAAGGCCTCCATTTTCACAGTAAGTAATGTATTCGACATCCGTAATTAGGTATAATATCTGGCATTCCAAAACATTTAATCACTTATATACTTATTTTATAGGTTTATATAATATCACTATTTTTTATGTTACTTATTGTAAACAAAGAATTATGGTTCAAATTTTATTAGTACTTTTTATAAGACAAGGCTAATCGTATTTTTTATTTTATCTTGTCTCACCGCAATTTTAGTATACTATAAAAAATGTTACAAAGACATTTGTATTACTATTTATCTAATTTATTATTTATTTATAAAACTGTTATGGAGAAGTATAACTCAACCGAAAATAATTTATCCTGCAAAAAATATAAGTGTTTCAATTGAGAACCCTGTACACAGGTACTGTGAAAATGGTCCCGTTTTATACACGGAGCAATTAAAGTTAAGTGCAATATAGGAAACTGCACGTTACTCAAAATCAGTTTTATTTAAAAATTATTATGACGTTTTCTGAGCTGAACTACTTTGCAATACTACTATGTTCAATTCAAAATATTAATTAATCAACTGTTAGGCCTGACGTTGCCCCTGCCCATTTGGCAGAGATATTTTTATTAATTTATAGCCAAGAGCACTCTCAAAGTTTTGCTCACAACCGTAAAAACTCAATTTATACATATAAGACACGCGCTAATGCATTATTTTTTATACCACAATTAACTGCAGTCCAGTTCATATTTTTGGCTCATTTATTTGAAATTTAAAGTTTAGTTTACTCTAATTTTCGATACTCAATACGTATTTTTTTTATTGATCATAAAAACCAGCCAAAAATGAATTGAGTTTTGCATATTGATTAAACGTGAATTCAAAGAATAAGTTGTATGATGGGTGTCTGACATCGATTTCGAAATTTTTTTGCGATTTAATTTCTTATGCGAATTCGGGTCGTTTAACATTTGCGTTAAATATTTAACGGTGTAACCATGGCATCGAAAATCATATCATAATAATCATTTTTCTGTAAATGCCAACTTATGACTTCTAGAGTTTAGACGTACATTTTGCGTAAGTAAGCTTCATTTCTGAAGTGAACTAAAATATATCTTAAAACATTGATTTCTGAGTAACAGACATATTTTTGCGCTTGACTTCATTGACACCGTATATTTAAAGTAGCTAGTTATTTATCTATTTTCAGTTATGGTTTTACATTATTAGTTTAGATACATACAAAACACCTATCTGATCTTAGGTCCGTTTAAATGTGACGATAGCACCCGTGTATGACAGTACAGTATCTTATTATATATTATACATATATGTATAATCATCAATCATCCTGCTCCCTCGATCTATGATACATAGTACATAATAATATATGCTTTGATACATACATACATGCACATCAACATACTCAAAATGATTCGAAAGGTTAGTCATCCAGTTTCCGTTTCGACTAATATTCTAATCTAATCACGTTTGTAGTCTCTCAACTCTTCAAATTATCTTGACACAACAACAATTATTACTAAAATATTATTGAAGAACTACTTTATTTATTTACGTTCAAGTAAAAATGCCTTCAACATCTCGAATACTTTGTGAACACCGTTTATTTCAGATTCCTTGTGTTTGAGTCATAGCTGTTAGTCTAATTTAATTGATGTGAAAACCTTTTGAATCACTATGTATATATCATGTGCTAAGTACTGGACCATGTCCGGTAGTAGAATTTTATGACGACAATCATGTGTTTTCCCAAAAACGTCGAAATCTAAACGCTGTTGTATAGGCATGTGAGTTAATTGTCGGAAATCGAACGCGAACGAAAATGACGTTTGTGTTCTAATTCATTAATTATTTACTTAATCGATTATTTGTGAGTTTTCTCCGAAAAATATATTGTATTTGAAATTGTAATTCAAAAATGTAATGAACAACATTTTTTTAATGACTTATTATTCACGTTTATGTTATTCAACTTAAATCTGATAACCGTTGCACTTCCATAGGCAAAACCATGTAATTTCTTTACGTAAATAAATATAATTTTAGCGAGAAAATAACATGTGAAGATAGTCACATGATATTCTTTAAGCATGGTTTAATTAATTAATGAATCACGCTGTATATTATATGCATCATATCCACACTGCAAATTAATGTCTTATGTATTTTGTTTAGTTATGTCATCTGCCAAAATGCGTTATTTATTAATAAAAAAAACAAGTGTCAAAAAAAGAGCATTTTTTAATGAACAATTGTATATAAACATTGCTCTGATAATAAAGCGCGCAATTTTAGCGCTATTAACCTCGAGTTTGTGGAAAATTATATTGTTACGAAATTGGAAATATTTTATTGTAGATTACACTATTATTTTAATCATGAAATGACAATATGTATAGCGGTTGGATTTTAAATGTGTCGGCCATTAAGCAAATCTAAACCACACTGTAACTCACCAGTGTGATAAGTCATCAGAATAATGTAATTTTAAAAATTGCGGATTACGTCGGCACTAGGATTTAAAAAATATGTATGTTGTAAAAATTTGACCAAAATAACAACGGAAAAACTATACGGAAGAATGTTAAAAATAGACTATAATTAATTACTTACTTACACGTATAAAAGTAAAAATTCTCACCAACTATAAAGACAATTGATTTAATAAAACAACAAACGCAATATTAAAGCAGATAAGGAAAATAATCGATTAACCTTTAATGACTTAACGTATCCCAAAAACGGAAACTAGTTTTGTTCACAAAAAAAAAAGAATGAAGAATTGATTTGATAGGCCTTTACAAAAAATATCTGAAGGTTCTATAATAGTCAGTGACTAAATAACAATCTTTATGAACGGCAAATCAATGAAACAATGTGAAGCACACCCGTTATTAGGTTTTTTCAATGCATTAAAACTGTGCCACTTATCTTGCATTCTGAAGTGTAAGGGTATTAGTCATTGCCTATAATTTCCGAACTGAACTATAGGTAATGAGTTTCGAAATTTTGATCAAATGACGCGCTTTCAAGTTGATGAATTCAAAGAGCTGCTTCAAAAAAAAAAAGTTAAAATTGGTTTTGGGCTATACCTACTTAGAAAAAATATCGCTGCAGCAATTTTCTAAGAAATGAGTATCTACCGAGAAAAGTTACCCGTTTTAAAGTAGGTATGTACAGAGGTACCCATAATAACAAGATATTATTGTGCGGATGTACTGTGTGTACAGTATATATGGCATATGTATGGTGTATTGTAATTGCATGTGTATGGCATATTCAATGACGAAATATACATAATATGGCAGTGCGGACAAGATGACGAATACGGGAGAACAGTGCGAACACTACTGTTAGATAAACAATGATAGAGTACACAAAGTGTTGTCAACTCATTCTACGCACAGATTGGAGGACATGGTCGAGTATCTTTCTAAACAAAATCCAGTCTCTAATAATCGCTCGAATAGGCACTATAAAATAGAGATAAATTTTAGATATTATTCAAAACCTAATACATTATAAATAAGAAAATAATTGAATAGAATGAATGATTTGGTACCTTTTATAAAAATATAACATTTCGGTTTTGACCATGTTTTTGTCACCGATACAGAAACTAAGCTCAACTTGCATTGTTCTGGATGTCAACCGTGGGCAACCTTGATATTAGGTAGCTGTTACGTCGAAGGTTGATCCCGTTGGATAAAATTGTCGTTGATACCACAGTTTGTGATATTTGAAGTCCCACGGAGACGAAAATACGTGTCCTTACTAGATATCATTTTACTGCTAACTGGTCGATGATGTGATCTAGTCCATAATCGAATACGATCGACGATCAATGTAAACGTTGTACGTAGGTAGACAGATGGAGAAAAGTGGAAAACGGTAGCGGGATGGTTTTCCCAAGACGCTGTCCCACTCTCAATGCTCATATCATAAACTAACACGAACTGTCTGCGTATGCGACCGATCGTTATGTTTTTGATGATCTTTGCGTTGTGTTGCGTTGCGTTACAATTATTATTATTTTATTATTAACATACCTACGAAGGACATGATTACGACGATGTCTGTATAATATAGGTAACTTTGTAACAATTGGTTATATTATTTATTTATAAGTAGAATATTACACATTGTTATTGTAGCCATGCATCATCGACGTGGTGCATCAACATCAGATAACAGTAGTTAATATTATTATCGTATGAGCAAGTGGGGAATGGGGGTGAACAAACAAACTTAGAAGCTGACCACAAAATTTTTGACGAGTAATAAAATACGACACATATATTAATCATATCAATCATTAATTCATTTGATACAAAAATCCCGACAACGAAATCGTTGTGCAATAAGTGCGTTAGCATAATTTAACGTCCGTTGCCACCAAGAGATGACGCCGATCGCACCGACATCGGGACGTTCGCGTTAGGACGTCGGCCTCGGCGACGACCTCCGGCTCCGGCAAACGGACATTATTAGAGTACTGTACAACAACAATAACTTTTTTTCTCCTTTTCCGGACTAAAGTTCATTTCGCGCACTATTTCGGCAAACATTTCATTAACGTTTGTTCTGTTCTTGGCACTGGCTTCCACAAAAGGACAACCCCACTGTTGCGCTAACGCGCTGCCTTCGGGCATCGTCACCTCGCGCTGATGCTCCAAGTCGACCTTGTTAGCAACGAGCAGGATCGGAACACGTTCTGTGCCTTTGACACGCGTTATCAACTCCTTCATGCTGCGAATGTCCTGGAACGTTTGATGATTCGTCAAACTGTAAACGACAACGAACCCCTGGCCGTTCTTTATGTACAAATCACGCATGCTGGCGAATTGTTCAGTGCCTGCCGTGTCCAAGATTTCGAGCACGCATGGCGAGTTATCCACTTCGATTTCTTTACGATAAAAGTCCTCGATGGTCGGGTCGTATTTCTCCATGAAACACCCAGACACAAACTGAACCGTCAATGCACTTTTTCCAACCCCACCCGAGCCAAGAACGACTACTTTGAACTCGCGCATTATTTTTGACTAGACAGGCCGATTTATCACTAAATCACAAACTAAGGACACACTTCAGTTTGCACCGTCACAATAAAGGTCCTGCACAGATACACTTGTTGTTTAAATGGGCGCTACAGCTGTCCGATTTATAAAACAAAGATCCATCCATCTCAAATGTAGCACTTCACTCCGGACGCCATCTTAGTCAACTGACGTCCGCTCTACACTCTGTAACTCCGCTCCGCTCACGATGTCTGACTCGTCGTCTTTGTGAAGACTTATGGGAGTGGGAGCACATAGTGACGACTCAACAAAACTCATACCAGTGTGAACGTTATCTCACTCGACAACTGCTTACAGGACGCACCTTGTAGAAATAACTACACAAATATGAATGTCGTTGATAGTAGCAGCAAATCGAGAGCCGTAGCCTTCGTCGCCGCCTTTCAAATGGACTGAAGCTAGCAACAATATCCGATTCGCTTGCACGTCATTCATTAACGGAAGGATTGGGGAAACGAACTGGTGACAACTCTCTGCCATTGTCGTTGTCGCACACAGTACCATGGACATAGGAATATGTCCATGCACAGTACCTACACACTTCAAGACAATACGGCGAATTGAACGAAGCCTTGTGGTCGACGTTATGACTCATGTGATCGTCGACCACAGTACATAATAATTTTGTATTCAGATATCTTCTGATGTTTATAGTTATTTTTCTGGTCGGCAACATTCAACAATTTGAAATATATCCCGCGCAAACAAACTGACAAAATAATATTTTACTGTTATAAGAAAACATATTTTGTTATTTACCTAAATGAACAATTCCAAATAATTCACATATAAATTAAATTTTATTTCAAACAACAGCGCCTACTAAGAAAGTTAAAATCAGTCATTAACAAAAACTAAATTCAATCGAAATATAAAAAATGTCATGAACAAGCTACATACATAGCTAAAGCATCGATGGAATAAAAGTGTAAAATTAGAAATCGCCTAAAAAGAATTCTAAAAAATCTTAGTAGTACCAAAACTTTTTTTTCGTAAAATTGATGATATAATATTGTCTAACGTCAGATCCAGCTGTTGGTATGATGTTATGCTCAGATTCATGAGTCATGCATGTGTTGAGAAGGTCTGAGATCAAGCTTTCTTTTATCATCTATGAACACTAAGTACCAAGTGCTACGCAACACCGAAAAAGAACACACCAAGAAAGACTAGAGTAATGCATTTTTGCTTGTTGTGTAAAAATATACAGTATATTGCAAACGTTTGCGAAATGTCAACACTGAATAAACCGTTACTGTACTAAGCAGTGAAATATTTTTAATTGATATAATAATGTGATATTTAGATAATAATTCTGTGTGCCGTACAGAATTGTTTATTTTGGTGACATCATATACTATAAATAAGTATTTTCGGAAGAAAGAATCTTAACAGTGAGTAATTAGTAATTATCAGACAAGTAGGACGTGAAGATGTCCTATCCACAGGCTCAAGGACAACAGGGAGGTTATCCTCCGCAATACAATGGTATGGAATGGAATATTTGTACTTAATACTGCACTATTTTCAGGACACTGACTGCATTTTTAAATAACTCAGTGCTCGTGTATTAATAAAATGTAATTGGCAAAAACTTGCGGCAGCAAACTTGCAGCTTTATTTTTATCAATAGCTTTAACTTTGTTACTAATGAGAGGCAATTGACTAATCTGCATTTCACAGAAATCTCATTTTAATGCCATTAAGAACAAGCTGATAACATCGTATTCAGCTTTATTTTAAATGAAATTTATTTCATATAATTAAATCATGTAACATTTTCATTTGCTTGAAACTAACAACTCAAAAACTGAATTTAGGTCAGGGTTTTAATTACCCAATGCCCCAACCAGGTCAACAAGGTAACTATCCAGGATATCCGCCGCAAAACTATCTTCCACCCAATCCCCAGGGATACCCACCACCACCGGGTTATGGATATCCACCACCGGGAGGATTCCAACAAGGAGGGTATCCGCCAGGGCAGTATCCTTCGGCTCCAGGTTCTTACCCGCCAGGACAATACCCCCCCGTCGTTAATCAACCAATGGGGGCTAACAGTAAGAAAATATTAATTATCCAATTAAAATATTGTTTACTTTTTAATTGTTAGATAAATATTTTAAATATCAAATAAACACAGTTTATCATGCTAAAGTAATACATTATTGGCTGAAGAGATAAAAATATTTATATGTACGTGTTAAGTGTCGTAAAAGATAAATGGTACTTATTTTAATTTATTATCAAAAAGGAGAAGACTAGTTCAAGAGTCAGTTTGATAAGAAATTGTCCATTTCACTGCTGCCTTTCCAAAATTATTGCATTAATATAATTGTGTTTTTGAATAATACTTGATATTTTTACCGATTACAAAATGTATTATTGCATGTGTTGTGATTGTGAATTAAGTTTTTGAAACGAATTTGTGATCAAAATGACTAAATGGAAGGAAATGGACAATTTGTTTGGTTCTGTTATACGTAAATTACATAGAATATTTAGTATAAAAAAGTCCAGAAAAGCGCAAGGTTATCACAAGTTTATGTCAGATGAAGAACAAAGGTACTATATTACCTGTTTTTCTTAACATTTTCGTAATAAATATAGTGTTTAGGACTAAATTTCACAATTGAACTCGTGGAAGTGTATTGATAAGCTTTGTAGATATAGGTACTCGTACATTGCAGTTTCATAAGGCTTCCATTATGAAAAAACTCGTAAAAAATCAGCGTATTTTCTAATAAATTATTACTATAGTAAGAGAAATTAAAAAAATTATACACTTTTGTTAGGTCACTCTTACTGTTTCAAAATTGAAAATCAAAACAACCATAAGTATCGTAATTTTTCAGTTTCATAAGTTGTTTTTCAAAAATTAAATTAGCAAAACACAAAGCGCTCATATTTCCACATCAATTTATTATAAAAAAAAAAACGATTCACTTAAAAAAGACGTTTATAATACGCCACTATTTAAATTCCTACGTTTTTAAAGTTTTTTTTTTTTTTATTAAACGTGCATTTTTGACAACTTGGTCATTCATGCGAAATAATAAAATAACAAAAATATGTATTATATACATTAACCTACTGCTGGATAGGGAACAATTTGTATTACTGGTTCACTTTACAAACTTTTAAAGTTTTAAAATACCTGTATGAACCTTTCCATTATTGACGCAAATATTTGTCTTTAGATGGATGGATGAGTATACCTCAAGGACTCTCCAACTGCCCTCCAGGATTGGAATACCTTACTATGATTGATCAGTTATTAGTTCACCAAAAAGTAGAATTACTTGAAGGTTAGTTTCGTTGATTTGAATATTTGCATACTTCGCTTTTATATGTAACTGATATTGCGGATAACAGAAGGTGACGATCATAATTGAGTGACGATTAATCAAGGTTCTGCTGTAGGTATATATTGTTATCTCTTATCAACGATACGTGCCCCTTAAAATATTTGAACAAACATCGTTGAAAATAAAATACATTAAGTAGTATATACTATACGCAATATACAGATGACCATGGCGTGTCTGGTTGAATTAATATTTTTGCGAATAACTCAAAAGCCCGCTGTTCATTAATTTCTCTGTTTTACCATAGTAATCTACGTAAAAATACTGCAAAAATCAAAAGTCACAGCTCCGAATTTTTTTTAATTATTGGATGTAATCATTTTTAGCACTGACTGGCTTTGAGACCAAAAACAAATTTACAGTCAAAAATAGTATTGGTCAAAAAGTGTATTATGCGATTGAAGATACAGATTGTTTAACAAGGAATTGTTGTGGTCCTCTACGACCATTTGATATGAAGATATTGGATAATTATCGTAATCAAGTTATGCATATGAACAGACCCTTGGCATGTGACTCTTGTTGTTTCCCTTGCTGTTTACAGGTGTGTATTTTCTATTATTGTTTAAATCTTTAAACTCAATAGCGACTTTCCAATTATATAAAGTAACATTATGTAATTGAAGTACGTACTAAAAATTAAATACACGCCTTTAAGATTTTTCCATGATCTTTAATACGCCGTATAAAAAAATCAAATACAATTAGTAAATTCCAGTGCGTCAGATATTTGACATAAACAGTAAGGTCGTGTACAGATTAATTTGGGTCAACAAATATGACACGATTTTTTGTAAACATGATTGAAATAATGTTTTTCTAGAATTAGCTTCTGTAGGGAGTTACCCAAGATTGTCAGAAATTAAATGAATGTTTCTAAATGGCACTGTGAGGTAAAATACATTTTTAATTTTCAGTCTATGGAAATATCAGCTCCTCCGGGAACATTAGTTGGAACGGTTGAACAAGAATGGAGTATTTTCAGTCCCCAATTTGTAATAAAAAATGCTAGCGGAGACGTTGTTTTACGAATCAAAGGTCCACTTTGTACTTTTACTATGTGCGGTGATGTAGAATTTAAAATATTATCTGCCAATGGTGAACAGCAAGTTGGTAAAATATCCAAACAATGGTCTGGTTTACTGAGAGAAATGTTTACTGACACAGACTATTTTGGAATCACTTTCCCGATGGATTTAGATGTTCGAATGAAAGCTGTTATGCTAGGGGCATGCTTCCTGATTGTAAGTATTGCATTTAAAGCCAGTTTTTATAATTTAAGACCATGCGGTGAAAATTTATTAAGGGAAGCAAATCTCAAATGGTGACCTCATATTCTAATAAATTACTTCATATTTACGTACATATTGAAAATCCAGTGTATAATATTCCTGATTTGAAAAAAGTTTTCCCAGGATGTTCCAAAGTTACTGATATAAATTGCACGTTGAATATGATATGCGCACAACTTTGAGTTTTTTTCAACTAATTTTACTTCAAATTCAAGCTGTTAGTCAGTCCTTATTAATTTTTGATATCAAATTGTAAAAATGGTCAAAGCCAAACTATTTACAAAATTTTATTGTTTTTATTGGAGATTTTTTAGAGTGGCTTCTAGCTTGAATTTTTTTAGTACTTTGGCGATTTGTTTCGTTTTTCTAAACTAGATTTACGTAAGCAGATTATGACCTCTCTTGTCGAGCGTGTATAATCTAGAATCTATATTAAATTTACGAAAGTAATAATCATAATGAACTGACGTTTTGAATATATAGTTCATTATAATTGATAAATATAGATTTATAGAATGTTATAAACTTTTCTTTTTAATTCAGGATGCCATGTTTTTCGAAAAATCGGGAAACCAAGAAACAGATCGCCCGGGGATGTTCTAATTATTTTTAAAATGGTAAGTAGTTACAAATGTCAAGAAATTTTTCTGTCCAAATGTAACTTTTCTTTTTTTTTAGAATTACATGCTATATGAAAGTTAACTCCACAGCTTTACTCTATTTGTTGTTACCAAATTTTATGTAAGATAAGAATTGAACTGAACTGAAAACGTACAGCAAGTATTCCTAGTCTTTCGTGGTGAACAATGTTATGTTCACAAATGATTATGCGTAGAACGAACACATGCGCATTCGACAAGTAAATCTACATGGATTTTGGCCAAATATAATCTGTATAACATTACAATCTGATTTATTCCTTGTAAATAAAACGTGTTTTTAACTTTTCATTCACAAGGAATAAGATTATACAATTTTTTTATTATTCTAAAATGTGCTAACTAGTATTTTTAAGATTGAAGAATATTATTTCGTTTCTTTTACGTATTTTGTGAATTCATTTTGAATATTTTATATCATCGATATGCATTTCGCTAAAGCTTCGATGATTAACTAATTTATCGTTATTTAATTATTTGCAGTGTTTTTATACTTTTTTCTTATTGTATGGCACAAATAGTGTTTAAATATTTCATGTCTATACTAATTATATGGCAGGCTTATGTTACAAAGTAGGACTTTTTTATTTAATGAATCTCATATTGTTTTAAATATAAAAAATATGTATATATAAAAAGTGTATTTGTTTTTTATACTTATAAAATATACATTACCGTTTGACTTTTTTTGTTATTCTTCTCCAGTACGACCACGGCGTGTAGAGAAACACTGTGGACACTTTGGTATTTGTTAGCAAATTTTAGAACACAGCAGTAATTCAAACCCTAACTTTATTTTACTACAAGTCAGTCCTGAGTTGGAAACAGAACTGGTGGCTGCGCGTGCTAGAACAATAATAATGCTCCCTTGCGCAGTATATCTGCGCATGACAGGTTTTTCACTCAGTGCATCCGCTAGAAATACTCATGTAAGTACAGTGAAAATAATAACGCAAAAAAAAAACTTGTAAAATGTAATTTAAAGCAACTTTATTATAACTACAAATTAACTTGAAATCATGACATTCCTTTACAAATACTCATGATTAAAGCAAGGGCGTAGATAGGGGGGGGGGGGGGGGGTAAAGGGAGAAATTACTCCCCCCCAGGATCATAATTATAAAAAAATAAAATTGAAAATAGTACGAATACCTGGCTAAAAAATAAAATTTAGAAACTGCTTGAAAAAAATTTGTAAAATTGGTTTGGGAATTAATATTTTGCTTGACATCTTCCTTTGTGAGTAGTCTTGTGTGATATTAAAAAAAAGCTTAAAAAAATATTGATTTTTTTGCTGTACTCCCCCCCCCAGAAAAACAAAATATCTACGCCCTTGGATTAAAGAACACTATTCTAGAACAAACAAATTATCAATTAAATATTTTCAATTATTACGATAAAAAATTATAATATATTTGGAAATGACTGCTATTTTTATCTTATTATTTTAAACAAAAGCCAAAAACGTGTTGAATTAAAAAGCGAAAATACAGAGGTTTTTTGTCAATAAGAAAGTTATACACAATTTTATGGCACGTCTATAAAAGACAATATTTTCTTTTACACTTGTTGCAGCACAAAGTACCGAAACTATTTTCAGGATAATTTTTTCTGTTATTGTGCGTTCGGATTTAGAACAATTTAGATTCTAAATCCCGTTACCCTTTATAATACATATATTTTATTTGAATCATTTATTCATTTTCTAGGCCTTCCTGCTCCCTTTTTTCCAGTAGATTGCTTATCCTTTCCTTTATTACTTAATAACGGATGAAGTTCTGAAATGAACAAGAAGTTAAATATTCGTAATTTTCATTAATATCGAAAAATGAACTGTAAAACAAACCATCACTGTTACTTTGCAAGGCAATGTCATAAGATTTGTATTTTCGCTTTTTGCTTGGAGAAGGTCCTAGCGAAGTAGGTGCCGCTACCTCATTTGTTGCATTCCACCCATCTTCTGGGTCCTCAATCTAAAATACAATTAAAATATTACCACACATTCTGTTTACTGCCAACTTGATCTAAAGACAATATTAACAGATGAGTCAACAATGCTACCGATCATATTTGTGACCAAAAAACTATTGATTGTACTCATGAAACGTTGATGAATTATAAAGGTTCTGTACGCGAAGAATAAATAAAATTAGGTATGGCTATAGTCTAACCTCAGGTGCAATTGGTAAAAACTGCAAAGAGTCTTTGTTTTCATTTTCTTCGTCTGAACTACAAAACGCAGCAACAGGATCGACTCCTGTAACATCTACTTCTAAATCTTCGTCTAGCTGTGCTTCATTTCCACTTGTAACTGACTTATCTTCGTCAGTCAAATCAAATTCGCTTTCACGCTCTTCATATTCAACGTTTTCGTCGAGTTCTTTAAAGTCGGGTGCAAAAGCTGACCAATTTTCCACTTGATTTTGAGCCCAAACACTTACGACACCAGATGAAATACTCGCTATGATTGGTCTGAACGGATGCCACACTACATCTAATAACAATTCTCCTTTAGTTCCGTGCAGTATTTTCACCAAATTTCCAACGGACTTCTCCCAAATGTATAATGCATGTTGCCTTGCTGAACCAGCACATATATATTCGCCATCGCCAGAGAAGCAACATTTTTTCCACATTGTTCTAAAAAATCCAGAATCCTATTAGTTTAAAATTTCTCTCAAATTAATTCATTAAAATATACCTACTATATTAATAAAAGTTTTGCTTACTTGTTCACAAGATCTTGTAATTTTTGTATAGGTTCAGGCTCACCATCCTTACCACAGGTTAAAACTTCTTTTGTATCATAAACTCTAATTACACGGTCGGCTGTATTTACTAAAAAACAACTAAAAAAAAGGTACACTTCATGAAGATATTGGAATTTTTCATATACTTTCATTCATACTGCATAGGAATAAAATCACAATCAAAGTATTAGGGTGCAAACATATACTTCTGTCTTTTTTACGCCGTAAGCACTGGCGTATCCAGGAGGGCAAAATAAGCACGGGGGGACTCGGCTTAATAAATTTCTAATTTGCCCCCTCCTGGGTCAAAAGCTGGGTACGCCCATGTTAACGTCATAGAAACAGAGATACTTTATTCAGATTGAATGCAAGTACATCAACCAATCCTATCACAGGAGAAATCAGGGAATTACATCTAAGAAAAAGACGCAGATATATTTTCGATATGTTTTGTTGCTTTCACTCACCGCACGTTGAGTAGATAGACAATGATTCATATAGTAAGTTATTAAAAAACATGGAATTTTAAATGCTATGTATGGTTTTCGATAGTTGGAGTAATTTAAGTTCTCCTATATTTGAAATTTTCTATCAAATCTTACTTACTCTCCACGTCTTGCAAATTCAATACTTTTGACGGCAGTTGCGCTCGAAGTACCCAGGGTTATCCTAAAAGTAGCTTTTACAGACAGCGTTTTTGAATCTAGTACTAGAACTCTGCCTTTAGCGTTCCCTGTATAAACATACTCCCCCCTCCTGTCAAAAGAAGCGACTATGTTCAAGTCACCCTAAAAATAATTCCATTGTTAATAATTTTATTCATTTTCCGATTGATAAAATTACGCATAAGTATTCCAATTATGAAAGACAGTCAACAAAGAAATGTAACATGAAAACTTCAAACAGAAGATTTTACATAATACGCTTCATTCTAGCCACAATACAATCAATAAATAAGGTTTGTTTACATCATCATCTAAAGGTACAATCTGATGTCCTCCATTAATATCAACCAATACTGAAGCGTGTCTCATTGGACAGACCAACAACCGTTGCATACTTCGAGGTTCCCATTGAACTTTGAGTACAGGACACGGAAACTTATATTTTTGTTCACATTCACTCGAAAGCACATCCCAAATACAAACATTGTTGTCGGTAGAAGCCGATGCTAGCTAAAATATACAAGTATTATATATGCTAATAGATATTAGTCAAACTCTAATAACTGACTACTGGTGTGAAATAATATACACCTTGTGGCCATTTCTTGACCAGCTCAAACTACAAACGGGATGTACGTGTGCCGAAATGATTTTTGCAATTCCTCTCGTAAGAAAATCCCACACCACAATACGTCCATCGTTACAACCAACAGCCAATAGTGTACCACGTTTATTAAATGCACATGTTACAGCTAACGAAATGCAATCCAAAGCTCCATCGAATTCCTACAACGGAAAGCAATCGCGTTTAAAACAATCATTTAAAATATTCAGGAACTATTTCGTCAACTACGTTATACAACTGATTTTGGTTTGTGAAAAATTAATGTAGCCTTCGACTGTTTATTCAGATGAAATTCCTTGCATTTGTTTTGTTTTTTATAAAAAAAACATTTCATTTTTTTTCAATAATGCAATCATATACCTATATGCAAAGCTGAAAGTTAGTTGAGACCTCGATTGCCCAGCGTCTATAATTCACAATCTATTAGTTAGTCGTATTTACGCGGCGTTGTTTGGAAATGACAGTACCCGCTGTTATAAAAACTTTACTAAAACCTAAAGTTTCTCTAAACGCGGATTTTCTCTACCTATTTTTGAAATTTGATGATAATTGAAAATCCGTCGAATAATTTCAACTTACATAATTTATTGCCTTTAAGCAAGCAAACAGCAGACAGAAGTTGCCTTTTATAATTTGTGTAGGATCCCATTTACAACTTAGGATCGCCCCTAAAAGCAATTTTTCCAGTCATAGAAAAAATTAAATTTTGACGTTTCAAATAAAAAAAAGAACTGCGGATTATCCACAAATTTTCGAAAAAATACATAAAAAATAGAACCGATTTTCATGTTATCATTTTGACGTGATAACGTCTTATAAATTGATGAAACACCGGCTGCATGCACGAAAAAGTGTAACGTTCCGAAAAGTGTAACGTTCCGAGAGCGCAGTAATGTATTATTATTTATTAAATATGATATTCGAGCGGAATACGTTATCACGTAAAACTATCGTCCGTAAACCGACTTTACAGACAACCAATTTTTTTTGAATCTAAACGATCAGAAAACACTTATAATATGATGCCACCATTTCACACCTAGTATTACAACATCGATTCAATTTCATTTTTTATCTCCTTAAGATGTTCCATAGAACCAGGATCGTATTTAGACGTTTATTTTTGTTTCCGTTAAACACTTATATATACTTTCTTCAATACATTTCAGGGCAAATCGTTTTAAAAATTAATGAGCACCAACATCGCGTTCTGTGGGGAACTTCTCCCTTTTCACCTTGCAAAAAACTTCAATTTAAATATTTATTGCAAACTTTATTATAGATACATGATGTACTTCAATAAATTATTCACGTCAATTTCGCTACGTAAGTATATATTTTGTAAAACATAACTCAATCGTTTATTGTTGAAAGGGACCGGGTATAATTTATAAAATTTACGGAAAAAAACTTTTGACGTGATAACGTCTTATAAATTGATGAAACACCGGCTGTGCATGCAGCCGGTGTTTCATCAATTTATAAGAGTAAAAGATTCTTGTTTTTGACGTGATAACGTCTTATAAATTGATGAAACACCGGCTGCATGCACGAAAAAGTGTCACGTTCCGAAATGTGTCACGTTCCGCCTGACCTTCGAGCGGAATACGTTATCACGTAAAACTATCGTCCGTAAACCGACTTTACAGACAACAATTTTTTTTTACTATAGCTATTACCTATTTTGATTTAGAAAAAAGGTGGTAAGTAATGAAAAATATGTGCTTACTAGTTACTACTTTGTTACGTCACCTTGAGATTTAAAAAAAATCGAGTTTTTTAAGGTGTACAAGATATTTCAAGATCTACTCAACCGATTTGGTTAAAATTTATATCACTTATTTTTTATAATATTATCTACAATGTGACGTAGGATTTTTTTCATTAGGTACCATGTTCAAAAGTTATAAATTTTTCAAACTCAATATTTCGACGCAAATACGAGTTTTTTTAAAACAGCTGTCATTTCTGCAAAAAAATTTGAAAATGTTTTTCCTACGTCACATTGTAGCTATTTTCCTTTTAAATAAGGAAAACATTTTTTTTTATGTTTGTGACAATGTATAACAGAGAATTCATGTACACCATCAGCAAGGATTTTCAAAAAAGGGTCCTATTTATCGGCTCATATTTCCGCAATTTGTTTTTTTTTTTTAATCGTTAATTTTGCAAATTGTTTACAAAACTAGCAGAGGGATAATTTTTTATACTTAACGGCCGCGCCAAAAAAAGTTTCTTTTTATCCCTAGTTTTCCGAGCACCAAAGTGGTCCAACCCCTTAAGATATATAACTTAGTAGTACTTCTCAATAATATTTTATTGCATGCATTATTTATGTGAAATGTTTACTAATACATACTATATTGTACATGGGTTGTTTCCACACCAAACGATTATGTTTACCCTAAAATATAGAGGATTCATATATTACAAACGTTAATAAAACCTGAACCTATCTGAATCGCACCACTTATTAACTAAGTCTCTTAGCCACGAAATATACATTTACGTCCAAACGCGTTGCTGGTAATTTCGATTTGATGTAGACAGCGCTACTTTGCAAAAACTACTACATAGTTGAAACAAACGGAGTAAACGGTACGTACATAAATAATATATTACTAAAAGCTCTCACAGACCAAGGCGGTCCGCGTAGCGGTGACGATAGCGGCCGCAGTGGCGATCGTTGTTGCGATCAGATCCAGACACACCAAAGCGAATTTATCGCCTGATTGCGCACATAGAAAAACGCAAAACAAATTAAAATAAAACGTGTAAGTATGTTTATCAATAAGTTAAATGAGTAATAAATATGACTTGTGAACTAGAATTTTTACTTGTAGCAGCTATTTTAGAAGACAATGAAAAAGAAGAGTATAAGTTTTATTTTCTCCTATTAGTGTCTCAACTATTACGTAATAAAATGTATTTAATTTGCACAGATAGAAGTAACAAATCATATAAAATTTTATGCATTTTAACATGCTCAATAATTTTTTCGGTGTAATACTCGACATTTCAATTTTGTAACAGCTAACACAGCGTTCAGCGGCCAAATGCAACATGAGGCGTTTGCCCGCCACCGCATAGGGGACGCTTGATGAACGCTGCAAATTCCCGTCAAAATGACCGCGAACGCACTCTTGTCTGGAGTCCGGACACGCACATTAAAACAATGTTTTATTTTACCTCCACCGCGGCCGCTATCGCTACCGCCACTCGGGCCTTGGTCTGTGAGAACCTTAAACTAATATATATATATGTCTAAAATACGAATCACTTTATATACTTAACGGCCAAAAAAAGTTTCTTTTCTATCCTTAGTTTTCCGAGCGCCAAAGTAATTCAACCCCTGATATATAACTTAGTAGTACTTCTCAATAATACTTCATTGCATGCATTATTTAAGTGAAATATTTTACTAATATATAATATATTGTACATGGGTTGTTTCAACACCAAACGATTATGCTTACCCTAAAATATAGAGGATTCATTATATATTATAAACGTTAATAAAACCTGAACCTATCTCCACTGCACCACATATCTAACTAAGTAGTCTTATCCAAGCGCGTTGTTGATAACTTAGATTTGATGTAGACAGCGCTACTTGGCATAAACTACTCGTTGAAACAAACAGATCTCGGAGTAAACGGGGTATGTTCATCAATAATCATTAAGTAAACGGTGCGTTCTGAACAGCAGCGCTATCAGATGGAGTCTGTTTTGTGAACGCAAAAAATCTTGAAAAGGTCTACGTCGTTTGAATTCCTTTACATCTATATACTTCGTGGTCTTACCAGCGATCAGTGGTCGCTATTAAAAATCACCGGTACTTGGAAGTTACCCAAAAGTAACTAATAAGCTCATATCTAGTTCCCAGCTTTAAGCTTGGTTAGCTCAAAGCAGGCTCAAATTCATCGTAAGGTGCATTAGAACGCTTTATTCGCAAAGTGAGCAGTCATTAAGTTTTAGGTATTAGACAATTTTGAAAAAGTTTTCTAACGATGATTGTGTTATTGTTAGAGGAAGATCAAATGAAAACTCGCAAAAAATATTGGATGAACCTATACTAATGCGCAGAAAAAGGGAAGGAAAGTTTTATAATTTCCGCAATTAATGAATGATGAAACCAGTCTTTTAATACAGAATTTTCAGAAAACGGCGTGAAAAATTGGACACTACATTTCGTGAAGCTATAACATTCATAGTTCACGAACAAATTCAATAAAAAAAGTGTGACGGGATTCGTACGCGGTATTTGGAAGAGCATGGAAGAAAAACGTATAATAAAACTATTTGGAATTTCTACAAACATTTGTGGAATTTTGAAGTACTTTTATTGTACGTAACACATTTCATTTTTCTTCCAATCTCATTTTCGTTTATATTATAAATTTTATAATGCGTTCAAATGATATTTTATACCATACGTGTACATTGTTATCAGTATGTATATATTTCTATATCTAGATGATGCAAGTCGACATTCAAATCACATTAGACGTGTTCCCGACTCCCGTACCAGTCTTGCAACGGCGGTCAGACTCAGAAAAAGTAATGCGTGCACTCAATGAAGTGCGTGTAAGCGAAGCAACAGTGTGAATACGTTCGTTAATATCAATGTTTTCATTTTTTGAGAATCGCGAGGGTAGCGTGAGCGTACTTATAGTGGAAATCGAGTTGTAATATTTTTATCTTTGTGTATCAAATATATAAGCAGGGATGTATTATACTCAATGAAATACCGACTGTGTATGTTTAATAGTTCACAAAAATGGAGTATTTTGGCCATTTTTGTCCTTCTCAATCCTGGCGAATTAAATGTTGCACAGGACCTGCAGGTTTCAATGACTTGAATGCCCATGTTTTGTCTTTTTCCAATATTTCAGCCTTGAATCTACTTTTAAATTGTTAGCCAGGTATCCAGTAAGTATAATACGTCCATAATATTATAGTAGTTTCTTTTTTCTCATAATCAAATGATCAAAATGGTGAAATATCGTCGTAAAACGTGGTACTGTCATTCCTCAGGGTATATTAAATTTAGGCACTCTTTATCATTTATGTCTAATAGCTTACTAAAACCTAAACAATTAATGAACCGCGGAACCGATTTTGATTAAATTTAGGCTATGTTTCTATCGTTTATTTACAGTCTCATCGAAATCCCTTCACGGATACTTGAGTTAAAGGCATTATTTTACTACTGCATATACTAAAATTGTACTATATAGAAGATGGAACAGGCTTTAAAATAAACAATAGTAAACCATACCTCTGGATAATTCTGCCCAAATGATTCTGAAACAGTGAAAAATAAACATTTAGTTTTCAAAACACATTTCTGTTTCACTTACAAAAATACTAACCTAACAATTCCAGATTCATGATTAAAAAAAAAAAACTACTATAAAATAAACGTATTGATCAATTTAATTATAGAAAAAAATCATATTTTTACATTTATTCCGGGGGCTTAAAACTATTAATCATTTTTATTTAAATAAAAACGATTTACGTGTATACATTTAATATCATTTTGATGGATTTTGATGTTTATGTTTACGAACGTAAGTCCTAACTCATATTACATACAGTTCAAATTCTATCCTCTAAGGTCAGATGAAAGGCAGTGTTGCCAGATCTAGTGTCATGAAAAATGTTAGCGCCACCTAGCGGGTTGACACTCAAAGCTTTTACATCGAACCCTTATCCGACTGTTCTAAAGTATTACCTACCACAATTGCTTTTCATAATAGTTTATAATAATTTCTTTTATCACAAGAACTATTTTTTTTTAACACATTTATATTAGCTTGACCTGTATGTATGTATATATGTAAAGGATTTTTCTAGCGTAATTTTCACCAATTTCAAGAAGTCTGATTAACTTGAAAATTTGCACACGTGTCAAGGGCCGATGACAATACAATTATTTCATAAAAAATAATTTGAATTTAAAATTTTTGGAAAAAATCACTTTTGATGTCATTTTGAGACTAAAAATTAAGAAAATAAATTATACTTTAAAGAAATTAAAAAAACACGCTTTAATAACAAACCAAACTAAACAGTAAACTATAGAATTATTAACAAAATAATTCAATTATTAACAAAATAATTCAATTATAGTAAAAAGCGTGGGGTGCCAATTACTCTTTTTTTTAAATAGATACCGATGAAATAATTGTAATATTTAATATCAAACACCCCCCGCTTTTTTACTATAATTGAATTATTTTGTTAATAATCATTTTCTACTTTTTCATTCGGTTTGCTATTAAAGCGTGTTTTTTTTTTGTTTTAAAACTAAATTTTTTAAATAAAAAACGAGATTCTACGCTAAAACGGGAAACTTGGCAATGACGCATTTATGGCGCGTGGATAGAAAGCATTGAGATAGAACAATGATAGAAAGCTATGGCGCTTCATATAATATATATATATAACCACTTATCACTGATCTGTATCAGTATCAAATGAATGGATTGTGGATTAGATTTCAAAACATAATTCTCAAACCTTCATAACGTATACCTTTTTTCCATAGATTATATATCTATGCTTTTTTCATAGATATATCTATGCCTTTTTTAGAAGATAGGTCAATAATATGAGAGCTTCTTTCTTTGTCTATGATGAGGACAAACTAGACAAACCAGTGGTCGCCAAACGGTTGATCGCAAGCTATACCGGTGTCTTACGTAAAAGTTAAGAACTGAATGTTTTAAATTAAAATTTCTTGTGTTAATATTGTATCTGTATGGTATTAAAGATAAACCTTCGGTCCAAACCGAATGTTTTGTTAAGTAAAAATAGTGCTAAAATGTAATCAAACTTTAAATTCATGATGTGAAATAACCGTTACAATTTGCTTCAAATATTAGAATGTTACTAGCGTGACCTGTGCGAATTATTCGCACTAAATAAGTATAATAATTATCACTTCACAAAATTATTTTTTAAATATGATTGCAAGTATTCAATTCGTTTCTAATTTTGCACACTGCTTATAACGTTCTTTGTGTTGTAAAGGAAATATTTTACTAAAATTGTAAAATATAGCGGCGCAAGTAGCAAAAGCGTTGTTCAGCGTTGCCCGTCAGATGGCAGTATTTACAATATGAAGCTCAGATGACAGATCGAAGTGTTAACGTTACGCCGTCAGATGGCAGACGTTGTTCAGAGTTTAATTAATTTACAAAAACAATAGCAATAATAATTTTTTTAGTTGTCGATGTCAGTAGAGCAAGCAATTATCTGTAAAATGATATATAATTTATGTGGAGAAATTGTGTGTTTTTTTCTAAAAAGGGAGGCAAACATCTTAAACCTTAGCGTATTAATATATATGATGATGTCATTGTTGAGTAAGGTAACTCAGTTCGCCGCGAAAGTGGAAAGATTCGGGGTTCATATCTCAACGGTGACAGTATTTGAAAAATACATTTTTCTAATATAGCGATGTAAAAATTAAGCTTTCTTAACAATTGTAGCAAACAATAACTATATCTGGTGTAATACATACTTAATAGAATCTGGAGCATATATTCGCACGAAAATGTACTTTGAAATTTCGTTTCTATATTTTGGTAGTAGTTAAAGGAAAATATCACTGTGCTCTACAAGAATACAAAGACCATTAGGTATCTTTACCTGCTAGGGGCTCGCAAATACGACCCTTTACACACCGGTAATCAAGGGCGTAGATTATGGGAGGGTAAAGGGGGTAATTACCGCCAGGATCATAATCATAAAAAAATAAAACTGAAAATAATACGAATACCTGTCCAAAAGATAGAATTTAGAAATACTTTTTGAAGAGAAATTTGTAAAATTAATATTTTGCTTGACACTTTCCATCGTGAGTATTCTTGTGTGATATTAATAAAACTTAAAAAAATATTGATTTTTTTGCTTTACTCCCCCAGAAAAAAATCTACGTCCTTAGCTGGGATAAATAGCTAGTAATAAAAAAAAACAACCAAACATTTATATTAATATAAGCGACATGTATTTAATAAAAGTGTAAAAAAATAATATATTGAACAAAAACAATTATTCTCCTCTGTAAATAACAATATTTTTTTCAGTCTCAAATATTTTTACTTCGTAAAGTAGTTCAGGCTTTGGAAATAATGGTTGAATGTTATTCCAAATAAAAATAGCAACATTTTCTGTTGTGCTTGGAAAATTTTCAAAATAAGGAACGTCTTTGTCAAGATTTTTGTGATCTAAAGGTTTCATCACAGCTTTGTCCATGTACTCTTTTAGATCTGCGATATTCATGACCATTCCAGTCTTCAAATCCACTTCACCGCGTACACTGACTTCAACTAGAAATTGTCACAAATTATTATAGGTGCACTATATTAAAATTAAAATACAATGTACAGCCAAACCTGCGTTAGTGAGAACTGGATAAGCGAGAAAACTCTTCAAAGTGAGAGTAGTTGCCAGTTTTTGTGCAATTTTTGTAACCCTCTAAAACCTCTATAAGTGAGAAACACAAACCTTTATAAGAGAAAGACGTTTTTCAATCATGGACCTCTATAACTGAGACTACTACTTGCCTCCAACTCTATAAGCGATAGTCGAACGTATAAATAGTTCCACAAAATTTAACATTGAGACATGAATAGCTGTACTCACTAACATTGTTTCTGTATAGTTTTTATAGACCTCTATAAGTGAGAAAGGCCACTCCCGTACCACCATAAGCTAGAAACTCGGATTATCGAAATACCTCCACAAGCGAAAAAGAGATCGTAGTCCCGTGAACTCTTGCATACCCAGGTTCGACTGTATTTAAAAAATTCAAGACTAACCTATATAATTATGCCCATGGCCGTGAAAATTATTACATTTTCCATAAATTGCTTTGTTCGTTTCGTCATCAAGAAATGGACTAAAAAAAAATAGCAATGATTTACAGTTTGTATATATAAAATATGGAACATATTTCAATAAAATTAAGTTTTAACCTATGTAGTCGGTGGCATGTGCTTATAATTTCACGTCTAGTTAAATATGCAACAGGCATTTTTACATGAGAAAATCAGTAATTTCGAAGAACGTTTAATCACTATACTTGATTATTGTTTTCTTTCTGTTTTTGGTTTCTACCAGTCTAACGTAAATAAAAAAAACTGGTACATTGCATACGTGGTTCTTAGAATATGGTATAGTCAATAGTGGCGCCTCATCTTTACGATGTTGCGAACCAATAAAAACTAAACCGATTTGAATTTTTTTTTAAATATCTATTTCATCACCAGTATCCGGCAACGGGAGGATGGGCAGTAAGCGAAAATAGCGATTTGCACTTGGACGAAGTCTATTGCATTCAATTTTATAGAAATCATCAATGTAGTAGCGTACATAAGCCTTCTAATTCTACTTAAAAGTTAGTTTCAGGAATGACAAATTGGTTAGTTTATAGGTTAGCACTAATTGACAAATATCAACTTTATTTTTTTTTAATAATTCATCTTCATATATTCGTATGACTACAGAGTGACTACTAAAGCCTCGTCTGTTTCGTAGAACATAGATAATTTCCGATATCTATGGGTCTAATAAACAATTTTGTACTAGAATTTAATATTTTTCATGGGCTCGTCAAGAAGCTCAGTGTAATTATTCGAAATTCGATGAATTTTCATCCAACTTTTTATAGCTCGTGTGTTTTTTTGTCGTTGTAGTTAATAATTTAAAATCATTTAAATAATAGGCTCTGATCGAAGCAACACCGAATTTAGTTAAATCATTTACATTTCCGTATGCTTTTTAGTTTAGTAAAAATGAATGAATATGCCGCTTGTCAAAAATCAGCTGTTGTGTATTAAATTTAAGGTCTGTTCCAACCAAGCAGCCAGTGAACGGTAACAACTGTCACTGGCTTGTGCAGTAGCTAAAACGAAATTGTTCAAATAGATTTTTGAGCTACTGTGCAAGACTGACGGTTCTGGTACCGTTCTCAGACAGCTTGGAACAAACCTTTAGACAATGAACAATTGCGATGGTAACTTCGAAACAAGGTCAATAAAGTCAGGGACGCAAAAATACATATGAATCATAAGAAATTTTGCAAAAATAAGATAATTTAATTTATAAAGTTTTTAATTTATTAAACTAGGACTTAAAACATATTTCAACTATGTTTAATATAGACAACAAGTGTTTTTAAATGCATTTAAAATTGCAGTTAATGTATAACTTCCACACCCTTGCTGGTTCATGAATGTTGATTTCATTTATAAAATGCCATCTATCGACGTACATTTGTACTACTAGTACTATGTACACCTGTTTTACTATGATCATTTCATTCATTTCAAACGCCCCCGCATGTACAGTAATGTACAAAAATATTTGTACAGTGGTGGATAAAAGGGTTTGTAAGAAGAAGTTTTTTGAAAAGTTTTTTTTTAAAGAATGATACTGTAAGCTTCCGCATAGTTATATTAATTCAGATTGTTGATCGTCTATAATCTACAATATAATATTAATGCAGGTAAATAAATACTTTTCAATCATGGTACGCACTGATATAAAATGACCTTAGAGGAATCTACGATCTTAACAGTTAATATTGCTATAACTTTTGTAAGTATGGTACTATGATATAAAATAGCTTCAATTAAAAAATGATAAAATAAGATTTTAAATATTTTGTACTAGTGGGTTCGTGAGTTAGCTTTCTTGTTAGCGCAAGGAGTAAAAGACAAAATAGAACCTGCGAACTAACTCTTTTCAAAGGGGTATACCTAGAGAATACAATCCCGAGAATATTTTTCAATCCCGGAATTACGGGATTTTTGATGCGTAATCCCGGAACTATCCCGGGATTAGAATATGTGGTTTCTAATTGGGCTCAAATGAAAAAAACTTGGGTAATTTCTTAATTATCGTTGCACAACACAAATCACAATATAGTGAGAAGAAAATAGACAAAACAAAAAAAAAATTTTTGCAAGAAATCAAAAAGACAACACAAAAAAGCTATTTAGAATTTCGAAAATACAATCGCAAAAATATTAAAGCATCCAATGTTTGACTTCCAAGCCTGCTTCGTAGTTTATTGCCAACATAAGCAGCAGCTGAAAACGCTCGCTCAGGTTCTACGCTGGTTGGAGGAATAGACAATAGAACTTATATGCCGTTTCTAAGTGATATCCATGAACTCCTCTATTTTCGAACAGGCTTATTTCATGTCTAATACTATTTGCCAACCCCGATTCATTTTGTACTTGTACATCAGGATCTGGAGATTTCATATTCTTACGTATAGTACCGCGTATCTAAGGATTTTTTTGTCGTTATGTAATAAATAATATTAATATAATCTAGGCAAGGTAATTGTCAAGGCGCAACTGATTACGGAATGCAAACTAGATCTGTTTGTGCCAATCCCGAAAATCCCGAGATTAGCCAAGTACGATCCCGGGATTTTCGGGGCCAGAAAACGGCTGGGATCCCGAGATTCGGGATCCCGGGATTGTATTCTCTAGGTATACCTATCATGGAGTTTTTTTTTTTAATTTTTACATTTATAAATAAAAAACAAACATTCTAATAATGTATATAAGGTTTATTATAATGTATAACACTCAAAAATCACCATTTCAGAATTGAAAATTAGGTAGATCGGGGATGATGGGATCACCATGGTTTTAAAGGTTAAAACCCTAATAAAACAATTCGGTTATAAATTCAATAGGTCGTAATGTTGTATTTCAGTCACACACTTTTAGTCTTTCTTACATTTTCAAAATGTTTCACATTTTGAAATTTGAGCATGTTTTAAAAAAATGAACCATTTTGCGACTCTTTAATACCAGTTCTAAAGGAATTATTTTAGTTTCGATTTTTTCTGAACTGCTTTTCCTGTGTATGATGAGTCATCACTGGGCTGAAAATGGCAAAAAAAATAATAGAAGCTTATCGATTTTTTGAATATGTTATCAAAATGCTTTACTTACAGCCGGTGAAGCCGATGCCCTCGTAAAATTTGCAGCAGTTAAGGGTCTTTGCATGGAACTTGAATCAGCTTGAGTTAAACTTTCAGCTGATCTTCTGTCTAAGCTAAAATATTACACAAATAATATAAATTAAGTGAAAACAAAATTGTCGTTTGTAAAATTGTACCTATGGCTTCTCGACGATGATCCCGATTTCTTGAACATTCCTGTGATTCGGCCTTTAAGATTACTTTTACTCGATCGTACGTCTTCTCCTACGCTAATATCCGATCCGGAACCATGAGTCTGTATAAAATGAAATGACTATAAGATTGTAATTCCATATTCCTCAGATATTACTAAAACACTCTACTACAGTAGTACCCACCTCTGAAGAATTTCCACCTGCTCTGTCAATCGTGTCATCAATACTATGCGATTTGGTAAGTTGTTTAAGTTTTCCAATGAAACCTTTTTTCTTCTTCTTACCACTCGGTAGTATTTCACTTTGAGTTGATCCACCCGAAAGTCTACTATCAAGACTTGAATCGCGTTTCAAACTAAAGAAACGAGAATCATTTTCAGATCCAGCATCTAATGATTGTAAACTCAATAAGCTGTCGTCATCTGCCTTCCATATCATTTGATCATTTTGCGCAGACGTTTGTTCTAATGAAAGACTTTTTCTTCGCAAACTACCGTTACCGTTAATACCATTTCTCTTTAGTCCTTGACTTGATCGAAGTTGTGTCGTGCCAGTGTTGTCATTTTCTGTAGAAGCAGCACGTCTCATGCCGTAATGACGCTTAGCTCTCTCTTTGTCGCGCTCGACTTCACCAAGTCGTTGCAGCCGTCGTAATTCTTCAGTTGTTTCTGTCAGTCGTTGTAATGTCGATTGCAGTTGGGAGGTTCGATGATCCATTCGTGCTGGCGATGGCTCTTTACTGGCACTCCTTCTGTCAAATGCTGGCGACGATTCTCGCGATTTAGAACCCTGTGTAAATAAAAGTTATTTAAGTTTTCAAGTAAATAAAATTGTCGACCAATTTTTCTCAGACCATACGATATATTGACAATTTTATTTACTTGAAGAGTTCTATTCAGACGTTAATCAAAGTTTTGATTTTTATTTAAGTTTTATTATTTTGGGGATTTAAATGCTTAATAGTTATCTTATTTAAATAGCTGAATTCATCATTCAGTTGTTGAGAATAACTTATTGAGAGCTAAATATCCGGTCGCGTTAAAATACCTTCGTTCTCCTGGGAGGCGTAGGTGTCATTGCCAACAAATTAACCGGAGTATTTGAATCCGGGAAGAGTTCAGGAGCTAGTTTCATCAGTTCATCGACTTGTGCTAGTAGTGAAGCTATTTTCTTGTCTTCTTCTTGATCAGCTTTTCTCCTTCCGCTAACAAGCGACTTCAATTCTTCTCTTTCTTTCTCATGCCTTTCTTTTTCTCGTCTCAGTTTTTCATT
Organism: Xanthostigma xanthostigma; assembly: GCA_963575645.1. Classification (NCBI taxonomy): domain Eukaryota; kingdom Metazoa; phylum Arthropoda; class Insecta; order Raphidioptera; family Raphidiidae; genus Xanthostigma; species Xanthostigma xanthostigma. The sequence continues at coordinate 12,783,313 of OY754476.1, read as the reverse complement.
GGTAGTACGCAATTTTGCATGAGCGTCTCGTAATTCCAAAAGATCGCATTGTATATCGTTAATTTTCTTTCTGTTTTCATCTTGCTCCTCTTCAATAGATTTTTTCAGTTGATCTTGTTTTCGTTTCGCTTCCAGTCGTTCTTTATCACGTTCGCGTTCTACTTCAAATAAAGTTTGCCTTAAATCTCTTGCTAATGTTGATGTTTCCTGAAGAAGTCGTTGTTGTTCTTCCCGTTCTTTATGCCAGGCAAGTTCCATTCGCGTTCGTAAACCAGGAATTTTCGTTCTTCCCGTTGAAATTAAACGATCTTCTTCCAACTTAAAATAAAAAAGGAAATAATATACATACAATATATTAAGTCATAAGGGCACACGACACACCTATATTATTGTACATACCTCATTAAGCCTAGACTGCATTTCTGATAGCTTGATTTCCCAGGAAGATCGTTCAGAAACAAGTTCTGTTTTTAATTTGGAGCCTTCAAGACGAGCCTCTGATAACTCGTCCTCCATACAACTGATTTGTTGTTCTAGTGTTGCTATTTTGCTCTTAGCTTCTTCCATTTCGTCATAGCTGCTAACGGAAGACGCATTTTCTCGATTCGATTTAGAAATTCCGCCAGATTTAAGTTCGCCCATTGTTTTCTGAGCACTTTCTAGCATATGTTTAAATGTGTCACGCTCTCGTTTGAACCTCGTTACTTGAGCTTGAATTGACTGGAGTTCGTCGCTCAGTACATTAATCTGACCTTCATATCTCATTTTACATTGAGCTACTTCAGTCTTCCGCGCTTTTTCAGACTCATTGTACTTAGTCTGTAATGCTTTCATTTCCTTATCTAAGGCTGAACTATCAGCAGATATATTTCGTTGAATTTTCGCCACTTTTTCGTAGTCGTCTAATTTCTTTTTTAGATCATCATTTTCTTTGCGCAGATAGTTCATTTGATCCATGAACTCTTCGCCTTTTCTTTTTAGCTGTTCAATTTCAACATTCTTCTCCTCAATTGCCGATTTCATGCGACTTCTTCCTTCTAACGCCGACGTATCACTGCGACTGACCTTTTCTTCTAACGCTTTAAGTTTTTCCTGCATATCTAATCTCTCTTTTATCCAGGCATCTTGCTTAGTATTGTAAGTTTCACGAAGTGCTTTTAATTCTGAAGATATGCTAGTTAGTTCTTGCTGAGTATCTTGGAATTTACTATAAAATAAAAATATTTATCTATTAATTCTACCAACAACACGAAAATGAATAGGTACCTCAAAAACTATGAGCCTTATACCTGGCTATCATCTCTTTTTCTGTTACTAGCTGGGCCTTCGTTACAACGTGTTCTTCCTCAAGAATTTCGTACTTTGCCGTTAGATCTTCATACTCGTGTCTCTCTTTAAGTAATTCTGCATTCAGTTCTAAAAATTAATTACCAAAATGTTTGTTATAATATTGTTCAGCCATAATTCGAAAAAAACACAAACTGTGGAATAAATATATTTACGATCTATGGTCAGTTGGAATTCATTTTTAACATCAGCTAATTTCTTCGATCCAAATCCTGAATTTTGCTCCAGTGATCGAATTTTTGAACGCAAACTCTCCAATTCTAATTCTCTGTTTTTCTGCTCCTTTTCATGATTAGTTTTTATCCTCTCTATTTTTTTACGTTCCGCCTGTAATAGAAGAACAAGTTTACACTCAGATAAACATATCATCACTGTAAATTTTCGCGAAACACTGCAATAAACAAAAACTTACTTGTAAATCTATTTCCAAATCCCCTGCCTTACTCTCAAGTTTTGACCGTTCAGTTTTATACTCTGTTTCAAGTTTCTTTATTTTCTCTTCAATTGTTGCTTTAACTTTTTCAGAAGTTGCATGTAAAGCTTGTAATTCAGAAAGCTGCGATTTAGTCGCGTTTAACTCTTGACTCAGTGTTTGAATCTGAGCCGAATCTGATTGATCATCTTTAGCATTTATAGTTGTCTCCTGTAATAAAATTTGAATGAGAACACACACTATAATAAAATTTGCCAGTTAATTATTAATATAATTTTACAGTTAACGTCTTGTACTGAATTTTTATTTTTTTAGCTATGTAGATCATATTTGTGTTTACTCACTAAGCAATCGATATGGTTGTTTTTATTTGTTAATGTCGATTCAAGAACGTTGATCTTGCAGTTAGCATCTGTCAGAGATGATTTAATGGTCTCCAGCTCACTAGTTAATTTGTCAATAATTTCTTTATTTTTCTTTTCATTTTCAAAATTAGATCGATTGCACTCTTCAGCTTTTTCCAACTAAAACACGTTTCCAAACACCCGCATGCAAAAAATTCACAAAAAGATTATTCGAGCAGCCATTAGCGTTAATTAGTACCATATCACTCAGCCCCAAGTTTTGGGATGAGTATCTTTTCAATATCATTAAGTGCAATATACAATTGAAATGTTTTATAATTTTTGATAAAGCAAATTCATTTTTCTCATTTAAATACTTCAATACATTGATCTAATTTTACGTTGAAACTTTAGCCGTTACAGTTAGGCATTAACTGCAAAAAGCTCAGAAAACGAATTCAACTAAGACTTTAGTAAGCTCAAAATAGCAGAATTATCAGTCGTAGCGAACTTAGCTTTTGCGTGTGATTATAAAGAGGCAAAAAACTTGATATTTTGTATTACTTACATCTTTTTCTAGTTTTGTGACACGTTCTTTCTTAGTGGCTAACATTTTTTCGTTTCGTTTCAATTTTTCGTCGGCTTCTTTTAATTTCTTTTCTAGTTCACTCATCTTTTTCGTTTTATCACCAACCTAGAAATGAGAGCGTGTAAGTGACATCAATCTATAGATTTTTCGATGACAAACGATAGTTTACGAACATCTTTAATAAGTTTAGCTTTATCTTTTTCAGCCTTTTCAGCAAATTCCAATTCCCTTTTAAGTGTTACGATTTTTTTATCCTTGGCTTCCATCTCAGATTTAACTTCTTGAAGTTTTTTCGTCAAAGATGCTATCTCTTCATGGCGATTTAATGCAGTTTCTAAAAAAAATATAACGTTTTTAAACAATATTAAAAAAATATATTTTACAAAATTAATTTGCATACTTAATTCTTCATTTAAAGATTTTATTACTCCATCTAATTTAGAGTTGCTGCTTGCTAATTTATTATTTTCTTCCTTCAGTTTTTCTTTTTCGGTCAACAGTTTCTTATTATCTTCTTCTAATTTTTTAATTGAAGATTCAGTTTTAGTTATCAATCCTTCTAATTCTGTTTTTTCGGTATTTGCCTTAATTTTTTCATCTGATAGTTCTTTTTCCAATTTTGCTACTTTCTTTTTCATTTCTTCCAATTCTTTCAAAGAATCATCCAATTCCGTTTTAGATTTTGCAGTCTTCAGCTGTTCTTCTAACGTGCTTTTACTCTTCTCACTATTTTTGAGAAGTACTAGTAACTCGCCTAAAATTAAAAATTTTATTTTATAATATTCAATATGACGGAATTAAAAAAAAAAAATGTAAAAATATTACTTATTTCATTTTCTAGATCTTCAACCATTTTCTTCATTTGTAGTTTTGTTGTAAAATCTGTGGGTTTCTTCGGAGTTCGTGGTTTCAGTTTGATACTTTCGTCTTTGAGTCGTTTCAATGTCGTTGATAAATTATCCCTTTCAGTTTCCACCTAAATTAGTCCAACGATTTAGTGAGTGTTAATTGATTAATTGAGTACGTATTTGTAACTTTTAACATTGTATACCTTGGTAAGATCTTTTTTGAGTTTATCGATTTCTTCCTTTAATTTCTTCTTATCGCCTGCGGTATCGGTATCTTTTTTAACAGACGCGCTCTTTTCAACCTCTGCCTTGAGTTCATTCACTTTGTTGTTGGCCTCATTCAGCTCTATTTCAAGGTTTGCTATCTTATCTACATAAACTTCCACCGATTTATCGGACTGTAACTTTTTAGTTCCTTTCAGCAACTGCAAGCGTTTATTTTCAGCACCTAATTTTTCATTTTCAGCTTCTAATGTTTGAGTTTTATTACGCAATACGGTCGCTTCTTGCTCAATTACTTGGAGTTGTCTCTTTAAGTCTACAGTTTGTTGATCCAGATCTAGGGACCTAAACACCGATTTTAAATTAAATTCTGCCATACAAATTTTTTTTATTATCCATTAAAATTCACTTACTTGCTTTTAACGATAGGCCCTTTGGATCGTTTTTGCGTTAAACTTAGCTCAGCGTGCAATCTTTCACAGTCCCGTTCTTTTTCAATCAATTTCATCCGTAATTCAGACATTTCTTCTTCTAAAACCTACAATTTTAATTATTTGATGATCATTTATCTGCTTATAAAAAAATTGCGATGGGTAGCAAACAACACTGACTTTTGCTTTCTGATCTTCAATTTTGTTTGTTTTTGATGAAACAGTACTAAGTATTTCAGATTTTTTTATTGTTTTGGCAGCTAGTTTATCCTGTAAATCCTTAACTTTTTTGCTTATCATCTCCTTTTCACGTTCTAAGTCCTCAACTTTACGTCTTAGCACAGTGGTCTCCTAAAATAAGAAAACAATGCAAACCTATCTTATATAGTAGGTATTTTATTAAACTGGACCACAGGGTGTTCAAATTGAGAAGTATAAATTTTAGTTTTGGTTTTTCATATATGGAGTCTAGTTAATCCGAACTAATTGTAGGGACCGTTCCGTTTGGAATTCCAGATTTTACCATAAATCGAATAGCTGTGGCTTTTATGCGATGTTAAATAATGATTTATTATTTTTATATTTGTAGTACAGTACTACAATAAAATACATTTTTTGTGGAGCTATAAATGTTTTTGTACCATTAATACCATTTTTTTACTGGAAACAAGGTACTATATTATATTGTATTTTGAGAACTAAAACATTTACTCTCCGCTGACCGAAACATGTATTTCTCCAAATCCGATGTCAGCTGACGTCGGACGAAATCGTAAGAAAAGCAAACGCCGAGGTTATAATGAAGAAGCCTACATTGGAAGGAGAAGCCCGATTTTGATATCCAATGTAGTTTGGTTTTCTTCCATTGTCAGCCAACATCGGATCGGGAGAAATACGGATCCAGTGTCGATACAGTTTTAGGCGAACGTTCGGATTAGGGGAACTCCGCTCTACTTACTTGTTCATTAAGTTCTAATTGCAGTCTTAATTCAGCAGGGTCATCTTCCTCGGAAATTCCTTCATCTTTATCAATTGACGATTCGGCACTTAATCGAGGTGTTGGACTTAATTTTCTGCCTGAAAAAATTATGTATTTATAAACAAATTTTGTAACTAACAAACGATTTTGTTTCATCTATACACTGAAATATCATTATACATAATATATTTGATTTTGTTAGCCGAAAAAATCTTTTTTCATTATATTAAAATACTGATTGGAAATTTGTCTTTTTGCCAATGTTTTATTAAATAAATGATAACAATGCAACTGTAGAAAATGGCTAAAGATAGGCATTTACAAGAGATTATAATAAAAATAATAATTTAGGTATTAGATATTTAAACAGATTGTTTTTTTTTTATATTATTTCTTTCAACTTTTTGATCGAATAGACAAAGAAAATATCAAAAGTTATAATTTACAATCTCTCTGTGTATCGACTTTATTACTTAACAGCAAATTCAAAAAGAATAAAAGTTTAAAAATAAATAACTTTTAAATCTCGGCACTGTTTAATATTATAATACCATTTTTTATTTACACGTATTTTATGAAATCGAGAAATTCGATAACGAATTTTTAAAATACAGTCTGAAATACTGCATTTGCTATTTTCGCAGCATTTTTGGTTCAGTTACGATTCTTCAAAGTATGTTGATGATTAACAAATAACAACAATTTTATATCCAATATTTTTGAATGATCTAAGGCTGTGATAATAATTTGAACATTTCAAATAATTACGCTGTACTATTCATAATTTTTTTCCTGTAGTAGATATAGTGATTGATTATATACTTATTTGAAAATTTCAGATCAGATTCGGTTTCATATATGAGGGGGAAAACCTTCCACACTTAGGTTTTCAGTTCATTTTTTCACTATTTAATCTGTGTGCTTTCAAATATTACGGAAGTACCTGTAGGAATATCCCGAATACATCGACTTATGATGCTAACATCTGATACTAAGTACGTTAATTGCGGGAATAATTCAAATTACTGCGGTCGATCGTCGCCCGGGCGTAAATTTTTATTTTCGCTGTCTCTCTAATCATTCAGTATTGGACACATATGAATTTTGTTGCTACAATGATACTCTATCACTTCCTGGAATATTTCTCTTTCACTGTGAAACACCCTGTATATTTATTCTAATTGTATGTTCTGACTTATTATTAAAGTTTTTGTGCTATTTTTCAAAATGTTGGAAACAATAAATTATTAATTTTAAGAGGTTATTGTTCCCGGTTACTGTGTTTTCATTTGTTGCACCATTTTTATTGGACACGCAGTAATCGAGACATTCCTATATTAATTTCTTTCTGATTTTGTATATTATTATCAGCGTAATTATTTTACGTTTCTTTATCAGCCTGAAATAAGTGAAAAAGCAGAGTCAAGGATGGAAATAATAAGGTTTCATTTATGTTTTGATTAATGAGAATACTCGTACTGGAATGATGCCGAAAATGATGTTAATGTTTTAATGTTCGTGTTTTTTTTTATTAAAAAGTTTTATGTATATATTAAAGCAAGATTGTAAAATAATATAAAATTAAAAAAAACGATAAAAATTGCAGAAAATGGAAAACTAAAAACGATAAATAAAATGAAACGTAGCTAAACGATAAAACCATTATTATAACAAGAAGTGAGCACGTACTTCTGGCCTTGGTAGCCATTTTCTTAAGCTGCAACACCAATGATTCGTTATCATCCTCGACTCGCGACGCTTTTCTCCGTAAACTTTGTGCCTGTGAACAACAAACACAGATGATTCAGTATGCGTGTAATTAACGAAATCGCACCGTACCTAACGGTGCAAGAAGTGTGGCCATCGGCGACAGCAACTGGCCAGGTGGAGGTGGGTACATCGTTGACAGGGCGAACTGCATTTGGCGTAGAGATGATATCAGAGGAACGAAAGTTTGTTGTACTTGCGGTAATCGAAATTCAGTAACTGTTGATGTTAATGGTTGTTCGTTGTCAGCTCTTGGCAAATTCAGTTTCGGGCTTTTCTGAATAAATGATGTTGAAAGCGGCAAAAGCAAAGGCAATGTCTGTGATAATTCTGGTGCAGATGTATCTGATGAAAGTTCAGGTTCTGTTTGAATCGAAACCGAGCATCGTAATTCATCAACCGTTTGAACGGAACTCGAACAACTTTTTGGACAGGAGTCAACTTGGACGAACTTTGATACTGTCAGTAATTCGACTTGAGTTGATTTATTTTCGTTTTCCTTAATGTCTGTTTGACATGCCCTCGTTTGGTTTAAAGATATCGCTTCAGTTTGTGTTTCTTTACTCAACTGTGATATTTTTATTTGTGTGGCAAAATGTTTTGTTGGAATTACAGCATTTACTGACTTGTCGATTTTTTCTTGTTTTTGATCACTGATTGTTTGTACACTTTTGTTATCGAATGAAGTCATTGCAAAAATATTTAGAGAAGAATGATTGGAAAGAATTAACGGAGATGCTCTCTTAGTTAAAACTGTATTGGAAGGAATTTGAATTGGATTGGTTATTTTCGAAACGTGATGAACTGATCTTCTTTTAATCTGTTTTATAAAAGTAGTAATTAATTTATGATTACTCATTTTATTGCTGTAATTAAACGAACAACATAAAATGAAGGATTCGGTAAACAAGTGCTTCAGAGCTCTTTGTAATTTTATAAAAGTCAAATTTATCATCAACTAAAAATAAAATATAAATTGTATTCTAAAAAAAGAAAGTATGACCCCAAAATGATGTACACAATTTATTCGGCTCAAGCGCTTATTATTTAGGTCCACTCTGCATTAAATAATTTGTATTGATATGTGTAAATGTGCTAATTCGTTAGAACTTTACCTCTTCTTCGGCAAATCGAAGTTGTTCACGAAGATCTGCTTCCCTTTCCAATGAATCTTGCAGATCTCTAAGTAATTGTGCTGGATCTTCCTGAGAACCCCCACGTGTTAATGATGCTCGAGACACTTTCTAAAAAAATATAACACATGTTGATTTGTTAATAATCAATTAATGCAGTAAACAATTTATGTAGCAATTCAAATTAAAAATAAACTATTTGAAAATTTATCATTACTCCTTCTGTAGATGGTGTTTTTGAAATGCTCCCAAGCAATGGCGTTTTTTTCTTATTAGCAGGTTGATTATTTTCCTCAGCTTTCGCTAATTTTGCATTAGTTTCGTCTAATTCTTTTTGAACTCTGACAGCCACTTCATTTGCTACTTTCAACTCTTGTTCCAAGTGCTTAATTCGGGCCACACTATTCAAAGCATTTTGTCCGCCTGCAATCTAAAAGATATATAATGATTTTTTTATTGTGATAATTTGCAATTAACAAGTGCTCATCATACCTCAGCTAATTTCTTGTCTAGCTCTCCTTTTTCATTTTCCAATTCCTGATTTTTTCGTTCAGTTTTTCGTAGCTTAAACGATAAAATACGGCAATTTTTTGTTGTCTGTTCCAATTCTTTTTTAAGAGAACTATATTCGTCGGCTTGATCTTCTCTGTGGATAAGATAAATTTAGATGAAAATAAATGAAATACATATTAATTAAACTAATTATTTTAACTTAGTGTCAACCTAAAGTTATCTTGCATTTCTTCAATTTCTTCTTCGAGGTCTCTCAGTTCCTTTTTCATATCCTCATTTTCATCCATCAATTCTTCGCAAAGTGTTTCGGCAGCTACAAGCTTAGCACGCAGTTCATCGGCAACGCGTTTTGCTTCGTCAGTCGTTGGCCGGCTTTCAAGATCTTCTTCTAGCTCTTTGACGCGCAACGACAAACTTTTTTTCTCATCTCGAAGATCTTCCGATTGGCTCTGTAATTCATTTACCCTTTGCTGAAGTTTTAATACCTGTAAATTGCAAAGTGGCATAGTATAAGCGCAAAATATTTTAAAGAGATTCTGAGGATTTTAGTGATACCTCTGAAGTTTTACTGGCCGACGTTTCGTAAGTACCGATTCGCCGAAGCATTATGTCGCTTTTTTCCTTTTCTAATCGATCGCAACGTGCTCGAGTCGTTTCTAATTCTTGTTTCAGAGAATGTATCCGCTCTTCGAGTTCTTGTTCATGACCCACAAGAGTCGTGTCAGTTGTTTCTGTTCCCGCAAGACTTGTTGCGTCGTCGGCATCGTCGCTACTTTCCTCGGAACCGGACGACGTCGAAGAATCTTTTTTACTACTAGTGTTGCTTGTTAAATCTTTATATCCTTTGATTTCATTTTGTTTGGATTTTGATTTCACCTAAAAAACAAACATGTTATCACAAAAAAAAATGTAATAAACACATTAAATAAAATAACAAACTCTCTGTAATTATTGTAAGTATTTGAACAGGATTAGTCATTTGTAGAATTTTCGTGTGTGTCTCCGACTGTCTTTATATGTCCGTCTGTTCGTTCCGAATTAACTTGAAAACTGCCTATTTTATCGGCCACTAAATGGCTTCTCGTTCATCAGGAATACAATTGGCTATAATGTATTCGCTGTTCAACTAAAGAGTTGAGCGAAGCTACTGGTAAAGGCTAGTAAATAATAAAAAAAAATATATATACCTGAATCAAAAATTGGACATCGTGATTTGTCGGCTCTTCAACAGACGCTTTTAACTCTTTAACTTTGATTCGTCTTGCTTTTTCCTTATCAATTGAATCTTGTTCTTTTTTTTCGGTACTTTTGGTCACCAACTTCTTTGTTTTCGGTTGTAATTTTGACGCTGTTTCGGTTTTACTGGTTGATGAGGAAGTTGATTTATTATTTGTTTCCGTTAGAGATGGCCGGCGTATTATTACCGTTTCTATAACATGAACATTTTTTTAAATAAATAATATGTACTTATTCTATAAAATCCATTTTTTGTTGAATAGTCCCACCTTGCAAATTTTGACCGGTATCAACTGATGGTTTCCTTCTAGGTAATGTTAGATTGACAGATATTACATTAGCGTGTGTATCTTCATTTAGATGACCTAGGTCAGGTGTGGACGTCCACGATGCTGGTCTATTTGTAAATCTAGACGTTGACGACGATGTATCATTCACGTCATTTGCCAAAGTAGAACTCGATGTCCATGTTCTGTTAGCAATACTATCTGTCGTTCCGCTGCTACGACCATCGTCTCGAGTTCTAAGGATCACATTGTCGATTTACTATAAAATTTGAAATTGTAACCTAAGCAATCATTTAAATATTGCTTACCGAGATAATGGAGTGCACCAAGAGGACAGGCTCGGCGAAGATGCTGTGGTGTCATCTCTTCTTAATGCTAAATCGTCGTCCTTTTTCCTACCACCGTGTTCTTTGTAATCTCTAAATAAATAGGACAAGTGTCATTAATCAATTAGGTGTTTCTTAATTTAGATTTAAGCAAACAACAATAAGTACTCAAGTTGAATACCTGAAACATCGTTTACATCTCGTAGGCCATCGCACTTGAGGATGAAACCCAAGCGGGCAGAGCGGATCTCCTTTTACAGATGGATACAGATGATGCATTTTTCTCAAAACTTATTATCTATGACCTAAAAGTAGACATTTTGCACACATTTTGAATTATTCTAAATTAAAAAATTAATTTTACGTGTTATTCATATTATTGGTTATATCCAACGTTCTTTTCCGATAACAACAAAAATTGTAATGATTACTTTTATCGATTATTGTAATATTATTCATCTTTAATAAACAATTCCTGATGGTAGAAACTGAAACCAATAACCTCCTGTAAATGATTTTTAATTGTTATCAATGATAATTATTGATTTGTTAGATGATCTAAAATTCGTTTTATACATTGTAGGATAACAAAGATTAAAAAAACAAGTAGAACTGCATGTGAATAGGTAGTTACATACTAGATGTATATTTATTAGAAAGCATAATATCGGTCAACTGGCCAACTTAACTTAAGGCTGTTATTTGATGTTGCTCAAAGTCTAATTATAGACGGCGGCTGGCAAATCGACGCATGGCACTGGGACGTCGTTTTCTATCGTTATTTATCGTAGAACACCAGCGCCATTTACTTTTTGACAACTTGTAGTTCGTACTGAATTGAACAGTAAATGCTGTAACATTGGCGTCGATAAAGGGAAGAAAAACTTCGTCATAAATATCGAGCATGACGATTGAATTCTTTTTACACTTTGAATCGAGTCCACTACCACAATATAACAGTTTCGGTTTAATTTACAAAATTTTTATTTTTTAGGACTAAAAACAACTTTTGATGTAACATTTGTTTCAAAAAATTGCTAATAAACAAACAAAAATGTTTGTTGTTTTGTAGTAGTACTAAAGTCTAAAGGCACAATAAGTATAAGGTTGTAGTTAATTGTATAAGTAATAAGGATTATTAAAAAAATTGAATTATCATTCATTCCATAGAAGAAACGTTAATAATCTTCTTTCAAACTCATGCATATTTAACTGCAACGTGTCCCCCAAACTACTGATAATTTTACCTATTTTATCTCTGTTTTTGAATTTCATTTTGTTCAATAATTTCTGCAAAAACGCACTGATATGAATGATTTTTTTATGTCTCTAAAATGGCTTCAGATCTATTAGTTTTAGTGTCAATCGGATCAGTGGTTTTGAAAACACGCATGCGGCACAATCACATCAATTAATGTTAAACGCAACTTATTTATGAACTGAAAGTGCTTCCTGCAAATCTGTAAGCAATGCAAACATGTCTGCAAAATTAAAATTGGAAAAATAAATGGCCTTACGTATGGGAAGGTAAATACAAAATTCAAAGCGGGTGCAACTAGACGAACGACTTTATGGGAATTTTCATGACATATTTTTCATATTAAAAACTATTTTGAAAAATGACATGAGTACATGGAGGTTCAATATGGTTCTCCATTCCAAACAGACTTGTACCTTTGTAATTCAAAACAATTTTGTTGTACTGTTCAATTTTATTTTAATATGAACCCTTTATCAAAAATTAAAATAAATTGAGTCAGTTTGCAGAAAAAAACCTCAATGCTACTGATAGTATACAGGGTGAGTTTTAAGTTGATGCTTTTTTTGTTATAGCGTGTAAAATTCAAATAGACGAGCAAATATTTCAAATAGTTTTTTTATCAAAACTCAAAAATAAGAGAGAAACAGCCTTTCGAAGTTTAAATAAATTTTATTAAATTTTCTTTAATTCTGAGGTCGGTCCTGGGGTTATATTATGTCACTATGGAAATAAGTTGTTATTATCTCTCAAAAACAGAACAATACACATACTTGATAATAACAACTTATTTTCATAGTGACATAATATAACCCCAGGACCGACCTCAGAATTAAAGAAAATTTAATAAAATTTATTTAAACTTCGAAAGGCTGTTTCTCTCTTATTTTTGAGTTTTGATAAAAAAACTATTTGAAATATTTGCTCGTCTATTTGATTTTTACACGCTGTAACAAAAAAAGCATCAACTTAAAACTCACTCTGTATAAAAAAATGGAGATGAGAAATCGTAGTCATTACTTTACGTGTTTATATACATTTAATAACTTCAAACATTTTTTTTATAACTTCAAATGTCTTCTGTCAATTCATCTAAAATGTTTAACAAAAATGACGTGAATCAAGAGTTTAATTACTTATATATGTAAACATACATGGTATAAATATACGTCTAAAATCATAAATAGTTTCATACTCTCCTGCTGTTTTAAAACAGAAATCTATTGAGTCATTTAATTATCAGGATTAAATTATCTACAATCCTGTAAATAATTTAACTCTGATAATTTCTTAAACTAATTTTTAACAAAAATATTTTTTACAGCGTTTTTACGAAAAAATGTATGCTTTAAGTGTTTACCAAACACTATACTGAAGTCTTTAGCAGTCGTCACATTAAAATACTATTGTGTGCATAATTAATGCATTATGCATTGCTATTTGAATTTTAATGACGCCAGATTTAGAAGTTTCAAATATTTTAAAGTTCGAGAGCACAAAATGGTTTTCACTTATTCAATTAATTAAAAAAATGTTCATAAAGTTATATTATGCCGAAAATAGTCTATATAGTATAAAGATTAACAGGAAAATAGCCAATACACAGATGAAATATTTTATATTCATATATTTTTTAATAAAAACATAATTTTTTTCAAGAAAACATTTCGTAAAAATTAAGAAATTAAAAATCACAATTTTAATTTGGATTTTATTTATACCATTTTCATTTTAAAATATTATTATTCTCTTTTCTTTAATCATTCCTGATGATGTGGACAAAGATATTTACGAAACGTCGAACTTATTAAAAAATATATGAATATATAATATGTCATCATATATAATATGTCATCTGTGTATTTATTGACTATTTTCTTGTTAATTTTTACTATCATAGTTTACGATATAGCCGTTATTTTTTAAAATGAGTCAATATAGTGTGCGGAACAAATTAATGATAATCAGAATAAATTACAAAAAATAATACTACTGAAACACAAATAACAACTTTAGAATAAAATGATAAAATATTGGGCCAAGCAGAACGGCGCAAACCCACGACTAATACAAGAAAGATATTTTTTTTTATTTTTAAAACATTCGTGTTGGGTTTTTTTTTATTTTCAATATTTCGTGCAAACGGAATACTTATGAAATCACTTTGGTGTCCGTCCGTCATGGACGATTTTCTCTGAAACCATTTGGCGTAAAAAATTGAAATATTTTATTTTCATTCTAAACTCAATATAAAAGAAAATTTTATTAGGAAAAGCTTCTCAGAATGAAACAAATTAACACATTTTTTATTATTTCCCAATTAACAAAAGTGCTAATATTTTCTTTAAAGGTAGGTATTAAAGTACAATTTTGTTTATAACAATTGTTTGAATAATCTGCCATTCTCTGCAAAATAAAAGCCAAGTTTGTCGTTAAAACTTTGTCTGACATTATTTTGAAAGCTATCGAATTTGCGCATTCTTCTGTAATTTCATATAGCGATTACTGAAAATATAATCCACAAAAGCGCCCTAAGAAAAATGTTTTCATTAAAATTAAGTAACCTATCCTGTAGACAATTTAATTCTGATTGTTTTTTATTTAATGCCTTTTCACTCTAAAAAAATTAGAAGAATATGTAATTGCATGTTTATAATATTGCATGTTGAATCCCTATTTCCACACGAGCTATCATCACCCTGTACCTATAGTATAATCATAAAATCTTTTCTAGTTAAATGTATATTGGAAATATATTTTAGAAAGAAAAGTATTAACGTCCATCAAAAAATTTTAGAAAATGTCGACGGGAAGTTAAATATGACATTATAAAATGAGTGATTTTGCTTGTTTACTTACAATAAATTCATATTAGTATTTTGTTATGTAAAAAAAGAATTGTTTTTTTTTTTGAAAATCAAGAAACGCAGATTTATAATATTATTTCAATAATTTTAAATCTTCGTTTCCCAGCTGATAATAGTAAAGATATTACAATGGTGGTTCGGAACTGATTCGTAACCCGAACAAGAAAATCCTTTGTTCTAAATAATAAATAATATATATAGGTATATATATTATTATACATTTATGTGCATGTTCCACACGTTATTATTTTTGGTGTATTCTATTATTGGTACGGATATCTAACATTATCGTTCATTTAAAAATGTAAAAATAATTTAGTCATCTCACGTTTTTCTAATTTTCTGTCATTTACCCAAACACCCATAGTTGTATGACCCCGTCGAATTCTAGAGTGTGATACAATCTATAATTGAAATAGACATATTGTTACTTACTCGTTTTTAATACGATTTTTAATATTGTTACGCGCACATTTTTATAAACTATTCCCCATTTTTTCGTTCTTTTTCAATCAAATTATCACAGAACTCTATTTGCACTAAATCCGTTGCTGAACAAAACAAACTTAATAAATAGAAATAAAAAAAACCCAATAAAAATCACATAACACGTACGACAAACAAAAGTACAAATTTCACGATGTACATAATTTATTAGATTCAAAATATTGTCCAGAATAGAAATAAAAAAATCACGTTTTTTATACTTGGTTACATAACAGCATGTTAAAAGAATCATCACTTATTTTCTAAACAATGTATTATTAAACGACAGAGAACATTATTATTATAGCTATGAAGAGTAGATCTAGTTAACGGATATGGAATTTCGTCTATGTTACATGGTAAATAGTTGTTTGCAGCGGTTTTTAGCGCATACTATGAGTTATTTGTAAAACGACTGAGTCGCTGGGTTGACGCGTGCGTCTTGAAGCATCGCGACGCTAACGTCGCGGTCCGTCTGGCTTAAACGTTCGTCTGCTTTGATCCATTGGCGGAACATCTACGAGGCATCGGTAAAAGTTAAAGCTCGTTTAGTGTTAGAAAACAGGACTGGTTTTTTATACAAATAAACAAAATTTATTATTTTTTTCGATAGTACCGGAGTTAGTATATTAAGTATAATGAGCAGCTATCCAGGAATAGATATAAATTCCTAATACATGTTCCTATGTCACTTTTCTGGGTCCTCCAGAAGGCTCCCGTTGACCTGGGAAGCTGAAACGTTGAACACTTATAGTTAGGATACGGAATAGAACATTGCGGATGCGGATTTTCAAGGCTATCTCTGGGAATAGAATTGATGTGGTTTTGACGTGATAACGTCTTATAAATTGATGAAACACCAGCTGCACGCACGAAAAAGTGTAACGTTCCGCCGTAACGTTCCGCCTGGCCCTGTGCGTGCAAGCGAGAGCGCAGTAATGTATTATTAAATATGATATTCGAGCGTAATACGTTATCACGTAAAACTATCGTCCGTAAACCGACTTTACAGACAACCATTTTTTCGAAAAAAACTATGCTAACTTCCAAAAGAAGGTCTCCGTTAACCCAGGAAGCTTATAATCAGGGGCAGATTCTACGTAGGGCTTAAGCCTTGAGCCCCCAGTTGTCAAGGGCCCACAAAAAATGGTTTATTATCATAAATGTTTAATATTTTTTCTTTAAGATTGAACACTTGTATAGTGAAAAATAGTTAATATTAATGATTATCATTATCATGAGTGAGTACTGACGATTTTTTGGGTGAATTTTGAGTTTTTTTTAATGAATTTTGGCAATTTTTTTGATGAATTTTGTCGATTTATTGAGCTATTTCATTTCTATTTATTTTTAGGTCACCAAGTTTGAACTCCGATTTTGATGATATTAGAAATTACTTTTAATCCAAATTTATAGATTCTTAATCTAACAAAAAAATGGGACTTCATTGGAGTTCAATAAGCCCTAAGCCCCGAAAATTAAAAAACCTAGATCCGCCCCTGCTTATAATACAGGATACTGAAACTAAGAGCCGGATTTTCGATATTTGGTATTTTATAATACACAAGAAAATGTTTTTCCGGAATTTGTCTGTCTGTTTATATCATCCGTAACGTCTCTTGAAAGTGGCTATGGATAGATTTTGGTGTGTTCCTGGCACCCAGCATTAAAGTGTAGACTATTTTTTGTGCAGTTATGATCGGAAAAAGTTTCAGGTTTTTATGAAAAGTTTGTAATATGTATCAAATTCGGTGTTCCGACAGAAAACGAGATTCTAAATTCAATGATCGCACCCGAAGATTTGTTCCAAACTTTAATGAAAAGTCTGAAATATGTATCGGATAGACTTCAAATTCGGTATACTGACAGAAAACAACATTCTAAAAAACAGCACATCCGGAAGTCTTTGAAAGTTTTAAACACGCGTAGTTTCTAAAACAAAGAGAGAGAGAGATTGTGAATTATAGACGCTCAACAGCTGAGGTCATCAGCTAAAACAAAAGAGATAGACAAGTTTTATTGAATTTTTCAGTCGAGCGTATCAGTTTCTATAAGTTTACTTGTTTTAAAAAAGATCTGAATACATTATTGGTACAATAATACAAGTCTTTAGGGTTGCCTGCATCACAGGCGATTACACTTTGGCATGTTTCGCTTTATACGTCACTCTCATGATGCTATTCGAACATGTGTTGTTTTTTTTTTTAAAGTTGATTACCTCCATTGTTTGCAGAAAAATGTAAAAAATCCGAGAAAAGGTAAAGAAAAATACTGAGTATGTTGTGCGGTAAAAATATTTAACTAAGAATTGATTTATTATTTGATGGCTTTTATAATAATATTCATGTGATAATACAAATAAAAAAATACATTTTTATGTACTTACTGTAATAGGCCCCACTCACGATCAAACTTCATGCCACAGTTCAGTGTTCAGTGAAGTTGGACCGATTAATCGAAAGACTGACTGGCACCACACACAGTTCATGCAAACTGCTCATTTTTTAAAATTTTTTGTGTTCAGTTTGGTTCAGTTGTTGGCATACACTCGTCGAGTATAGATATACTTAAAAAAAAACTTCGGAGAAGTAAAAACTTCGTTCTGTGCTAAATTAAAAAACTTGAGGCGACTGAATCTCAGAATTATAACTTAAAAAAAAAGAATTTCGAGGCAGACAAGAAATTGAAATCAAGCTCGAAATTCTGTGCCTAAGACGTCGAAAAAAAAAGAATTTTGAGGCAGACAAGGAATTGAAATCCAACTTCGAAATTCTGTGCTTATAAAAGCTACAAGAGCAACAGCAAAAAAATGCAAAGACGGTGTTCGCATAACTCCTTTAGTTACCACTAAAAAAACGCCGTCTGTGCACTTTTTTTTGCTGTTGCTCTTGTAGCTTTTATATAGCACAGAATTTCGAAGTTGGATTTCAATTCCTTGTCTGCCTCAAAATTCTTTTTTTTTTTCGACGTCTTAGGCACAGAATTTCGAGCTTGATTTCAATTTCTTGTCTGCCTCGAAATTCTTTTTTTTTTCGACGTCTTAGGCACAGAATTTCGAGCTTGATTTCAATTTCTTGTCTGCCTCGAAATTCTCTTTTTTTAAGTTATAATTCTGAGATTCAGTCGCCTCAAGTTTTTTAATTTAGCACAGAACGAAGTTTTTACTTCTCCGAAGTTTTTTTTTAAGATTTCACGTCTTTTTCCAAAGTGTGAGACATTATTTTTATTTTTTCTCCAAAAAATAAACATAGGTATGTGCATTTTTAGAATTAAGAGGCCACAGATTCCATGAAGGCCAATTCTGAAGGCATGAAAAAAATCAATGAACAAGGCCAACCATTAAAAATACAAAATTTTTTTCATATCATTTGTAAAATACTTATTTTGCATTAAAAAAGAAGTTTCACTTTGAAAACTTTCCTCTTTTTAATTTTTGTTGCACTTTTTATGATGAATATGTTTTTTAATAAATTAAATTATTTAAATCTAACTTCAATCATATATATTGTTATTTTTTAATAAACAATTTGACGAAAGTGTATTTTTCAAAAAACAAGAAAAAAAAATTAAAAATTAAAAAAGAAATAAAGATATTATGTATATGAGAAAAAAATTGAGAAAATAAATTAAAAATAAAAAAAACAATTAAAAATATAAAAAAAAATTTAAAATTAAAAAAAAATAAAAATAAAAAATATGATTATATATAAATATCAAGTGGAAATAAAATGGAGTAGAAAAAATTTTTTTTTCCAATGATGCCGGCGGGAATCGAACCCGAGACCCTGTTATTAGTGTTATTACTAGTCTAACGTCGTAACCGTTAGTCCACGGGCATACTCGCCGTATAAGCTGTTATTGTGGTACAGAAGTATATATGGGTGATACGAAAAATTGGTCCTATGAAAGTCACGTGGTCACAGAACTATAAAACTTGGAAACTCGTCTCATATACACGGCGTTATATGGGAGCTAGGCTAAATCAATGTATAAGAATACGTTAGAGATACGTCGGCATTTAGCACAGAAAAGAATCTCTAACGAGATTCTTCGAAAAGTATATGCAATAGATGGACGATGTACCTTTAGTTTTTTTTTGTGTTCGTTAATAAAACAAAAACAAGTAGGATGTCTACGCTGGGCCTAAGACCTAAGACGCAATGATGCGTATATATATATTATATATATATAGAGAGAAACAACTGTATATTTATATCGACTATAGTATATTGTTTTACCTATGTAAAAAAGAATAATTAAATATGTATGTACATAAATATGCACATGGTTTATCATATAAACAAGATAAATGTGATTGAAACATTTATATTCAAATCAGATTACATTGACATAATAATTATTAGGTTTGCCCTCGGGCATCAAATGAAAATGTATATATATACGCAATGAAAATAATTCACATAATATATAGTGAGTATTTATTACACTGAAACATTGTTTTTGTTTCTATGGCAACATCTTACTACTGAAAAACATTAAAACATAGGATAATATCTTTTTACTACAGTCGAGTTTGTTGTTCTTTTACTTTACGATTTTTAGTTGTGAAGCAACTTTTTTGAATGAAGCGTGCGGATATTTTAACTATCATTATTAATATTTTAATATGGTGGTCAAGATTCGTCATATAGGCTATTGCCCAACGTGAAAAAACAAATTAGAAAACGGGTAGACCTATAAGTATAGGTCTACCCGTTTCAATGGGATTTTTATTTTTTTTTCACGTTGGGAAATAGCCTATATGGCAAATCTTGACCGCCATATTAAAATATTCGTGACATCATAAATATCCTAGGACATTTGGAGAGTCAAGACTATGCTAACGACACCTTATTAGTTATTTGTCCCTTTAGGTCTATCACTCTATTCGTTCTAGCTCTAGAGCCTAACATCCATACATGCACACATCCGTAGACTGACAAACACAATATCCCCTTCCTTGGTGTACTGCAGCCGGGTAAAAAAGAGGCACGTTGACCCTTTTTACGCTCGAATTTAACGAAATTTTTCCTGTTTTCTATCATTAGCCATTCAACATATAGATATGCATAATATGCAGGTTACAAAAAAAATAAAAATTTCTTGTTAAAATTCATATTTTATCTAATGTCAAATTCATTGCGACATAACAGAGCACATAAATCACTAAATTATTGTTTTAGACAATCATAAATTTCTTATCTGCAATACAAAAATTTAAAATAGTTCAGTGTCAAGGTGCTATAAAAACTTGTATTTTATTATTTATAAATTATGTATAATTTTCAGGGTCAATTGTATGCAAGATAACGCCTAAAATATGCGAACAATGAACTTGCAAAAGTCTCAAAAATTATCGTACACAAAAAAAAACGAGAGCTGTCATTTATGTACATTTTTCGGTGAATTTATGAATGAAAATTGTTTTGAATCATCTTTCATTCAAAATTTATTACAGCGCACACGTATAAAAATTCTTGTGAATTTGATACAGAAACAGAATAATCTAAATTCTACAGTTTTCTCATTCATTCTGAAAAAATTCTTTGTCTTGCAATGGCGGAATGCCAGGGTAGAGCGAGTTCTTTAAATGCGCAGCAAAATAATCGATAATTTTTAAATATGCATTTTTTTGTATTAAGCCACGCAAAGTGAAAAAAAGTGAATTGTGTAAACTCCGTCATTATTAACATTTTTGTTTACTTTAAATAACCCGCCACTGACGTTTGCTAGACTTTCATTCAAGATTTACAATCTTATATTTACATATAAATATAATACTAAAAACATTCACGATTTTTATGTATAACAAGTCTAACTAATTGTTTTTAATTGTAAAAAAAACAAATTATCTATCTATCGATTTGTGGTTATCTAATTAAATTAGCTCCTTTAACAGCCACTTATAAAATATTCGTTGAATTTGAAAATACATATATTAACACTGTTTTTCTATATGAAATATATAAAAAGGCGTGTCAAAAATTTAGATTTATGGTAAAATATAAAATTATAAATTATAGAAGTTCACGGTAGTTGATCACGCGTAGAAAAGGTGCCATTACAAGTTATGAGGCATAAAACAATTTATGATCGAACTAAACAGCAGGTTCCAAGTTTGAGTTGACGGTTAAACAGTGTCGTTGCATGAACTCTGTTTACACCGCGAATATATTTGTAACAAAACATTGTAAATGCTAATCGTGTTCCAACGAAAGGTATTTGAGACATCAATAAATCATATATATTAATAAGCTAAGGTTAAAGATGTTTGCCTCCCTTTTTAGAAAAAACCTCACAATTTCTCCACATAAATTATATATCATTTTACAGATAATTGCCTGCTCTACTGACATCGACAACTAAAAAATGTATTATTGCTTTTGTTTTTGTAAATTAATTAAAATACAGCAACGCTGAACAACGTCTGCCATCTAACGACTTTAATTTTGAAACAACGTCAACACTTCGATCTGTCATCTGACCTTCATATTGTAATACAACAGACACAATACTGCATACTGCCATCTGACGGTTTTAATTGTGAAACAGCGAGCAACGCTGAACAACGTCACAGCAATGCTGCATGATGCCATCTGGCTTAGCTCAACGCTTTTGCTACTTGCGCCTCTATATGATAATTTTAGTAAAATATTTCTTCGATCTGTCATCTGAGCTTCATATTGTAATACAACAAAAAGAAGAACGTTCCTCAAAGAGTGACACAACTTATGGATGATCCCTAAACACCATTACGTCAATGGTTTTTCGAAATTGAAATCGACTTTTCGATGATAATTAGTATATTACCCCACAAGGGCCGAAAGTTTGATATTCTTCTCGCCTCGGGCATCATGACTCCTAGTGCAACGCGATATCAAACTTTCGGCCAGTGTGGTGTACACAGTTTGTCTTCATACCTCGATCGTAAGTACGCTTATTAAATACATTAATTAATTAGTTATTAATTACATAAAAACACAGATAAATTCAAAGCAAGCAGCTTTGAGGGCATACGCAAAAACACGAATGACAGTTGTTCGCGACTATTAGCTAAAATGTAATAGGGTTGCTATGGAAACGACATCTCAGCAACAGTTGATAAGTGATTTTTTCATTACTGCCGCCCGAACGTGCGTACTTCCCGCATAAGTGAGTGTAATCACACCAATGCGTAAATGTTAGATTTTCTGCCTTGCAATTGATACCGAAAGTATGTACTTTCGATCGAGGTATGAAGAAAAAAACATTTCCACATTGACGCCCATGTTGTTTCTAAACAATATTACTGTTTGAATAATTTGTAACAGATCAAGAGTAGTTCTTCTGTCGCTACCGCGGTGCATTTTGTTTGAAGTCTTGTATTGCTAAATAACCCAATATTAGAAGATCGCCTCGGGAACCCGCGGCATATCTTTTTCATATACAGTAATTCCCCGCCAGTCGCGACTGTTCTTCGTGTTTTGAGCTATTCGGAAAATATATTCTAAATGAAGGAATGATTATTGAAAATAACAACTTGACCTAGATGTTTAACAATAAACGATTATTACACCATCACATTATGAGAGACCGTAAAAGCATAGTATCTTTTCAAATCATGAAATAGTATCAGAGTTAACGTCCCGATTTTCTACTAATTTCGATTGGAACGACACGCGTAATTTTTGACACTACTTCTGTAAGTATATCTTTTTTAATATGTTCAGACCTAAGTTTTCTTTTTAAATATGTAAATTTGTGCCTAAATCTCGATTTTGTGACATAGTTTATCTGGTATCGTTGAGTAGTACTTGACATATCTACGATTCTTTATTGACAAGCCAAATAAGTAGGCATAGGTTTGTTTAAAATCGTCTTGGCCTCTTTTGCCAAGTGAGAGCTTATTGTATCAATCACACGATTATGGTAATTTTTCACATAAATATACAACGCTAAACACTAATAGTGGTTTGGAATTGGACCTACGCGTACGATACCAATTACGACTGACTACTAGGCCATTGTTGCTTGCTGTGGACACACCAAAACAATATTTTCCGTACAAATGTTGTAATGCTGACATTTTTCTTAATCAGTTCTTCGAAATAGTTAAGGCGTTGTCTGTTATACAATCCACACCTTGTTTTTTTAAGTTTATCCTCAAGTTAAACAGTTTACAATATGAACAGAGTTGTATTAAATATTTATCATATTTATTGTCAAAGAACTGGTGGTCAACAATTGTGATATTTGTGTAAAGGATTAGCTAATATTTTGGGAATAAATAAATATGCTGGTCAGCAAATCCAGACCTCTAGCGCTGAATTAGGCTAGGTTTACATGAGAGGCGTTAAGCGCGCGTTAGCCAAACGCGCGTTTACAATTTCAATACAATTGCATATAACTGTTTATATGATAACGCGCGTTGGTGGGCGACGCGCGTTCAACGCCACGATAACTCAAATACCCTGTCTACGCGCGTCAACGCGCGCTTAGATCATGTCTAACTAAACATTGATTAGCATTGATGTGTTCAGATGCAACGCGCGATTTGAAGCGATAGGTTCCTGCTGTCCAATATTTTCGATTATTTTTTCTAAAAAGTTTTCCTTAAAATAAAAAATGGATGGAGAAGAATTTGACTATGATCTATTCATCGACGAAATAGTAGTTGAAAAATTTAGGTTCATAATTCCTTAGACTCGGATAAAGTGTAATGTACAAGCTTGAGATAACTCTATTTTGTAAAATAGGATGAACCCAATATTTTCGATTTTTTCTATGACGCTGTCTTCTTCGATATAGCATCCATAAACAGATTGCATCTGCAACGGCCATCTTTGACAGAATACAACACTCAACTAGCGTATAAACTATAAAATAAACGCGCTCTTAACGCGTATAATCGGTAACCATGTGAACAGTGGTATAAATGTCAATGCGCGATTAACGCTCTTCATGTGAGCTAGCCCTTAGTGTTGCGTATTATATGGATCAGAGTTGCACGTTCTATACCTTATTTGATAATAGTTACTAGACTGCGCAGTAAATCGTAGTTGAAGGATTGTATATGAAAGGAAACTCAATTAATTTCAACGCAAGAAATATTGCTTGCACTTTGAAAACAAGAGATAAAGTGGATTATATTAATGCAGCACAATTTTCGTGGATAAAAGAGATATAAAAGTAGCTACCTACATATAATATTCCGAGCGTATCTCCCTTAAATTTATCAGACAGCGGACCACTTCCCTTTAGTACAAGCTCCTTGTCTCACACTGTATATGTATTAAAAACGTCAAAAAATGTATTAATTATTAATTATAAAATAATAATATATACAATTCTCATTGCATAAATAGCTTCGTATAAATAGCTTTATATATTTTTGAAAAATATTCGCAACGCATCGACCTGCATTATCTAACATAGTAGGCTAGGCAATGACTATGACGCACGGCTAGTGCAGCAGACAAGAGAGAGCACGTTTTTGTTTTCAGACGCTTCGCTATTTTCGAAATCACAAAATACAAAATTTAGCAGTAAAATTTTCTAAATAATATTAAAGATTATGATAATCAGTTTCTAGAAGTGTTTTAGATTATTTTGATATAAATATTTTATGTGAAATCATATTTTTTTCACGTTTTATAAGCAAATGACTTCGCTACAAATTTGACAGTTAGCATGGTGAGCTATTTTAAACCACTTTTGTGTTTTTTTTTCGTTCAAATGAAAAATGCATAACATAAACATAGATTTGTATAATTTAAAATACTATATCGTTTCCTGGTTTTATATGGAAATAATATTTAAAAAAATGTATGTTATTTTAAGTTACTTAACGTGGTCCTATGGACTGGAGCTATGCATTTTTATACTAGCCTGCACCCGCGGCGTTGTTCTCATTAGCGTCAGTTTTATATGAAGATTCTTATCTAACCGGAAATTCGTAAACATCCTATATTTTAAGTTTAAGGTCGTGTAAATATTGTACCAAGTTTCATAAAAATCATTTCAGCTAATCTCGAGTAATACTGGTAGGTACAAACAGACAAAAAATCTAAAACCACTTATTCTTGTTTGTCATACCAAATAGCTCAAACTACGTAAGAAACCGAAATTACAGACAATCGACCCATCACTATTTTGTATTGTTTTTTTTACTACAGGATTTTTTATTATTATTTTTTTTTTAATTTCAGATGGAGGCTTACGGGGTTCAAGCCTGAGTAGCAGAATTAAGAAGATCCCGCCCGCACGGTGACAAGTTGTCATCTAAACGATGAACAGAAGACTGGAGGACAGGTCAAAGATCCAGCCCTAGTGATCTGCTACAGCAATGTGGGGTCCACAGGAATATGATGTTTGGTGACTCAAATCAGCAGGGCAACAACGTGTTATCGAACTTGTTTTAAGGGATTAAGTGGGTTTCAAAGGCTCAAAACAGGTACATTTTTACGAATTTTTTTTTATTTAACCAACAAAATATTTCATTCCATCAATTTACCATATAAAAAGTATATATTTCATAAGTAGTTTGTGAAATTTTCATTAAAAAATATTGAAAATTAAGGCGTGGACACGTCGTTTCCTGTAACCCCTTAAAAAAAAAGTGCGGTAAGAGTACGATAACTTGCTATGCAAAATATCCACTGGAAATTCACAATTATTGTTTTATATAACATATAACAGCGTTATTGGTCGTTTTAAGTGCGGAAAATTAATTTTTAAAAATTAATTTAAAAAAATTAAATATGGTATAGTAAGTTGATTTTAGAGTATATAGCGATCGCTATCTTGTCTCATATAGTGATAAGAAAAGGGAAAGTTATATACCTGTATCTATGATAAACAAAGATAGAAATATCAATTGGTTGGAATGAAATACAATTGAACGTTCAGGGCAGAGTCGTATTTGGAAATTTTAATTTATAAAACGAATTTTAAATTTAAAACTCACATTTTCATGAAGATTGAAAACCACCGCTTTTTTTGATAAAGGGGTATGCGAATTGTCTCGCAGTGAAACGGGAAGGGGCAAATGTGGAGTTTTTAAAAAAACAATTCCGGAGTGAACGATAAACGGGTATGCGAATTGTAATTCTGAGGTGAACGATAAACGGGTATGCGAATTTTCTCGCAGTGAAACGGGAAGGGGCAAATGTGGAGTTTTTAAAAAAACAATTCCGGGGTGAACGATAAACGGGTATGCGAATTGTAATTCTGGGGTGAACGATAAAGGGGTATGCGAATTGTCTCGCAGTGAAACGGGAAGGGGCAAATGTTGAGTTTTTAAAAAAACAATTCCGGGGTGAACGATAACGGGGTATGCGAATTAGATAGTTAATTGTTTGAATAGAACTGCGTTTTCTCAAAAATGTATATTTAATTGATAGTCAATTAAATATATGTTTTTTAGAAAATCAGAAAAAAAAGTAATGAAAAAAAATGTGTTTCAAAAGGAAATGATTTCTTTTACTGTCCGATAGCAATGGAGGGTTTGTGCGTCTAAAAATTCGCGAAAAATACCTATGCTCATTCTGTGAAGTGTTCAGATGTTTTCGTAGTGTTGAATATCGAAGAATAAACTATACTGAAAAGTTAAACAAATATAGCATAACAAATATTATAAATATCTAAATACGACCCTGCTTCCATAACACAATCGAAAGCTGCAAACAAAGTGACAGTTACACAATAATTCTACACCAGTTGCTATGACGTGTATTTGTGATTTTTGATTGGTTAGATTCAAAAAATGACAGTGAAAGACGAAAAGTAGTTCCATTTTTTTCACGTATTTTTGAGGAAATTTGTGAATAATCCGCAAAGTTTTTTTTTTGAACGTCAAAATTTAGCGTTTTCTATGACTTAAAAAAAAAATTTCAAAATTTGGGTGCATAGTGTTATCGTACTGGACCCAAAAGTGCTATCGGCGTGGTCAGGATAACTCATGACAGATTCATCAGAAATGTAAAAACCAAAAATTTTCTGTTAGTAGATGCTAAGCTTGTGCTTGGACAAAGGAAAAAAATAAATAAAATTGCGTTTTTGGCGGCGTTGAGAACAAAAAAACTCTTTTTTTGAGTAAAATTTGCACCTTTCATGGCCTTGAAAAATCACTTAAAATAGAAAAAAAATCCTTCGTTCAAGCACGAGATAATGTTATTTTGAAGAAGTGTGCAAAATTTCAAAGAGATCGGTTCATAATTTTTCGAGAAATCGTGACCACCGATTTCAAAACCGTTGTTTCGAGAAAAACGCGATTAAAGATTTACATTCAAATAACATGTAAAAAATTTTTTTTTTTTTAACTTACATAGAGTCATCGATTCCAGCACCATATAATAAAGTGCATGCTGCAGTGACAATATCCAAGCAAAAAGTTTCGATTATAAAAAAATCTAAAGCATTACTTTTTACAATCTGTGCATTATGATCTACAATCTAAATGATTTGATGTCACCATAATATTATTGTGTTTTTTGTATATGTTACCGGCCAAACCCGATTTTAGGACAAACTAGTTTGGCTTAGGCCAAACTAGTTCTACAAACCAGTTTGGCCTAGGCTGAACTAGTTTGTCCTGAAATCGGGTTTGGCCGGTAACATATATATGACGTTTTGTATCACTTTTATAATAGCTCCGCACATAAATGTATATCTATCTATCTGTCTATCTATCTATTAATGACTGTCACGATGGCGCCAGATCAACTTGAGCCCTAAATTTATATTTCTTTCAAAATCGTCACAAATGACTACGTCTATATTTTCAGGTATGCGCATTCACTTCGACTTACACATACAACACTTTTTATGCGACAGACGGTTTTGCTCTAACATTGTGAAAAAAACAAACATAAACGATACTTAATTAAGGTGTTGTTTAGAAGTCAAAGTAGTCCCGCTAAAATACAATAATTAAAATTTTCTTAAGTGCGTTTTTCAGTTTAATTACCTGTATCATATTATATAGAATTTCATATAATATGATACTGCAGATAGCACGAAAATCGCAATTAGGCTTTTGAAAAAAAAAAAATATCGATTTTCTTATTGTATTTTAAAACTTTATTATAAATAATATTGATAATCGATGCGAAAAACTTTCAAAAAACTTTTTTTAAATTTATTATAAGCAATTTAAAATTGATAAAATATTAAAAAAAATCACGTGACTGCAAACGCACTAAAATTGTTTTTGACAGTTGTGACGTCATAATGGTAAAATGTATATACGCAGTATACTATCAATGGCTTCTACAATTGACTAAAAAATTATGACGTCACATTATGTTCGGGAAATGTCGGCGCGTTCTCGGAACTGGGTACAAAAATTTATTTTTAATTTGATATAACTTTTGAATTATAACGAAAATAAAAAAAAGAAAAATAGTTTTGTTATAAAACTTATATACGATCTTTCCATTTATGACAAAAAAAAATTTCATTCAAAAGCCCAATTGCATGATTAGCCATAGACATAAAATATGTGTGTACAGGTGACCAGTAAACCTTCTGTACGACTTTAACCGGTGATACTGATAGGTCTGACTAGAGACTAATCGACTTTTTTTCATTTCACTTGTAATGACGAAAACCAAAAATAAGTTATTGTTATGCGTTTATTGAATGAAAGGTAAGTAGACAAATTATTAAACAAATTATTATTATTAAATAAAAGAGTTACTTTGATATCGGATTTCAATGATTTTGGAACGTTATTTAAAAATCGTGCTATCTTGTTACTAGCAACGGACCGCTATGAAAATGCAAGTTCAATTTTCAAACAAAATGCAACAATTTAAAAATATTTGATTACTATGTTAGTTTAAAATACACACCTTTCGTGCTTTGTATAACGCTACGATGTGCTACTAAAGCAACGTGAAAACTTAATATTATTTACACGCCTTTATTATATTTACTATCATTTATTAATAAACATATTATTGCAACTATTTGAAAATACCGTACTTTTTAACTTTGAATCTAATCCAATTTTAAAGTCTTCGTTAACGGGATTTAATCTTTTGCAGCGCTAATAGTTCTCAAATTATGACATTATTGATATTCCGATATCAAAAAAATGAATCTGAAATACACTTGTTATAATTTCAATGTACCTAACTCCGCCTAAGCCGGTCCCAAGCCCAGGTTTTCACAAAAGGAGGAGGGGGAAGGCTGGTACGGACCCTAGAGGGAATTTATTGTTGTCTATTATAGACATGCCCTACAAATCCTAGGTAATGTCTACTGAAAATTAGTCAGCTCTGCCAGCAAATCCTTTTAAAGTAAAAAAGGGTGAGGGCGAATTTTCAGCGCCTTAAAACTGAAAACGCGGCATTGTGAGGAGTGAAGCGTGATTTTGGCCCAACTTACACTTCTTTTCTTGCGGTGCCGCTTTAGCATCGTTGTGATTGGTATTTTAATGTTTTTTTGCTTTTTGTTTCAGGCATCGTGGGACTGGACGACGCTAGCTAATTCGACCTAAAATACGCACAATGGACCGAAATGAGAGGAGTTAGAGAAATTATAGGCACTCTACAGCTGAAATTATTAGCATCTATGCCATATGTGTGATTGGACTACGATTTGATACTGCGAACTTAAATTGCAGAGATTAGAGTGAAATGACCTGCAAATATTTCTATTTTTTGGCATTGAAAGCAGGTCTAAATTCATTAGGCATTCATTTTACGAATAAATAGCTGCGTATTGTAACTGCAATTGTAACTACGATCATCGGTTGTTAGGTAAAGTAAATGGTAACAATGAAGTGATCAGCAATTTTTTAAAATTGGTTTATATAAAAATTAGAGTAATAAAGTAATGTAAAACTACACTATACATTTTACACATGAATAGCCGAGCTGGTAAAATAAAAAAGTGTCGGCATGCAATACAAAATAAAATTAAAACGAAGTGTGATCCAACTCCAAATAATTCGTTTTTCATTGACTATTTATGGTGCAAACGGTTTAGGGAGACACTAGATCGCTGGATCATTCTATACTTCAACCTCCGGCGACACCCATATATTGCTAAAGCTCCCCTGTATCCTGTTCGGGCGAGACTGGCTGTGATGGTAGGCGTAATAATATGGAGGCAACGGTCAATAGAATGTCGCTTTAAAGTGTTCTTTCCTTTTCACTGTTTTGATAATTTTCTAATGAAAGTCAAAATTGAAAATTAAAATTGCTGTTTGACACTATTTAAAACAAAAATGCCGCCGGCTGCTCTTTGTTGAACATCCTTGCAGTAAAATTACAATGACATGAAAAATGCAGATGACAGGCAGTATTAAAACTACAATTGGAACTACGATCATCGGTTGTTAGGTTAAGTAAATGGTAACAATGAAGTGATCTGCGATTTTTTTAAATTGGTTTATATAAAAATTAGAGTAATAAAGTAATGTAAAACTACACTATACATTTTACACATGAATAGCCGAGCTGGTAAAATAAAAAAGTGTCGGCATGCAATACAAAATAAAATTAAAACGAAGTGTGATCCAACTCCAAATAATTCGTTTTTCATTGACTATTTATGGTGCAAACGGTTTAGGGAGACACTAGATCGCTGGATCATTCTATACTTCAACCTCCGGCGACACCCATATATTGCTAAAGCTCCCCTGTATCCTGTTCGGGCGAGACTGGCTGTGATGGTAGGCGTAATAATATGGAGGCAACGGTCAATAGAATGTCGCTTTAAAGTGTTCTTTCCTTTTCACTGTTTTGATAATTTTCTAATGAAAGTCAAAATTGAAAATTAAAATTGCTGTTTGACACTATTTAAAACAAAAATGCCGCCGGCTGCTCTTTGTCGAACATCCTTGCAGTAAAATTACAATGACATGAAAAATGCAGATGACAGGCAGTATTAAAACTACAATTGGAACTACGATCATCGGTTGTTAGGTTAAGTAAATGGTAACAATGAAGTGATCTGCGATTTTTTTAAATTGGTTTATATAAAAATTAGAGTAATAAAGTAGTGTAAAACTACACTATACATTTTACACATGAATAGCCGAGCTGGTAAAATAAAAAAGTGTCGGCATGCAATACAAAATAAAATTAAAACGAAGTGTGATCCAACTCCAAATTATTCGTTTTTCATTGACTATTTATGGTGCAAACGGTTTAGGGAGACACTAGATCGCTGGATCATTCTATACTTCAACCTCCGGCGACACCCATATATTGCTAAAGCTCCCCTGTATCCTGTTCGGGCGAGACTGGCTGTGATGGTAGGCGTAATAATATGGAGGCAACGGTCAATAGAATGTCGCTTTAAAGTGTTCTTTCCTTTTCACTGTTTTGATAATTTTTTAATGAAAGTCAAAATTGAAAATTAAAATTGCTGTTTGACACTATTTAAAACAAAAATGCCGCCGGCTGCTCTTTGTTGAACATCCTTGCAGTAAAATTACAATGACATGAAAAATGCAGATGACAGGCAGTATTAAAACTACAATTGGAACTACGATCATCGGTTGTTAGGTTAAGTAAATGGTAACAATGAAGTGATCTGCGATTTTTTTAAATTGGTTTATATAAAAATTAGAGTAATAAAGTAGTGTAAAACTACACTATACATTTTACACATGAATAGCCGAGCTGGTAAAATAAAAAAGTGTCGGCATGCAATACAAAATAAAATTAAAACGAAGTGTGATCCAACTCCAAATAATTCGTTTTTCATTGACTATTTATGGTGCAAACGGTTTAGGGAGACACTAGATCGCTGGATCATTCTATACTTCAACCTCCGGCGACACCCATATATTGCTAAAGCTCCCCTGTATCCTGTTCGGGCGAGACTGGCTGTGATGGTAGGCGTAATAATATGGAGGCAACGGTCAATAGAATGTCGCTTTAAAGTGTTCTTTCCTTTTCACTGTTTTGATAATTTTTTAATGAAAGTCAAAATTGAAAATTAAAATTGCTGTTTGACACTATTTAAAACAAAAATGCCGCCGGCTGCTCTTTGTTGAACATCCTTGCAGTAAAATTACAATGACATGAAAAATGCAGATGACAGGCAGTATTAAAACTACAATTGGAACTACGATCATCGGTTGTTAGGTTAAGTAAATGGTAACAATGAAGTGATCTGCGATTTTTTTAAATTGGTTTATATAAAAATTAGAGTAATAAAGTAGTGTAAAACTACACTATACATTTTACACATGAATAGCCGAGCTGGTAAAATAAAAAAGTGTCGGCATGCAATACAAAATAAAATTAAAACGAAGTGTGATCCAACTCCAAATAATTCGTTTTTCATTGACTATTTATGGTGCAAACGGTTTAGGGAGACACTAGATCGCTGGATCATTCTATACTTCAACCTCCGGCGACACCCATATATTGCTAAAGCTCCCCTGTATCCTGTTCGGGCGAGACTGGCTGTGATGGTAGGCGTAATAATATGGAGGCAACGGTCAATAGAATGTCGCTTTAAAGTGTTCTTTCCTTTTCACTGTTTTGATAATTTTTTAATGAAAGTCAAAATTGAAAATTAAAATTGCTGTTTGACACTATTTAAAACAAAAATGCCGCCGGCTGCTCTTTGTTGAACATCCTTGCAGTAAAATTACAATGACATGAAAAATGCAGATGACAGGCAGTATTAAAACTACAATTGGAACTACGATCATCGGTTGTTAGGTTAAGTAAATGGTAACAATGAAGTGATCTGCGATTTTTTTAAATTGGTTTATATAAAAATTAGAGTAATAAAGTAGTGTAAAACTACACTATACATTTTACACATGAATAGCCGAGCTGGTAAAATAAAAAAGTGTCGGCATGCAATACAAAATAAAATTAAAACGAAGTGTGATCCAACTCCAAATAATTCGTTTTTCATTGACTATTTATGGTGCAAACGGTTTAGGGAGACACTAGATCGCTGGATCATTCTATACTTCAACCTCCGGCGACACCCATATATTGCTAAAGCTCCCCTGTATCCTGTTCGGGCGAGACTGGCTGTGATGGTAGGCGTAATAATATGGAGGCAACGGTCAATAGAATGTCGCTTTAAAGTGTTCTTTCCTTTTCACTGTTTTGATAATTTTCTAATGAAAGTCAAAATTGAAAATTAAAATTGCTGTTTGACACTATTTAAAACAAAAATGCCGCCCTGGCAGTTCTTTGTAGAATGTAACCCTCAAATGTTCAGTATTTTGACGAAATTAATTTGTTTTTGTAT
The DNA here is from genome assembly GCA_963575645.1 of Xanthostigma xanthostigma. Lineage (NCBI taxonomy): Eukaryota > Metazoa > Arthropoda > Insecta > Raphidioptera > Raphidiidae > Xanthostigma > Xanthostigma xanthostigma. The sequence continues at coordinate 12,750,031 of OY754476.1, read as the reverse complement.
AGACACTCGTTTGAGGGTATTCTTTCAATGTTTGTTAGTTTTACACTTTTGGTGAGGTCAGGCTGATACAGAGGGGTGGTCCCTCCAATCGATAGAGTCACAATGGGGTTAATCCTCCTTGCGACATTATCAGAATGGGGGTCAACCAGAACGGAGGTTGGTATCAGACGTTCCCTTTCCTCTGAAGGGAACCCACATTAAATTCAGTAAAAATGAAAGTGTCTCGAAAGTCGAAAAGGTAAAATCTGTCGAAAACCTTTTTTTAACATTAAAATTACAATAACATGAAAAATATTTTGTGTACTAATAAAATATTTCCGTTTTTCGCTTTTTGAGTCGGTAGTGCGTGGCGTCGGTTACTGGCTCTCGTGTTTCAGAATGTGCGGGAGTGCCTACGTTTTCGGTTGAGTCGAGACAGTGTTGTCTTAAGGTAGAATGCTTATATTAAATTTAAACAGTGCACAACATTTTACATCGTGTAAACACGAATAATTTTGGTATTGACCTGTAGCACTCACATTTTTCTTCCAAGACGACGCTGCGGGTTGATTCGTCCCCCGGCTCCGTGTTCGCGCGAGTAAGTGTTTAAATAAAAATTCAAATCATTAAACCGAATAATCTTTCTGCTGCCACTAGAATCTACAGGACAACGACACGGCCAACCAGATTGAAGGGATCACCATCGACCAGTCGAGTGACAGTGTTAAAAATAAAAATTTAATAAGAATTCGCGACTTTTAACTCGTTATGTATTTAAATAAATTGATATAATAAAACAGAGACTCCAGTGCAGTGTCTAAATAATCAATAAAGTAACAGTATAGTCAGTGCGCGACTTTCAACTCGTGTGCAAAACAGGATCCAGGGCCTTACAGAGATTCGTCATTCTTCACAAGTTGGTATGTATTACAATATTTTCTTGATTTGTATTGCTTTCCTTTAACAAGGCATTTGATAAATCTGCAAATGTCGAAGCAATACTTCATTGTTTTTTATCCACAAATTTTTTTAAAAGATTAAATTTTGTATACAATTGATGCTGTTATCATTATTGATTGATAAGAAATGCATTTTATTTTTTTTTAAACAAATAATTTCAAAATTGCACATTTAAAAGTACCAACGCAGCATATTCTACTATTTTTTTGAAAAAAAACATTAATATAATATAAAACTACGTAATCTTTTTTAAAGGGAAAGAGGTTAATTTTTTATTATTTCGGGTAATACATTCGTTAATAAAATTTTATAGTAGCCTACGCCCGCTGATGAGAATGATAGCTGTGTTGGTGTGGGAGAGGGGTCGTGTATAATTTTGTGGATTTAGGCTTGCCACGAATAAATGGCTTGACTTGTCATTTTGCTTTGGTGAATTATATGTACTTATCTGTCTTTTTTTCAGTGCTAACACGTTGATTAATTATCGATAATTTTTGTTACCATTTCTTCAAAAAAAAAGAAGCGGGAAATTGGCATTTTTTCAACTTTTAAAAAATTAATACCATTAAAAGTATTAACTTTACGAAAAAAGTTTTGGTCATTTCCCTTTGAAAAAAGGCCAAAAAATAAAAAAAATATTGTTGATTGAAATTTTTCTTCTTATTGTTATAAATAATTGTTTTAGACAATATCAGACCAGATTTCCGCCTGGTAACATATGTTTTCATAATCAGTACGCTCTCCTGAACTGATTCCCGAAAAAGAAATTGAATTCGGTCCCACCTGGTGTAAAACGCCTTTACTATTTTTTTATGTAAATAATGGAATGCAAATTAACAGAAAATGTGTCTTTTGTTTCAGATATCAACTTGTAATGAATCTGCTTTGGTGAGTTTTTAAAAATTTTTCTGTGATCTTGAGCTTCTAGCCAATAGAAATTCTTTAATAAATAAACTTCGATTAACTTGAAAGGATGTTTTCTATTGACTGGAACAACTCAGACTGCAGATTTTTTGGTTGTGGTAATTATATTGGGATCCATCGTTCCTCTTCTATCTTTCGCGACGCGTTAAATTTTAGATAGGGTCTCCGTGACATTTTTTTTTCAGGTATTTTTCTGTATAATTTTAACGCAATGCAAACTTCGACATTTCTTAATCACGTGAAACATTCACAACTACCATCAGTATTGTCTTTCAATGTTGAAATTTGCATTGTTTTAGTATAGACCTTTTTGCGTCCGAACATATTTTCAATATTTCTGTGTTTGAGATATTGAAAATACGTTCCCTTTGAAATATTTAGTATCACCAAAAATTACACTGGGGCGCGTCTAGGGGTTTTGGGAAGCAGTCAGTGTGCGTTGCGGGCTGCTCTGTAGGGTTCGGTATCCGGTCTCGTTAGCATAGTTCCCCATTCTTGTGAGACCATCGCAGCTTTCGCGTTAGCTTAGCTGGTTTTTTGAACGCACAAGGTCCTTGCGCGGTTTGTAGGTATCTCTAGGACAGGACCTAGGGTTGGACCACTGGCTCGCGTAAGTAGGAGGCCTTGGGTCATGTAAGCAACAGCCATAGTTGATCCAGGGGCGGAGGTGGTCCGAGTAGAGCTCGATCATTAAAGTGAACACTATACACACACTACAACAAACCGATTCCTCCGTGAGACCGTGACGGACCCCTTCAGTGCGGGGGTTCCAACAAAGGTGGAGCGACAGTTTAAGTCCTCTGCCCAACTATACCAGCGGTGATAGACAACAAGGTGTGCTCTATCCAACCATATTCAGTGATAAAAAATTCCTAACCCGGCCATCCTCTGTTTTAGGGGCCCGACAAGTGTGAATGTTCTTACTTATGGGCTCGGTAGGGTACCTTTAATTCCTTTACCTTTTATCCTTTCTGTCCGTGTGTTCCATGTGTTCTTCTGTATGAATGTTTTGGTGTTAAAGCAAAAACGTCAGGGAATTCTGATTTCCTAAAGGACTCTCTCGCAACGGGAGTTCCAACGGTGGTAGGTGGACAAATTGTTGCCTGACCCAACTGAAGGAGAAATAAATTTTTTATCAGTGGTTCTCTTATTAAGAAAACTTTCAAATAATATTTCGGCTTTGTTGTAATATTTCAATGAGAATCATTTTTTTTCACTAATTGACAATACGATGTAGTAGCTTATTGATGGGCCTATAAATATGCTACTAAGTCATCAGTAAATAGTAGGTAAAAACTAGTTTCCAAATTATTTATGATCGATTACGATATCTCAATTTCTCCTTCAGCCTTTTTTTCAGCCGAACGGAGGGACAAGCCATCGTCCTCTGTTCCAACGACCTTTTTAAAGATTTTGATTTTTAATGTCGCGATTTTTTTGCTTATAGAATGAATTTCATTAATATTTTTTGCATACATATTTAAAAGTTAGTTTATTGCTTTTTTTAACTTCTGTTTTGATAAAGTTTGTTTACTTTAAATGTAGCTACATGTTCTTGGTAGGTTGTATATATTTTTTAATTCTAATATATAGTTTAATGTTGCAAGTCAAATCAGTTTTTAAATTCGTAGGCTTGTTTTAGGTACGTCGTTTATTATAACCAAAGTGGTCGTCGCATTTTCTGCAGATGAATCGCGCGCGTCAATTCCCTGTGGGCCCTCCTATGGGCCCGAAAAAAACCCTGATCCCACACTGTGCATGATTTTTGGTATTATGTAAAATCTCCTCCGGGTACAACTCGCAGTTGTAGTTTAAAACACTGTGAGACTGTCTCTTGGGGGCGCAAGGCATAAAATTGATTAGAATGTTTACTAATTACTAATCATTTTTTCGTAATATTATTTGGCTCTATTATTGAGCTAAAATTTAGTTTTTCGATTGATAAACCAGTCGAATTTTATATTTATATGTACTCGAATTTTATTATTTTACAGTGTTTTAATGAAAAATTTCTTTACATACAATAAAAGAAAAGTTTATCCAATTACTACGTGATAAATGAAGATATCGGTATTAAAAATTAAACTAAAAATTCTTCCAAGATTCGAGAAACGTAACCAAAATTTCTATAAACATTAAGTTTTAAACAATTTGCATCGCTTTGTTAGTCCGATTAATATGTATGATGAACGAGGTCGGATCTTATTTTTTTTATTTAATATCTCAGCTTCTATTGGCTCTACAAAAAAAAATAGATACGGCATTTTAAACCAAAGTTGAAAATGAATCGCAACAAATGGGTTTTCTCAATTTTCTCTGAATGAGTAACACGTGCGGGAAAACATGTTTATTACCAAACTTACACTGCGAGGAAAAATCTTTGGTATGTTGAATGTTTATTTTCGAGAAACAGTGTAAATAGCAGAGTTCGCGAACATCGGCATATTAGCTAGTTGCCGCCGACAAGTGGATTAGGCCTACCGGGGAAACCACGTTAAAAAACGCGCCTTGAGCTCGACCTCTACCTGGGGTGGTGTGGAACAGAGTTCAGCTACTATGTGCACCGTTGCTCGAAAATATTATAGTATAGTATATAAAAAAAAAACTTCGGAGAAGTAAAAACTTCGTTCTGTGCTAAATTCAAAAACTTGAGGCGACTGAATCTCAGAATTATAACTTAAAAAAAAAAGAATTTCGAGGCAGACAAGAAATTGAAATTAAGCTCGAAATTCTGTGCCTAAGACGTCGAAAAAAAAAAGAATTTTGAGGCAGACAAGGAATTGAAATCCAACTTCGAAATTCTGTGCTTATAAAAGCTACAAGAGCAACAGCAAAAAAATGCAAAGACGGTGTTCGCATAACTCCTTTAGTTACCACTAAAAAAACGCCGTCTGTGCACTTTTTTTTGCTGTTGCTCTTGTAGCTTTTATAAGCACAAAATTTCGAAGTTGGATTTCAATTCCTTGTCTGCCTCAAAATTCTTTTTTTTTTCGACGTCTTAGGCACAGAATTTCGAGCTTGATTTCAATTTCTTGTCTGCCTCGAAATTCTTTTTTTTTTTTAAGTTATAATTCTGAGATTCAGTCGCCTCAAGTTTTTGAATTTAGCACAGAACGAAGTTTTTACTTCTCCGAAGTTTTTTTTTTAAGATTTCACGTCTTTTTCCAAAGTGTGAGACATTATTTTTATTTTTTCTCCAAAAAATAAACATATGTGCATTTTTAGAATTAAGAGGCCACAGATTCCATGAAGGCCAATTTTGAAGGCATGAAAAAAAATCAATGAACAAGACCAACCATTAAAAATACAAAAATTTTTTCATATCATTTGTAAAATACTTATTTTGCATTAAAAAAGAAGTTTCACTTTGAAAACTTTCCTCTTTTTAATTTTTGTTGCACTTTTTATGATAAATATGTTTTTTAATAAATTAAATTATTTAAATCTAACTTCAATCATATATTTTGTTATTTTTTAATAAAAAATTTGACGAAAGTGTATTTTTCAAAAAACAAGAAAAAAAAATATAAAAATTAAAAAAGAAATAAAAATATGTATATGAGAAAAAAATTGAGAAAATAAATTAAAAATAAAAAAAACAATTAAAAATATAAAAAAAAAATTAAAATTAAAAAAAAAATAAAAAATATGATTATATTATATAAATATCAAGTGGAAATAAAATGGAGTAGAAAAAAAAAAATTTCCAATGATGCCGGCGGGAATCGAACCCGAGACCCTGTATTAGTGTTATTACTAGTCTAACGTCGTAACCGTTAGTCCACAGGCACACACGCAGTGCAAGCTGTTATTGTGGTACAGAAGTATATATGGGTGATACGAAAAATCGGTCCTATGAAAGTCACGTGGTCACAGAACTATAAAACTTGGAAACTGGTCTCATATACACGGCGTTATATGGGAGCTAGGCAAAATCAATGTATAAGAATACGTTAGAGATACGTCGGCATTTAGCACAGAAAAGAATCTCTAACGAGATTCTTCGATAAAATATATTGTATACATACTATAATATTATACTATAGATAATTAATAAGAACTAAATGAGTTATTTATATGGTGAGGATTGGCTGTTCATAGCTATGGGATTGTATTTAAAACAGGGAAATAAGAAAAAAAGAAGAATATGGGTGAAAAATTTGTTAGAAATGTGTGATTCAAGAAGTCATGTTTATTTGATTAATGAATTACATCTTGAACCGCTTGATTGGAATAATTATTTACGGATGGATGAATTAATTTACAATTATTTACTGGAATTAGTTACCCTATTTATTTAGAACCAGGACACAAATATGCGAAAATTTATTTCTGCACAAGAAAGACTTGCAGCAATATTGAGATTTTTGGCTTCTGGTTGTACAAAACACAGAACTCCAAAAACTGAACTGAAAAAAACCCACACGCACACCAGTTTACTTGAACACTGAACACTGAAGTCGTTCAAAAATATTTGATGAGTTCATGCTTGACTTCAGTGTTTAATCGTCCCACACACTATCATGCTTCACTGAACTATAAGTTTGAACACTGAACTGTGGCATGAAGTTTGATCGTGAGTGGGGCCTATTACAAAGAGTTATATTGGAATTGACAATTATTTGAAAAATATACCTTTTTTAAAGCAGGTACACAATATAAAGGCCCCCATACACCTCGTTCTTTTTTGGCAGTTTTAACCGCCGGGTAAAACTGTACGGTTAAACACGAACAACGGCCATCCCCATACACCTCGTTCTTTTATGGCAGTTTTAACCGCACGGGTAAAACTGTACGGTTAATTTAAACACGAACAACGGCCATATCCACACAGAGGCGTAGTTTCGTTCAGTTTTTCTGAAGTCGTGGCATCATTAATACGATCTGCTTTGATGGAAAATACAATAATATTGATATTATTTTATGTTTAATAAACATTAATAAACAATATAATGCAAAAATAATTAATAAAATTGATTGATATTTGTCTAAATTAGAGTGTTTTATTTGACACCATTATTTTTTCCTCTAAATTAATCAATATGTTTATAGCAATTTTCATTTATTTTTGTCAAAATTGCTTAGCACTAAAACGGTTAAAATATAAATCAATACTCAAACTAATTACAATCATTTAATTAATATGACTTATTTGCTGTACGTCGCACCACTGAATAAACACGTCGATTCTTATCGGAAAGCGCCACACATTACGATTTAAAACGACAACCAGCAAACACGTCGTGTTTAAAATCAAGCTTCGGCAGATAAAAAAACTGCCGTGTTTCATCGACAGTTTTTGCCCATACACTTCGGTTTTGACCGACGTGTTTTATCGTGACGATGAAAACTGCCAAAAAAGAACGAGGTGTATGGGGGCCTTTACGAAACATTCGAGCTAAAAGATTTCATTTGTCTTTTAAATAACATTGATTAACGCAGTTACGTAACACATTTGTGTAATTTATATTCTCACTTTTAAAACAAGTTTAGTCTGTGTAGACTTGCTCTACCGGTAGTTGTAAGTGTTTTTTGAACTCAATTTACTATTTTATTGAAAGTGCAAATAACAATCATAGATTAATTTAAATTTGGAACTGAATTAATATAATGTTCTGTGATAATGACACTCGTGCGGTACTGTCAAGTGCTAACTTTCCAACAAATATTTATTCATATTCAAAATTTACTTCAGAAGTGCATGGTGATTCAAAATGTAAGCTGTTTTTTTTTTCAAATATTTATTCACCCAGAAATCTGTGTTCTCTGGAGTCAACTATAAGTTGGCGACTACTAGTACATATAATTTTGAATGCTAAAGCATTTTATAATATGCAAAATATGATTTGTGTTTTCATTGACTTCCCGTTAATGTCTGACCTCTATATAGCTCATCTATTCGTTTCAATAATTTTTAAATTAATTTCAGTTAGTTGTATAAGACTGTGATTATAGGGTGGCTAAGATTAAATTTATTGGGTCCAGTACGATAACTCGATGTGCCCAAATTTTGACTTATTTTTTAAGTCATAGAAAACGCAAAATTTTGATGTTCAAAAAAAATTGCGGATTAATCACAAATTTCCTCAAAAATACGCAAAAACTTTTACGTTTTTCACTGTCATTTTTTGAATCTAACCAATCAGAAATCACATATACACGTCATAGCAATTGGTGCAGAATTACTGTATTTCTCACTTTGTATATATGTTACGGTTAATACAAGGAAGTAGTTAATTCGCGAATTAATCGGCTAATACCCGAATTAACCAACGTCAAGGATTGGTTAATTCGGGTAATTAGCCGATTAATTCGCGAATAAACTACTTTCTTGTATTAACCGTAACATATACACGACCCCGTAATTCAATTTTCCGCACTTAAAACGGCTTATAACATGCTATTTAAAATAATAATTGTGTATTTCCAATGGATATTTTACATATCGAGTTATCGCACTTGAACCAATTTATTTTATATAAAAACATTAATTAACACATGCACAGTTTTCTGTATTTTCCATTCGATTAAATCTACGACTTAAACTCCAGTTTTACTACCGACTAAAATCTAATACCTAACAGTTTAACGAAAACTTAAAGTTTTCAAGTAGACCTTGTTTTGCTGGTAAAGGTATCTCATTATTTATTTATTCCAAAGTGTTGTACAGTAAAGCGAAAAATGAGTATGCTGAGCGCATCACCTAAAATCAAATAATTAAAAAAAAAATTAATATCTTAATTCGTAAGTTCCGAAAGACTTTAACATAGCTTATAATTAGGCCTATAAATGTGCCCTACATGTAGGGTTTTAATAAATAAATAAATCTTTATGAAGATGTACCGAGACGATAGAAAACGTTCCATCCATTATGGTTCTAATACTTACATTTGCGAACGTTTTAAGTGAAATTGTGGTTACAGAAACAATTGTTAAATTGAGAGGTTTCTGAGAACGTAATATTATAAAAAAGATATTTTTCTGAAGGAAAACTGTTTGATCGTACCAAGGGATACCATAAGCTACATCTGCAACACGAGTACTCTGGAAAAAAATGTTTATTTAATAATCTGCTATTTGATTAATAATTAATTTATTGATACAAACATCTTCAGCCAATTTTTGACCCATCGAAGAAACAAGCAAAATTGCTAAGAGCCATCCCATCATATGCAGAGCGTATCGGAATGCATTTATGTTGAATTTAGTTTCTGTTGTGGTGTCTTTGAACATCTGAAATTAAATCAAATTTTTCTGGACCAACGTAAAAACCATTTTATTTTCATTGTTTTTTCAGAGTGTTTATGTAATTATAGTAGATATATAGATAAAAATAATTAAAATCATTCTAAAAAAGCTTGCTGGCTAGATAACGACTATGTGGCCGCTTCACCAGTGACAATGGCCAAATGTTCGAGGCTGGAAGCTATTGGAGGGCTGGTCGAAGAGATCGATAAATATCGATCAGGCTCAAAGGATTCGCATTGTATGACGTTGCTCCAAACATTGTTTTAATAAAATCAATTAAATAAGTGAAATAACGTGCCATAATAAAAACAAAAAGTATTTTATTTCAATAAACATATTTTGAAAATACGTGTTTTGCAGTTAGTATTTAAATACTAAAGGCCGCTGCACAGGAGGCTGGTTTTGTTACTGAAATCACTGCTGGGACTCGTGTTATCTAGCGCGCTGGCTACGAGGATGGAAATGACGTCACTGCGGACTCGCGTGCGAGGTCAGAAGAAGATCTATTTTGCGTACTAGTTTGTCTGTTTGTTTTGAGCAAGAACCAATCAGGAAACAGTATCTTGTCACGTGGGCGACAAGGGCAAACGCCCACAAACAAACACGGTGTCATTACGGGTGTTCTGTTTAGAGACAACAAAGGTTCACTTCTGTTAACTATCACTGAGCGCGTGCCAAACCCATCTACAAATCAAGCTTCAATATATTGTAACAAAACTGTTCTAGTTTTCTGTTTTTGCCTGCATTTCATTGTTGTTGTTGTCGTGGTCTGGAACATTCTATGGAACACATTATCGTCCCAACAGGGGGCACGCAACAATATGCATCGTGTGAAGCGAATACATAAAAGCCATCACGAAAACCAGCGTTTGAAAACTAGCAGGAATCTAGCGGCAAAACCAGCCTCGTGTGCAGAGGCTTTTACTTACCAAAAGAAGCTGGAATCCTAAAACACTGATGACTATACTTGCTAGTGAAGATTTTGTCAGGGTAATGATGCTAAAAAGTCGAGTAGCTCGTTGCGAAAAACTTAAAAGAAATCAACTTATTATTTTTGAAGAGAACACGTGATTTTGATATTCAGATTTTACCTGAGAATTGCGGTATGATGTTTGACAACTTCACGGAGTAAATATAATCTGTTTTCGGTTGGCTGTTGACAAATACTATTCAACTTGTCGCAAATTGCTTTGATATGAGTGCCGATATGCAAAATAACGCCGGTCAGAAATAATGATGGGATCAGTAATGTAAAAGCCAATATGAATGTCGATAAACTTTGAAATATGAATATTAGCTGATGGTTTGGAGTTTTTTGTACATTGAATGGAAATGAACCAGTCATTGGCAAACCACAGGCCACTGCACCAGTCTTAGAACAACTACTCCTAAAATAAAACAGTATTATTCAATAAATAAAATTATCGACCAATTTTTTAGACAAATAATATATTAACAAAGAATATAAAAATTAATACGTTAACGTTTCGGTTGTTAATATATTTGTCTGAAAAATTGATCGATAATTTTATTTATTGAAGAGTTCTAGTCAGACGTTAATCAAAGATTTGAAAACAACGGCACACAAATTACCATATTCAAAATATTATTTCAGAACGATTGTTTTCACAGAAATCGCAACTGTTACCAAGTCCCACCGCTTTTAGTCGAAAATGCGACTTGTTTGTATAATTTATATATTTAATATCTCTCAGATACGCTTGATACTTCTAGAAAAAATTACGCTGAATCGACTATGACTGGTAGCTCTATATTAATTCATTTAGTTTCGGTGATAATATACGCGTTTTAATGTCTGTTCTCTTTTTACCCGACTATGGCGAAGCCAAAAGGAAAGGTTATGAGTTTAGCAGTCTATGTATGTATGTTTGTATTTACGGATGTTCCACTGTAGCGCCTAAATTATTAATCCGATTTTGATAAGTAAGGTGTCAATCGATTCGTTATTATGGCCCGGGTAACATAAACCACATTTATTTTTGAATTTGAACTAGGCAATTTTAAAAAATCCATTACTTCTAAACTAAAAGTGATAAGAACCAGGGGCCAAGGGTGTTTAAATCGATTTTGCGTGGTTTTTCGCAAGAGTACTTAATTTTTTGATGTTTGAACCGAGCGGGGTGGCCTAGCGGTGAGAGCACTAGACTCGTATTCCGGAGGTATCGGGTTCGGATTCCGGCGAGGGCAGATGTGACTAGAACTTTTTCCTACTGCCTCTCGCCGAGAAACGATAATTCCTGTACCGGCCATCTTGTTGAGGTTTTCCATGGTTTCCCTCAATAATTCCAGAAAAATATCGAGATGGTTCCTTATTCAAGGCCATGGCCGATTACCTGTCAAACTCCTATGCTCAACATTTGTCTACCTTATCCTTAATTTTCTACAAATTCCTTCATTCGTCCATTGCTATTAATTAAGGTGAAGTTTAAAAATTGTAGAAAATGACAGGAAGTGTGGTAGAAAAAAAATAGTAATGGTGCGAATGGCGTCTGTTATGACATAAAGTCGAGAAACGCATTATTATTATTATTATTATTGATGTTTGAAAATGACAATTTCGTTGATCTGATTACAATATCCCATTATCTGTACAAATTTCTTAAAAAGTGATTTTAATTTAATTTTTTTGAAACAATTCTTACTCATTAGATAAGGCTGGCGTTAATGTATAGAGTGTCGATCCCAAAAAAGCGTAAAAAAATCCAACATTGCTTATAGCTCTCACAATCTTTTCTGTACCATAACACTCTTTTTCCATATCAAATCTTTCGGTAATTTTGATCAAATCCTCAACCATTGTGTTGAAATCGCGAGCTTTAAGTACCATACAAAATTGTACGTACAAAGCTGACATCACAACTGTGGTATAGCTCAGATTTTCGACTACAGCACTCAAATTGTCGATATGTAAATATAAATTTGCAAACATGAAACATAAGCTTATTGTTTGTATGGTTAAGCAAGTTGCGAAAATTAAATAATCTGTTTTTTTATTGAACCATTCGCCGCTGACATACAGTTGAAAAATATTTGTTTTCAACAATTTCGGATCCTTCATTGTGCCTCCAAACAGATTGACAGCTCTTTGCAGATTCGTTAAAGGTTTCGTGTTAACTTCATTCATTTTTGTTAGATCAAAAATACTACCAAAAATTAATTGAAAAAAATGAATTTGGATCATACAAAAAATTTCATTTCAAAATAAGAATATTACATACGTACCTTTTTAGCTCACTGTAGGAAAATGAAGAAAAAATAACATTTTAGGTCGTTTTATAGGATTACGACATAGGTATTTAAAAAAAATTGAACTGCTACTGCATTTTTACGTCGGTAAAATTATGTTGGCTTAATAACAAAGCGCTGAAAATATACAAGGTGACAGGGAAAGTATGGAAACATGTACACGCTCACTTTAATAAATTTAAAAATTGGTTACTTTATTGAAGATGAATTTTTCCACATGTCACATTTCGTATTCGGAAGATCAATTAGGCTTATTTTATAAAATTTTATTTTTTAATTTTCAAATTAGAACAAGATCATGGACTTTTCTGTTTAGCGCTTAACCCTTAAATTAATATTGTAGGATGCAGCTTATATAATATTCTAATGGCTGAATATCATGCGCCTTTGCCTTAAAAAAATAAATTACTATAGTGTAGGCTGCATCCTACATAGACAAAATAGAGAATTAAACCGACTGAAACTTCAACATATTTTTTTAATTACTTTTCCAGTAATCCCCATACCCTGAGACATACATACATATTTTTTTAAATATAAATAAAAAAATCATGCATTTAAGGGTTGAAAATATTATTAATGATAAATGGTAAGGGAGAATTATATTTCACTCTATCTAAAGAATACAAAAAAATATTGTCGTGCTTAAAATAATAAACTTTTATTTTTATTTGACTGATCTTTGCCCACCGTATTTAATATCTGAGAATTTTATTTTCCAAACTACGACTTTTTTAACACTAATATATCAGACACTATTTATTTTTATTTAAAAGGGTTTGTTACATTGATGGAACAAATGCTACTGAATACAAATAATGAAAAAAAAACGTGTGTGCCTCACCCACACAAGCCCGTGGATGGGTTTATTCATTTTGCGAGACGAATGTTTCTTTTATTCCTCCCGTCGAAACATTTCTCCTTTAAAGCAACAGAAAACTTCAAAGAGATATGCCGCTAAAGAAGTTTCACTTCAGAAATCACAAGATTTGCAGATACGACCTTTTCTCTTAACAGGGCAGCTAATATTCAGGTTGATGAATATTGAAATACTATTGAATTTAAAATTAAAAGTCAATGGCTGTTTATTTAAACTATCCAAAATTATACACTTCTGTATATAAATGACATGAATTGAATGTTTTGCTCTAATTAATAGTGAGGGAGTTTTATTGAATTGTTTCTTTGTAAGAAGTAGTAGATATTACCTATCAACTATTTATAATTTATGAGCTTGCAACGTTTATAATAATAAATTATTGTTTTACCAAAACTTTAATTTTTAAATTTGCCTGCTATTCCGTATTAGTTTGTCCTGTTGTGAATTGTGATGAATTTTTTATTTATTTATTTATTTTATTTATTTAATTCCAAAATAGTGATAGATACATTGTTTTTTTTTTATATAAATTTTAGAGTTGGAATAATCCTGCCCAACTTGACTGAAGTCAGTGCATGTTAAATATTAAATGTCTATTTGATTAATAAAATTAACTTATATAAATGGTCAAGGTGAAATTTCGTTAGCAACGTTTCTTCTACGAGTTTTTAGTGACCAAGTTGCTAAACCGTATTCAAAAGGTATTTAGATCGGGTCTTGTCGAAGGTAAAAATTATGTACCCGTAAAGTTGTTTATTTATTACGTCAATGTTGACATTTTAATATAGTATTTAAAAACCGAATATTAGGACACGCGTAAAACTTCTCATTTTATTAATCCTGCTACCCCATTCGCTTATCAAACTAGATCTGTGGTTAGAAATTTTCGAAAAAAGTGTAAAACATTGTTTATAATATACCTATATTGTATATAAGAACTTGAGAAAAGTATGCATTTTAACATAAATGTATTTTATTTTCAGATATTTCTATGATGAACAAGTAATTGGTGAATGATTTTAAATAAATAATTTAATAAATAACATAAATACATTAAATAAACAAGCCGTTAGGTGGGTCGTTTATTATTTATTCTAATAAATTGTAACAAATTAAAGGTAACTTTTGAGAGTTCAAAGTGTGTTTTATAAAACGCAATAATTAAATTATGAATTAAATTTAAAATAATGCGATAGGTTGATTTCTTAAATTCTTATTGAATTTAAAACTATTACTTGTTAGAAATTTACTTTTGGGTATTTTGGAAAGGTTATGTTTTATTTAATTATTGAAATATATTTATTATTTAATATAATATTCGACTGTTGTTGATATTATTATGATTTACGTAAGACTTTTTGAAACGATTCTAAGAATTTTTCGGTCAATTTTAAATACGTTCCTTGCGGTGATGTATTTCAACATGTGAATCAATTTTCGTTAAAATCAATTAACTCTTTCGAAAATTATTAAGTATAGTATAATACTTAATAATTTTCGAAAGAGTTAATTGATTTGATCCTCCTAAACGGCTTGACCAATTTTGATGATTATTTTTGTTCTTATCGGGTTACCTGTTTGATTCTTAGCTATAATTGGACTCGGTACGTGGGGCTGTTGTTGAGATCTAGATTTTTTTTAATTTTCCAAACAATTTTTTTAAAATATATTTTTTGGATTTCTTACATATATAAACAAGACATTTCTAAAAATGGTGATACTGTAAACAGTGATGGGTAAACATTTTCAAATGCGTTTCCAATAAGAAAACCGCATCCTGATAATATTATTGATAAAAGGTTTTATAGGCAATGATGATTATAATAAACAATAAATTTAATAAATAAAGAAGTTTATTTAAATTACTACATAAATAAGTATGTAAACATGAACAAAACATATAAACAATATAAATATATTAACATTTAATTAAACAAAGCATTGTCGCTTTGAGGAAAATTGAGTTATGCCGTAAATACTCAAAACAGTATACTTCTACAAGCTAAAATGATCAGTCTATTTTTCCCCAGGCTTTTAGGAAGACGAAACATTTTGAATTTTTTTCTTTATTGGATGACAATATTAAAAAAATAGTATTAGTTTGAACAAAGAAAAAAAAAATTTGGATCGCAGTGCTAAATCCTGCTGACAGTATAGTATATTTGCTAATACAGACATTGTGGCTTTATTATATGAACTTATATTTGTTTTTGGATAAAATCAAAAAAATAACCCCTTAGTACATCCCTTAAAATAATTAAATTTTTCTAAACTGCAATATTATTATCAATCTGCATCAAATTAAATATACCCTTTAGTTACTAAATCCACATCAGTGATTGTTTTCATAAGCTCTGTTCCAACCTCTCTATGAACGATAATATTATCATCACAGTCATGCACAAACATGCTTTAACCGAGATTGAAACCATTCTAGAACTGTCCATTATACAGTTCGCAGAGGTGTTGGAACATAGCTATAAAATGTATAAGTTAGGTCCTATGTAGCGATAAATGGTAGTTCATTTAAATTACTTTCTTTGTTCTTTGTTAGACTTAGATTTGGCTATGTCTTCTATTCTTGTTTTATTATTGGGTAAATGTTCCTTCTCTTGTGAAGTTTATATTTCCATAAAAAAGACAATATATATCGTTATCCAAATGGTTGACAATAATCTTAACCATTGAAACGACAGAACAATAATAATTAATAGATTCATAATAAGTTTAACTGTATTAATTCTCTTTTATATCATCATTTATGTCTACACTGCATAGATTTTGCGTCTATTTTTTTAACCTAAAAATAAGAAAATCAAACACAAAATATAAATTGCTATATTATATGTATGAAATTGATCCACTCAACTTGGCATAGCAAACTTTCGTATTTTTGTAGAAGTATGCTGTTAATGTATGATAATATTACTTACTAAATTTTTTTTGGACAACTACGTTCAAAGTACCTATAATTAAAGCGTTCACAGATCCAACAATCTTTGATTTTCAAAAATAAGTCATTTTAAATTTATTTCAAAAATTGAAAAAAATACGCAGTATAAAAATGGACAATCTTATATAAATTTTAAAGACTTTAACATATTTTAAACATTGAAACAAAAAAGCCAAAAAAATATCGTAAATATTTTATTTTTTTTTTCGAATTTGTTTCTTAAACCAAAAAAACAAAACATTTCATTTCGATAACTTTTAAAAATTCAATGACAAGACTTTGACTAAATAAATATTTGGGAAGAATTAACTATCAATATATTAGAAGTCAACAAATCCTTTTCAATTCAGATCTGTTAACAGAAAAAGTTCTATCTAAATACATAAATGGCACATTTAAATGGCCTTTTTTCTTTATTTATCTTCAGCATTTAATTAATTATAACAAAATATGATCCCAAAACTGCGCACAATCTTAAAACATCAATATTATGTCTTTTGAAATTCTGCAGCTTATTTTTAAACCAATTTTAAAAATATAGATTTACCACCTTGGTCTACGTTCTATAGCAAAAAAAAAAAAAATAATAATTTCGGCGTTGCTAAATAATTCAATACTTTTACACGATTGTATTAAGTTTTCAAATCTTTGATTAACGTCTGATTAGAACTCTTCAATAAATAAAATTATCGGCCAATTTTTCAGACAATATATTAACAAAAAAATATATAAATTAATACATTAACGTTTCAATCCGGATTTGGATCTTCTTCAGAACTGATCTAAAAATATAAAAAATAATTAATATTTATTTTCTATTTATTTATAATGAAATTCGTGAGAGATTTATTTTTTTTTATTTTTTGTTTCACGAATTTCATTATAAATAAATAGAGACTAAATATTAATTATTTTTTATATTTTTAGATCAGTTCTGAAGAAGATCCAAATCCGGATTGAAACGTTAATGTATTCATTTATATATTTTTTTGTTAATATATTGCCTGAAAAATTGGTCGATAATTTTATTTAATGTATTAAGTTTTTATTCTGTTCAGACAACAGACACGTTTGACGTTTAAAAATACTGGACACGTGTTTTTTTGTTAACATGCATTATTCGAAATAATTGACCGCCCCGGTATTTATGACACATTCTGTATGTAGATGTGATACATTCCAAGAATTATATGAAAACCAAACATATTATTAATAAATTATCCGTATTGTTTTTTGCAGTTTCATTTTCAAAAAAAAATATAAAGTAAACAAAAATTTTCCACACATTAAGGATCATATTTTGAGTTTTGTTCAAAACGGCGATGCAGCAATGAATTTTTTAATTGGCAAAGTTTCATTTCACTTATTTTAATGATTTATTTTGAATGCTACATCAAGGACCGTCTTTAAACTTTTACAATGCGCAGTGGTCCACAAACTTCTTTTAACTAACACAGGGAAGATTACAACACAGAAATGTATGTGTCTACTACTTAATTTTGAACATTTAATGAGCATAATGTTTCTATTCATGCCAGTTAGGTTTTCTCCGCTGTCATGGGGTGACCTTCATGATTTTCTGCCGTTGAGAACTTAGATAATTAGAATATATAGAGTGCCCATTTTGTAGGAGGTACCCAGTGATGCTTCGAATAAAATAATTTTTAGAACAATACAAGGTGATAATAAAAAACTTTCTGTACTTTGTAGTAGAGACACAAAACTTAATTGTTTTCGAAATATAGTTTCTACTGAAAAAATTATAGTTTAAAAAGCGTGGGGCGCTTGATGTTAAATGTTACAATTATTTCATTGGTAGCTATTTATAAAATTAGAGTTATAATGAAAATATAGTAAGTAATTGGAACCCCACGCTTTTTTATTATAATTGAATTATTTTGTTAATAATTATTTTCTTTTTAGTTCGGTTTGCTATTGAGGCGTGTTTTTTTTTGTTCTTTAAACTATAATTTATTTTCTTAATTTTTAGTCTCAAAACGACGTCAAAAGTATTTTTTTTCAAAATTTTTAAATTCGAATTTACTTTTATGAAATAATTATATTGTCATTGGCCCTTGACAGGTGTGCAAATTTTCAGGTTAATCAGACTTCTTGAAATTGGTGAAAATTACACTGAAAGATTCCTTTACATACATACATCCACACAGGTCAAGCTAATATAAGCGTGTTAAAAAAGTACCTAAATGTAGCCATTGTGAAACTAAACTTGCTTACTAATGAATAATTTCACAGTCAAAATTCGACACGACAGGAAAATTTTAAGTTTTACGATATTTTAAATGATTCATTCAAAAGTGTAAATACCAATTTTAAAATTACGTATTTCATAAAGCTCCGAGTATTGGCCTTGGGTTTCATTTTTTTCCTTACAATGCGTGAAAAAGTTTTTGTTAACACCCTGTATAATAGAAATTCTTTTGAAATATAAATGTTAAGAAACTGGGGTCCATGGCTAGGAAAAAGAATTTTTCAAAGTGTTTTGAAAGCTTATTTATTACTTTTAGGTGATGCGTAGTGTGACAAATAAAATTCACAAGACGTTAGCATACTGAAATTGATTCTATCCAAAGATTATATATTTTTTTTATGAAAAAGACATGTTTTATACAATTTAAAGAATTTATTATCGATACGAATAGTTGTACACTCAAAGCATCCATGTATTGAATAAATTTAATATAAATATTTATTGCTTGGAAAACTGATTACATCAAATCATAACTATTTATTTAATTTTATTGAATTTCAAATTGACTTTTCTTTACAGAAATTACCATTTCTACTTTTTAAAACGAAAAAAAAAACTAATTTTACTCTAAACTTGACATTGTTTATTTATTTTGTAATCTATATATAGGTAACATGTAATAATTTATAAACATTTGACTAAAGCAACGTTATTGAAAATAGAAAGTAGCTTTTTACGCTTAAAGTATTCGCATTGCGTCTATTTGTCCATTTTTAGCTACAAATGAGAGAGACACCAATGCAGGTTACATGTCTTGCAACTACAAACGAATATTATATGCCAAAGGTCATTTTAAATGTGTACTAAACCTCAAAACGATTAAATCCTGACCGAACAATTGATACTTTTAGAAAAAAAAAACCCAACACTTCATCTAGCCGATATAAGTCGTGGGCGTTTTTTTCTTGTAATCGGTAATGGGTATCATTGTTTTGCAGCAAAAAAATGACTGATTACAACTTACCGTCAATTACATAATATCTCTCACTTCGTATTGACTGTTTAATCTACTATTGTCACAAACGTGTTGACAGGTTAACTTTTTTGTATTGGTTTTCGGACTACTTTACTTGTTTTTGTAACTTTAATGAGAGTACTTTCGTTGTTTTAGCATTTTGAGGTGAAATTTATGTTTGTGAACCACTACTCTCAGCTCCGGATCTAGGGGGGGGGCAAACCGGGGCACCCACCCCGGGTGGCAGTTTCAAGGGGCGCCAAAAAAAAACACACCCAATCTGTCCTTTTTCCGATTTACTGCGTGGAGAGAGGGGGCACCATTATCAAGTTTCTACCTCGGTTCGAAAAAATCGTAGATCCGGGGCTGACTACTCTAAACAGATTCGTCTAATTGTGTTACAATATAATAATTATATAGGAAGTAAAACACTATGTACACATATATTATAGATTAGAGCTCGAAGTACTCAGTTATTGTTAATGAGGCAACATTTTAACTAACGATCTTCCCCATAATTCTGGCGGTTTTTTTTTTGTATACGTTTCAAAGAACGCTCGGACCAATCACAAGTGCTCATTCCACACGTGGACACAGTGGTAAGTCGTCGCTTATAAATAAAATCTAAAGTCCACTGCACGCGAAGCTGGATTTGCCGCTAGGTTCCTTGCTAGATTTCACTACTAGTTTTCTAGCGTTGATTTTCTTAATTGCTATTATGTGCTCGCTTCACATGAGACGTCTTTACAAGCTTGCTCTGCAGATAGATTCGGTGTGCACGCAATGACAGAACGATAACAAAAGTGCATGTTTATTGTCTCTGAACAGAACACACACTATGGCACAGTGTTTGTTTGTGGGAGTTTGTTCAAGTCGCCAACGTGAGAAGATACTGTTTCCTGATTTGTTCTTGCTCATGCCTAACAGCGGAGCTACTAAGAAAATAGCCTCTGTTCTAATAAAAAAACCTATCTTGTGAGTTAGCGGGCGAACCCGCAGTGACGTAATTTCCAGCTTGGTATCCAGCATACCGGCCAGCAGAAGTCCAAGCAGTGTTTCTAGCCTCGTGTGCAGTGGCTTTAATAAACATATATTAACTGAAAAGCAATGAATAACTGAACAAAATTAAAAAATGTAAAATCGTTTTTCTTTGTTGAATAATAATTCTATGTTCAAATCTTTGATTAGAACTCTTCAATAAATAAAATTATCGACCAATTTTTCAGATCCGGATTTGGATCTTCTTCAGAAGAAGATCCAAATCCGGATCGAAACGTTAATGTATTAATTATATATTTTTTTTGATAATATTTTGTCTGAAAAATTGGTCGATAATTTTATTTATTGAATAATTCTGTCTTACTGTTAACTCTTGGTACAGGAAAAAATATAGCTGGAAAGCAGTTGTAATGCTTTTTTAACTGAAGGTGAGCTTCTAAACAAAAAACTTACTATTATAAATAGTATTTTCGACATTAACATTTTTTTTTAGAATAGACTAATATGTCATTGAATCATTGTATGATTGTATCGTCCAACTTGGCCCAATTAAACGCACCGTGATGACTTTAAGTTTCATGATTCTGTTTTGGCAGGAGGAGTTCTGTTTGAAATTTTTGTGTAGATATCGAAAAGATTATTATCTCATTATCAATAACAGTATCGTCTCATATACAGAAAGTATGACACAATATTAACATGTTTAACTAAGGGAGCTTTCTTCGATACTAGGACTTGTTAGATTAGTTGGTTCCCCATTAACATGTTTATGTCCTAGACGAGGAGATGATTTTGAATTACTGGTCATCGATTGCATAGTCTGAGATCGTGGTCCTGCGAATCTCATGCTATAAGCTGGTCGATTTGGATCTTGGGCTCCGCTCTATTGAAAGAAAATCGTTTACAGACAATTAATTATTAGAATCAGAGATGTGCAAAACAGTGGCAGCTCGAGAACATTTCAAATGAGTGTTGTGCGTAGCCGTTTTTATTTATATAATTATAAGGCATAATCATTTTTAAGCCCCTTGAATAAACAATTAAATTATAGTTTAAAAAATTCATAAAACATGTTTTCAAGACCCAAAAATGCAAAATATTTCGACGATGAAATTAGTTTTAATAGATCTTGATCTCAGTAGTCATAAATTTTAGAATAGGTAGGTACCGCACGTGTTTTTTTATATAATAAAGATAATTTAAATTCGCATTTTTTAGTTCATAAACGTGAATTTTAGTTTTTTAAAGTAATTTTTGTTTTCTAGTCTTATAATTTATATAAATTATTTATAAAGTTTATAACAACAAAAACAAATAGTTACTGCACTCATGTGCAAAATTTCAGCCGAATCGGTTAACGGGAGGTGGTTGAAAATTCAAATGTACAATTTAAACCCGGATGAAACCGGGCCGGTCAGCTAGTTACCATAATATTGTAATTGTCATCGGAACTACACATGTATTTAAAATTTCAACTCAATAGGTTCATGGGAAGTGGTTGAAAATTCAAATGTGCAATTTACACCCGGACGAAACCTGGCTTGTCAGCCACTTACCGTGTTATAGTATTGTCACCGGATCTACATATGTGCCCAAAATTTCAACTCAATCGGTTCATGGAAAGTGGGTGAAAATTTAAAAGTGAAATCTACACCCGGACGAAACCGGGCCGGTCAGTTAGTTACCATAATATTGTATTGTCGTCGAAACTACACATGTGTTCAAAATTTCAACTCAATCGGATGACGGGAACTTGTTTTAAAATCAATCGCATACCGAACAGACATGAAAGCGAGATAAAAAAATGTGTTAAAAAAGTTGAAAAAATAACATTTTTTTTCATACCGCCTTTTCGTGAAAAATTAATAAAAAGTAAATTTTTACGCATATGCATAGTCATTGCGATTACGAAAATTTTGGGTAAAAATTGTTTCGCAATCTGACTATTACTTATCAAATTTCTCGACCACGAAGTACATTCAACACTTCTATACTGCAGATGTGATATAGCACAGGCCACAGCGCCATAACACAGAGATCGTGACATTCGCGTGCGATGACTAGCGCCGGCACACTACTGCTGCACCGGTATAAGTGGTGAGTCACGCTGTAGAAGTCGAAATACATTAAACATTTCTATACTGCAGGTGTATACAGCAGAGCGCTATAACACCGAGGTCGTATGCAATGACTAGCGCCAGCATTGGTATAAGTGGTGAGTAGCGCCGGCTGAAGTCACGTTAGTGGCCTAGCGCTGGTAGAAGTAGTGAGTGCCGCTGCATAGTGCATACTGCAGAGTGCAATGGGTAACAAACTCGTCGACTGTGAAGTGTCACATTTTTGCGGTTAACCGCAATAATTTATTGTTCTAAGTTAAACCGCAGGCAGTCCACGAGACACTCATTCATTTAAACGTTTTTTGAACGGTATTTGTTTCAAATCTTGCAACCGATTTTTTACCCACATCCTGTTATCTGATTACTTTGAAATTTTGAACACATGTGTAGTTTCGATGACAATACAATATTATGGCAAAGAGCTGACCGGCCCGGCTTTATCCAGTTGAAAATCGAACATTTGAAATTTCATTCACTTCCCGTAAACGGATTGAGTTGAAATTTTGTACACTTGTGAAGTTTCGATGATAATAATATAATATTATGGTAACTAAGCTGATCGGCCCGGTTTCGTCCGAGTGCAAATCGCACATTTGAAGTTTCACCCACTTCCCGTTAACCAATCGAGATGAAATTTTGCAAACACGTGATATTTCCATGACAGTATAATATTATGGTAACTAGCTGATCGGCCCGGCTTCGTCCGGATGCAAATTTCACTTTTGAAGTTTCATCCACTTTCCGTAAACGGATTGAGTTGAAATTTTGTACACTTGTGGAGTTTCGATGATAATAATGTAATATTATGGTAACTAGCTGATCGGCCCGGTTTCGTCCGAGTGCAAATCGCACATTTGAAGTTTCATCCACTTCCCGTTAACCGATCGAGATGAAATTTTGCAAACACGTGATATTTCTATGACAATATAGTAATATGGTAACTAACTGATCGGTCCGGCTTCGTCCGGATGTAAATCTCACTTTTGAAGTTTCATCTACTTCCCGTTAACGGATTGAGATGAAATTTTGAACACATGTGATGGTTCGATGACAATATAATATTATGGTAACTAGCTGATCGGCACGGCTTCGCCCGGGTGCAAATTGCACTTTTTGCGCAGTGAAAAGCGGAGGGCGTTTAGGGGGAGTTCTTAAACAAACAATTACGGAATCGTGTCGATACGATGGCGTTTTTTTACGCAGTGAAAAGGGGAGAACGTTGGGGGAGTTCTTTAAAAACAATTACGGGATCGTATTGATGCGATGGCGTTTTTTTGCACAGTGAAAAGGGGACGCTGGGGGGAGTTCTTTAAAAAACAATTACGGGATCGTATTGATGCGATGGCGTTTTTTTGCACAGTGAAAAGGGGACGCTGGGGGGAGTTCTTTAAAAAACAATTACGGGGTCGTGTACACAAAGTGAGATAGTAATACAGTAATTCTACACCAGTTGCTATGACGTGTATATGTGATTTCTGATTGGTTAGATTAAAAAAATGACAGTGAAAGACGAAAAGTTTTTACGTATTTTTGAGGAAATTTGTGAATAATCCGTAAAGTTTTTTTTTTGGAACGTCAAAATTTAGCGTTTTCTATGACTTAAAAAAAATTTGGGCACATCGAGTTATTGTACTGGACCCGGTATCATCTTTAATATATTTAATTGAAAGGTGCAATTTTTAAAAAGGAAAAAATTGTTTTATTTTTGTTGATATGACACAAACCTGGTTTCCATTGCCGGGACGCACGTTCTTATACGGTTGAAATAAGACTAGATAAACCTTCGGTGTAAACAAGCATCCAAGAGCAACCGTGGCGCTGATATTCAGGCACATACACATGCTAGCGATTTGAATCTGAAAATTCAATTGTCAAATTAATATTTCTCAGTATTGTCGTGAGTACATAACTGAGAAGTAAATTGGTAGGCCGCAGTTTTATTCTTTTACCTTTATATGCGCCTAAAATAATAACTCCAAACAAAGTGCTTTGAGAAAATTAATATCCTTTTTTTATTAAATATTTCGCATTGTGATTTAGGGGGTTAGGCCAACTTGACGCTCGGAAAACTAGATATAAAAAGAAACTTTTTTTGGCTCAGCCGTTAAGTATATAAAGTGATTCTTAATTTACACATGTATATAGTAGTTTTATAAACAATTTGCAATATTGACGATTAAAAAAAAAAAATCCTTGCTGATGGTGTACATGATTTCTCTGTTAGGCATTGTTAGAAACATAAAACAAATGTTTGTCTTTATTTAAAAGAAAAATAGCTACAACGTGCCGTAGAATTAAAATTTTCAATTTTTTTTCTGGAAAAAACTCATATTTGCATCGAAATTTTGAGTTTGAAAAATTTATAACTTTTGAACATTGTACCCAATCAAAAAAATCCTACGTCATGTAGATAATAGGTATTATAAAAAATAAATTTTAACTAAATCGGTTGAGTAGATCTTGAGATATCGTGTACACTGTACACAGTTTTGAAAAATGTAGTTTCGAGAAAAACTAATTGAATGCTCTGTGACTAATATGAACGAGTCATTGCTACAACTTTGGCAATAGTTTGAAATTTGTAATAGTTAAAGGCTTAAAATATTCTCAAAGTTATAAACAATTCATCTATATACCCTAAAAAAAAAACGATATTTTGTAAATCTCAAGGTGGCGTAATCCGTTAGACTAGTTTTGGCTGTAGGTTAGAAAAATTGGTTGTCTGTAAAGTTGGTTTACGGACGATAGTTTTACGTGATAACGTCATAAAGAAACATTGAACCATACTCGTAAAGTGTTGAAAAATAACTTTTTTTATTTTTCACATTATACGTATACGTTTCCAAAAATTTATTTTTACATATTTAAATAATAAAATTAGAGTTCTAACCAACTGTAGAAACGGTTTTTAAATATAATGAACCGTTTTCAAAATACACACAGTTTTAATAAACGGACGGTCGGGTGGTGTGTTTTCACTCCCTGTAAGTATATATACGAGCGAACTGTAGCAGTTTATTGGAAGTTTGTGTCTTGTGATCTTTAATAAATAGATTTTTGTAGCTGTCAAACTTGGGCCGATCGTGCTTCTCTATCGCTTATACTGCGCTCTCGCTTGCACGCAGGCGGAACGTGACACATTTCGGAACGTGACACTTTTTCGTACTTGCAGCCGGTGTTTCATCAATTTATAAGATTGGTGTTTCATCAATTTATAAGACGTTATTACGTCAAAAAAATACAATTAAACTTTAATTAAGTACCTTATAGTCGTTGTTGGTTCCGAAGTAGATAGGAAGGAAGGCAAGCCATACAATACAGGTTGAATACATAGTGAAACCAATATATTTGGCCTCATTGAAGTTCTCTGGTATCTTCCGAGTTTTAAATGCATATAGTGTACATAGAATGATCAGAATCATGTTGTATACTAAGGACATCATCAATGAAAATGTTGACACGCGGCATGTTAAGACTGCTGTTAAAGGATATGGATAAATCTCATGGACATTTGGTCGTTCGATGACTAACCAGCCGATTGATCCAATCAACTGAATCGATACAATAGCTGTAACAACCATTTAAATGCATATATTACCGTTAAACCCGAAATCAGTTAAAACATGATATTAGTTGTAACCACGAAGTCTGTTACCAGGAGACCCAGCTCACACATACAGCGGTGGATCGATATTTGTCGCATGAACCAATATGGCGTCAACTAATGGGTAAGGCACACGCGTTCATGGCTTACATGTGTGTAGTGTCTGTGAAGTTAAACAACTTTGGTAATTATGGCGAAAACATGTGGAAAGAACCAGGTAGCGATAACAGCGCTATCTCGCGTGCGCCAGAAAACGGTTCGACTCGAAACACGGCAAGCATAGGAAGCTAGATCTCCTGGTTACAGACTTCGTGGTTGTAACATTGACTTAAAGTCTTCCGTCAATATTAGTTTATATATACTTTAGTTTAGTCAAAATTCGAATTACACCTACCTAAAGCAATAGCCACTTGCGATACGGGCGATGTATAAACTGGTCTTTTAATGCTTTTGACTCCTCGATTGAAGATTCGAGATATGCGGTTAGTCTTGGTGAATATGGCACTGTAGCAGATACTTAAACAAAGTCCAAGTCCTATGCGCATGACTGCGCACGTTTCAACAGTAGGCTTTGCAAGGATAACAAAAGACATGCCATAACAGCTGAGGATGCCGCAGAGCAAGACATAGCAAAGCTCTCTGCCAGACGCCATTATTACTGGTGTACGGTTATACCTAAAATAAAAAATGTTATTCATAATGATGGGAATAATCAAGATATTTCGATAATCGAGGCATTAGTAATCGAATGATTTCAATAATCGAATGATTGCCATAATCGAAACATTTTACTAATTTAGTAGTTTGCGCATGAGACGGCAACAGCGATTCGAAATAATTGAATTATATTGCTCTCTCTCCGTTACTGCAGGGAATCGAGCGAGATGGAAATTACTAAATTAGTATTATTATCTATCTCACAAGTCATAACACACATTAGTAGTGACAACTTGTGTGTAGTGTAGCTGCTAGCTGTTGATCGGCTACTCTGTTCTCTCTCGATTATTAGTTGTGTTTCGCAGGGCCCTCGTAAGCCCTCACGCCGCCCGTGTGCGGATTAATAATTGACGCCCCTTATTGGGGATAAACTCACTAGACGATATGTCAAATTGAAAAACGTTAAAAATCCTAAATAACTAATACTGTAAGTGCAATTAATAGAAACTTTGTTTCGTTGTCTTTTTGCAAATACTTCTTCATAGAATCAGACATTTTGTTTTTTTTCTTCTTGCCTAATTTTCTTAAGTTGCCGAAATTGTGCACCCGAAGGTTTTTTTTCTTTTGTTACTTTCCTGAAATGCAACAATGCTTCACTTCACATCGTCATTACAAAACGATTTGGACAGGTAAAAATACTAATAAGATAATTAATTTTTGAAAACAAATAAAAATGTGAAAAAAATAACAGTGAAAGATACTTTACAAATGATAGGCTAAAAGTAAAAACGAGTCAAATTTTTAATCAGGACAAAAGCGGGATGAAATAATTTTCAAGCAAAAATGATTTTAAAAAAGTCGAGCACAAAAACGAAACACAATCATTGAAACATGGAGCTAAATTTAATTCTGAAATATATTCAATTAAAATGAAACACATTAAACAGTGAATTTTGAAAATTCACTCCGTACAGAGTGAACTTCAAAAATTCTCTCTTCACGTTAAAAAAATCACTCCGCGGAGTAAACTGTTCTCTACAAAAACAGTTTACTCCGTGCGATTTTTCACGACGTTCTTCTCTTGTCGTACTTATGAGTTCAGAGAATTCATTAAGTCAAAATAATCATTAGTTTATCAATTAGTAAAAAGTATTTGTTGATTGAAAAATACTTTACTTCACTCGCACTCTTGCAGGAATCGAGAGGAAAATTCAAGATATAAACATACGTGGGAGTCTCCCGATAGGGGCGCCCTGTCTACGCGCTGATGTGAATTAATTATCGAATCGAAAACTGCGCGCCAAATAATTCGAATTCGAATTTCATTAAAAAATAAATAACTACTCGTAAGAGTTTTCACGCAGGCTTGAGTATGCAAATAAAATTGATATAATATCAGTTATATATTTTTTCTATACAGTACAAAAAACATCACACAACTAGGCCATTTGCCGCCCCTTGAATGTGCCGCCCGCGTGCATCGCACACATCGCACTATAGGGCGCGAGGGCCCTGGTGTTTCGTAGTGTTCAGTTCCCATACATGCATTCGTTCGACTAATTTTAGTAGTAATTCGATTCAGTAGTTAAGTTTTTAGTAAAATGATTCATAATCTAATTGTTTATTATAATCGAGATATCTCAATATATGTTAATCATATCGCGATTTATTCCCATCACTAGTTATTCATATAAAGGCTGCAGCACACGATTCTGGCTGACTTTGCCGTTGGAATCACTGATGGAACTTGTGCTGGTTGCTGACTGTATACCATAAACAAGTGCAATCATAAATTATTATTGTAACACCTTACCTGATAACGATATATCCACGCAATAGCTTTAGATGCTGAGCGTGTTTTATTAAAATAAAAAAATCAACTAATTTAGAATTAGGCTTAACATTTTTATGTACCTGACAAATATGCATGTAGTGAATAATGTACACAGTATACCAAACGCACTAAACACTAGGGGTACAAAGGCCCAAGGATTCAGCCATTCGATCACTTCGGCCCTGAGTTTGACACAATCAGTTTTGTTTATGTTGGGTGCAAAGCCTGGTTCACAAGCATGGCATGTATCATTGAATACATATGAGTCATCCCTGCAGGCTACACAGCTCCAACAGCACTGATCCTGAAAAATATTTAAAAAACAATATTATTTGTTCGTACATTTATTATATCTGTATAGTGGAAAACAATTGTTATTTGTGTATCTTGAGTAGAAAATGATATGCACACCGGGTGTTTACCAAAAATCACGAATACAGTATTAACAAAAAAAGTGTGGTGTTTTTTGAAATTTCCAAAGATATTTTGAAAATAATGTCAATACTTTAGTTGATCATGCTAGTCTTGGATGTTGAACTAATCAACAAACTTCATTAAACATCTCCGCATTGAAAAATAATCATTAAATTTGACGGCCGTCAATAGCAATAAAAAATTGTCTGAAAAAGAATCACTTTTTGTCAAACAAAAATTTTCTTTCGTACCTGATAATTCCTTATATGTCCATACGGACAAATTTCACTACAAATCGATCGAGGAATAGATACTTCTTTCCATTGCATGCTGTCTACATTAAGATTTAACCTAAAAAGAAAATCGTTATTGCTTATTTTCAAAGCTAAGACGCTCGTGTATGCCACGCATCCATCAACAAGTAATATTTCCGTGGAACCGAAAACGAATTTGTGCACTCGTGGTGAGACAAACGTGCACGCGTACATGTGCGATCAAGATGTACGTACACATTTTTTATACGCACATACAAATGATGAATGCGAATTTTCGACAGACGCAAGTGCGTGGCAAGATTGACAAAACTGTTGCATATTTTTGCAAACAAATATCCATGGAAAAAAAAGACGGGTTGCACTCCGGGAGTGCCGGCAGAAGTGAAAACTTCAATATTAACGTCTTACGAATTTTCGATCAGGTCACGTGTCCTGACGCGAGTTTAACATTTTTTACCCATTACAAAAAAAGTGTACAACGCCGCTAAAGAAGTTTTCACTTCAAAAATATAAATAGATTGAAACATTGAATTCAAATCATAAGCCATAAATGTTATCAGAGTCGGTCTGGGACCGGACCTAAAAAGTGACAGGGAAAATTGTCAAACAATCGTTCGAAATAAAGTAAATGAACTCATCTCGTCTCTACGGGACTCCTGTAACTAAGAAAAAAGATCCGGACCGGCCCAAGAAGAACCGGCGGTCCACCGGAAAAAGTAGCAGTATTCCTTGAGACCAGACCGACGCTGAATGTTATATAAATAACGACGCCTTTACGATATCGAATATTCAGTTTAAAGCCTCAATTAATAGCTTCTTTAATTTATAGAAAGCTTACATTTCCTTCCAAGATCCAATTTGAACATAGTCGAACTTTCCATCATGGTTTTGATATTGGTAAATATTGTAGCTGCCAAATGCGTCGCCATCTGGATTGAAACGCACCTCGGTACCTTGTCGTCCCACAAAAGTGACGTTATGGATGTATTTGAGCAACAACGGTCCAAGGGGCGCAGGCTTCAGGACTTCGCACAAATAAAAGGGGTCTGTCCCACACTCATCCCGAATTACGTTATGAATTGCGTGAGCCATAGCATATACTGCATCAACTATTAAATAAACGACCATTTAAATTAGAAAAGTGAACACTAAACGCAAAGGAAAAGAATTAAAAAAATTATTTTCAGTTATTTCATCACTTAAAAAAAATTGGTTGTCTGTAAAGTCGATTTACGGACGATAGTTTTACGTGATAACGTATTCCGCTCGAATATCATACTTAATAATACATAACCTAAATTTTAGTAGCTGTCAAACTATATTTTTACCGACTCTCTATCGCTTATACTGCGCTCTCGCTTGCACGCACAGGGTCAGGCGGAACGTGACACTTTTTCGTGCATGCAGCTTGTGTTTCATCAATTTATAAGACGTTATCACGTCAAAAGACAAACAGTAGAAAACAAGTTCAAAATAAAACAAAGAAAACATATTTATTTATTGATTTGGAATATTTTTCGCCTTAGAAATTAACAACTCCTATTAAAAGAAAACACAGAGCTGTAAAACTAAATTCCGTATTGTCATGATATTATTACGTGCTGTGTCAGAAACTACAACTTTTCAAATAGTGTCAATCGCGGTCAATCATTATGATGCAATTATAAAACGCAAATAATGTCAGGGGTAATCCCACTTGCGTTCAAGAAAATAAGTTTATAAATCGGCAATTCCAAATTTCCTGCAGAAAGAATGAGTCATTAAGTCAATGCAATCTAACAGATTTTTCCAAACATCAAAATAATATAATATAATATATTATATAAAGCCAATATTTGTCTTCATTTTGTGTTTATTTCAACATTGTTGATGCGATGGTTTTTTTTTATTGCGCAGTGAAAAAGGAAGGGGATATGGAGGAACTCTTTAAAACACGATTACGGGGTAATGTTGATGCAGTGATGTTTCAGAAATGATCAAATTTTCTTTGACCACAAGTGGGGACTCCTAACATTATTTTCTTTCAATAATATCGATTCACCGCAAGTGGGACGATAATTGTTCTGACCCCAAATGGCACGACCGCAAGTGGCACTATTTCTTTCAAATAATATGTGCCAATTCTCAATGTGAGAGATTTATTTCTAAATATATTATTATAGATCAATATTCGAATCCCTTTAGATCAGGCCTGGGCAAATGGCCCGCAGTAGACTTTTGTCCGGCCCGCGAAGCATTTTATAAATGATTATTAAGAACGAAAATAGTTTGCCAATATATTTTGGCGCATAAAGAAATTTTTAGAAAAATAGTAAATAGCAAGGGCCTTCTTGTTGCGGAAATGAAAGGACCTTTTTTTTCTCTCCAAATTTTTGGCCCACGGTCAAATTTTCATCAGCAATGTGGCCCGGCGATCAAAAGATTTGCCTGCTTTAGATATACTCATATATATGAAACACTGATCTAAAATATAAATATACAAAAAAAAAAAAATGTATTTCTTCTAAAATCATTTCTAAAATTTGTCTAAATCAATGTAAAGCTGTTGCTTCAATATTTCGTGGTGCCTACCGTTTTAGCATATTATTACAATCGATAATTAATAATTAGTCGTTATGATGATATATTTTATTTTCAGTTATTATATGAATGTGCGCTGGTGTACCGTGGTCAGTTCACCACTAATATCATCAATCGAACTGCCATCAAAAGTGGTCTCCGCTGTTATTCCACTGATTAATTTAATTGATTTAGTGACATGAAAATGAGACTTTATTTGTTTCAAAATTTACAGTTGCTTTTACTGCATCAACTAATAAATCTATGTCGGTCAACGTAATTCCAGTAATTTGTAAAACAGGCACTAGTGAACATAGACCACTATATTGGTTAATGAAGTGGTTCATGTGTACTCTAAAGGAGCTTGCACACTGGAAGCCTCGCGAGCCGTTCGATGTTCGGCGGTAACATTTTTATGTGCGGTGATAGAGTTTAAAACAAAACTTAGATAAGGGGGCATTGATTTATTACGTAAGCATCAAAAGGGGGTAGGGGGTCTTTGATAAACTTATTTTTGATAGCATGGGGGACGTAGGGTGTAGATGGTGATTACGTCAACAATATTTATTTATTTATTTTTTCTAATTTTTCTGCAAAATTTAATTTATATGTTGAGAATATAATATTTAAAGTTGCAGAAGTAAGGGAGAAAAAAATATTTTGAAATAATGTTTGTGTACTACATATTTATTAAAGTGTCATTACTTCTTCTTATTACCCCATGATACTTAATTCTACTTATTTTCAAAAATTGTTTACCACACTACCATGCTTGTAAGTAAAAATTTATTTTTTCGTTGACTTATTATGACAATGTGTTTTCATTTATCTCTATTAATTTTTCTTCTTATATTTTCGTTTTACAGAAATCTATTATAACTGATGATGTCTTTTTAGGCGAAACGTATTAACTTTTAAATAAAAAAAAAAAAATAACAAAACGACATTTGTCTTGTCGTAAAATATAACTGAAACATCCAGACTCTATTTATAATATTTAAATACGATGTTAATAATTTGCTTGAATAAATATTAAATGTGCATTAAAATCCTCTATAGTCTATAAATTCCTTATTTTTCTAGACTTGAAAACTGCTGCTCATGAATAACAATAAAGAAACTTGAGCAGATTTAAAAAATAAATACTAATGTTTACGTAGGTAAGCATAGGAGGCGGGTAAGAACTTTGTTTACTTTTGCTGACAAGGGGGAGGGAAGGGTAGAAATTATTAAAATTATGCTTACATAATACCTAAATCACCTCTAAGAATAGAGATGGGAAATGTCGTTACTATGTGATCACAGTGACTGTTATTCCAGTTACATAAAAATCACAGTAAGAAATCACGTCGATTCCGACCAAGCAAACACACGATCGGACGTTACGTTACTCGGTTGGAGCGACCGTCGTGATTGCGGTGACATGGTACAACATACGTTTCTTTGGAACGTAGTTACCTCTTGTCAGATCACAGTGAACATTTTAGACGGCTGGTCACGGTGATTTTTTCATCGTAAAGTTATTTATTCCCTAACTCTATATCAGGAAATACTAGTGTCTCTCAAATTGGATTATTATAGGGTTAACTTATTTTTGTCGCATCGTTTACATTAATTTATTAATCTTTCCGAGGATTGGGAGAAACGACAGTACCTACTAACGCCATCCGAAAATGTAAAAAAATGCTATAATATCAGTTTTGGAAAGTTAGTGTATTTCGAAAGCTTAGATAATATCCTTTCAATATTCTTCTGCCCTAACAAAACGATCGGGTTGATCTTTCGTTGTTAGTGGAAATCTGACTAGTGTGTTCTATCCCTAAAGGTACGGTCAACACGCCTTTTTGCTGTAAATTGTTTTTCCATATCCCCTTGCCAACCTATAGGACAATGTGAAAACCTGAATAGGATTTTGTTTAATTAAAAACAGATGTACGTCCATTTTTAATAGTCTGTCAATGCACTTTCTTGAAAAATGTAAACTTAAAAGAAAATGCCTGTAACTTTTACGCGCGGTCGAAGTTAACATTACATAATATGCAATATTTACTTCACACTACATAAAAAACTGCAAACTTGATAATATATTATACTAGCGGTCCCGCCCGGTTTCACCCGGGTGCAAAAGAACGAATGGGGGGAGGGACACGAGTACGCACATTCATCGTAGTTTACCGAGATGAATGTTGTGTCCGAATTTCATGATGATCGGAGTTACAGTTCAAAAGTTTTTGTCGGACGGACAAATTTCTATCCAACAAAAAAAAGTTCAATTCGAACCAGCAGTTCCTGAGATTAGCGCGTTTAACCAACCAACCAAACAAACTCTTCAGCTTTATATATTAGTACAGATTGTCAAGTTTGCAGTTTTTTCTCTTATAGAGGTATCTGTTCCTCACTTATAGAGGTTTCAGAGGGTTACAAAGACGGTACCTGGCAATTACTTAGAGAGTTTTCTGGCTTACACAGTTCTCACACACGCAGGTTTGACTGTATATAAAGAATTTTTTGTTATAACATGTATAGGATACGCTATACTGCATAAACGGAATTAATACGCCGCGCAAATTGGTCGCATTTGTTCGTAACGCACCGAATAGCTCCTACGCGGTATTCACGAAACACTCCTAAAGAAGTTTTACTTAAAATGTTACTGAATATTACTACAATACAGGTGATTTTTGTTGCATGATTTATCATAAATATAGAAGTGTATATAATGTGTTATAGAAAAGTGAGTGCACTGTTCGGTTATATATTCTTCGACCTCTTTCTAACACCTTGTATGTTGTGATTATACTAACCGACAAATGGAACGAGCCCTTCCTGTTCATAGTCACTAATTGTTTCATTTCCAGTGCACAATTCAGTGTATGGTGAATCAGCACCATCGAACTTGCATTTATTGTGTTGACTCCAAAATTCTCTGAACCACACACTCCGACAGTTGGTTAAAAGTGTTCGATTATTGCTTTGAAATGGCTTGTTTTGTCCAAAACTTCGATTGCATGAGTTTTTGTCCATACGTGGACGTAAGGATTTATAATATCGATCGAAACCTGAAAGCAATAATAATTTATTTTTTGAGCTAAAGCTGTATGCGCACTGAATCCAGTCGAAAACGGCACAAAATCATCGACGCTTTTTTAAAACACGAGCATAAAGACCGATGTAATGAACGTTACTTACAACCGGTCGATATCTGAAAGCAGTAATAATTTATTTCGTACGTCAGAAGAAGAATTCATTAGAATATATTTTAATAAGACCTGGTTTCAAACCGATCTGATTTAAATTGAGCGAGAAATAAGCAAAAAAACTTGTTTTTTCTTAATTTCTTAATTTTATCCCCTGTGGGACCAAAATTCAAAAATCGGGCTTGATTAGGATGTAAGTTATCCGGAGACGAATCGAACAACAAAAGTTTTTTTAAATCGGTTAAGGAGTTTGAGCTGTACACGTGACACAAAAAAGCGTGACATACAGATTCACAGACAAAGCGAGTAGGTACATATAGACGCTTCCAGCTAAAGCTTGGCTAGCGCCTAAAAACTGAGTGTTTTTAAGTAATTTAATTTTTTATTTAGTGTAGTTGTTGTTTTTACCTTCAATTGCAGTTCTGTGGGGTAAAATTGTAATAGCACTTTCAGCGGCCCACTCCTGGTCACGAACGGGATGAACTTTTGCACCCCAAGAATCACTTCCTACCCAAAGAAAGTGGTTCGTCTTGTTTGCTCTAATACTAGCTTGAAGCAGCTTCCTGAAAATTAATATTTTTCAGGATCGGTACATGATGTAAAATGTCATTTCAACGATAGTTTATTTAAAATTTTTAATTAAATTTGTGTTGTTTTAATGAAATTTGGCATCACTTTGAAAAAAACTAGAAAATATTTGAAAAATATTAATGTTCTAGTTCAGCGGTCGGCAAACTTTTGGCAAGCAAGGGCCACATAGTGGCAAATTGAAATAAAGGCGGTCATAATTTTAATAATAGGTATTTGTGATATTAAAAATTCGAAAACATTTTATTTGAATTTTATTAAAAATTTAACTGAGAACTTCAAAATGTTCTTTTACAAAAATTAGTGTGACGTTTGAGGTTGTATTTGAGTGGCTGTTTGTTGTATGTTAACTTCTAGGTTTGTAGTTGCAATTCGTAGAATAGCTCTCAAATGCTCATCTGTGAGACGAGAAGCATATTTATTTTTTCTGTAATTGAAAATTGAAAAGGTTTGTTCGCATAAGTAAGTGCTACCAAAAATTGTAATTAATTGCAGAGCAGAGCTTTTCAATTCGTCAAAATTAGATGGCAAACTGACATAAAATTTAATAAGATCTTTGATTTCAAAGAAAGAATCAGTGAGAGCATCATTAGATTGGAGATCAATCACGTTCATTTGTGAATGACTAGGTACATCCTCAATATTACAAGAAAAAGGATTTGTGAAAATGAATTTAATTATTTATATATTTTTATTTATAAAACAGTCACGGGTCGCGGGTTGCCGACCCCTGTTCTAGTTCACGCTAAGTCGGGAGAATAAAGTCATATTCTAAGCAACAGTTAAACCTCGTTACTTTCAGCAACCTACTTCATACTTAGAGCTAATGGCCTTGCTGCCGAAGCCTCATAATATATATAAAAAAAAAAAAAGTCATATCTGGGATACTGTGTATTATATGTTATAGTCGCTGTAAAAATGTATTGGCCGCAACAAATAAATAAAATAAAAAAAATTCTCAACTTGCATCAACCGACGTTTATTGTCAAATAAAACTTACGACTTGAACATTTACTACCACATTTTTATCACAGCTCCTTAATTTTTCATATAGCAACATTGAGCGGTTGAAATAAAAACACTCATATTTTTACACCTCTTCGAATAAAGGGTGTTGGATCTTAAAGAAAACTGACCTTGTATTGTCTTCATCCACAAACATAACAATACTTCGCGCTTGTGGTTTCTGGCACAGATGTTCTATAATTCTGTCAAAGTCCTCTCTTCTTGAATTTCTTAGAATTTTCTCTGTGACAGCCACGCAGATGCCAGCGTTAGCTGCCAGTGCTATGAACGAAGCAATACCCTGGAAACATACAATACATCATATTTTTTTTATAAAGTGTTATAATATTATAAAATTGCAGTAGAGTATATAAAAATAAATCTTCAACTTTATGGTTGTATTTTCTGGTACAATAAGTACATGCACGTTTATCTTTAGCGGTGCGTTATATGTAATGTGAGCCTGCAGCAAAAATAAAAAAACGTACTTTTTTAGACAAACGTCAAGTTCGAAATTATTATAGCGCAGGGGCGGGCAAATCTTTTGACACTGGGCCAAAAATTTAGATAGCAAAAAAAAGGTCCTTTCATTTCCGCAACAAAAAGGTCTTTTTCGACTGTTGTGGCCCTTGCTATTTACTATTCTTCTAACTTTTTTTTTTGCGCCAAATTTATAAAATGCTTCGCGGACTGGAGAAAGTACTACTGCGGGCCGGATTTGGCCCGCGGGCCGCCATTTGCCCAGGCTTGCTCTAGCGGCATTGAACTATTGTAGAGAAATTTTATGTTCTACAATGTAGTAAATATGCTATATTAGCCTATCTATGATTCTTCAATCATTTAAAAGTAAATCTTAAAAAAACTCATTTTTCACGACTTTTTCACCATAAGGTCTGTTCGTTGTACCCCATTTTAACGTCAACTTTGACCTTAGAAAACTGATTCAATAATCTCATAAAGCTTTTTAAACCTCTGTGTACAAAATTTTGATTTTTTTTGTTAATGAAATTTTGTAAATGTGTTTTGCTTGGTGCAACTTACGCCATAGGATAGTTTTTATTAAATATTTTGTACTAAATTACAGTATTTTCTCAAAAAAACCTATTTTAGTAACACGTAACGACATCTGAAGTCAGTTTTGTTTGTTTGCTTCTGAACTAATATTAGTTCAGAAGCAAACAAACAAAACTGACTTCTGATAGAACAGATGTCGTTACGTGTTACTAAAATAGGTTTTTTTGAGAAAATACTGTAATTTAGTACAAAATATTTAATACCAAATAGCGACATCTGTTAGAACTTGCAATTTGCTCAACGCTATTAGTTCAGATGCTGGACCGCAAACGAAATACATTTTGCAGAATTATATCTATCGCACCCGGGTGAACAGGGACGGACCACTATATTATATAAAGCGGTAATGTTTGTAAGTTTAGATGTAGGAGGTAATCTCTAAAACTACTCACTCGATTTCAAAATTGTTTCACCATTATTTAGAATGAAGCTTCAGGATTGACATAGCCTATAGGCTATATATAGGTATATTATCGCGCTAAAATAAAAGCGCTTTTCATGTAGATCAATTTTGCAACGTAAGTCGACGAAAAACGGCGGCAGTTTATAAATTCGGGCGAAGCCGAATCGGACTGCTAGTAATTTATAAAAAATATTATTTCCTAGTAAATGTAGTAACTCTAAGTTGGTTCAGCTTAAGCACCCATGGACACTCCTCTTAGACCTTATCTTTTCTTAAAACGCAGTTTTTAATGCACGTATTTTCTACTTCAATATTTTTCCTCCTTGATTCAATATCATTAAATATGTTTTCTACAATAAAAAGAAATAAAATGTTTTTCTTTTGGATAGAATATTTTCACAGCAGAACGTTTCTTTGCAGTTCAACGACCTCTAAGAAACTTAATTTTTG
This sequence comes from Xanthostigma xanthostigma, assembly GCA_963575645.1. Taxonomy (NCBI): domain Eukaryota; kingdom Metazoa; phylum Arthropoda; class Insecta; order Raphidioptera; family Raphidiidae; genus Xanthostigma; species Xanthostigma xanthostigma. Next base: position 12,711,420 of record OY754476.1, on the reverse strand, counting down.
TTTTATTTATTTATGAATAAAGCTCTTCATGTCTATAAATTGAAGGAGCTTCGAGAAATTTTTAAATACAATATCTCCAAGTTATAACAGCTTAAGTACTTATCTAGACTCTTCGCAGAATCTATTCGTAGAACGTAATTTTTCCCGCTATATATTTAATTCCAATAATGGTGCTTTCTATAATGCATACAAAAAAAAAATGTATTTCTGTAACTGCAATATTTTTTGCAGTACAGCGTTTCTGTGGTTTAACGACCTTTGATAGACTTAAGCTTTGTTTCATTTATTTATCTAAACTTAGTTCGAAAGAAAAATATCTGTAAATTGAAAGAGAATCGAAAAGTTTTTATCATAAAAATATCTGATTAAGTAGAATTTTCACTGTAAAATAATAAAATACAATTACTTTATCGAGGTTTAACTCTACAAACGGGTAGGAATAACTATTTCTAAGGGCTACAAAGGACTTTTCCATAGATTTTCATTCAAATTCGAATACTATGACAGCTTCTTATAGCCTCAAATGTTTTAAATTCTGATCAAAGAGATTAGAAAATAACTAACAACGGAGTTTTGTGTCAGTTCTTGAAAATATTTTTTAAGAGGTGTTATCTTTACACATTAAACATTTTTAAGATAGTGAAGGAAATCCAGGCAGCTACTGCAATGTGGTATACATGACGCATTAAAATAAAAAAATATTTCTAGATAAATAATTAATGAGTAAATTCCATATTTCTGTTCAAATTCTTTACTTCAATTACATAAATGTGGATTAAAATAAACTAATTTGTTGTAAGCCTTCCATAACAAATAATAAAATTACAAACATAATTACTTAACTGCAATTTGATTCAGGCGCGAATCCAGAATTTTGTTCAGGCGGGGGGGGGGGGCATTTTTTGTGTGAAAAATTATCTTTCAGAAATTTTATTCTACAAAATATAGAAGGCGTTGCTGTTGTACTCTATGACGTATGACCATACTAACTGCTTGTACAAAATCTTTTTTTTTTATTGTAGTATTTATTATAGATGGGTTAATAACGAGTCAATAAATATTGTGAAGTTCTAATATCGATTTCAAAATTTTGAAATTGGTTTTAAAAAGTCCTTCGGGAGTGCGTCGTGGACCCATTGCTTCCCCTATGTATCCGCGCCTGATCTGATTCTACTCATTTATTTGAGCGCAAGTCATTAATAAGCGTTAATAATGCGTTGTGGCACCCATTCGTAACCAGAATGTATTCTGGTTCATATCCAAGAGAACCATATCATGTTTGTGATTTTTTTACATTAACATAGTGCACTGTAAGGGCTTTTGTTAAGGGACCGTTTTAATCAACGGGTAACGGGCCGACGCGAAACGGTTACACGATACGCTAATATACGTGAGCGCATCCGTTGTTATCGATATCAGTTCTATACTTAAAGGGCGAAGAAGTGCAAGTACGTTATGTCTTGCTTGTTTATTTTTGTAATTTTGTAAAGTCTTGTCCCAACACTGGCCTATTATTATCCATATCAATTTTAAACTCCATATTCACAATGAGCAGCACAAGGTAGGTAAAAGTAAAAACGTGTGCACACATCTGTCGTCGTCAACAGGCTTCTATGAAATTACGTGGTCCACTGCATCGAACCGACCGTTGTCGCGCCGAGGGTTACAACGGTTACATTCTCGTCGCGGTAACAAACACCTATACTAACCTATTGAACACTGCGCGTCGACCCGTCGCCCGTCATAAAAATCGGGCCGTTATCCGTAGTCGTTAACAAGAGACCTAAGTGTTTTAGTTGTAGTCACAACATGGATATCGTTTTGTGAACTTTTCACACGTGCTAAAACGCGTTGTGAACGGGGTTTCACTCAGTGAACGTTTTAGGCATTTGTGCCCAACATATTTATTTCAGGATAACACATTCGGTGCAGTTTGACAGTTTGATCGATAATTTTGCATTTCTAGTTAACGTCATGTCTACGTCATAGGGAATCAGTTCGCACACTATGTCACTTATAATGACAAATCAGATCGGACGGGGCTTCTGACTGGTTAAATTGATTTATCACTGAACCGTTCCCAGGTGATGTTATATTCCAATGTCCTGAAGACAAATAGATAGCCATCGGTCACTTGCATCTGTGATTAAATTACCATTGTCCGGGACGATTAAGGACAGCAGGGAAACACAACAATATCATGTAGGTATACCTTGGTGTGTCCAGTGTGGAACTGCAAATAAGAGGCGTCTCTCGTGAGGTGCCAATAATAACCAATTTTATAATTATTCACAACATAATATCAGAAAGTGCTAAAATAATGTTCTCTGACAAATAACATGAACCATTTAAAATCTCTGACACCTCGAATATGTCGAACATATTCGAGGTGTCAGACATTTTAAATGGTTCATGTTATTTGTCAGAGAACATTATTTTAGCGTTTTGGTTGAAGTTTTTAAGCTATCCAATTAAAAAACAAACAGTATCTATAAATTTTTTATATGTCGTCAAAACGACATCTTTCGGAAAATTTAGAAGGAAAACGCCCCAAAATCAAAAAAAGTCAAAGAGGAAATAGGTGTCAGACTAGGCCTAATGAAGCCGTATACAAAGTTTGGGGATCGTATGTGTCAGTAAAATTTTTTACGACGGGCACTCTGACTATTAATCTTTATAATCATTTATCCTGCAGATTAAAAAATTTGTCAGCAAAATATTGAGAAGTGAACTCAAAAACATCTTAGTAATTAAATGTCCTTACACAACTAAAGACTACTTCGATATTAGCATTATTTAATTTTTCTATGTATTTTTTGTATGTGTATTGACTTATTCTACGCCAATTTTTTGGTATTTAATGAATAAATTTATATCTATCTATCACCAAAATACTGCAAGACTTTAAGCAAGCGCGCAAGCTCGTAATCCAGTACGTGTGAAGGGCCCTTTAATTTTGATTGAAATGGTGGTGGGAACGGGTATACCCACCACCTCCACCATACGATTTTATATTATGAACGAAAACAAGAAAGTTGATATTTTCTTCTTATTTTCTTTCCATTCTTTCGAATTTCTAACTTTATTAGTTCTTTTTGACCGGACTGCGACTAACGTGTTATGTTTTTCTCTAAAGTACGTGCTATTGTGTATTGTATATCTGAGATTCTTTATTTCAACGTAGACTCTCAAACGGCGTGATGCATTTTGAAAAATGACATGCGGATAGATTCGTCATAGTTTTAGGAATGACAGTAAGCATTTTTATTGCAGAAATAATTTCTATAAATCTACAAGAGGTACGGAACTCAGACTGGTCTTAAACTAGGTATAATTCACAAAAACCAAAATTAGTTATTATTTTCGGTTTATTCAGTTATACCAGTGGTTACATCCTTATTTGGCCTACCGCCCCCTTTCCAGAAAAATATTACTCAGCGCCCTCTGGAAATTATTTTTTATTATATTTTAATATAAATTAAACAGAAACATAGATATGTAGTAAGGTTTCTACCGTTTTCATAAAATATAGTAATGAAAAGTGTAAATTAGAAAAATTGAAGTTTGAAATTATGAAACCATTTATTGAACTCAGATTTCAACGCCCCCAAATGCGCCTGTGGCCATCACCGCCCCTTGGATCGCTGCATCACCCACCTGGGGGCGGCAGCGCTCACTTTGGGAATCACTGAGTTAAAAGAACTCTTCAAGAACCTAAAAACTACGTGCAATACAGTAAACCCTCGTTAACACGAACACGGTTAACACGAATTTCGGTGTAACGCGAACAAAACTTTGCTCTCGACAATGGTCACATAAGCTTTAATGTAATTATGTTCGGTTAACACGAACCCTCGTTAATACGAACTTCGAACAACTTTTTCGTCCCTTCACGGTTAATTATCGGATAATACGAACTAGAAAAATTCTCAAATCATATATTTTAATCATTTTGGTCAATGAATATACAATACAACTAAAAGAAAAGATTCGCTTAAGGGATTACAAAAGTAATTAACTCACATTCTAAAAATAGATAAAGGATTGAGAGATTAAAAATTCACTCGAAATCCTATACCTAAATAGAAACATATTATATACCTCAAAATTTTTCCCCTCTTGTTTATTGAAAAGGTTGTAAACTAATTAACAAAGGCAAAGGCTTCTTAACAATTTATAATAAATAATTATTCAATGTTTACTTAAAATAAATCATGATTTGACACTTAAAAAATATAGTTTAAAAAAAACTAAAAAACACGCTTTATATCGAACTAAAAAGTAAAAAATAATTTTTTTAAAATAAGCTTAAAAAGCGTGGGGCGCTTTGTTCCACATTTTCATACATCGAGCGCCCAACGCTTTTTAAGCTTATTTTAAAAAAATTATTTTTTACTTTTTAGTTCGATATAAAGCGTGTTTTTTAGTTTTTTTTAAACTATATTTATTTTTCACTTTTTAGTTTGAGGATCTATAAAAGAATTTATTAATCCTGGGGGTCCTAATAAGGATAATGGGAAACTGTTATCAAATTATTGCATTGTCATCGGTCCTTGATACGTATGCAAAGTTTCAAATTAATCAGACTTCGGGAAATTGGTGAAAATTATGCTCAAAGATTCCGTTACATGCATACATACATACATAGTTAGTTACAACCCAAACTAATATAAAGCGTTTAAAAATGACTGTATTTTATGCCATACTCGGTTTACACGAACTCCCACATAACACGAACTTTTTGCCTGATTTTTACGAGTTCGTGTTAACGAGGTTTTACTGTAATTAGTTTGGGATACCGAGATTCTACTGTAGACAAAAATAAAACAGGATGTTTTGTCATATTTCACCTTAATACTTACACTTTATATAATAATATATTGAGACGATATATAAAAAACGTTTTTCATAATATCACCGATTCTGACACTATCTTCTCTGTCTTTTATATTTTTATATCGTATGCACACAAATATACAGAAAAACCTATGGATATTGTAGAACATGTGGGAAGTGTAAAGATTAGCTGTCATTTTATTTTGCAGACATTTTGTAACATTCATCTTTTTATTATTCCATTGTCGTACCAACATTTCAACGTGAAATATGTGATAATTTCTTCCGTTGAGTTGCTTTAACTGGCATTGAATCTATCGAAAACACCTATTCATCATTCTCTAATTTACTGTTTTGAGGCACTAATTGACAATTAACTTGGATTTATTATACATCTATTAAAATATTTATATGTATCTAATTTTCATTTTAAAATATCTAATTAAAGTTCCATTTTTATTTAACCTTCAAGCGGGCGCGCGTAGTCGAATCGACCGCGCTTAGTACATTTTCGTTCATATTATTATTATTACCCATCACATTTATTTCTCATTTCTAGTAGCCTGTCGCTATGTCATTGGGAGTGAAATAAAGAAAAAACCGTCGCTCGGGGCGCTCCCTCCATTCTACAGATCGCAATTGTTTTAGTCCCGGTGTCATACAAAATTTATTTGAAATCAATGTTATATGGACGAAGAAACTGATTCTGATGAAAACTAAACCAAAGTTAATTAATTTTTATTCTTATTTTGTAATTTTGAATATTAGACTAGGTTTATACTAGTCTGATATATGTAAAAGGGTTTTGTGTTCCTAATTTTTGTTTTAATTCAAAGATTATTTGAGTTATGTTAATTAATTAAATAATTGTTTCTTTTTCATAATTTTAATTACTTTTTTTGACAAATCAGACTTTAAAGACAATGATAATATATCTGAGTACAAATAAATAAATAAATATTGAATAAATAGTGCTTTATTTCTCTAATTCATCCCATAGGTCTTTTCGGTTACGCGCGCCCGCTTCCGTTACAAATGACCGCGCGCCCGCTTGAAGGTTAAAAGAGTAAAGCGGCCTATAGACGCTCAGTATTATTTGTGCAATGTGGGTTGCACAATATTTTGACGGCGGCCCCTAGACGGTCAATATTATTGTACAATATTTTGGTTTGTGCACAAAATTGTACTGTATGGAGGCGATATTGAAGGTTGTGCAATATATTGCTCAATTGTGAGCACAGACGGTACAGCCACATTGTACAAACAGTCCCCACCAGAACTTCAGTCATCATGTTATCACGATTACTAGAGTCTTTGGACTTCACATCTCAAAGAGCCGGAAGACCACGATATACCTAGATAAATTCAATAATAAATTGTCTTTCGGCTTTCTTGTCACCCATGATGAGGCGTAGTTGAGACGACTTGTTGAAACGACCGCTACTTGAGATCAACTGACGGGATATTGCGCAATCTTGACAACAGACGGCACAATATTTCCCCGTTTGTGCAGTATATTTTCAAGACTTTGAAAATCACACAATATATTGCGCAACCTTTAAATCTAGTCTGCACACGGTCAATTATATTGCACAAACCCAAATATTGCGCAATAATATTGAGCGTCTATGGGCTGCTTAATAGTTAATACATTATTGCATAACATTTTTCATCGTGTCTCTATTATGCAACATAATATAAATTAAAATGAATAAAACTCTAGCAAAAAATTGAACATTCGTTGAGGTCAATAATTTATAAAATTTGCTGTGCTATTTACGGAACTTGGGGTGTCATTTATCTGTTTTTACTTCAAAAGTGCTTGTCGTTTTTTTATTTCCTTGGTTTGTGTAACTTTCTGCTACCAGATTATAGTTGAAGGTGTTATTTGAATTTTTAATTTATTATTAAAAATAGTCACCCACTGAAAATATAAATTGCTACTATGTCTAGATAATCCAGTAAAATTATGAAAAAAAATATAAATCATAATATTATACTGTATAAATTTGAAAAAAAAAATGTATTTATCCAATCCCTTTTAAGTAACCACATTGAAACATAAATGAATGTAAATTTAAGTTTATCTAAAATCCTTCTTGAAAGTTTTTCTTCCGAACGCCCTGTTTAAAACTGAATTATACACTCAGGAGACCCTCGTGTGTATGCATCCTGCACAGCGTATAATATTTCGCATAGTAAATTGTGACAAAAAACACTGGAAAAAAGTAGGTTTTAATTAGGGCTGGGAATATATTCCGATAATTGAATATTTAAATACACCCATCCCCCGATTTACACGGTACTTGTTTTACACGTTTTCGCTTTTACACGGTTTTCCAAATAAGTTTTTTTTTGTTTTTATCGCACTCTACTAAATGCTATTGTGATTGAACACGTGCGCTGTGTACACATCTTACGGGGAATCCCGAGCATATGTGCTGACTTGCTGCACACGCACACTGTGTCTGTATTTCTTCGCATAAAATTAAAGTGTTTCCGTAATATATTATTACATATTTTAACCTGTCAATGCATTTTATTTTTATTTCTGTGTACAGTGTACGCCTAAAAATATTGAAAAAAATCACAACTGTTAAATAGCAAAATTATGCATTTTCTGCAAGCTTTTCGATTTACACGGTTTTGACTTGAAAATTTTTAATTTTCGATTTACACGTTTTTCTCAGGAACGTATCTACCGTGTAAATCGGGGGATAGGTGTACTTAAAAAAGTCTCCGAATATTCGAGTATTCAAACCACGAAGTCTGTAGCCAGATAGAGCGTTGCGGTGGACCGATATCTGTCGCATGAACCAATATGACGTCAGATAGTGGGTAACGCACACACGTTCATGGCTTACATGTGTATAGTGTCTGTGAACTTTGTAACTATGGCGAAAACCGATGGAAAGAACCAACGTTTTTCCAGGTAGTGATAACAGCGCCATCTCGCGTGCGCCAGAAAACGGTCCGTCTCGAAACACAGGAAGCATAGGAAGCTATGTCTCCAGATTACTTGATTCAAACATTCGTATATTGAAATCTTTGTTTAACGTCTAATTATATTCTTCAATAAATAAAATTATTCTGAGGAAGATCCAAATCCAGATCGAAACGTCAATTGGTTTATTACAATTAATTTTTTAATAAATTGTCTGAAAACTAGTCGAATATTTTATTTATTTAATTCGTATATTCAAATGCTCGAATAATCAAATATTCGATATTTGAATAATCGAATAAATATATTTCTGAAAGTATTCTATTATTTTAATAAACTCTATAGTTCCAATGCTTTCAATTAGAATTTTTGATGATTATTATAAATTACAATAAAATTCGAAAGTAAGGAAAACAAATTCGAATATAAGTTTGACGGAATATTCAAATACTTTAATTTGAAAAATTCCGAGCCCTAGTTTTAATCCTTTCGGGACATAATGCATATATCTATAGCAAAACCAACGAAAAGAGGCGAGAGTTATCGCTACTTTGCAGTCGGTGTAATTCTATTGGCCAATCTGCTGGTCGTCACTTGTTTTCTGCATGACAACTAATAGAGTAAAGTCGACAAAATACCTAGAAAGTATTTAACACGGCAACAAATTAATCTGAATTAGGGATTAAAAAAAAAATAAACTGGATAGCAAAAATAGTAAATTGGCAGTTGCTGAGGAGGATAGTATTAAGTAAAAAATAGCAGCTTAATAATCAGTTGTATGCCTTGCTTTATTTTAAACTGGCATCGAGTTTTTGTTTTGGTAACCAAACTGTTAAACGGAAACTTGACTGCGGATAAAATAAAGAAAATGGGCATTCCTAAATACTGACATATCTTTAAAGTTATAATCAAATAATAAGCAGAGAAACGACATTCAGAACCGTAATATAAAAACGCCATCGCATCGACACGACCCCGTAATTGTTTTTTAAAGAACTCCCCCTAAACACCCTCCCCTTTTCATTGCGCAAAAAAAGCCATCGCATCGACATGATCCCGTAACTGTTTGAAAGAACTTACATCAAACGCCCTTCCCTTTTTAGTACGCAAAAAACGCCATCGCATCGACACGACCCCGTAATTGTTTTTTAGAAGACTCCCCCCAAACGCCCTCCTCTTTTCAATAGTTGGTATAATACAATATTTGTCACCCCACTGTTAACATCAGTCGCTATGTCATTATTTATTGTACCTTGCCTATGATTTCAATTGACTTGTTTAATATGTTCGCTATCCTTAAAATAGCAGCCTGTATTTAGTCGCTGTAGCACCTTGCGTTTGAAGCTCATCTAATATATTTATTGCCAAAATATTTAATCACTGTTAAGTTATTTTTTAGTTGCAAATAGTCGCCCTTGTTGTTAGTCGCCTGGAAAAATATTTCCCATTAAGTTTTCCGCTTTCTGCGAACGAAAGTGATTACTATAGATTGCCAAACTGACAAGATTTTACTAAAGAATATTCTTCATTATGTATTATACGATTGAAAACCTAAGAGGATAAAGGTGTTATATCACAATTTTTGGAAAAGTGTATTTATTTACTTTTTGAGTTCTCCGGGTAGTTCTGTACCTTTTACTAAGGTTATACTATCTATAATTAGATGTTAAAAAATCAGCAGTTAATAAGAAAAACTCTTTTACAAATTAAAATATAAAGAAGTAAAAGCAGTGATTATATACCTATTTAGTGAAGGTCGAACGTTAACGACAAAGATTAAACTAAAAAAAAGACGGGTTGCACTCCGGGAGTGCCGTCAGAAGTGAAAACTTGATTCATTTAGGGCATGTCTATGTTAAACGACCAAAGCGCAGAAAAGTTTGAACTAATAACTTCCAAGAAATTCCGTCTGATGTCGCCAAAACACAACTTATAGTGTAGTTAAAAACCATTCGATTGTATAGACAAGTCCCAAAAAAAAATGGTTTGTATCATAGATTGGATTTTTATGTACGATATATCAACGCTAGATGTCTAACGTTGTATAAATAAAAGTTTTCGTCTTACGCATTTTCGATCAGGACACGTAACCCTGACGCGAGTTTAACATTTTTTATCCATTACAAAAAAAGTGTACAACGCCGCTAAAGAAGTTTTCACTTCAAAAACTATAAAGTTCCTAATCAAAATGACTGTTTGAAATTAGCTCAAAACTTCAGGTCTTTAATAATTGAAGGCCTGAAAATTTGAGTAAATTTCAGTTAGTTGGTGGCTTAGCAAAGTGCAACGTTTTCTCCCAACCTTGTCAAAGAAGATGCTTTGTAGATTTATTGCGTTATTATAATATCAATTGATTTGTATTGATTGAAGTACACCAAAAGAGATTTAATTCCTGTACAATTAGGTTTCTGATAAGATGTAGTAGGGAAATCCCCTGTCAAATCCTGATTTACTTCTTTACCCTATCTTTAAATCCAGTGTATGTTTTTGTTTGGCGAATGCCTTGGATCGTTGGCTCTGCTATACATGTATTGGGTTTTCCTACGACATCTTGACAGATGACTGATAACCGCAATGAACTATACAAAAAGTTTGTGTGACAACAATCTAAAATAGACATGTTCAACTCTTGGCCTTTGGGGTTATTTTGCGTGCCAAAACTTCTGATACAATGCCAAATGAATATTATGGCAGAAAAAGATATAATTAATTATTTTTGATATCTAACTTTTTCATGAATTGTGCGTAAAAACAAATAACAAAAAAGTTTTGATACTGGGAAACTTTATAAAATAATCGGTTTTGTTCGCGGTTTACATTCGCGTTATTCTCAAATGAAAAGTGCTGAATTTTTACAAACATCCTAACAGAAAAGTAAAACTCGTAAAAGCACGGTTTTACGTCTGGATATCATATAAAATACTTTAAAAAGCTTGGAACAATCAATTAACAGACAACAATTAATACTATTTAGTTTCTGTTAAACGAATAAACATGCTCTAAATTATAATTGTCTTTAAAAACTATTTAAGTAAAACATTCATAATACCATCGCTTATATAAAGGGTTAAACACTTCCATTATTTCGATGGTTTTTTCTTCCGTTAAAACATTGAAGCGAATTTTTTCTTCAACGATTCGAAACATTTTTCATATTTAATTTCAGGTTTTAAAATTCCATAACCATAATTTTTAATTTTGTTCAAGCGATTACATATCAAATACATTAATGTAATTGAAAACAGCATTTAAAATTATGTTTTTGATTACTCATGCGGGAAAAGTGGTATCTTTACGCTGCTGTTACGGTTGAAAAGTGGCTATTTTCATTTGCGTGCGCAAACTTTATTTGTCGCACTGAAATTATTGTTTGCCGCACGCAAATTCAGAGTTACCATAGTTACCAATACTGAATGTGACAGCAAAAAAAGTGTATTTTAAAATTGAACATTTATTCTGGGAATTTTAATTTATTCGTAATAAAAAATAGTATGTGCAACTCGTGCGGCATTGTCGATTGCCGCACTAGTTGCACAATATACTTGTTTCTCACTATGGACCAGTCTTTTAAGATATTAAATCGTAGATGGCAGACACTTATTAGCCATGATTCTTTAGTCACCAGAAAAATGCGTCACAATGAAACTGCGTTTGTTGTGTGACCTTTTGTACGTCAGAGAATGGGAAACCGCACATGGGTCAACAGAAACACGACCGATTTGAAACTAGTTTGACACTGGTCGTGTGCGATCGTGCTTGCAGGACGAGACACAATTTCAGGTGCATGGTTGCATTTTGTTGGGAAATTTTTCTTCTGTATGCTCGTATACGGACAAAGAACCTCGATCGATTGCAAACCGATTGCACAATAGTCGCATCCTGAACCGATTTGAATCTCAAATTGCAAAACAGTCTACCTGTGTGCAGAGGGGCTTAGGGCACACTACAATATCAAAGAGGCATGGTTGAAGCTGTCCGGAAATCAAGACTCAGGAGTCGTCTGTTATCATTAAAGTAATATGTAGTGTACATCAAAAAGATGAAGCGAGGTACTTTGAAACCCTGTTAAACTGAAGTCGTAGTGTGTTTTATGATTAATGGACGGTATGAATTTTGTTTCTATGACAGAAGAGTTGAAAGGTAGTAAGGAGAAAGAGGAGCGACGGGTGAGCGGACACTGTATTTAGATCAGTTTTTACTCTTGGGAACACTGACTCTACGTCATTAATGTTCTCTTTTGACAGGCAACAGGTTGACGTTTTAACTTACTCTGAATATTTCATCGGCTTCAAAATATGTTTTATGTCACATAGTTTTTGTTCTTTAAAACAACGCAGTGGCGGCAATGATGCTGACTCGAAAAAACTTTCCTCTGAAATTCTTAACGAAATTCCTCAAAAATATATAACAACTAAAATATAGATAATAATTTATTAAGGGATGAAAATGATAATTTTTCAACTATAATTTTTATAACCAAATATTAATAAGAATATGATGGTGGCACTTCACATGGCTTTTTGTGTTCGCTATTGGGTGTTTGTTCTATTTGGCAAAATATATGACGTTCAAGGCAAACATGCAAATAGAGGCAAATACGACCATCCACACATGGCAGTCAAATAACAAACACACAAACATTTGGCAGCAGAACGCAAGGTTCAAAATTCCAGGAATTTTAGCACTGTTTCATTGTCCCAATTCATTTTCAATAGTAATTGTTCCAGTTCTCGCTCACAGCACAGACACAAAAATACTGCTCGTCCGTACAGGTTCACGGCGCGTGCGCCATTGTGTGGACGGTTTATTTGCGTATTTGCCTATTTGACTCTTTTGATGTGCCTCGAAAAACCGACAAGCGCACGGTATTTGGTATTGGCCTTATTTGTCAAATAGGCAAATCAGGCCAACACTTTGTCAAATAGACTGTCCACACATGGTAATTGTTTGCCAAATATGCCAAATAAGTACACAAATACAAATAGCCATGTGAAGTGCCGGGATGACATTTTTAATGTTTTCAATGAGTGAACCACTTACAGAAGTGTTACTGACTTATTCAAAAATAACCAACCGCTGCGAACATGCTCCCGGTTTAGTATAAGTCACAAAGGCTCCCAGACATTTTAATATCTATTCAGAACTAAAATTCCCCACAAAATCACCTGAAAAATTCCTTGAGCTTTCCTTAAAATAGTCATCAGAGAGAAAAAATTGAAACGTGTAGCAGAAAAACTAAGAGCAATGTACAATTATTGAGGGATGTATCGCCAAAATATTTTATCTACATCGTACGTGATTAACTTTCAGTTTTAAGTGTTCTTGTCCATTTCTCCACTTTCAATTTATTTTCGCGGTTTATTTTCCTTAAACTTACCTGTGAAATCATCGATCACCGAGGAATAGTCACGAGCCGCAAAGTCTCCATCTAGCGTCATGAGAATTGAAGAAACTTGTAATATGAATATCTTTAGATGATGATGTTACCAAAGTCTCAGGGGATAGTTTCTGGCGCAACGGAAATAGGTACATATATGTTTATGCAATATATTCTACATCAATGGCGTAGACAAAATTTGTTCTTAATAATAAATTCCTTTAACTCCTAAGTGGAGCATAGGGCTTTTACGAAAATTTTAAATCTACTCATATCTTTTGCCATATTTTTGACTTGAAGCCAAGTAGTTCCTTGTTTCATAATTTCTTCACGAACAGTTTTTCTCCACGATGTTTTTGGTCTTCCCCTTTTTCGGTATCCCTGTGGGTTCCAATCCAAGGCTCTCTTCGCTATGTCGTCATCTGTCTTTCGTAGCGTGTGTCCTGTCCAATTCCGTTTCCTACGTTTTATAGTTACACAGATTTGTTCAAGTATGCACGCTTCCAAAGCTCGTTGTTCGAGACGTGTTCATACCATTTCACCTTGAGAATTGCTCTAAGGCATTTGTTTATGAAGATTTGCAGTTTAGTTGTTATGGTTTTCGTCACTTTCCAAGTTTTAGATCCATATAGAAGGACCGATTTTACATTCGAGTTAAAAATACGTAACTTCGTTTTTTCAAAAATCATGCTTCAATGCCAAATACGATTTAAACTTCCAAACAGTTGGGATTCTTTTTTGATTCTACTGTCTATATCCACTTCTGCTCCTCCATCATTGCTAATTATACTGTCCAGATAACAAAACTCTTCCACTTCTTTAACAGGTATATCCTTTATTACCAGCTGTTGTCGACTCACCTTACCGACTTTCATAGCGACTGTCTTATTTATATTGATACGAAGACCTGCGATTTCTGCCTGTTCTACGAGGAGATTTATTTTTGCTTGCATATCCGCGCTATTATTTGCCAAAAGGCAGACATCATCTACATAGTCTAGGTCTTCCAGTCTTCTAGTTAATGTCCACCTAATTCCTCTTGGTGTACTAACAACTTTTTCCATTATATAATTAATTACCAACGTAAATAGCATTGGCGAAAAATTTGTTCTTAGTGAACAATATTATTAATCAATGAAATGAATAAAAAAATCAACGATTCCTTAAGTTGTTTTTAAGAATATAAAAAATCTGTTGATAAACAATCTCATAATACACGTATTGATCTTTATTTCGTATAAATATCGTCTCCATTTCATTGCCTTAGGAAATAAAAAGACGTAGAAAAAGTGTATTAATTTTCATTTTAATATTTACTCTTTTAGGCTCATATTTAACGAAACCAGTTTTCTTAGATTAAGACTAATACATTCGATTTTATATATTTCTTTTGTAACAGTTTAGTTTTGTTGGTTTTTTAGCCGATAATATTCTGGACAGTAATTGAAATTTTAATTATAATAAATAAACGAAAAGAAATTTTAAAAACAAGTTTTCAAATAAAAGCGTGTTATACCGTCTTTTATTTCTCTCTTGTTATTAAAATGTAACAGGCTTTTATTTTAAAACTTGAGACTGTGATTATAAAACGATTTATTTCTAATCAGAATAGAATTATTTTTTACTTTTTAGTTCATTTTAATTAACAATTAGTAAAAGCTTGTTTAAATTTTTTTTTTCGTTTATTTTTTTTAAGTTTTTAATGTGCTTTATTATAAGTGCGATTTGCATCCGGACGAAAGCCTGACCGGCCAGTTAGTTACTATAGTATTGTATTGTTATCGGAACTACATACGTATGCAAAATTTCAAGCCCATCGGATAACGGAAAGTAGTTAAAAGTGCAATTTGAAATCGGGCGAACATGGAACGGTCAGTTAGTTATTATAATATTGTATTGTCATCGGAACTACATACGTATGCAAAATTTCAGCTCAGTTTGCAAGATTTGATTTTAGACAGACTGACAGACAGACACCGGAACAGGTGAGACTAAATATTTCGATAAAAAAATTAAGGCGTTAATAACTGAAATTATCGAAAATTTACAGTCTATAAACAATTAAAAAAATTTAAGCTAAGAGATGTCAAAAATATTAGGCCCGTGTTTTATTTAAAACAATTTTTTTATACTGCATCGAAACCTTTGGATGTTTCGTTACGCCCATGTTTAAATAACTTCTCTTAGGCTAGTCTGTCAGTCTACCAGATCATTCTCAGTCTCCAAGCGTCTATATAGTAAAATTCAATTTAACTAGCGAACTACTCAAACAGAAATTTGCCTTACAGACAAAACTTGACAAAATAAAAGGTTTGATATAATTTCAAAGGTAGCCTTCGTACATAAAAAAAGTTTACATTTCTATCTTTATAATAATGAACTGTTCACACGGTTGTAGTAAGTTTATTTAGGTTAAAAAAAGAAATTTCCATTCTTAGAATACGACATCTAACATATGAGTTGATGTGACCATAGCACATAGATAAAATAAATCGTTGTGTTTAGATACAAAATAAATAAATGCAATATAAAAATAAAGGCGCGCTTTATTTTATTGTTGAAACAATACTACAACAATATTGCCGTAAAAAAGCAAAAGGCAGTAAGTGACCAACTTATGAATTTGAGTAAATCAAGATTTACTAAAAATGTATTAACCGTCCAGAATTTTTGATTATGGAAACCAAAACATGGGGGAAACATTTTTTAAAGACAATAAAATTATTGCTGCAGCACTTACTGCTGTCGTTGGTTTCAGTATGAACTCATTTTTCAACAAATGTCACTTACTGCCCTTTGCCTTTTTAGGGCAGAATACTGCTAACCAAATACTTCTGTTTTTTTTTTAAGTCGTAGGAGCTCGTTGGTTCTGATTGGCTAACGCCATAAATAAAGACATAAGATTTTTGATAAAGAGAGATATACTCAATGCTAATATATAAAATATATATTGTCGGAGTAATCAAGGAATCACTTCGAAAAAAGAGACGCAGATATATTTTAGATACGCTTTGTAACCTTCTCTCACCGCATATTGAGTAAATAGACAATGCTTCATATAGTAATTATTATATGTATGGATTCAATGATCATTGTAATAATTTTTTTTGTGAGTCGTGAGTCTGTTCAGTAGCGGCTCGTGAATGAAAATATTAATAACTACGAAGGAAGAAATAAATTACATATACAATATGATGTATTAAATTATTGTTTTTTAAATACTTTAAATTTATGAGTCTATTTGTAAAGTAGATAGCGCCTAACTTAACGACTCGCCACTGTTTTCTTTTCAAAACTAAGATCATTATCTCGTTGTAATTATTATTATATAAAACGAAACGGTGTCATTTGGTAATAATTATTAAAGTTCTCTATAAATTTAATGAGAAAGTGCATCAAAATAATTAATCTAATTCAGTGCTAGCAATTGTCGGATATACAGGGTGTATCACAGAAAACCGTACATAGGGAAATCTCCATTGTGTAAATTAGTTAGGATCAACGATTATTTTGGCCACATATGAGAATGGATACCATAGTAACGCTGACTAACTATTATTTAATAACAATAATAGCTAATAATAAATAATTACAAAAATCAGTTAAAATTATTCTTTAATTTTAATTTTTATTAATGAAACAATTTTTTATTGAAAAAATATTTTTTTACTAAATTAAACGAAACAAACAGTCAAAATAATAAAAATAAAGCAAATGTTCAAATAAACCTCCATTTTTAGTTAAGCAGTGGCTTAATCGGTTATAAAAACTTTCTCTCACTTTACTAAACTGTCAAATGAACAGCAATATGCATTTATTACTGTATACATACACTATGGTAACCATGGTAACGACCTCTGAATAGAGGGCAAGGCAATCTCTGATCTTAACTAATTTGTACTGTGTACTTTTCCCTATGTACGGTTTCCTGTGATACCTCTACACCGTATTTATACGTTTATCTTGTTTTTTTTTTTAATGGTTTTAACGATGTTGATGCAATTTACAGAAAAGGGGTTTTGAAGGACAAAAATCAATCTTCTTAGATCTCATCCCTGAGAAAGTTCTTATCGATTTCTTAAAAGACATAAAAATCTTAGCTACCTGTTTATTATAGATAGCGCCTTAGCCCTTAAAACAGGTATTTCAAGTTGGTTAGGAAGTACTTTATTATTAGCATTTTTCTTATCCCATTTGGATTGCTTTGTGTCAAAGCCTAGTATAAGCATGAGGACAGTGTTTATTGTCTATAAAAATAAGCCAAACAAAACATTCTTGTACATAAAGAGCCACAAGTATAAGTAAGTACACGAATAAAAATAAAAAATTAAAAAAAATTAAATATATATGTATGTTCTTAGTTGAAATGTTATGATAAATGATATAAATAATAAAAAAAAAACGAATCATATTAATTTTCACAAAATATGCTAAATATTCTCAAAACAACTGTAAAATAAAATAAAAGAGAAATAAATTGAATTTGGCGTATTTATTTTAAAGCCTTAGCTGTTAAACGACTGTAGAAATAATTTTCTAAATCAAGCTTTAGTTTAGTTCCAGCTATATGTTACGAAATACGAGATGAAATGATTCATTTATTAATTTCGGTCACGTTTAGAGTTCATAAAAGACAATCAGGTTTACAATTGCCGCAGACCATTACAATAACTACACCTGCAGTTTGCAGGGGAATCCCTTGTACATTTTACTGTACTCAATACACAGTATGTAACAGGTAAGGTGTACACTGTATTGATTTATTTAGGCTTGTTATGCTATTGTTGCGTGTCCTTGATGGGACGCCTATGGAATTCGGTAGAAACTACCAGAACCAACATCAATGGAAACAGGTTAAGAACACCCGACCTTGGAGACACACATACATGTAAAGGAAAGGAACTCGGTGCGTAAAGCAGGTAGTGAAGTTAGACCCGATTTCTTAGAATCGCTTGGAGAGAACAATAGAAGAAATCTCGATTCGTCCAGAACATTCGATAGAAGCGGGGGAAGAAAACTATAAAAAGGCGAATAGAGTGGACAAGGAGTCAGTCAGTTATTGGAGCTGTTCGTTGTGTTGACACAGTGCTCTGGCATTACTACATAAATTCAGTTATACTGTGACAATAAATAACTTCAGTGAGTGCAATTTATATAAATCTGTTTAAATAACTTTTTGTAAATACAAGTGTGAGTCAGCTACTGTACTAGCTAAACTTTGTGTTGTGTTCCTGTGTTGTAGTAAATAGTTTGTGTACATAATTTAGTGACTCTGTATTCTCTGTTACTTAGTCTTTTATTTTATAATTTAGAACTATTAGTTTTGTTTCTGTTAACGTTATTATTTCGGTTAAGTTAAAGAAGTACGCTGTTGTTTGTGTGTTTAACCGTATTGTTAAACATTTATTCTTGTAAATAAATAATTTCCGCCACGGACTACAGCAGTTTTGTTACAGTATTAACTTTTATTAAACCGAAGTTTTGCTATTCATATCTCTTTCCCACTTATAATTAGTGCAGTAAATCTGCTTCAATATTCCGCCCCAAATTCTGCAAAATGTACGTCGTCACTTTTATGAACGTTTAGGGCTTAGTTTGGCAGCAGAATGAACAGAAAATATTATTATAAACGTTTTTTCATATTTTTGATTTGATATCCCACAAGATACTCCTGAAAAAAAGTTGTTTTGCCCTTTCCCTCCCCAAAATTGAAATATCAACTTTTCGTACTTCACGTCTAAAACTGGACAACCGCTTCCTACGCGTGTGTCAAATTTTAATTTTTTATTTAAAATGGTCCCTGAGAAAACTGCGGGTAACCAACATACACTGAGCTTATTCCATTAGTGCTGGTATGGAACACTAAAAAGAAACAACAATACCTTTTCGCCGTAATCCCCTTCAACAGCAACGGTAGAAACATATTTCCATCCAAGCTTTCGAACAATTTCGACCATCGCTTGAGCTTGAAAATTGTCCGGAGGTACTACGCGACTAAAATACTCAAATCTTGATTTGTCAGATAATTCAGTACTAGTTGACGCGTAGCTAACTTGAGGAATCTGCAACAAATAAAAACACAGTCTTGTAAATAAATAGATAGACAGACAGATAGATTTATTTCAAGAATAGCTTAAAAGCTGTGAAATATGTCAATATACATTATATAATAATTAAAATACAAATAAAATTAGAATTCATCATTACAATATAAGCGTATATTTAGAGATTTAGGGATGTTGGGGTTCTGAATATGCACCAGTTGTATGCCAAAACCATTCTTATAATATATTTATCGAAGTCCAGAACTTCTAAATTTAGTCAGCCATTCCCATCAAACCCAAGCCCAATCCTTAAATTCTAAAAATGTCGAAGATTTTTGGCTAGAATTACATTGCATTCCTTACTCCCAAGTTATTTAATTTTTTACCTGTGGAGTATAAAAAAGTCTTAAATGTAAAAATATTTAGCAGGTTAATCATACGATGGCTAATACAGAATGATAGCGTACAGATCGGTAAACGCAGCATAATTTGTTGATCCAAAAAAAATGGTTTTTAAGAATTTTTTATTGTTATAATGCCATTTTTTTAAAATATATATATAATATATACATTTTTAAAAATTTTTGAATGTCTGATCATAAAAATTTTGAGCTTCCATCCTAGCACTGGCTTGCCAAGTTGGATGGGAAAATTCTTAACTTCTTGTAATTGACATTAAAATTGTATACACCGTTATAAAAGAATAAATACATAAATAAATAAAAAATAAATTTGTCTATTAAATATTTTGTTAATTGTCTCTTAAAAGGTGATATAGAGGCAGGTCTTTCATATAATTTGGAACTTTGTTAAAAATGTCCACTAAATTAAAATATAAATCTTTGATTAACGTCTGATTAGAACTCTTCAATAAATAAAATTATCGACCAATTTTTCAGACAATATATTAACAAAAATATCAATAATACATTAAACGATTAACGTTTCGATCCGGATTAATTATTTATTTATTTATTTATTTTAGATTCGTTCTGAAGAAGATCCAAATCCGGATCGAAACGTTAATCGTTTAATGTATTATTGGTATTTTTGTTAATATATTGTCTGAAAAATTGGTCGATAATTTTATTTATTGAAAAATTAAAATTTACATTATTTCGATACATAGAGGATTTTGGTAGTGGAGTACGCGACAAGATGTCGGTCTTTCGAGAATCGAGATCATTGAAACGTCATTATTACAAAACCAATAATTTCTATGTTCTCATTTTATTTAATAAACTCAATTTGTTTAGTGCTAGGCATAGATAAAAGCGGCAAAATAGACCATGTTTTCTAATGGATCAACTTATAAGGAATTAAAAGAACATATAAACGCGAGTCTACAAATAACTACAGACGTTTTGCTATATATAAATGTGCTCCATCAAAATCTTTCACTTTATTTCTTATTTGACCACTACATTCATTTGGGTTATACCAACCGTTAAAAATAATTTATTAATTTGATGCATTAGAAGCGTTTCTGCGTGCTTACATAGACTTGTTTCATTGAGTATACAAGGAGTAACATAAAAATGAATGAAATTGTTACATTTCGAGTACGATATCAATCAGTCTGTAAACGACATTTTTAACTTCCCGCTTTAAAAAAAAAAAAAAAAAAATTTTTTTTTTTTCAAAAATCGGGAAGTTATTGGTTTTACCCCGATTTTCGAAAATCGAGTTTTCGCCAGATCTCGACGTTTTGGGGTCCTAGGAAGCTATTGAAACTATTTTGGCGATGATGTCCGTAGGGCTGTATGTATGGATGTGTGTGTGTGTGTGTGTGTGTATGTATGTATGTATGTAAACCTTTTATATCTTTTGAACGGAGTGTCCGACTGAAACGTGGTTTGCGGCATCTGACGTGATCTTGGTGAACTTAGACTTCCTGAAAATTTGAAACGATTCGGCCCAAAAAATTTTGAGAAATCTTAAAAAAACAAGTTTCAAAAATTTTTAAAAATTTGTTTTTGTAAAAAATTTTCTAAACTACTAAACCGATTAATTCCAAAAACTAATCAGCTCTTCTCCTTAACAAACTGCGTCGATTTCCGCAAACCGCATCAAAATCGGTTCATTTGTTCACGAGAAACCGTGAACGAAAAAATCGTAAAAAAGTGTTTTTTTAAAATGACTCTTAAAATTGTTATCAGATTGATTTTTTTGTAATAAATTACTTTCTTAAGCTAAAAAAACTGCGTCGATCGCCGCAAACCATATCAAAATTGGTTCATTTGTTCATGAGATAACGTGAACGAAAAATTAGGAAAAAAGTAATTTTTTAAAATTACTCGTAAAATTCTTATCAAATCGATTTTTTTGTAATAATTTACTTTCTTAGGTTAAAAAAACTGCGTCGATTGCAGCAAACCGCATCAAAATCGGCTCATTTGTTCACGAGATATCGTGAACGAAAAATTTTTAAAAAGTGTTTTTTTTAAAATTTCTCGTAAAATTCCTATGAGATCGATTTTTCTGTATAAAATTACTTTTTAAGGTTAAAAAATTGCGTCGACTGCCGCAAATCGCATCAAAATCGCTTCATTTGTTCATGAGATATCGTGAACGAAAATTTCGTAACAAAGTGTTTTTTTTTTTGAGCTCGAAGAGCTAAAAAATAAACTTCTTGCTATATTTGACATATTTTTGAGCGTTTTGAACTCGAAAATAGCGGGAAGTTACAGGGATGGCCTGCAGGGTCAAACTACTTTTCAAATTTTTTTTGAAGTGAATACTTCTTTAAAAACGGGGGTAAACTCGTTTCTCTATGTAACGAAATCTGTAACAGAATTTGTCTCAAAATTGTACTATTATAGTAACCCTATATAAACAATAATTATTAGTAAGCATTGGCAGCTCAGTGGTAGGGTGCTGGCATACCACGCGGTCGGCGAAACAATTTGCTTTTTTTAATTTATTATTATTTATTTTTTAATAGTATACCTATTATATATACAATTTTCGACTAATTTATCAGAATAATACTTGAGCTAAAAAAGCAATATTTGCAGTAAACCTGCGAAAAAATTAAAAATGTGTTACGAGAACGCATTACAGAAGTGAAACTTCTAGTTGCAAATCATACGATTGCATTTGGACAAGTGGGAAAAATGTGTTACGAGATAGTTTCACGTTCAGATTAACTTGTACAAACGAAATCTGAACGTGAAACTATATATTGTATGTTTCATATACTAAACGGTTACACTAAATTCAAATGTAAATTCAACTTATAACTTTTGCAAAAACACGCGACCGACACGGCACGCAGCTGCTCTGGCATCCGCCGTTTTAAATAATATTGGAGTAGCAACGCTAGAGAATCCTATGAAAGTTATTGATAGAAGTCAGAAGATAAAGGAAAAAAAACTATACTACTCTTCAGTTGCAAAACTTTCTGAAATTTTACATGGTCTATATATTGATGCTTGCAAGAATAAAATGCTTTTGTTCTTACAGTGTTGCCAATTGAGGAGTGATAATATTATTATGTTTGTGCTACATCTTGTATATTCAAACGTATTATGACGTACCAACAATAGTACAAAGCTGAAATTATTCTAGCAGCCGTTTTCAGTGTTGCCAATGTAACGGCCTTGGATTAAGGCTTGCGTCAACGGAAATAAACTCAACATCATGTCGACTTCGATTCTTTTGTTTTATTGACTTATTTGCTGAAATGCGACATTCTCAACTAGACTGTTAACACAGGAAAGCAATAACATTCTATACCTTCTAGTTACGTATGGGTAACGTATACAACGGTACATACAGATCTATGATCACAAGACAAAGTGACTTATGGCAAAAAATTAGTACAGCTAGCTTGTCGCCTATAATAAAAAAAACAGGACCATTCCAATTAAAAAATATTAATATTTGACATAATATAAAGAAGTTTCTGTTGAGGCGTGAAAAAATTATAAATAATATTGACGTTTTAATATCCATGGTTGCTTATGATTTCACACGTAAAAATAAACCGCAGCATGCTTTTGTTTGAGCAAATACATAAGAACAACTGACTTTTTATTTTGCGAATAATTAGAAAAATTTAATGTTTACAAACACTTTTTTGGAAACTTAAATGGGAAAACAAGAGTAGTAATAAATCGCGATAAAAAGTATAACGTCATAGTAGAAAAATACAATTTTAGAACATATTTCTACTGCGCATGCGCCGATTTTTCCCAAAATGAATGAGGCTTTTTCTATTTGCATGTCAGACATTCTGCCAAAATTTGCCTTCGATTTGATTAACCGTTTGCTCACAGACTAACAGACTTTTTTCAAAAAATATGTTTTTCAACTCGAGAGATCTTAAAATGACAGTATTGTGAAAATTTCAAAAATGTATTTTTATTTAAAGTAGTACTAAACCCCACTTGTAATGCTAAAACAATAACTAAAGACACGCTCTCCCACCACCAAAACCAGGACTCCCACCACATTTTGTGAACTTATTTATTAACTGCTATGTAGTCAAGATACCAGAATATTGTTTTGTCATACAGAATAAAAGACGAACAGACTTTTTCCAAAAAATATGTTTTTTGAAGTCGAGAGACATTAAAACGAGAGTACATATTGTAAAATTTTGAAAAATATATTTTTATCTATTGAATATTTATAGCCTTAGTCGCTGCGAACTGTATATATATTAAAAACAAAAAAATAATAGCTAGAGACATGCTCTCCCACCACCAAAACCAGGACTTCCACCACATTTTGTAAACTTTTTTTTTAACTGTGATCTAGTCAAGATATAAGAATATTGTTTTATTATACAGAATAAAAGACGAACATACTTTTTGCAAAAACATGTTTTTCTGGACTGCGGTGATTTCAAGATAAAAAAATATTTTAAAATTTTGAAATGTTATACACTGAAAATTTCGGTGTATCTTTCTAAAGTAAAAGCAATTAAACATTAAACTGTTTTAAATATATATGATGTACCTAAGCCACTGTGTTGTGCGAAACAATTATAAATTTCTTTTAAACTTTCCTAGCTGGTTGCATCAACGTTGATTAAGAATTTAACTAGGATGCATGTATATATATATTTGCGAAACTGTTTAATAAATAAATAAACAGATTGCCGTATACGAATATATTTTTAATACGTTCTGAGATCGATCGATAATGCAAACCAAATCTAAAACTTTCAATTAAAGTAAACCATAATTAAACTTGCAAATTGACTTTCACCGCTGACTGAAAGGCGGCGTTTCTAAAACTTTAAAGCTGTCGATTTCAATTGAAGTTTGTTGCTTTTGAATTATGATGTACACATTAAAAATGACTTAAACTCGTTTTAGATTGTACTCAATACTCGTCCTTCTATCAATAAATAGATACCCGGGTATCCAATTTGAATCAGGTGTTACTTTTGGGATTCCATATTTCAGAATGAAAAAACGAAACCCTTATATGATTATTTAGCTGTCCGTCTGTCCATCAAGACTCATTTTCTCAGGAATGGCTAGAGATAAATATTATTATTAAACACCAAGGTCTGTAATTCCATAGTTCTGTAAAAAACCAACCTACTAATTCAATGTAATTTAAAAATAAAAACTGACGGTTATTTTGACACCAATTTTCTCATCAAAACCTACTGGGTGCTTCCTGGTAACCTATAATCTTGAAATTTGGCAAAGTACAAGTAAAGGAAAAAATTTTAAAATAATTAATTTCTAATTCTATTATGAAGGTAATGTTTTTTTTTCATTTTTTTAAATAAATACCGTGGAAGTATGCCTTTTTATATAGAAAATGAATAATTAAAATTGGCTTACAAATGCATAAGATATGAGATAACATACATTAAAATTTTTTTGAAGTTTCTCAAGAACTACTTATGCGACTTAAATGAAAATGATAATATGGGATTTTTTCGTTAACATTCTGAACTCAACGCGACAAAAATTTTCCAATAGGTTGACCTCTCGATAAGTTATGGCTGAACAACAAACAATATTTAATTTTAAAGTGATCGTGTCTTCCCGTGCTGTTTTTTGATTAACTGAAATTGTATTCGGAAAAGAATATTCACAACCAAGCAAAATACAAAGTGGTTACCCGAGTTACCATGAATTTATGGAAAAGTGAAAAAATTTTGGTAGAAGGGTAAAACATCTTAAGATATCCACAGAAGAATGAAGCGTCAAAAATGGGTTGACAGGGGATTTAAACGGGTGCCGAGTATCATCGTCATTTCCAGTTATATGAATTCTCCTTGATATGTTGAAAGTAAACAGTGAATTTTATTATATAAAGATACAGGTAAAATGACACCAGCTTTAACGTGATGAAAATTGAAACAGGAGCATATCTGATTTTAATATCATATTTATGTCGGAAAAATATTATTAAGGCTAAATTCTATCAACCGATCGAAAACGTTACTATAGTATTTTTAACATTCATAAATATACACATACAGTATGTAAACGCGTAAGGTGCACATAGGGAAATTAGCATTGGGAAAAAATACTTGGATCAGAGTTAGCCATGACTGCATTAATTGTTATTTCTATTGAATTATCGTGGTAATCTTGAGGATTTCTATTTTATTTTGATTTATTTTTGTTTTACTTGGCTTTTTTAATAATAAAAAGCTCTTATAAATCATTATTTTAATTTTTATGTACAAAAATAAAACAAAAAAAACAACTCCATCTGTTTGGAAACATTTTAATCAAAAATTGTCTGACTGGAATGACGTATGCGCGTTGGTAATTCAGTGACCCAATGTCTTTAGGTTCAACACGAATAGGCGGAGATATTTGATCTCGCACCATATTTCAGTATGTTTAGGAATTTAATGTCCCATTAATAAAAAAAGTCCAATTATGTTGTTATCATTTGAATATTTTCTTCGGTAGTATACACATTAATTTTGCAAAAGAATATTATCTGTCAAATTGAAAAACAAGATTTCAAGGTTCACTCTGATCCAGTCATTTTTTCCCAATGTTAATTTCCCTATGTGCACCTTACGTGTTTACATACTGTATTAACAAAATAATGCACATTCAAATAAAAACACGATTCACACACACTAACATACACTTAATCAAATACTAACCCACGCTACGTTACGATTATTTTTATTTTTTTATTTAAACACTCCTACCCTAGCACTGACTTAAGTCAAGTTGGGTAGGAAAATTCCATAATTTATGATTTATAATTTGTTTTTGTTTTTGTAAAGATATTTGTGAGAATAAATTTATTATTATTATTATTATTTACTTCCGAGCTCCAGACGATTGCATGACATATACAAGAGATGAAACAGTTGAATTAATGAACGTAAAAAACGTTTGCATTCTATATGAGATTTTGATGTAGATATCAATATTTTGTCTAAAAGTAATTAGAAAGGAGTAAAATCACGCACAATCCTCAAGGTGAAATTGTACGAACACGTCTCGAAAAACGAACTTTGGAAACGTGCATGTCTTGAACAAATCTGTGTACTAACTATAAAACGTAGGAAATGGAATTGGATTGGGCACACGCTGCGAAAGACAGATGACGACGTAGCGAAGAGAGCCTTGGATTGGAACTCAGAGGGATATCGAAAAAGAGGAAAACCAAAAATATCCTGGAGAAGAACTGTTCGTGAAGAAGTCATGAAACAAGGAACTATCTGGCTTCAAGTCAAAAATATGGCAAAGGATAGGACTAGACTCAAAATTTTTGTAGAGACTCTATGCTCCACTTAGGAGTTAGAGAACTTTATTATTATTATTATTATTAATACCACGACTATTATCTCTGCTGTGGTAATCTTGAGCAATCTTTTAAAATTTTTGTCAGTGAATAACGTTGGTATATAACGGCGATGACAAAGACAGGTCTGGTCGATATAAATTTTGCTATCCAATACATCAATGATGCTTGTACAGGGTGTACACTAGAATTAGGAACATATGGAAAACACATATAACTTTAAATAGCCATGATGCATTCTCTTGTCGTGCTGCTTAGACATGGGAAAAGTCGTTACTATGTGATCACAATGACTGTTATTCCAATTACACAAAAATCACAGTGAAAAATCATCGTGACTTTGTCACGTCGATCCCGACCGGGCAAACACTCGGTCGGACGTTACGTTGGCTACTCGGTTGGAGCGACCGTCGTGATTGCGGTCAGATAGAACAACATACGTTACTTTGGAACGCAGTTACCTCTTGTCAGATCACAGTGATAATTTTAGACGGCTGGTCACAGTGATTTATTCATCGTGATTATTACTCTAGTGCTGCTTATTTTGTGTATGTGTCATTAATCAATACGACGTGATTATCCGCAAGAAAAAAAATACACAACTACTCAGATTGAAAACGCTATAAGAAAACTGGATGCCTATAATGTTTCAGTTCAATAATATATTTCTGAGATTAAGATAACTAACCGGGAACAGATTGTTAGGTGCAGTTTTAATCAACGACATTATACTATATAAAGTTTTATATTTTAAAGTGGAATTGAATTGAAATAAAATTCCCAAGCAAAAGAAAAATATAACGAAATCAGCATGCAAATCTTTTATTTCAATCTCATGACTCTAAATGGTTTCTGGATTCAATAGATCGTCTGCATTCACTTGTCTATAGTTTTCGGAGGCTGTGAGTTGATCGTTTGCCATAGAATGGGAAAGTGGAATATAAATTGATCCTCAGGTAAAATGAGAGAAGAGACGAAACAAATAGAATCATTCAACAACCTACACTTAGTCCCGCTTTTCTATTTTCCACATTGAGTTTTGCCACCCAATCATTACTCTACACCTTCGGTACTTCATGCATTATATTAAGCCTTGTCCACATTAATACATATTTGAAATCTTGACATATCAACAGTTTTTTAATGCAAACTTAAAAACAAAACATGGTCGTGTGTAGGGTTACCATCCATCCAGATTTGTCCGGACTTTTGGCCTTCCGTGCGGACTTTGTCCGGCTTTTTAATTCGTCCGGATTTTTTACGCAGATAGAAAAATGAAAAATTATTTTTTTCATTTAATTATTTTAAAATAAAATGCACGTATCAAACCAGTCTTCAATATACATTATACATAGAAGTATTTCAACTAGTTAAACTAATTAGTCAGTCTCATGACTCATCTCAACTAAAAAGAATCTACTTTGGGCACATTAAATATTAATCTTTTGTTTCTATCAATTAACTAGATCAAACATATAATAATAATCTCTTTTGGGGAAAAAATAGTTTTCTATAAGACAGTCATTTTTTACTTCAACGCTAGTTTTCTTAACATATTAATTCTTATATTTTCTAACACTTGATACCTTTGTATTTATTTAGAAAATAACACCGTCCGTTTGGAACGATCGGACCAGACCAACTGTTCGAAACGTCTAAAACGTGCATTATACGTGGAATTAATTATTTCATTTTGTAACTAAATGGTCCGGACTTTTTTTTAAATGTCCGGTTTTTTGTCCGGACATTTGAAATTTTGAAATGGTAACCCTAGTCGTGTGCCATTTGATGAGGTGAATGTTTTTTTTACAGTTGTATTCAGACCTGTTTGGCCATGCGCTGATATAATTCGTATTTATCAAAATGCCCTACTGCGCCTTTGGAAAATACTATTCATTTTTGTCACACATGAACACTGTCGTTTTCATAACCTAAAAGTTTGGATATTCGCAATAAGAAACATTCGTTCTAGATACGGCCATACTGTACTAGCCACTATGTGAAAAATCGACAATGTACGGATGTGTTCGTCGAATGTCACTGAAATGTTTGTGTACGTGTGTTGTTTATTGAATTTGAAAACTCGACGACAATAAAATTTCTGCTGTGTAGGGATCAACACGTGTGTAGTTTCATAACCTCAGTCAGTGCATTTTCAGGTTCGTCCACACTCAGCTACGTTTCGACGCAAATTTCTTTGAACCTGATAGAAATCTGGCAACCAATTGATCTTGAACAATTGTCACAAACGTGTGTTGGCGGCTAATATGCGATACGTTCAGATGAATTTGTTAATATTGTACAAATCGCACCATGTTTATTGAAGAAGAACAGAAAATTCCCTCTCTACCAGTGCAAACATTATACTTCAAACTTGACTATTCGCGTAAGAGTGGAAAATGTGGCACAACGTTGTAAAGATTTTTGACTTTAATCTGACTAATGAATTAGTCTATACTAATATATAAAGCTGAAGAGTTTGTTTGTTTGTTTGGTTGAACGCGCTAATCTAAGGATCTAGTTCGAATTGAAAAATGTTTTTTTTTTGTTGAATAGCCCATTTATCGAGTAAGGCTATAGGCTATATAATATCACGCTACCACCAATAGGAGCGGAGAATCAATGAACAATGTTTCAGAATGTAACTCAAAGAGATTAAGTTAACTTAATCTGTTCTTAAATTGTCCAAATTATCTGATATTTAAAATAAATATTAATAAAACTGTATGGACGGGACTATACTAATATTATATTTCTTTTACATGAAACTAGATTATCAGAAGTAGTTAATTATGCAATTTTCGTTACTTTTAAAGCAAGAAAAATATTGTTACAATAAAAACAAAGTGCAAATTGAATATACCTAAGTAATATCGCATTGACTTAAAACGTGAATATCTCAGAATTACTTTTTTCGAGTTATGTTTGTTCAATACAACACGACACAAATATTTATTACTTAATGTGAACAAAGCTTTATAAAATGCTCAATAATGCACTTAAAGCGTGACTAAAGCTGCATCTACATTTCACACACTCTCATAGTGTTTTGTTAATTTAGTATAAAATTACATCCATTCATATTTAACGCCAAGTTTTTTATGACTATTTTTTAGTTTTAAACGCTGCAACTACATAGTTTTTCCCTTGATTTAGATTACACTACCGACCACGTACTTTATACATCTCGGTGTAACATTTTTAGCCAAACAAATATTTTTTCTTCATACTTCGATCTACAGGAAAGTCTAACATTTACTCCTTGGTGGGACACGCTACAATACGGGTAGTAAAGCAAAACAACCAATCAACTGTTGTTTAGATGTCGTTTCCATAGCAACCCTAATACATTTTAGCTAATAGTCGCGAACAGCTGTCATACTTGTTTTTTCGTATAACCGTAAAGCTTTTTGCTTGGAATTTATCTGTGTTTTTAACTAATTAATTAATTAATGTATTTAATAAGCGTACTTACGACCGAGATATGAAGAAAAAAGTATACACTACACTGGCCGAAAGTGTGATACCTTCTCCTTCGCGCCAGGGCAAGAATATCACACTTTCGGCCCTTCTGGTGTAAAATACTATTTCACTTATAAAAGAACTGTTTTTTACTTGTAGTCTAAAGGAATGGTTATAACGGACGAAAAATTAAAATCTAAATGTTTAGCATTACTAGAGGCCCAGTCTGTGGTCGAAATTCGACCGTAATACACTCCGCATTTCCTCCGCTAATTTTTTTACGGTGTATGGACGTATACAATAAGTATTTTTTACAGTGTGTGAACGTGTGTTTTGTTTATTTAATTTAATGTAGGTATTTGTAACACATATTATACATAAATATCTTTCTCCAATCCTTCTCCATATGAACTTTAACTATGCCAAATCTGACACTCCTCCATGCGCGCAATATGCTTAAAAATGGATACAAAGTGTAAAGACGGGATCAAGTCTGCGATCTTGTGAACCGTATCACAAAATAAAAAGTATCAAGGGTGGAATGCAATTTTGACTCGTGTGACTGTTTCAATAATTTCGCTTGTATACAAAAAGGCACACTCGTCGACAATCTCATTCATAGCGCTCTTGATACACAATCTACTATAGCAACTCTTCAGTAGTGATTCAGTTGTTTCAAAGATTAATAATGATTTAATTGATTGTTATTAACCTTTAGTGTCCGACCGTAATTGGGCTTTCCAACCGAAACCCAAATTTACTACGAGGGTCATTCTAGTGTATATTTTTTAAGCTTTTGTTTATTTTAGCTGTTGCAAATAATGTGTTTGTGTTCATTGAAACAATTATTTGATAAACGCACGGGCGCGAGGGGAAGTCGACAGTGAGACTGACACTCTCCGTCGCTGCTCCACTACGCCGATCGCTTCCGAACGCTGTACGGAATCTCACGAAGTTAGTTTTGGTTCTGGTTTTACTTTTGGCAGATTTTCTGCCGACACCGAAACTCCAATTGAACGCCGAAACTCGTCGAAGTCGAAACCGAAAGTTCGGTTGGACAGTGCTAATCTTATTTTGTCTAAAAGCTTACTCATTTTGTCTTGTGACCACAGATTTGTTCCTCTTCATTATCAACAAAACAATCGATATCGAAGCAACAACATTACCAAGCTATGTTCTTGAGATATACCTATCTAAGAGCGTATCACATTACTTTCAAAGTCCGATAGCTTAGGTACTGTAAAAAGGAGAGCTCTCAAACTTTTTATGATATTCTTGTCTTATTGTGGAAATAAACTACGCAATATAATCGACTATTTTTAAACGTTGTGTTTACAAACAGTAGCTGGGTGTTCTTGTTTATCTTCATAACGTTCTCTATATTGAAATTTAATAAAAATAAAAGTTAAAGAAAGTAAAACCTGATTACGTAAAGCTGTTAAAAATCAAAACCTGATATGATATTCTTTTTGTTATCAGTAGTTCCGACCCTGTTCGGAAGTTGAAGAAAAAAATGATAAAAAAATAATTATCTCATGTTTTGATTTGCTTCTTTGAAGATCATAACCTCACAATGTCTAAACTCACATCTTAGTGTGTGAAATTTGAATAAAGTGAAATAATAATTATCACGTCATTTATCTAATGTCTGTATTTTCTCACTGCATTCTATAGCTTGCGTTTCCTCGCAAGAATTTTAACCAAAGTAATGGTTTTACAAGAAAAACACATTTCCGTGATTTATTATCCAGCACAGATGCTTGTAAGGCCCAACGTTATTTTTAAAATGAAATCACCATTCAGTAGTTTACCATTCACCGAACAACAAGGTTTACCATTCAGCATGGTTTCAGTATTTCATTCACTATTTTCATTCAAGAATATTCAGGTTATTAATTCATCGGCCTTTATTTATTAAATACTTATACAGCGTGTTTTTAAAACCGTAATCCAGTTGATAGTCCGCGGCCTGTGACACTGAAAGTGCCGTCATCACGAAATTGCATTTAATGTAAATAGATAGTTAACAGCTATGCTAATATAAAAGCTGAAGCGTTTGTTTGTTTGTTTGGTTGAACGCGCTAATCTCAGAAACTACTGGTTCGAATTGAAAAAAAAATTTTGTTGGATAGCCCATGTATCGAGGAAGGCTATATGCTATATAATATCATGCTACGACCAATTGGAGCGGAACATCAATGAAAAATGTTGCGAGATGTATCTAAAAACTAGTCCGTCCGACAAATATTATCGGGTGAAATGCCTTAACTAAATATTGCAATATAAGCGCGTCACGTTCACAAGCCCGGATAGTTCAGTCGGTTGAGCGTAAGACTCTTAATGCCAGGGTCTTGGGTTCAAGCCCCACGTGGGCGAATATATTTTTATTTTTTTTATTTTCTACATTGCTTTCTTCTAAGGCTTATATTTCAATTTTTTAAAATTTTATTACGACTAATTAAAATTAAATAAATCTAATTAATAGCTCATTTGAAAACTGTTACAACTATAGGTACCTATATAAAAATAATTTTCCTAGTGGTTTCAATTAAATATTTATTATATTAAAAGAAATTTATTACTTTAAAAAAGTATAAATACTGCTTTTTAACGACAAAAACTTTTGAATGGTAACTCCGATCATTATGAAGTTTGGACACAACATTCATCTCGTTCTTTTGCACCCGGGTGAAACCGGGCGGGACCGCTAGTTAAACATATTTTCGAAGTATTAAATCAGCGTGTACCAAGTTAATTTTGTTCATGTAACTTTAACTATCGATTTATATAAAAAAAAAATCAATTCCGCGATGATGGTACTTTGTGATGTGAACTGTTATATATGTTTTTATATTTTCAGAAACATTTATTAGTTGCATTTGTATAAAAAAATTCACCAGTTCTAAAGAAATTATAGACGCTGGACAATTAAGGTGACTAACGTCTACTGCACTAGACCTAAGTAAAGTATTGATCTTTAAATCACTTATTTTTTTATAAAATGAAACAAAAATTGTGGAGCCACCATTTTGACTGGATTTAAATTTAAAATGTACGTTACTGAAATTTTATTTAATTCACTGAAGCAGCAGAAACCTCGAGTTCATTATTGAAATCAAATTTTATGTACATGGAAACTAGGTCATAAAAAGTGAGCTGTTTTGTTTCACCGGCGGCGAAATAATGGTTTCAATAATTCAAAAGATTACATATTGAAAAGTTACATTGCAAATTGCACTTATAATAATAGTATTTATTGAAGAACTGAGAAGGGCATGGATTTAGTTATATTATTGTATTTATGTGTACCCTTTTGTACCATAATGGGTGAGTCTCCAATATTGATGATCTGTCTTCTATAATATATCTGCATACAAAAGCGGATAAACCACGTAATATATCATACAGGATGTCTCAAAAACTTATCGATATATTTCAATTTGAAAGTCATGTATAACATAATAGTAATCGTTGATGAGTACTTAAGACATATTTAATGTTTATATAAAAAAAATATTAAATTAAGGAGGTTGGGTCAAATATCCAAAATGATTAAAATTTGTTGAGATGTTCTTCTCAGTGATATACATCATAACTCAATTTTTGAACATTATGGACAGTCTCATTGCTGTAAAAATAAAGTTCAAAATATATTTTAATACATGCAATCAAATAGCAGTCAACAAAGCAGTGGCATAAAACAACAAAAACTCATAAAGTTATGATAGGATTAATTTAAAAAATAACTATGCTACGAAATATACATTTTCAAAGTTAATAGAAAAAAAACGAACTCTTCCCTGTACTAGTAATGAGAATGTAATTAAAATAAAACACAAGGATCCCGATTTAGTAAGTTTTACATTTATTCTCAGTAAGTAAATGATCCAGATTATCCTTACACCTGACAAACTTCTGATAATTTTGCAAAAGAACGAGTTATCCAGCACAGCTCGATGATATGTTCTAGAAAACTTGCTGCTTGAGCTGTAGATCTATGATATTTTACTAAAATCAAGTATAAATCTTTTCATATGCCCACCCAAGAGCTGGGGCAGATATTATTCATAACAAAACCTAAAAATTGATAGTGTGAATTTTGAATCAGCCTATATCTCCATCATGTGGGTATAGATAGAAAAAAGAAAGATAAGACGATGTGTTCTAGAGAATGCTAGCTTTCAGTGCCATTTTAACACAATCGCTAACCTTCGCCGCCTTTATCTAACGCCATATCACCGTCGTATGCAAATCTCAATATATGCAACGTTTTAGATAAAATTCTCAAACTCAATGTTGTCCAGAACCTCATCTTCTAATCAGTACTTGATTTTCGTACGTACGAAATTCGAGCATTGAAATAAGAGATGTTCCATTCTCAATGCTGAAATGAATACGAAAGTTTATTTTGTAAGGTTAGGAATATCTAAGCCTCAACACAAATTAATGTTTTACAATTTACTTTGGAAATAAAATTAATCCGTTCACCAATTTTCAGACAGAGCCTAGGTTTGTAATTGATATGGTAAATCTAGTTAAAAAAACATGACGGCAATTCTGTCCTTTGTAATTCGCAAAACAAGTGAAAAATAACAACCAATGTTTGATTTTTTTAAAATTTCCAACAAAGCTGTTAATACAATTTCGAAACTGGAATTAGACATTAACTTGTTTTCACGATATGAAGGCAGAAAAAATAGTGCCTAAGTATAGAGGATAAAATATCATGTTGAGATACTCGCAATTTTAATTTTATTATTACAAAAAAATAATACCTTATTTCAGTTTTTTTTCGGAAATAACAGCATTACTCCGACTTATAAAGTCAAATGAAAAAATAAACTATAACAAGGTGCTGCCGTTTCTCGGTGGCTGATTATTCCTAAATAAATAAAAATAATTTAGCACTAGCGTCCCTCAAGGCTTGATTCTGGGCCTCTTATTTTTTATTGCCTTTATCAATGATATGCCTAACAACTGCATAGCTAATAAGTCAATTATTTATGCTGATGATACAAACATCATCGTGTCCAGCCAACATCATCTGGATTCGATAATGAAAGAAAACCTAGCCATGAATGACTTCTATCGATGCTGTTTAGGTAATGGACTAGTGTTAAATAATACTAAAACCTTCTACATGACATTTATACATTTAGATATATTCTAATTTTAATACTAATTTGTAAAGAGATATAATTTTTCTTGCAACATTTTTAATCTACTTATAGGTATAAAATAGTCATTTTTCAGATTATATAAATTGTAATCTTTTATTCCTTACAATCATATATATTTTTTACCTTGAAAAGACGGAGAATATTGGCAACCATGATGGAGACGACACTAAACGAGGCACCAATGACCCCAGTGACCGGTTTGTGAGGCACATGAATTGGCGGTCTTCCGGAATCACATTTATATTCGGACATGTCCTGAAACAAAATGACACACTTTAAATTTGTTGTTTATAGTATTATTTTCACAAACTCATTTTATAACTAGCCAACAGTATTAGTGGAGCCTTCGGCTTCGCTGTATTGCAGTATTATTTATTGGTTATTTATCGGATGCTTGCAATTTTTAGTATCATCTAAATTCTAAAATTAGCCGACATATGACATTTTTTTAAATTATAAGTAGATTGAATATTTAACCCCCTTAGAGGATGAATTTTCAAAAATCTTTTCTTAGTGCTCACCTACGTTATATAAGGAACTTTCGTGCAAAATTTCATGCTTCTAGACCAGGCATGTCAAACTCATATGATATTGCGGGCCACGTTATCTATTTTGTACTAAGTTAGGGGCCGCATGGTTAAAAAATATTAATAAAATACGATTGGTAGAATGATTACATTATTAGACTCAATGTTTTTTAACGTCTCGGCGGGCCGCAATCTATATATTGCATGCGGCCCGCGAGCCGTGTGTTTGACATCACTGTTCTAGACCCACCGGTTTAGGCTGTGAGTTGTCTGTTAGTCAGTCGGTGTTAGTTTTATCAAGTAGATTACATTATAAATCACTGAAAATACAATCTTCATTTAACAACACATTTAAGTAAGTGAAATGAAAAAGATTTTTTCATTTTAAAATTTGACTTATTTGTATGTAGGTATTTTTTACATGCATAATGCGTATCATAACAACAAACTTTCTAAAATTGGAAGAATTTTAAATAATTTAATGTTTTTGAAGATATATATTTTTACCAAAATCTAATTTAAATTACTTCATACCGTTCTCGAAATCGAATGTGTCAATGTTAAATTGATTTATTATTATTCTTATGAAACATCTAAAAAAAATGACAGAATCTATATAGTTTTACAGTGAGTTCATTTATTATTTATTATTAAATTTTACTTCCCCTGAGTATGACCATGACACACGTGATCTTTTTTAGGGTTCCGTACCTCAAATGGAAAAAAGAAACCTTTATAGGATCGCTTTGTTATTCGTCTGTCTGTCTGTCAAGACTTTTGGGAATCAAAACCTATAGGGTACTTCCCGTTGACCCGGAATCATGAAATTTGGCAAGAAGTAATGTCTTATAGCACAAGTAAAGGGAAAAGTCCGAAAACCGTAAATTTGTAATTACATTACAAGAAATATTCTTTTTAAACCGCAACAACATCCTACGGTGCGTTTATACAGCACAATATGAGAACTCTCACATACAACACGCTACGACAATTAGGCCACGAGTTACAATACAGTTCAGTAGTCTTATCTGAAATAATTACACGCTTAGTGGGCAAACTGACCGCAACCTTTGTCGATGTAAGAGGAGTTTACCAACAGCTAAGCGGAAAAAATCTTCAAGACTCGATTCCCGTGATGGATGAATTATTGACATACCTGCAAGTTTGTACGGAACCCTCGGTGCGCGAGTCCGACTCGCATTCGGCCGGTTTTTAAAAATATTATGCAGAATCATTGTTGATTTTATACTTTAAGAAATGATTGATAAAATTGCCTTTTATGAAAAGGATATCTTTGTCAGAAAGTTGCTGCTTAGTACACAGTTTTTTTATGAAGTTTAAATGTAAGACCAACCGTTATCGAGAGAGGTGTGCTATAAATTTAGCTATCTGTGGTTATTTGACATGTCATGCTGCGAAATGAAAAGGGACGTGCGCCGAATAGACCACCAGATACTTGTCATCAGGGAACAAACCGCCAAGCACCAAGATATCCTGACTCAAAACGACATCATATAATATCATAATATGTATGTATGTATTCCACTCGCCAGTTTCTGCGTTGCCTTAAAAATTAAAGATAAATCATTTTATTTTCTACCAGTCGTCGATTTCTACTTAAAGCCTGAATCTATTGGCAAAATATACCAACCGTCAAAGGATGATTAGAAAAAATATTGAGCCCATTTTCAAGGAAATAATTGAAGTGCTTTTAAAAAGAATAAAATCATTTTCTCGATCGTTTTACGCCGACATCTAATAGACTTTAAGAAAGGAATGTGGTTCACGGAGAGATTTTTTTTCGTTTTTGAAGCCTGTTCAATTTTGTTTCACACTTTTTAGACCCACCGTCAGATTTTTTATGTATCGATTGCATAGACAAATTTGCCTCTGTGAGCAGAAAAATAGGAAGTTATTTTTTTTTTATTTTGTTGGAATTGGTCATTGTTTTTGGATTGTCTTCTTGTGTCGTGGACTTGAATTGACATCAAAATGTCGATTTCAATTAATATCATCATGGAGTGCCAGGGTTTATCTTGCTACAACTCCTTGGCAGCCCTAATTTAATCGCATTATGGCTACATCGGAGTTTACATTTGACGAAAAATACCTTTCGCTATTAACTTACCCGGTATTTCACTATTACTCCCTGTTTGCAGTCAAGTGGCAAGTGTATTAGTTACGGAGCTGACGCGCAAAAAACCCATATCGTCCCAACCTTTTGCCGCTTGAAGCTATTAAAGTAATTTAGAGCATTTTTTCTTATATGCTATATAGGCGGAATCCTCCTAAGAAAGTGGATATATGATCATAAACCCACTTTCTTAAGAGGGGCTTGGAGAGGGTGCAATAGGTCAAAAATTTCTGCCGCTGGTACTTCCCGATCATTTGGCTCTAACAGAACCTAAAAACGAAGCGGCAGAATTTTTTTTTAATTTTAACCATTTTT
Organism: Xanthostigma xanthostigma; assembly: GCA_963575645.1. Classification (NCBI taxonomy): domain Eukaryota; kingdom Metazoa; phylum Arthropoda; class Insecta; order Raphidioptera; family Raphidiidae; genus Xanthostigma; species Xanthostigma xanthostigma. Next base: position 12,672,852 of record OY754476.1, on the reverse strand, counting down.
TATCATCTTTGAAATTTTTTACCCCCCTTATCTTAAAATGGGTCCAGATTCCGCCTATACATCATATAATAAAAAAATGTTCTAAATTACTTAAATAGCTTATCTACCAAGTGGCAGAAAGTTGGGACGACATGGTTTTGTTGCTCGTCAGTTCCCTATCTGAATTTTAGGTTACACGTAGACATTTCAATGCCGGCTAGAACTCTCTCCACCAGTAAAGTCGTCAAATATAAACTTTGCTTAAAGAAGTTTCACGTCAATGAAATAGCGTTGGGTAACGAAACTTGCGAAACACGCTTTATTGTTCGTTGACCGTAAGAACGAGGTGAAAGTTACTAACGTAACACATTGACAGTAATATTTAGTGCACAAGGGACAGTGTTGATGATGACATATGTGATGTCGGATGCTGGAACAGTTGGATTCATCTGCTTGGTCTCCGAATGGATGTGGGTTTTGCATAGTTACTACGACAGTTGGTTATCTGTTGTACCATTCATATAACATGTTGGTAAACTGAAATTGCTTAGCTACCCAGTAATTATATAGAATAATGAATTATTATATTTTCTAATGAAAATTTCACTTTTTAGCTACTCGAGAAGTTTCTTTATAACAAGGAATTAGTAACAATAACAAATATTTTTTTGAAGTGAAAACTTCTTTAGCGGCGTTGTACACTTTTTTTGTAATGGGTAAAAAATGTTAAACTCGCGTCAGGACAAGTAAGAACTGGGTGAGACTCTCTAAGTGATAGTAATTGCCAGATACTTTTTATACAACGTTAGACATCTAGCGTTGAAATATCGTACATAAAAATGCAATCTATGATACAAACCAAGTGAAAACTTCTTTAGCGGCGTTGTACACTTTTTTTGTAATGGGTAAAAAATGTTAAACTCGCGTCAGGTCAGTAAGAACTGGGTGAGACTCTCTAAGTGATAATAATTGCCAGATACTTTTTATACAACGTTAGACATCTAGCGTTGAAATATCGTACATAAAAATGCAATCTATGATACAAACCATTTTGATCGAAAATTCGTAAGACGTTAATATTCAAGTTTTCACTGCCGCCGGCACTCCCGGACTGCAAAGGGGTTTTTTTTTGTTAAAATTTCAATTAATCGTACGTGAAACTATCTCGTAACACATTTTTTGATAATGACACTTCTGTGAATAATTTTTATTTTATTTTTTTAATTTATTATAAGTTTTAACACACAACATAAAATCTAATAGTAAATTTCGTAGTTTTTAGCTTTAGGAAGGTTGGGCAATTAGTAATCTATCAAATCATGGAAAAATTCAGGTCAAAAAGTGAGAATATTTTTTTTTAATTTTTAACTCTCAAAATTCGGATTTTTGTAAAAAGAAGACCGGTGTAGATTTTCTCGAAAATGACGCATTTCCAAAATATGTATTACGAACAAAATTTGTGAGTGTGAGGCGTGATTAGTTCCTATTTACCTCAGATCTGATATGCACTGATCGATTAAAAGATAGCTACTCACTTTATTGTACATTAGAGACAATGCGATGGTTTTGTTTACAATGGTAACAGGATGTATCATCAATGCCATTAATCATTATGGTGTCCGATGCACAGTGCACATTGATCGCTGACTGTTACAGGGTGTTTCAAAAGAAACCTGGATTAAACTAAAAGCATTCCTTGTGAAATTTTAGTTGTAATAATTCTTTATGTAATTTAAAGTTTTATAATCAATTAATTCATATACAATGTCGAAACACCTTTATACTTTTAATTAAAAAAAAAAAATTCATATACAGGGTGAGTCAGACTACCCGTACCGGTCGTTTTATTCGAAAACGGTTAGTCGGGAGAGCGCAATGAGCAACACGACTATGATTGTTTTATTTGAATATATCAACCAACAAAATTTTGATGGCGCGAAATTTGTCATAGGCGTCGATGATTTCAGCTACGGCACTGAGAAGCCGAGCATCAAATAAGAATGAAGACGATATATATTTTTTTTTGCAAAAGGTACGCTCAGTTGTTTTTAAATTTAATGGGTTTGGTGTCTTGGTAATTGTACTTTAGTGACAAAAATGATAAAAGACTTTTCGATTCGAAATAACAAAAGGAATATGCTTTGTTAAGGCTGCTGCACACGAGGGTGGTTTTGCCGCTAAAATCACTACTGGGACTTATACTGGCTGGCGGGCTGGCCACGAGGATTGCGTCATTGCGGACTCGGTTGCGAGCTTACAAGATGAATTTTAAAATTAGAACCGGAACTATTTTTCCTACTAGTTTGCTTGTTTTGAGTAAGAACCAATCAGAAAACAGTATCTTGTCAAGTGGGAGACACAGACAAACAAACACGGAATCACAGCGTATGTTCTGTGTGAAGCTTCCACTTCTGTTACCATTCGAACTATCAATAAGCGCGCACTAAACCCGCCTACAAAGCAAGCTTCAATACATGCATCGCGTGAAGCGAACACATAAAAGCCATCGCTAAAACAAGTGCGACAGCACGCTTTAAATATTGCAGTCAAAGGAATCTAGCGGTAAAACTAGCCTCGTGTGCAACGACCTTTACTTATAGAACATTCTGTACGACATTGCACCGTACCATTTACTTTTGTTCTGTTAAAACAATACTGCTTTTATATCCGTTAAGAGGGTTGCATATAGGGAACATTGTAGTGCAAATAGTGTCCAACTTACAAAAGTTGTGTTATAAATAAATGCTTCGAGCTCTGTACAAAAAAGGGTTATGTTGTCTTGAAAAAAACATGAAGGGTCGCTTATTATTATCCTGATGCACTGTTACCATGTTACTGGCGATTACTAAACATAATAATTAATCTATTTCAGATGGCGATAGAAGGTCGATTGTCTATGTAAGTGTTTAATAAAGTATTTTTTTATTAATAATGTTGATAACAACTTTTATAAGTAAAAACAAATAATTATTTCTGAGCCTTGCATTTTTATTAAGAAAATCTTAGTTATCTTGAAAATAAATAACTTTAGTGTGCTATTATATTATGAAACATTCATTGTTAACCGTATAATGCAATTTAAATAATGTCACTATTGGGATTTAAACCCCAATCTTCCATTATTTATTTGTATATTTATAGCTATACGTTCCAGTTTTGTAACGAAACTTTTAATTGATTTTAAGAATTATATATTAGATACCGTGTTCATCGTGATAACAATTAGAAGAAAAAATCGCAGGTATGTGGACAAAAATATATTAGACTTATTTTGTAAGTACTACGTTTCATCTATGAATTTATAATTATTGTTGTTTATTTTTCTGTACTTGAAAAAGTTTAAATTCATAGTAGAAGCGTCGTACTTAGAAGTAAATGTATTAAATTTCTGTCCAAATACCTGCGATTTTTTCTTAATAGTCTTGAGAATGTTTATCCTGATACAATTTTGCACCAAATTTGGGATAAGTTATAACAATTTATATTTTTTTCTTAGAATCAAATTTTTCGGTCGGTAATCATACGTCAATAGAGTTAAACTATCAAATTAAATTACAATTAAATGCTTTGGTCAGTTTTTGCAATACAATCGTTTTACAGGTAGACCCCTTCTCCTTTATACCAAAGATACTGAAAGAGTTTTCTCAGAAGAATGCATTTTTCTATTTAAAGCGATCAAATCTGTGTAGCAAAATTGAAACTTTTTAAATCGAACAATACTTTACAACTGTTGTCAATTTCCTGAGGTTTAAATTTACAAGATGTTTTCTTAGAACACGTTCTATCTTCAATAATGACAGGAAAATAAATATTCAAATTAACATAATCTATATTTTGATTCACACAACACCGATATTACAAACATTTACGCAAATTTCTTTTTATATACAACACACGACAAGAAAAAAATTTAAAAACTTTTTTTCTATATGAATTCAAACTGATTTTCTTTTAAATCGATGCTCATATTTGATACTATTGTTTCCATTTTTGCGAAATCCTCTTTTGTGAATAGTTCTGTATATGTTACAATGATATTATCCTCATGTACTGAATCTTCAGGCGCCTTTTTTCATTTAGTGATGTTCAACCGAAAATACAACGTGTGATGAGATTTGACGGAAAAAGAAAAAGTCGACAATCTGTCGACACGAACTATTATACAGTATGTCTCTTTCAACCGGCTATAGAAAGGCATCTGACAGTGCCGTCATCCAAACGTAATTTGATATTTAAAACAGTAATAGAGTATAAAGATAATGCTAAGAACTTCTTACTTAAAGGCAAACGAGTCCTTAAATTAGAAAATACAATTATTGTGAGTTAAATGTGGAATAGTTTTTTTTCTTTCAATTTTGTTGTTACGGCCCTGCCCTGGCGTAAATGTCTACCTGAGTTGTGACACTTTAAATTGAAAATATTACATCAAAACGAAGAGACTCTGTTTCATAAAAAAACACGTTTCTAAATGAAAAAAAGAAGCGAAGCGAACTAAAATATGAATCTCTGTGTAAAGTAAAAATATAAGTACAACAATTCGGTGGTTTCAAAACTATGCGTCGCGAACATAAGCCTAAAAGGCCGCTGCACACGAGGCTGGAAACACTGCTTGTACTTCTACTGGCCGGTAGGTTGGGTACGAGCCTAGAAATGACGTCACTGCGGGGTCGCCTGCTAGCTTACAAGATAGATTTTAAAAGGGGCAATTTTTGTTGCTAGGTCCTCGCTTGCTCTGAGCAAGAACAAATCAGAAAACAGTGTTTTGTCACATGGGTGACATGAACAAACGCCCACACTCTAACATGGCGTCATTCTGATCATATTCAGAAAACAGACACGTTTTGCTCTACGCGCGCACCATTCCCGAAACAAGCTTGAAAAGACGTCTCGTGTGGAGCGAGCACATAAAAGTAATTAAGAAAACCAGCGCTAGATAACTAGTAGTCAAATCTAGCAAGGAATCTATAGGCGAATCCAGCCTCGTCTGCAGCGGCCTTTAGACGTTCCATTTCTAATGAATGAAACTTGGTATTTTTATTCATTTGGCAAGTGTAACATGGAACAGTTTGTGGACTTCTGTGTTACCTTTTATTATTGCAAATATATTATGTATACGTTCTACAGTCTTAAAGTATGATATTTGAAAGTGACTAATACACTTATAGTTCACAATCTATACCAATATTATAAAGCTGAAGAGTTTGTTTGCAATATATTTTACATAATATGGTATGGCCATCCCGTGTCTGTATTAGACTTAAGTTTTTTTTTTCTGACAAATAAAACAATTAAAAATTCCATTCAACTGATTTGCAAATTTAATTTGGAAAAGAAGTCCGTATAAATATTATAAGGACATTATGTGTTACTGGAATATTATACGAGTAAAAAGTTTTCTTTAATTAATATTAGGGTTCGTTTCGCATTTAAACTTTTCATAGGATTCGAGTTGGCTGGTGGCAAACTTGGAAGGCAAAGAATAAAAGCTGTTTTATGACTTTTTTAAACTTGACATGTTTAACAGTATATAGTAATTTTTAACCAGTCTCAACTTTAAAAATGCAAAATCTCTAATTATTATTAAAATAACAAAAATTACAACAGTACAGCGATATATTTTTATTTATAAGCAAGCTTGAATTTTAGATATTGGGTATTTGATAGATATTGAAAATTATAGGTACTTGTGAACAACAAAATATTTTACTTAATTTACTCTTTAATTCGCTTTGTGAATATTTCATTTTTTCAGGGTTATTTTACGTAAATGTTTTTAATTTGTTATTATTGTTTTTAATAATAAGTTTAAAGAATAGCTTCTGTTGCTACATTGTTGAAACACCCATTGTTACATGTCTATATTAGAAAAATGTGTTTCTCAAACAATGTCACCATCGGGATACGAACCCCAAATCTTTCCACTATCGCGGCGGACTGAGTTACATTACTCCACAGTGACACAGTAAGGTCAATTCATCATTCTAATATATAGCCATTTGTAACTGTATATTTCACATCATGCGAGAGCTAATTTTTATCTTAGATAACGTCAGATATGAACCTTCACAGAAGTGAGAGCTGTGGGTGAATCAACGATGAAAGTTGTTTTCTTATATTAATAATAAGGTTTTGGGTTTGAGAGATGGAAAGCAAAATTTGTTTTTTAAGTGTAAATTAACAGTAATACCGAAATTTTTAAAAGGTTTCAGATCATTAATTAAAAATTTGAAAACGAGATTTAAAAATAACAAATACGTACAAGAATTTTTGAAAATCGTTATATAGGTACCTGTTTATCTCTATTTGGACATAACACGGAATTTTTTGTTTTTTTTTCGCCTCAACGACTAATTTACATTAGTTTATTGTTGGAAGTTTAACATTGTCTTCTGATATGCAATTTAATAATTGTAAATTATAATTATCAAATATTAAATAAACGAATTATTTGTGAACAACATGTTTAGGGCCCAGCTCGATAACTCGATGTGCCCAAATTTCGACTTCTTTTTAGGTCATATAAAACGCTAAATATTGACGTCCAAAAAAAAAACTTGGCGTATTATTCACAAATTTCCTCAAAAATAAGTACCTAAAAACTTTTCTTCTTTCACTGTCATTTTTTAAATCTAACCAATCAGAAATCACATATACACGTCATAGCAACCGATGTAGAATTACTGTATTATTATCTCATTTTGTACACACGACCCCGTAATTGTTTTTTAAGGAACTAACCACAAACGCCCTCTCATTTTCATTTCCGCAAAAAAAATGACATCTCATCGACACGACCCCGTAATTATTGTTTAAAGAACTCTCTCCAAAATCCCTCCCCTTTTCACTGCGCAAAAAAACGCCATCGCATCGACACGACCCCGTAATTGTTTTTTTAAAGAGCTCTCTCCAGACGCCTTTCTCTTTTCACTGCGTAAAAAAAGCGCCGTCGCATCGACACGACCCCGAAATTGTTTTTTAAGGAACTACCCCCAAACGCCTTTCTCTTTTCACAGCGCAAAAAAAAATATTTTTATTACTCATGCGGGAAAAGTGGTATCTTTACGCATGCTGTTACGGTTGAAAAGTGGCTATTTTCTTTTGCGTGCGCAAACTTTATTTGTCGCACTAAAATTATTGTTTGCCGCACGCAAATTCAGAGTTACCATAGTTACCAATACTGAATGTGACCGCAAAAAATGTGTATTTTAAAATTGAACATTTGTTCTGGGAATTTTAATTTATTCGTAATAAAAAATAGTATGTGCAACTCGTGCGGCATTGTCGCACTAGTTGCACAATATACTATTACACACCTAAAACGACTAATTACACTCGCATATGTTATATAAAATAATAATTGTGTATTTCCAATGTATATTTTGCACATCGAGTTATCGTACTCTAACCTCATGTTTACATAACAATAATATTTTGTTTTATATATAAACTGTTCATAAAGAAATGAACACCGTCGAGTCCATGGATATGAGACATTCGTAACTTTAAGTTAACACAAAAATAAACGTAGAGCGACCCACAGCATATAAAAATACCAGCACATTCACTCGACTGTCGACACTTTGATGTTTGTTAACCAATTCCTTTGATTAAGCGTGATACAATAAAATTAGAGTTAAAAAAAAAACACTCTTTTATAGCAATGTGGACTAAAAAGTAAAAAATAATTTTCAAATGCAAAGATTCTGTTCAACAACGATAGGATTTCCTCCTTCTGAACAAAATTTTAAATTCAAAAACTCTTTTTTTTGAAGTGAAAACTTCTTTAGCGGCGTTGTACATTTTTTTTGTAATGGGTAAAAAATGTTAAACTCGCGTCAGGAAAAGTAAGAACTGGGTGAGACTTTCTAAGTGATAGTAATTGCCAGATACTTTTTATACAACGTTAGACATCTAGCGTTGAAATATCGTACATAAAAATGCCATCTATGATACAAACCATTTTATTTTTTATACAACGTTAGACATCTAGCGTTGAAATATCGTACATAAAAATGCAATCTATGATACAAACCATTTTATTTACAAGTGTTGCCAATAAATAAACAATGCTTCTAAATGCAAAAAATTAAGACGCTATTATTCAAGTTTTCACTTCTGCCGGCACTCCCGGAGTGCAACCCGTCTTTTTTTTTGTTTAAATTGCTACAAAAGAGTGTTTTTTGTGTTAAGTTTTAATTATAACTCTAAAAACTTATACTCAAATGACTATGTTTATAATATAAATTATATTTATATAAATTATTATATTGTTGTGGGTTTTTAATACGCGTGGAAAATTTCAAATTATTCAGACGTCTGAGGGTGAATTGAAAAGTTCCATCAATACTCTCATTGATACATACATACAGGTGAAGTTATTATAAGAGTGATAAAATAAAAAATGTGAAGTGGGGTTAGAATAATATGCTGAACAACTTTTTCTAATAATTTCTTTCGATATCTCTAACGCCAAGCAAAATAACGAGATATAACCCTGTTTGTGTAATTTTATGAAAATGCGTTTGCGAATATGAATTTACTTATAGAAAAGTGTATTCAATTTGGTGCAGATGCTGGATTGATAATAATATTGAAATTAAAAAAGAAATATTATTTTAAGGGATTATTGGGTGATAAAATTTTTATTTTGTCACATAACAAAGCCACAATGGTTGCATTAAATACACTATATTGTCGGCAAGGTTTGGCACTGCGATCCGCGTTACTATTCCAACCCACAAGTGGGGAATGATACTGGTTTAGATCAAAAATCACTTTTCAAAAACTTGAGGTCCCCTGAATCTAAAAAACATATTTTTGGAAAAATTCTGTGCGTCGGTTAGTCTGTTAATCGGTTAGTCTGTGAACACGATACAGGTCAAACGGACAGCGGATTGAAACCAAATTTTGGGAAGATGTTTGGTATGCAAATAAATCTCTATTGTTTTTGGGGAAAATCGGCGCATGCGCAGAAGAGATATATGCTATAACGATTTTTTTTTAATATAATAATGGCATACTTTTCATAACGGCTTATTATTCTATTTATTATTTCAAGAAAGTTTCGTTAAATTTTTTTTTCTGAACTTTATTTTGAAAAAAATAAAAAAAATCAGCTGTTCTTTTGTTTTGTAGATCTGTCAGAAATGAACTAGTTAAGTATATTTTGAATAATTTTTACATGACATGACACATATTTTGTAGGTATCCATGGCAACAAATAGCAAATATAATAGTGAATACTAGCCATTACCCGCGTCAGCTCACGCGATATCAGAAATGTTATTTTCTTTATTATACTATATCAAACGTCAACATTTTGAAGTTGGAATGGTTCCGTCGCCCAATTGGCTGAATTTTTTTTATTATCATACGTTTGCTAGCGTCGTCAGCCCAAGAAATAGTCACACTTTTTTAAAGTTGCATATTGACATTATTATACATATTCTATTTGGTTCTATCTAGGTACTTTTTAATATATCAATGGGTACGCTAGGGAATGTAACTGTAGCTTATGATGGGAAGATGATGGGCGATGGCAACTGGCAAATGGAAGGGGAGTATGAACCGTGAAACGGGAATACGAGAGCAGAGCAATATCTCACAAAATGCTACTGTAATCTGAACAATTCCTGTGTTGTGGCAAACGTGGTCTCGAATTCCTGTTTCGACTATGTTTATATCGGAATGATAATCCGCATTTTCTCCTCACTAGACTGTGGCTGCAATTTTACAGGATGTGTCCCTAAATTTCATTCTTTATTCATTCAAACAATTGCAGAGAGTTGTATAATTCATGAAATAGTAATAGGTATATACAATTAAATAATGAACTCGTCGACTTGCATATTTGATTTTGTTTTTAATTTGTTCAACTGTTAAATGATCAGTCCAATATAGTTTCAAAGTGATATATTGAGGAATATAAAGATAGACAGTGTTGCTTTTGATAATAATTAACAGGTGTTATTAGTGTATTTGCCATAAGGCACTTACACTATTGGCGTCGGTCGGATGGCGGGACCTAGGGGCTAGACCAAAATTTCTCGACGTTTCATAGCCTCCTAAACACTTTGGCACCATTTTTGGAACGCGAAACCGTGTTGTAGAAGTAGGTACCGTGTTATACGAGAGTTACCTGTACTCACACCATCTCAAAGGAATGATCTTTCTGCTCTATGTAATATTGTCCACAAAAATACATCGGTTATTGAGAAAAATACAATTTATTTTTGAAATGAACAAAATGAAAAGAAATCCTTTTCATATAATAGAAAATATGATGTATTATCTTAATCTTTTGTTACTTCAGTTCAGCTTAGCGATGCTATGATATATTTGTTTGCTAAAAAGTCTTTAAACCTTATACTTTTCAGTTATACTGAGCTGATTGAAACCAAATTTTGCTAAGATGTTTTACAAGTCAACATTTTTTTGTTTTTGAGGAAGATTGACGCATGCGCAGAAGAGATATGCACCAGAACTTTGTTTTTTCTGTTAGAATGATGTATTTTTCATATCGGTTTATTATTCTTTTTATTTTTTCTTTTAAAATTTAGTTTCGGAAATATTTTGAAAATAATAAAAAAATCAGCTGTTCTTTTGTTCTGAAGAATTGTTAAAAAGTAATAAGTGTAGTTGACAAGTGTGTAAACTTTTACATGTGAAACCATATTATGAATAGCAAATATCATAATATTTATTACTAGCCGTTGCCCGCGTCACTGTACGCAGAAATTTTATTTATTATATGTCAAAATGTCAATATAAACACGAATAGTATATTCTTCATCAACAAATCAATATTTTGTTAAAAAGTTAATATGTGTAATAATGATACCAAGTTAGAGTAGGTATTACTTATATACTTTATCGGCTTAATGATCAACAAACCATACGTATGTAGTTATATAATTCTGATGTTTTATTCATGATTCTTTTTCATTGAGACATAATTTAATGATATCATTTGTTTTAGAAATGACAGAAAAATATTACATTGAATTATGAATAATATTACGATTTCATTATTACTTCATTATTTTCTTTCAATTGCGGAAATTTCCAATCATTTTTTGTACTAAAAGAGATACTTTTAATATATTAAAATTGCGTTAACTTCTATAAGCTTCGAGTTTAACGTTATTTTTTCGTTTAATTTTAATTTTGAAAAAAATTGCTACTTCCAATCTTTTTAAAATTGTAATTTTTAAAGTTTCATCTAAAACACAATCCTACTTAAAACCAAATTATCTACCTGAAAAAATCTGTTGCCTAAAAAGACCAATCATTCAAATGACCTACAGAAACAACAGCCGCCATGCGGAAAACAACTTTTCTTTACGTAGGAAAATCATATTCTGATCTCATCTCGAATACGATATTTCGACCATATCAGAAAACAGTTCATAAATTCATTATATCAATATAAAATCTAATATGTGTAGTTTTCTGAGTGCCAAACTCAACCAAACTTGTGATATTTCGTACCGCACAGCTTGTAACAATGTATTTATGAGCCAAGTTAATGGCCCAGAATAGTCGATATAATCTTTTCGCACAATTGAATAAGTCAATAAAATAATAATAGCTTCATTATATGGACATTATCCGATTGTAATTAAACATAATAACAGTTCTAGTAATTTGATTTTTCTCTAATTGATAGAAAATAAATAAATATCGGGCATATAATATACCCGATGTCTAAGAAAAAGAAACATGTGCCAGATATCTTATAACATTACATTCGGGCTCAGTAAACCCCTGCGTAAGTTGATAAAACAGTACATTTTCATATCTTTTGTAAAAAATGAAATAAATCAATGTTATATTTGGGGGTAAAATATATTTAACACATTTTTTTTCGAATCCGTACGACCTGTGTATAAAATTGAAAGTTCATAAATAGTTTTTTTTTATATTTCCAAAGTCATGTTGAATATTTTTTTTCCCTGGCTAAAAGATCATTTTACTCAACTTCCCTTTAAATGAAAGAATTGTTGATTGGTTAATTGTACTACTTTTAATAATTTTTTTTGTATAAAATATTATTCTAGGAAAAATAGTTACAGCAAAAGTTTTATGATCTGTTTATTTGAGTAAAAAAAAAAAATATGAATTGAAAACAATAAAACACTATTGTTAGTTTGTTTGGGAATTAACCCTTTTGTTTCATGATTTTGTATTGCGGTTATAGTAGTAGGCTACTGATAAACCTGTAGGTTGCTTTTTTTAAACATCGCAGATTAATGAATGAAAATGAAAACATCATATCATGAATGGTAATTAGCTAGTAACTCCCTATATTTTAAAATTTAATCAGTTACATCTACTCTTTGTGTGAATAAAATTTTTGTTTATAGTGCAATTCTCCATTAATTGAAAATTATTTTTATGTATAATAAAATGACGGAAAAAAGTGGTGCACCAATACTTTTTTTGAAGTTTAAAATTTAATAACGTTTGAACGGTTTAACTGATTTTGATGAGTGTTCTTTTTTTAAGAGTAACTACTGCAAAGTGACAGCTTGATTTGTTTTTAGTTAAAATTCAGTTTTTTGGATACACTACATTTAAAAACTAGTATAGGCCGATAATGTTCCACCTAGAAAGAATTGCACTATCTACAGTCTAATTAAGAACAACACTCAGGGGCTGATACCGCTCTCTTCTAGTAGAATATTTCTCATAAAGAAAATCGTTCACTTAAAGACAAATCAGATAGAAATTAATTCAGGTAATTCAGCAATTCGGCTGTTGTTGAGCGAAGATACAATACTTTTTCTGAAATGTCTTTCATGCAGAAAGTTTTGAGGGGAATTTCTCTTTTTAGGAGCACCTTCTTAAAGAACTTTCACTGCATGTAAAATTTATTTTTTTTACTTAACTGTGGCAAAGTTATAAGTAAACAAAATATAATATTATGTGATCCAACATATTATTAAAGAATAGGTTTTTATTTACTTTTTGTGAAAGTTATGTAATATAACAGCTAAATTCTCTCAAGAGTCATAAAACTAAAATAGTTCACAATTTAAAAGTTTCGAAATCGATTATCTTGAAGTTTATAGTCAGTAACTTTTTCGGAAGAAATAAAAATTGATGGCTATATACTCAATACGTGTAGAGTCAAAACAAAACTAACTAAAATTCTTAAATGTTCTGCATAACCAATTATACACCATAAACAGCTGTTAAGACAGCTTCATCTGAGGATTTAGTTACCTCACATTGTAATTACGACGACGATTTTAAACTAATGCATGCAATTAGTTGATACAGGTAAGCCATGAGCGAACTTGGTTTTGCCGCTAGCAGAAAAGGGTCCATTATTTGATTTCGCCATTACAGCTCCACAAATTACGAGTTCGTTATTTGAATGGCTTCACTCTCTTAAATTATTTATGCAAACGTATTGAAACCAATTACTAGTGCGGCTTTATTTCGATTATTGGCCTATTCACATTTTCCCATCAGCGACATAGCTAGTTACCAACCGTCGAAGCCGTGGCCTGACTGTCAGTAGCGTCCCCCCATTTTTACATAATCATCTTTGTTTTATTATTTTAACGCACGAAACGTTTTGTGGCTTAGGGCTCTTGTTAACGACCGTTTTAGTCAACGGGTAACGGGCCGACGCGAAACGGTTACCTTTGTACACGATCCGCTAATATACGTGAGCGCGTCCGTTGTTATCGATATCAGTTCTATACTTGAAGGGCGAAGAAGTGCAAGTGCGTTATGTCTTGCTTGTTTATTTTTGTAATTTTCTAAAGTCTTGTCCCAACACTGGCCTATTATGAACAAGGCTAATTAATAACCAGTTAATCAATATCAATTTTAAACTCCATATTGACGATGAGCCGCACAAGGTAGGTAGGTAGGTAGGTATAGGTAAAAACGTGCGCGCATATCTGTCGACGTCAACAGACTTCTATGAAATTAAGTGGTCTACTGCATCGGACCGACCGCCGTCGCGCCGAGGGGCGACGTGCGGGTATCCGTTGAGTTTGTTTTTGCTGTGAAAATTTTAACAAAATAATTAAGCAAGCAAACATCTCATATTACATTTCGTTTTATTTGCTTCAATAACATAGGTTATATGTGATTATCCTACAACAGAAGAATCGACAAAAATTGGTTATTTTTTTGAGCTTTCAAAAAATAAAACTTCAAGACAGGCAGGATTGGGAGGTATCGGGCGCCTTTACCTTGTTTCTTTTCTGTGTAAAAAATAAAATGCACTTAAAGAGATGTATATATATTTCATTTTTTTTTTATAAAAACTTTTGCGCTGTGTTAAACGGATATAATTTTTATAAAGACATTTGCTACGCTAGCAGTTACCTTGACTAAGTACCAAGAAATAAAAAGGAAGTGTTTAAAAAGAAAGAAATATGAATGATTACTTGACATTATGAAAGCTTAGTAAATAGGGCATGGAATACAGGTGTAATAAAACACCTCGTTTTGTAATTTAACACAAATTACATTTTTTCCACAATATTACCAGCATTACAAAAAAAAAAAAAACAACTGCAATTAACAGAAATTTACAGGTCTCTAGTTTTTTCGATGAATTTCATACTTATGCATCTGATAGTTCAGTTCGGAAGTTGTATGCTGGGTTGTAGAAACCATGCGGTCAGAAAATCTGAGTTGACAATGAACTTATACTTTGTGACCACACATATTTTTTCATAAGAAAAGCATAGTACTATTTTAAATCGATCCTACTCGAAACATAATCAGTCGATTGAAACGATTTTTTTTAATTCCATATACCTCTATTTAACAGTGCCGGATGAAGACTGCTTGATGCCCTAAGCATTTCTTGCCTATGGGCACTCAACTCTAACAGCAGTCTAAAAAAAATCTAATATTATCTGTCTCTGTCATGATATGTTTATAAAAAAATTTCAAATTGTGAATGTCATAAGCTTAAAATTGATAGAAAAAAGTTAAAAGTATAGAATTTTAGAAAAAAAATCAATTTTACAATCAATGTTCTCATTGAAAGTTTGTCTGTCTATAAAATTGGCCTTAGGCATTTTTACAGTTAATAGAAAAAAGTGAGAAAACTGAGTTGAAAAAATTTTGTTTTCGTTTACAAAAATAAATTATTATTTACTTTTAACTTCTATACTTCTAAAGACAGTTTTATATCAATAGATCAAATTTTTGAGAACATGACAAAAAGAAAAAAATTGGTTGTCTGTAAAGTCGGTTTACGGACGATAGTTTTACGTGATAACGTCATAAAGAAACATTGATGAACTCTCTGACGTCACGTGAGAAGAGAGAGAAATGCGTACAAGCCGACGCTTGGGCCGATCGTGCCTCTCTATCGCTTATACCGCGCTCTCGCTTGCACGCTCAGGCTCAGGCGGAACGTGACATTTTTTCGTGCGTGCAGCCGGTGTTTCATCAATTTATAAGACGTTATCACGTCAAAAAATTGTTGACACGGTCTGGTTTATTTTTGAGTTGTGGTGCCCCCTGAGGCGGGATGGTTTACTTTGCTTATAGGTTAATCCGGCACTGCTTATGACGCTCATTGTAAACCACGAATTACGTAATATGACTGGTACTTATATCTTCAACGTATTGTGTTACTTGAAAGCGAATATTAATAATTTATCAACCGGTGCCGATCATCATGACTATGATACCAGAAATAAAAATGAAGTTCTTGTGATATATCGCCGCTTAAAAATTTGTCAGCAAAGCCCAGACTTCATGGGGCATAAACTTTTCACCTTTTTACCGGAGAAAATCAAAGGACTTTCCTTTGTATATTTCAAAAAAATCATTAATCAATTTTAGAACCACTTTACAGTTTTGACGAATATTATATGTGCAATATGACATAAAGTTTTAAAAAAACTAATAAAATTTATTGTAAGTTCTGTAATATTTTTCTTTTTAACAATGTCTGTACAATTCTAATTGTATCTTGACTAGAGCTGTAAAAGTAACGGGAAATTGTGTACCCGTATGTATTCGTTACTTAAAGAACCAGTACCCGTTACTTTCGTATCGTTACGTTACTCGTTACTTTTCATACGACATACAATCGTGTACTAACAGGCAACAGCATCAAGCATGTACCATCGCATCGAGGCGCGTGATACGGTATGACTTCGTTCGTATAACGTATAACCGCATCAAACGAGTCGAACTGACATGGATGCGAAAAATGCGAGTAACGAAATGAATTTGTAAGTAACGATTCGTTACTTAGAGTCTGACGATACGGTTTGTTACAGCTCTTATCTTGACAAATAAAGTTTGAATTTGAATTTGAACTTTCAGTTCAAAATGTTTTCATAAAAACTTAATTTGGAAAGCGATTTTTTTCTATGTGAATCAATAATTTGTTTTTGTATGAGTAAAATCCATTGTCCTACGACCTACACGACACAGAATTTAACTGGTCCTGAATGTGTAAAAAGAATAGGCTACTTTTGTTTCAAAATTCAACCCCTATGTATATGAAGAGGGGTTTGTAATATTGTATGAAGTTACGCTTTCACGGCCATACCGCTGGGACGATTGTGGTGAAAATTAATATGGAGATAGTTTACACTCTGGGGAAGGACATCAAACACTTATTTTTTTCAAAAATTTACCCTGAAGGAGGCTAAATGCCTTCTCATCAATTGAGGTTAAAAAGTGAGTATTCCGGTACGTTTTACAAGTTTCTCATCGGGGTCGAAATATTGTTAGGGCTGTTATAATTAGTAACAAATCTAAAGGAGACAGTATTTTGGTACCACGAATACCCATTTGCCTTTTCAATTGAAAAGATTTCAAAACTGTTTTCGGAGTAACTTAAGGTATTTGGCATTCAAAAAACTATGTTTTTCGCACGATGTGGCTTGCTCACATGTATCCATAAAAACTTTATGTTTTTGCAAGAGATGATAAACTAAAAACATTGTTTATAGGGCAGTCTCATATTAGAGCTTTGGTTGAATTTATGATTTTTTTATCAATTATATCAATTGTGCATACTGATTACACGCGGACGAAGTCGCGGGTAAAAGCTACTATTCAATATACCTACTATATCTACTACTTATAGTAAGTACAGGCGCTTTTAAAAAGCACATCTACTCGCAATATGAAACGGAGTATTGTAAGTACACTTCTGAAGCTCAAGTTCTTGTACAGAAATATTTAACACGTCTTTTTAATCTTTTTTTTTACTCACAGTAAAGAAAAATTATTTACAAGATTCTTTTTTGTGATTATTTATTACTAGTAGTCCCGCCCGGTTTTACCCGGGTGCAAGTGAACGAATGAGGGGAGGGACATGAGTACGCACGTTCATCTTTGTCGAGCGAGATGAATGTTGTGTCTAAACATGATGATCGGAGTTACCCTTTAAAAGTTTTTGTCGGACGGACAAATTTTGAGTTATATTTTGCAAAATTTTTCATTGATTCTCCGCTCCTATTGCTCGTAGCGTGATATTATATAGCCTATAGCCTTCATCAATAAATAGGTTATCCAACAATTCGAACCAGTAGTTCTTGAGATTAGCGCATTCAACCAAACAAACTCCTCAGCTTTATATATTAGTATAGATTCTTAAACATTATAAGAAACAAAATTTGAGTTGTGTAATTTTTTGTACAACCTCAAATATAGGGTGAAAATTGAGATTTGAAGAATTATGCAATGCAAAAAAAGCTATGAAGTTTTTTTTTGTCGGTTATTAATGACTCAATATTTACTAAATTCTTTTAACTGTAAATGAAAATGCTTGACGACTGAATGAATATTTCAAAGTGATTAAAAAAAAATTTCAACATACAAACGTTATTTAAAATGAACTGAATATTTGAATCAATATATAATTTTGCGGAAACTGCATTAAAAATACTTCTTTTTCTGTTCGTTTTTTTATAAAAGAATTTCGCATTTATACATTTTTTAATGAAACATGTATTTCTTTGATAGAAGTTTAATGCGATTTAATAAAATGTAAATAATAAACATTTTTGATAAACAGACACTGAATAATAAATTAAATAATAACAGATAATGTACTGGAAAACAACAATTTAACTAAGCCGTATAAATACACAAACATTGTGTATACGCAAACTTTTCACACCCGAATACCTGCCATCTGTTTGCTGGTTTAAATGGGAAAGGTGACTTGTTTCCTCATGCACTATCATTTTCTGCTGGGTCGATTGTGATGAAATTTAATATGGAGATAATTGGAAACCTGCGGAAGGACATAGACTGTTTTTTTTTTCAAAATTCAACTCCTAAGAGGCTGAAGCGAGGGTTGTAACATTGTATGAAGTTACGATTTCGCGGTCAGACCGCTGAGCTGATTGCGATGAAATTTAATACAGAGAGAGTGTAAGCTCTGGGGAAGGACATAGACTATTTTTGACGTGATAACGTCTTATAAATTGATGAAACACCAGCTGCACGCACGAAAAAGTGTAACGTTCCGCCTGACCCTGTGCGTGCAAGCGAGAGCGCAGTATAAGCGATAGAGAGTCGGTAAAAATATAGTTTGACAGCTACTAAAATTTAGGTTATGTATTATTAAATATGATATTCGAGCGGAATACGTTCTCACGTAAAACTATCGTCCGTAAACCGACTTTACAGACAACCAATTTTTTTTTCCAAATGTGTATTCCTAAAGGGGTTAAATGCTTTCTCATCTATTAAGGTTAAAACGTGTTGTATTGGAATAGGCATGTTTCCTCTAGCAGTTCGCCAATCGTTTATTGTTGTCCAATGAGATACGCGACAGTCCACTGTCGACGAGTAATCATTGGTCAAGCAAATTAGTATTCGATTGTTTAAAATCCATCTATTGAACGGAAATGAAAAAAAAATATGCCCGTGTTATTTTTTTCACTAGCGTTACTTTGCAGCGATTGACCTCAGATGTTGAGCCTCTATAATTTATAATAATAATAATAATAATAATAATAATAATAATAATAAACATTTTTATTGCAGAAATTATTTTATAAAAGTCTTCAAAAGGTAAATGAATTCAGTCTAAAAGACTGGTTTTCAATTCTGCCCATGTCTAAACTAGCAAATACATTGATAAACGCGAAAACGATCACAGCTGTATTGTAATGTAATGTAATAGTTTATATTTTGTATACTAAATATAGTTACAAAAATAGTCAAATATATAAAAAACACAGCTGTATTGAATACTGAAAACAAATTTTTTAACTAATTTAGATGAATTATTGCCTTGTAGGTTTGAGATATTAAACAGAATTTCTGAAAAACATTTTGATTGAATAATATCAATAAGAAGTTTTGGTCCGAAATAAGAAAATGACTTTTAATAATCTCTCTCTTCCTTTGTCCTTGCGTTTTTGCTCGCGTCAATGTCAATTTTCTGGCTTATGCCCAGCTTCCTTTAGAAGAAATTCAATTATACAGCGCAGAGAGAGAGTAATTAAACCACCTAACTCGAAAAAATCTGAGATATTCACCTTTTAAGATTTTGCGAAATTAATATCGTATAACTCAAATAACATTCCATTTTTAACCCCCGCTGTATAAAGAGATGTGTTTAAAATTAGAAGTCTATTGTCTGCCCGTACCATTGTAGTTCCTAAACGGATTAACCGATTTGAACGCGTTTTATTTTTTAGTTTAAAGTTGGTATTTTCGAGTTGATTCTTAGCCATGTTGGCTGAAAATCGGTTCAGCCGTTTCCAAAATCATTAGCTCTCATAATACATTACTTAAACTCGCCCCCTATCTTCTTCAAATATGACACGACAGTAATCTCAAAAAATGATATAACGAAAAAGCAAACGGGTTATACTTGGTGCGCAGAAAAGCCAATGCGCATGTGAGTTATTACAGCAAGATTAGAGTGAACACCACACACACAGTATGTTTACTAACTGTGCTCACACATTTTTTTTATTTATGTAATTACCTATAACACAGCCATAAATAGAACAATCAATAAAATGAAACAGATAAATATACATACCTATAAACGACGCAAGCTCTACTACAGTTTTTTAATAATAGTCCACAAATCCTGGATTTTTGAAAATTAAATACAGTCGAACCTGGATAAGCAAGAGTTCAAAGAGTGCGGTCACTTTTTCGCTTCTAGAGGTTTTTCACTAATTCAAGTTTCTAGCTTATAGAAGTACAGGAGTGACTTTTCTCTCTTATAGAGGTCTATAAAAATACAGCATGTATGTAGTGAAAAACATGTATGTTTTATGCGACAAGATAATAATATGACAAAAAGAAAAAAAAATGATACAATAACTGTGCTAGTTAGTTCAGCTATTTAAGACTCATTCTTAAATTTCGTGGACCTATTAATACGTTTGACTATCGCTTATAGAGGTATAGGCAAGTAGTAGTCTCAGTTATAGAGGTCCATGAGTGAAGAACGTCTTTCTCTTATAGAGGTTTCTGTTTCTTACTTATTGAGGTTTTAGAAGGTTACAAGGACGATAGCTGGCAATTACTCTCACTTAGAGAGTTTTCTCGCTTACCCAGTTCTCACTCATTCAGGTTTGACTGTAATAATTTGCTTTTTGCTGATTGCAACTGTAAATCGATTCACAATCAAATTATTGTCAGTTGATCGCGTAATTATTTTTCCATCGTGTAGTTATCAAAAACGATAAGTGATATTTTTAACCTGAATAAAACGGTAGATGTGTACGGAACTCCCATTAACTGTCAAAATAGTGAACACAAAATGGAAATGTGGACAAGGAAATGACTTGCGCGGGCATTACACATCATGAGGGCATTATTAGCAAACATGATTATGTGTTGTGCACCATCTGTACTGTTTTAAAAACAACAAATCAAAGAGAAATGTATAGACCAGTTGGTAGGCTGGTAACCTCTTATCCCAAGGGTTTAAAATGCTGATATTATGTCGGCACACTTATTGATTTCTTTGTGATGTAAATATTTTGGAATTCAAATAGTTTTAAGAAATTAATGACGTTTTTTCTATTATCAATTTTTTTAACAATATAATAAATTGTTTCAATGAATAAAATTGGTTGATAATTTTATTTTTTGTTAATACATATTATGTGTTAACAAAAAATACTTATATAAATTAATACACTAACGTTTCGGTCCGGATTTGGAGCTTCTTGAGAACTGATCTAAAAAATATAAAAATGAATTAATAATTAGTTTCTAGTTAGTCTTTTAATATCGAAAAAATAATAATATTTCGATATTAAAAAACTTTAAGCAAATTTTATTAAAAACTAATAAGAAACTATTTATTTATTAATTTTTATATTTTTTAGATCAGTTCTGAAGAAGATCCAAATCCGGACCGAAACGTTAATGTATGGAATTTATATAGTATATTTTGTTAATATATTTGTCTGAAAAATTGGTCGATAATTTTATTTATTGAAGAGTTCTAATCAGACGTTAATCAAAGGTTTGAATAATAAATTGCTATTCAAAAAATTGTCTTTATTAGAAAAGCTAGTGGTTCGATCCGGCCTCGCCCGAATTTGTAGATTTCCACCGTTTTTTCGTCGACTATTTCAAAATTTTTCTCCCCGAAAAGCGCCTTTATTTTAACACGATAATATATAGTCTATGACCATCCTGAAGGTTCATTTTAAAAGAAATAAAGGATGAAACCTGGTGGCATAGGATCAATGAACTAAGCAAATACTGAAGTTTTTTTTTATTGCATTTTATTGTCTGACGTTTCGGCAAACTTTATGCCATATTCGGAGAAGATTAAGTGGTGCTGAAGAATTATTCAAATAGGTGCAGTGGTTCCAGATATTACCCTCCACATACACACAACCTCACAAAATTCGCACTCTCTCTTTATAATATTAGTATAGACAAAAACAAAAAAATATGTATTATTTGAGATTTAAACCTGAGGACAATGACATTTCAAACACTTAAAAGAAAGACTGAAATCAATTATGTTTTAACGCACAGAAATATATGAATGCAATAGTTCACAAACTGTGATAATAAATAAATAAGTAATTTCCACGGGTTATATTTATTTTCATTAAGCTCGACTCTTGGTAATTACTTAAAGGGGAAATAAATCTAAACATGGTAAATTTTAAATGAAGTCAATAAATTTGTAAAGGCGAAGTTACGGCCAGAAAGGCATAAACTGTGTGTAATCTATAATAAATTAGTGTTCACAAAGCAAAACGACTCACTTTAGCTTTTTATTACAATATGCTTTAATGATGATTTGAATTTTATTATCGAAATACAAGTTGTCAGACAATTATGTTGCAATTAACGTTACAATTGTCTATTAGGGAATGTAGCCTAGTCAAGAACTGTGATTCATGAGAAAAAATATGAGCAATAGCTTATTCGATATGAAAGTATACGATATACATACGTCAAAAGGACTCCATGAAGCAAACAATTTATAGGCCAATTACTTACACATTTTTTGTTGTTTTCAACGGAGAAGGTTTTTCGAAAAAAATTATTGAGTTAATCATAGCCGCACTTTTTTAAAAATAAATTTAAAAACAATTTTTCAACGGAACTTTATTCTTTTATTACACCATAATTTATTAAAATTTCTAAATTGTTATTTAATACTATAAAAAAACCCACGACCCTGATATAGACAGTCGCATGCTCTACCGATTGAGCCAGCCGGGGTTGTGTACTCACAACGCTAATATGAGTATATTTAGTTAGTGCATTTCACCTGAATAGAAACTTATTTTTGAGATACATTTTGCAACATTTTTCATTAATGCTCCGCTCTTAATCGTCGTAGCGTGATATTATATAGCCTATAGCCTTCCTCGATAAATTGGCTATCCAACAAAACATTTTTTTTTCAATTTGAACCAGTAGTTCCTGAGATTAGCGCGTTCAAACAAACAAACATATAAACAAACTCTTCAGCTTTATATATTAGTATAGATAGATCTATATATAAATACGGGAAGGAAAAAACCAGTGTGGTACCGATTTGAGTGTATTATTTCGCACACATTGTGACGAAACACACGTCGTTCTCTTCGTTTTAATGATGAAAAAGTGCACAATTTATGTTTCATCACGATCTGTACGAATTAGTACGGGGAAAATCGATTCAGAAGTTTGTTATATGTATTCGTATAGTAAATGTATGTCACCAGGTGACATGATTTTGTAAATACCCTCGTCGTTTAGAACTAGGGTTGGATAGTGGTACCGAAAAATGTCACTGTTAATTTAAACATTGTACCGAACTAGCATTCAGCTAGCTCTATACCACACTAAAATGGTATTTTTGTGTGACTGTGCCTTGGAAATGTTTTTATCAATACAGCAATTTTTTTTTTTCATGCAACTTAAACATTTAATGAATTTCGGCTGATTTTCGATCACTAAGCGACTACTAGTATTTATAAAGTGTTATAAAAAACACCATAAGTCACTTTGGCGCCTAGACACAGATTTAATACGTAGGTG
This sequence comes from Xanthostigma xanthostigma, assembly GCA_963575645.1. NCBI lineage: Eukaryota > Metazoa > Arthropoda > Insecta > Raphidioptera > Raphidiidae > Xanthostigma > Xanthostigma xanthostigma. The sequence goes on along the minus strand of OY754476.1, from coordinate 12,649,389 downwards.
TGTACGATAGTAGTGGAAGACGGTGGTCCCGACGAGACTATGAGAGATACTAAAAAGCAATAAGGCTCGTCTTGAGTTCGTTTGTTCTAGACACTGCCGGAAGCCACGTTATGCTTACTGCCTTTGATTCTATCTTCGTCGAAGGATTGGTCGACAGTTAGAACATCAGGCTATGAAGTATAAACAGGCAAATTCTGGATGAGCTCAAAGCTCTGGGCATCTCTACGTATCTTTTACTAACCGACCGTCCTCTTTTAACAATTAGGTACATCTTTGATGCCTTATCGCTTAAAATCACTAAAGCTACCGGACGCTGCTGCAGTAGACGATATTTTGAACAGACTGTTTCACCTTGAAGTGCTCGCATGGTGTCGAAAAGAACACATTTTTTTTACAGCCTAAACTTTCTCTAAAGTCTAAACTATCTACCCTCACACCCGTCATATACATTAGAGAGAAATTGTGTACCCGTATGTATTCATTACTTAAAGAACCAGTACCCGTTACTTTCGTATCGTTACGTTACTCGTTACTTTTCATACGACATACAATCGTGTACTAACAGCATCAAGCATGTACCATCGCATCGAGGCGCGTCGCATACGTGATACGGTATGACAACGTTCGTTTAACGTATAACCGCATCAAACGAGTCGAACTGACATGGATACGACAGATGCGAGTAACGAAATGAATTTTTAAGTAACGATTCATTACTTTGAGTCAGTCGATGTACCCGTTACTCAGTAACGAATACATACGGTTTGTTACAGCTTTAATATACATGTGTAAGGAAATCTTTTAACATATATTAATTACTTCACTCATAATAATGTAGTTAGTTTATTATCACAGAGTTTTATTTACTAGTGATAGAATCTTTGATCTGAAAACACTGAATATTAATAATGACCACAAAATTTGGTCGTTTGGTGTTCTGTGGTTATTTGTACAATTCAATTACATAATTAGTTAATTTTCTTCAGTCTCACAAAATACGTAAATATTTTGATGAAGAGGAACACACGCCGGGTAATGAATAAGTTAATAATTTTTGTTAATTTTTATAATGACATAATATGCATATTTGTCGTGGCTAAATGTTATCAAAAAAAATTGGTTGTCTGTAAAGTCGGTTTACGGACGATAGTTTTACGTGATAACGTATTCCGTAATACATAACCTAAACCTCCCAAAATTTGGTTTCAATCCGCTTATCCTTGGTGTCGGAATGATAAGAAATGTCAAAAGTGACGTTTGCAACTTACAAAGTATTATGTTCTAATAATAATTAGTTATTCCAATACTTAACTTAGAAGGCGTTGCATTTCACAATATACTAATGTCAAAAAATTGAATTAAACATTAGAAATGCAGCCGTTTTCATGTTAAGACAAGACATACGTTTGCTTCTAATTCCCATGTACGGCAAACAAAGACAACCGACCGCGTCGCGCCATGCATTAGACAACATTGCATTTATACAGCTATTTTTCTATATAAATTTGTATAAAATATTTTTCTATATAAATTTGTATAAAAAAACTGTTTAGGCAAATTCTGTTATACGAAATCTATGTAAAATGTTCTCCTCTTTCGTTTAAGACTGGTTTCAAACCGATCTGATTTAAATTGAGCGAGAAATTAGCAAAAAGCACGCACAGGGTCAGGCGGAACGTTACGCGTTATGCGTTACGCGTTACACTTTTTCGTACATGCAGCCGGTGTTTTATCAATTTATAATATTGGTGATTCATCAATTTATAAGACGTTATCACGTCAACAAAAGCCAATAAAATCTATATTAAAAAAATGACATAATATATAGATTCAGATATCCTGTAAATAAAAGTATTGTATCGAAAAGACATCATGCCACTACATTTAAGAGATTTTGACGACCTTTAAGAAACATTTGACTAAACAATCGAAGTCACGCTCTAACTCAAACGTTTAGCATTTCTATCAGTTTATTTATTACACGATTATTTCCAAAGTGGATCAGTTTTGATGACGTTTGACTTCTTCAAACTTAAGTTTTGTGTATAAAATCTTTTCGTTGGTAACTTAGAAATTCATAAATATTTTTTTACTTTTTTGGATCAACAATTGGAATAAGCTGAATAAATTTAATTCTTAACGTTGAGCTTTCTATAACCATTGATTTTTTTATGAAAAATCCAGCCCTGGTTTTAATTAATACAGTTAATTGTTTAAATTGAATTTATTACAAGCCTGCTAGATCTGTTTGATAAGCAACTGTTACAAACGGTAAACGGATATTATCTCAATTCTCAACGCATTTACGTGTTCTGATTTGTCGAAAATATAAATAAACAAAATAACAACAATACCATTTAGATAATACTATGCTAAAGTTAATGACTGCTTATTATTTGCAGTTGTTTAGAGATATGTTTATATTTTGATTTTCTAAATAACCAATCAAAGAATACTATAAAGGTGATTTATAACATATGGACCATACGATATATCTGGGGTAACATTTATTCAACTCTAAATTTACTATCAGGATATTTTTTAATACTTCAAACTCAACCGGAAGTATGCATGCATTTTTTTTTTTAAATGATAACATATTTTTTCATATTTTCTAAGTCTCAATTTTTTCTATATAAGTTCATATAAAATTGTCTTAGGGTTCCATAAGAAAATATTCAAGGAAAACGTTACCTATTTATTAATTAAACAAACAGTAACCATTTTTATTAATATTTACACATGAGTGGAGTGCTATGAAAAATAATTATTACTGTTTTAATTAATAAATCGAATATTTTCTTATGTAACCCTAAGACAATTTTATATGAGTTTATAGAAAAAAATTGATTTCGAAAATGTAAAAAACATAAAGTTGCCATTTGAAAAAAAAGTGCATGCACGTTTCCGGTTGAGTTTGAAGTACAAAAAAATATATCTCAGCAGTTTCTGATAGTAAATTTAGAGTTGAATAAAAAACTATTCAGCGTTTTTTTTGTATCTAGTCGGATACAAGAATCATTAACTTTTTTGACTATTGGTGAACATACTGTAAATAAAAAACGACGGTTTCTGGAGGAGAGAAAATATAAAATCTCGGTAAAATGTTGTCAATGAAAACTGATAAGGGTATTATTTGATTAGGGTTATTGGATATATAAAACAGTTTCCATTTTGACGATGATTTATTTCGTTTCCTTATTGGCTGAGGGGAAAAGAGCCAATGACATTCAGTAGGTAATTTTATAACAGCTAATAAGATTTTAACAAGACGCCGCGTGTTACCAAACACAGCTGCTGTCTGTACAATGTACATATCCACGTTACGGAAGCTAAAATACATCAACACACAGATAACTGTATCATTTGGGCGCTGTTAAGCAAACAGGCACCACGTGAAGAGTATGGGCGAATAAGAATTTAACTGATCAGCGCTAAAAATCTGTAATCATTGTCGAAATTAAATTCTATTAACTTAACAAATGGCAATTGCTTGGCAGATATAGAAAACGTTTACGAAGCTTCTCTTCAAAGGACCACGCACTAATTACATTAAAAAGTGGTTACGGTGGAAATTTCTGTGGATATGAGTTATTTCTAGCCTCTGGAATAAAATTCCGATCATAAAATTATCTGGATTTTATATCGGATGCTTTGTTATTGACCACTTTTATCCTACTAATCTTGTCGAATGCTGCCGCCTTTGATAATGTCTGCAGCAGTTGTAAACGACAGGTAGAAGTACCAATGGACCACGGCCTACAAAACCGAAAACTAAGAAGATATGGAACAGCGTCGACCACGAAACTCTACACACTTAGATTTAAAATAGTTTCTAAAAAGTGTGTTTCAGAAGTTCTCATCCGTAACGTGAAAACGATGAAATAAATGAGAAAATGATATTTTCTTGATAGAGCTATGGGCTCTTGGTGCAGCTCTTTAAAGCCTAATTCCTTTCTGTGATCGAGGATGCCTTTCTGTGGCCGGGATAATCTAATAACTATCATATCATTTTATTTTTCTCACTATACACTCGACCCTCAGGTCAGTTTTGACAGAAGCTTTGTCTTCACCCTACACATAAGGCTAGAAACACTGCTGGGACGTCTGCTGATCAACAAGCTGACTACAAGACTTGAAATGACGTTACTGCGGGCTCGCCTGCTGGCTCACATGATGGATTTTAAAATTAGAACAGGGGCTATATGTTTCTTGCTAGGTTCTCTTCTTGCTCGGTGCAAGAATCAATCAGGAAGCAGTATCTTGTCACGTGAGCGACAAAAACAAACACTGTGTCATAGTGTGTGTTCTGTTCAGAGACTATAAACGTCCATTTTTGTTACCGTTCTAACTATCACTGCGCGTGCACCGAACCTACCTACAAAACAAGCTTGAAAAGACGTCTCGTGTGAAGCGAGCACATAAATGCAATCAAGGAAACCAGTGCTAGAAAACTAGTACTCAGATCTAGCAAGGAATCTAGTGGCAAATCCAGCCTCGTGTGCAGCGACCTTTACTTCAATTTGGGTATCGGTTAATATAAGGTTCGTTCCAAGCAGCCGGGAACGGTAATAGAACCGTACACAATCTTGTCACTGCGCAAGACTAATTTGCGCACTAGCTCAAAAATCGATACTGCGCAAGACAGTCTTGCGCAGTAACAAGACTGTGTACGGTTTTATTATCGTTCGCGGCTGCTTGGAACGAACTTATATTTATTGATGATGTCGGAACAAAACAAATCTGGAAACACGCTTTCCCGTTCAGATATCATACAAATTAAAGAAAACGACCCTACTTTATATATAATGCGAAACAAATGGTTGCCGATAATATTTAGTATGGTCAGTAAATTATGGATATGCCGTAGGAATAGCGATAAATAAAATTTGCATATGTGTAATAGATTTGTAGTTGTCACATGTTTTGCGGCTACACCCTTTTCCCTACGGCTTAAATTCTCCGACATTTCAATTTTATAAAAAGCTATGTCGTTATTGAAAAAGTGTCGTTACACCCTCTCGGTTATCATCTAGACAGCAAGAAGTGGACTGGAGTAGGGAATAGGGAGTTAACATTTTATTTTAGAACAGGTACTGGTAGCATCTATAAGACAGTAGATGCTACACACATCATGGCATTGTTCCTTTGTTATACATACATTACATAACACTAACCCTACATGCGTTATTTGTTCTACATCCTTCTGCTGTTTCGTATAGCCTCTAGCCATGTCCCTACAACGTGTCTACAAATATCTGAAATTATATTTATATTATCACTATATTATTACGCTGTACCATTGGTTTTTATAAAGATTAGACTTTGTATAGCGTTGTACCGTACACAACTAGGGCATATTTTTTTGCATAATTCAATCTAAAGTCTTCGAAACGCTACTGATGATGTTAATATTGTTTTATGATCGAACAGACTAGTAACGTGTCTATCTTTACTAGCTTTGCGTGAATCTATGACTGCGGTCAACACTTGATTCGATGTTTCTATCTGCACACATAGTATTTGTTTTGTTTGGCATCTGATTCTGAGATAAGCCCCAAGCACAATGAAATGTTTATATTTGATATTTGATTACGCTGACTTAAATTCCACGTATTAGAATAGTATGTTCATTGAAATGACCGCCAAGACCGAAGGGGCTAAATGGCAAAGCGAAGTAATTTCTTTATTCGCTAATTTTTCTGTCATAAGACATGCACTGCGCAGCCAACCGTTGTGTGATATGTGCAGTATCGTGGAGCGCCGAACTGACACACGGGACAAAGTTTCATGCATATATTTATGAGGGACCGGTACACTGACTTTGAAAAATCAGACCCTGTTTTTTTGATACTCGGTAGTAGAGCACTCGCGTATCGAATGACTTAGCAAACAGTATAACGCACTGACAATAAAACGGAAGTGTCCACTCGTCTGACAAAAAATGAAATTTGCGAACGTATTGTTGAGTGCCCCCTATTGGGACGACTGTGGCTTCTGTAGAATCTTCTAGTAACAACAACAATGAAAAAAAGGTAGCCAAGTAAAAACCCGACCTTCTTGGAATCGCCTGGAGAAACCAATACATGTGAAGAAAAGGATCTCGGTGCTTCCAGATCATTCGATAGGTGGGGGACGAAGCTATAAAATGCGAGCGGAGTGATCGGTCAGGCAGTCAGTTATTCGTGTTGTTCATGTGTTGATACAAGTGCTCTGGCATTGCGACATAAATTATTCAGTTATACTGTGAAGATAAATATATTTTTGTGTGTGCAAACCATTTAGTGCAATTATATAACTCTGGTTTTATATAAATAACTTTTTGTAAATAGACAGGTGTGCTGATAACCTTTGTTGTGTTTGTGTGTTGTAAATATTTTGTGTACATAATTAGGACTTTATATTCTTCTGTTACTTAGTTTTCTATTTTATCATTTAGAACTATTAGTTTTGTTTCTGTTAACATTATTATTACTGTTAAGTTAAAGAAGTACGCTTTCGTTTGTGTGTTTAACTGTTTTGTTAAACATTTATTATTGTACCTAAATAAATAATTTCCACCACGGATTAGAATAGTTCTGTTACAGTATGTAAACATACCGCGGCTATACTGTTTAAATAATTGTGACCAACTTTTTGGTTCATATACAGTGCTGTGTCAATCTATTTTTAATTTCTGGTATTCAGAAACACTTGGTAGTGTCATTTGTTATTTAATTGTGCACCAAACTACAATGTTACAACATTCTACATGATAGTATTATACAGGAGATTCCAAATATGTGTCTGTAATTTTTAGATGGATTTAATCACGCGGTGCTAGCCAATTGCCATGGGACAGGTCAACACACAAAAAATAACACTCATTTTACTCACGGCGGAAGTGAATTCATTTAATTGATGCCTTGTTCATCGTGCTTTAACAATGTTTCTCTTTATTTCCCCGCCGTTAAATTAATTTCCATTTTAACGTTAAAACTTTCAAGCAGATAAGTCGTTATAGAAGTTTCACTTCGATAATGAAAAATCACGCGGGTAGAGTAAAAAATAAGAATAGTCTGATTCTCAAGGCTACCGAGTTATAAAAAAATTGGTTGTCTGTAAAGTCGGTTTACGGACGATAGTTTTACGTGATAACGTATTCCGTTCGTATATCATATTTAATAATACATAACCTAAATTTTAGTAGCTTTCAAACTATATTTTTACCGACTCTCTATCGCTTATATTGCGCTCTCGCTTGCACGCACAGGGTCAGGCGGAACGTTACACTTTTTCGTGCGTGCAGCTGGTGTTTCATCAATTTATAAGACGTTATCACGTCAAAAAATATTTAAAACCCTTAACCGATTTAATATAATAATAGGAGTCCCTTTAGACGTCACGCAGTTTAATACCTTTAATCCTAAATCTTTAAATACCAACAGGTTACCGTCAGAGCTCAAACCTGAATCTACTAATTTTGCGTTGGTTGATTTATCATTTAATCTACAGTAACCGATGGACATCGGTGATTTGAACTTCTATAAATGGTATTTAAAGTGACAGAAATCACTGTATGCGAAAGTCGATTTTTAATACAAACGTGTTAAAAATTTCACTGGAAAACAGCGGTCAATTTTTTCGTCTTTGTTTTACCTCCTTTATTAGATAGTAAGTAAGTAAGTAAGTAAATTTATTATATCATCGGTGGGCAAGCCCACATAGATAAAGTCAAGTAGTACATAAAATACAGATCTAAAACAAATATATCATAAAATACAAAAGTTAAAATTTGTTAAAATTAATATTAAAAAATTCCTCAGTGGAATATAAGCACTCATTTATGCAAACTTTCTTTATTTTTTTGTTAAAATCTTTAAAATTCAATTGTCGTAGTGTAAGAGGCAAAGCATTAAAAAATTTATAGCTTATGCATACATAGCTTCTGTCAGTCAGGTCCAATCTCACCCTCGGTATGCGTGTATCCTGACGGTATCTTGTAAGGTAATTATGTTGATCGGAGTGTGTATTTAAACTGTTGCCTTTCGCAAAGAGCAAACAATAATAAATAAAAAGGGAGCATAGTGACATTATATTAAGTTTAACAAATAAACATCTACAGGCATCATTCCACTGAGATTTAGTAATAGTCCTTATGGCTCGCTTTTGGAGCTTAAAAATGCGATCACAATTTGAAGAATTACCCCAGAATATCAACCCATACCGGAGATGAGATTGGATGAAAGAATGATAAGCTATTTTGATAACTTTGGTGTCTACCAAATTTACAAGTTTACGTAACACATAATTTGATGAACACAGCTTACCGGCCAGTTTATCAATATGACTTGACCAATTAAGGCTAGAATCTAGAGTCACTCCCAAAAAATTAACCTTTGTTTGGTTATGTAACTGAAGCTGGTTTTTATTTCTCGTGGTAAAGTTGATTTGAATAGTGGCTTATATTTACGCCGACTTGTAATTGAATGTAGGTAGAGAAGCTGTTCGTAAACCAAATGGAAAAATGTTTTGTCTTTTTTGTAGTCGTTTCAACTACTTCATACCTTAACGTTGTTTTGAATACAGATTTTATTTACAACTCTTTAACCCTTGAGAATTGAACATGAGTAATTTTTTATTGCAAATTACATGACTATTCAACTTTTAAACTTACGTCTACATCTTTTAAATCATTCTGTATATACATACTTGGCACTGGTTAGTAATTGGCAAAAGCCTCGTCTACAAACACGAACCTCAGTCCCAAACACAGTTGTAAAAGTGAAAACAATAATTAACTTTCATTTGTAAATTGACTAAATGTTTGTATAAACAAGATAAACGGTAAATGAATACATATGTTCCTTTCGAAGGAGTATAGACCACTCTTGACGTTGGTATTTAAATACTATATATATAATTGCGTTTGAGTGAGAACAATTTAATTAGATTGTTTCGACGCACAGACTTTCAAAAACAATTAAGGCTGGTTTATAACACATATATTTTCTAGAATTATAAGTGTCAATACGTCTGATGTGGAATATTTTGCCCGACCGCGACGACGGGGAAACTAAGGAAACAATTGTACTAAGCTCCGTCCTATAGATATGTTATTTTTGTAGCTTTTCAAATATGAACAGCGGGTTAGCGTAGAGTTCCCGTCTCATTATTTTAAAACTAGCTGTGCCCGCGACTTAGTTCGCGAAAACTTTTAAATTTTATTTATCCAAATTCAACGTTATAAGTAGGGTAGGTAAACCACATACACCGACATTAGATGATGAGAAATAACTTTTCACGAAACATTATGATGACATCCGATCGCTCTACAGCAAGTGAAACTTCTTTATCGATTTTGCATTACCAAGATTTCACTTATGTTTCCCCGATAGAATTTAAGAACAAGCCTTATAAAATTCTATTCAAAAAGCTACTTTACTTAATTGATATATAATTACCAAAGTTAGGTCCACTTGGTACATTCAGCATTTATTTATTTCACTTTAAATTCGATTATTTAGAATCTTCACGTTTTCAACTATAAATATACATACAAAATGTAAGCGAGAATAATTAAAATTTTCTAATGAGAATGTTAAAGGACTCAGCACAAACTTTGTGGGATTTGGTTCTCGGTTAAATTTATCGAAAATGGTTTTATTTTATAGTTTAAAGGTTACTAAGAAAAAGTGTCTATGTGGGCATAACCTAAAAGCCAATAGATTTTCAGCTACAGATATGCGTTTAGCGAGATTTTAGATATAGGGATATCCATTGAATTCACAAACATGTTCTATGTTCAACTGTTGTGCTCTTTTTTAGAACTCGAAAACTAGGTAATGTTGGAAGGTGCCATTCTGTATAAAATAATAATGTCGTATTCGGATTAGCTCACTCGAAAACATATTTATAGAGCTCAGGATTTTTTAAGATTGTGAATTCAATGGATATCCCTATATCTCAAATTTCGCTAAACATATCTGTAGCTAAAAATCTGTTGGTTTCCATGGACACTTTATCTCAGTGACCTTTAAACTATAAAATAAAACCATTTTTGATCAATTTAACCGAGAATGAAATCCCATAAGGTTTGTGCGGGGATCTTTTATGTCTATCAGGCCCATATGATTTTAAAAATTGGCGTCTTAATTAAAATACAAATTTTATTGCGTTGCAATTAACCGACATTGATATTTTTTATGGTAAATCCGTAATGTGGTGAAGTTTTGGGTTTTATGGTGAAGGATCGGGTTTTTATGGTGGAGGTGGCGGTTTTAAGAAACTGTCTCGAATGTTTTTGTACTGAAAGTTTCTGAACCATTTGCCCATTGAATACGTTTATCAATGTATATTAATATATACTTAATATATATATTAATATATGTATACTTAAAATATATATTAATATATACATGTACTGTATCAGTGTATATTAATTATACAAGGAGAGAAAAAATACATTAAAAAAGCTGTAACAAAAGATAAATGATACGTTTGTATTTGTATCCAAATATAAAATTCTTTAGCTTTTTTCTTAAATAGATTGTTACACGAGAGAAAAATTGCTTTGTAATACTGTCTTCTGTCAGAAAAGATAACATTTTTTTAATTTGCATATTTATTTTAAAGAACGTAGAAACATACTTCTTATGAATAAATATTTATGTAAGATATAATCTAGACTCTGACTACCGTTTGGTACAAAAATAACCCAACAATATGCTTTTTTTAAAGCTATTTCTAAAACAACTTCTATGTTTTTATTAGTCTCAACTCCATATTTTTGCCCAATCGAAAAATTAAAGTTCAGAATAAATTTAATGTTTCTATACTTTTAAAGTAGCAATATTTAAAAAACTATTAAAATGTTCATATTTTTTGTTCCATTAATTTGTACCGAGGTAATTGCGAAATGTTTTTGTACGCCATGGCTTAAATAAAATTTACATTTAACCAGATATCTACTATACGGTTATACACCTATCCTGAAAATGATTCCCTCTTACAGCTTATAATATAACAGGCACATAAAGAGAACATAATGCCAAAAGGTCAAGTTAAACAAGAATATAGTTTGCACTGCGGGTTTTGTGCATTCACTAAGGTTTTTAAAATTATATTTTTATCGATGAACATACTTATATTTTCAATAAATAAAATTATCGACGTATTTTTCAGACAAATATATTAACAAAAAATATAAAAATTAATACATTAACGTTTCGGTCCGGATTTGGAGTTTCTTTAGTACTGATCTAAAAAATATAAAAATTAATTAATAATTAGTTTCTAATTGGTTTTTGATAATTAAAAACTTAAAGCGAATTTTTTTCAAAAACCAATTGGAAACTAATTATTGATTAATTTTTATATTTTTTAGATCAGTTCTGAAGAATATCCAAATCCGGACCGAAACGTTAATGTATTAATTTTTATATTTTTTGTTAATATATTTGTCTGAAAAATATGTCGATAATTTTATTTATTGAAGAGTTCTAATCAGACGTTAATCAAAGATTTGAATACTTATATTTTCCCACGATATTTAAAATATTCGTAAATGGACACCTGTATATTATTACTATAAATAGATGAATTTGGCGAGAAAAGCAAGCCAAATAAACTGCATCTTTCAAATAATATAGTAGGGAAGGAAAACGAGTGGAAATAGGTCGGAAAACTGTGAAAACAAAACATAGAACCAAACAGAGTTATAAATCATTTGGCATAATATTATTAAAATACATATATATTATATGTATATCTATTGCGTCTTGAACATACATAAAAATGTACATCTAGAAGACTTTTATATAGCTTCGGTTCTATTATTAGAAATGGTTTAAACTTACTATGTAAAACTGAATCATATTATATGAGATTGCACATTAATTTGACTTTAATTCAAATACAGGCTGTTACAAAAAGTACAGCATCAGTCAAAACGCAATAACTAAAATCTATATACTATTAGGTAGGTTGAGAAATCAATATAGCTTACACTTTTATCAGTCTAGTTACGTTTTTTTATAATTCTTGTCATTTTTATCTGATTTTAAATTACTTACTTAGATCAAATAATATTTAAAAATGTTATTTAGTCAGGTGGGAAAATTGTACATATTTATGGTTTATTTTGAAAGCTTTATCATTAAAGAATGAGGTTTTTCATAGAAATTAGAGGTTTATTGAACTCTTTTTAAATAGTGAATTTTGTATACATGCACAATTGAAATACTTGTAATATAAAGAAATGTGGGTGAGCAGTCACCTTAAAATATCTTTTCTCAATTTCATTATTCAACATTCGTTTTTTGTATCAACTTATATCATACAATCTTCAGTAAGTAATTCACTATCTACAAAATATTGTCCGGTTCTGTTTGACCGCTTTAATGTACATATTTTTGGCTTTTAAAACATTCTAATTTTTTTGTTGAATCTGAATGTTTACACATCTCTAGAGAGAACCGGAAACTCCCTGTTTTTTTTTATCCAATATTGACTCTATTATTTGTTTATCGTTCTTAGCTTATGTGTCCCTTGAGCAACACCAAAGAAAGAACCTAATTAATTAAAGCGTTTGCTAAGAAAAGAAAACACGACAATTTCAGTTGAGCCATTTCACATGGTCCCTTATGACTCAACATTGTATTCTTGTTGTACAAGTAAAGATTGTACGCATATTCGGTTATTATCGGGTATATTCGGCTTTTAATAAAACAGAACAATGTAATCCGAGAGACAATCTATCAGTGGATTCATTTTGACTTTTGAAATTTGAAAAATGTGATATTATTTATAACGGGTATTTTATGCTGCCCTATAGGAGTCCAGTGTCCACTATTCGAAGGTTTCTGTAACCAAAAAAAATCATAACTCTTCTTTTAATAACCTGCTCGATTTTGACGGAAATCTTATTTTGATCTAAACGGAGTCGAAAAAAATTAACTTATAACAAATACACTAAAAAATTAAATACGGACAGTCCTGGCCTAAAATTGACAACAAATAACACTAGTGTGAGGCAAGACTAAAAGATTTTTGAGATATTAGCAAATAAACAATATTATAATGTAACAGGCAGATTGATTTTTTTCAGATTTTTCAATTTTTCCGTGTAGCTAAGAAAAATAATTTAAACAAAGATAGAGAGAAATAATGTAGCCAATTGCTGCTACAATGCTAGTAGCTCGAGTTCATGATGGAACTTTGTTTAACTACGTGAGAAAATTGTTTCTACTGATTACATAATAACGTAGAAATTTAAAACTCTATAGTACATGTTGGCACTGTAAGTTTGAAGTACTAGTTTTTAGTTTTATAAAAAAAATTGTGGACTGCGGATAAAATTATGGACACTGATTTTCGCGTCTATATATTATATAAAATGCCTGAAAAGAAAATTATAGACAGAAGCGTCGTTAATATATTACATATTAAATATATTTAAACGTGAAACTTTACGGCTAGAAACATTTTTCAATTCTCAGAAAAGAAAGTTGAATATACCTTTTATAAAATCAATTGATCGTACCGACATTTCATCAACTCTAGCTGTGGATAGTGTATGAAGCTTATTACAGCCCGTATACGTTGTAGAAATACAGTGTAATGGTGTAATACACTCGAATGCTTTCGAAAAACATTTTCCCTTTTATAATCGATATGTTTTCGTGCGACTGGGAACAAAAACGCAAAGATTCTACACAGTTTTCAAACCTAGCAAAGCCCTTCTTTTATATTATACGGCGTCTTGTGTTCAACTTAAATAGACTACATAATTTTATAGCCAACATAAAAATCATGTTTTCGCTCTTAAATAATACCTTTTGAAAATATTCCACGCTGTTGCCCAAATATACATTTGTCTCTTTTTTACCCGACTACGGTGAAGCCAAAAGGAAGGGTTATGAGTTTAGCAGTATGTTTGTATTTACGGATATTCTATCGTAGCGCCTAAACTATCTATCCGATTTTGATAAATAAAGTGTCAATCGATTCATTATTATAGCCCGGGTAACGTATGCTACATTTACTTTTGAATTTTGGTCCCGGAGGGGAGCAAATTGAAAACAAATAAAAAATAAGTTCAAAAAAATAATTTAAATAAAAAATAAGTTTAAAAACTAAAACCCGACTACTGAGAAGTATGAAACAAAAAAATATTCTCATCTGAAGATAGCCGTGGTCGTATGCCATCTCATATATATGAGGCCCTTAGATATCTTGCGTGATGCACTTTGCCCTAGAGCTTATAATCGCTTACTACTGTTAAAATGTAATGTTTTGTTAGGGTAGGTGGCATATGACCACGGCTATCCTCAGATGAGAATATATTCTTCTTTCATACTTTTCAGTAGTCGGGTTTAAGTTTTTAAACTCATTTTTTATTCATCGAATTTTAGTCCGCTTTTTATTTTATGTTGACCGTTTAACTTCGAGTCGGATTAAGCTTTTGGAGGTCCCTAAGCTAATTTATTTTTTGAGAATTTTATATTAATTAGGAAATTATTATGTTTTGGTTTCAGCGATACTGATATCTTGAGAGCGTACTTATAGCGCCGTGTCTGTGCAAATATTAAATAACATTTCCAATGTATGCACTGCAATTTGTAAGCAATTAGTAATCATTTTTAACCGACGAAAAACAAAAACGCAGGAGGTTCTCAATTCGACGCGTATATATTTTTTTTTATTTTTTTTTATTTTTTTTTTTTTATGTATGACCACGCTTAACTTTTTACAGAGTAGTCCGATTTTGATAATTATTTTTTTGTTTGAAAGGGTATACCCCGAAGTTGGTCCCATATAAATTTGGTAAAAAAATTCCAACCCTAAGGGTAGGAAAACAGGGGATGATTGATTGTTCACTCACTGATTGTAATGTATGACCACACATAACTTTTTACAGAGTGGTCCAATTTTGATAATTAATTTTTTATTGGATAGGGTATACCTCGAGGTTCGTCTCATATAAATTTGGAAAAAAAACTCCTACCCTAAGGGTGGGAAAATAGGGGTGATTTATAGTTCACTCACAGATTTTCTAGCTGAGTTGTGTATTACAATTATAGATTATATAGCCACAAAAAATTATAAAATAAAAACTTTTTTACAAAAAAATTAAACCGCCGAAAAACTGAAAAGCAAAAAATAATAAATCTTTTTATTTAATAACTAAGTTCTATCTAAGTAGTTGAACCTATGTGACAGTCTAGTATATCTAAGTAATTTTGAGTCGGCGTCAAACCAACAATGAACAAAGATCACTAAAAGAAATAACCAAATCAAATTAACAATGATACGTGAAATCTCCAGCGATAAACATTAACATTCCATACATGCGCTCTCCACACGACCACTCGCAAAGACGTATGCCCTCAGTGTGCCCGTTCGGGTTGCTCTGTCGCTGACATTAACTTCGTGAACGCTCAGAGATTTCCGGCGAAGGATTGTTGACGCCGACTTAAAATTACTTAGATATACTAGACTGTCACATAGGTTCAACTACTTAGATAAAACTTAGTTAAATAAAAAGATTTATTATTTTTTACTTTTCAGTTTTTCGGCGGTTTAATTTTTTTGTTAAAAAGTTTTTTTCGTTTAATTGTCCGTATTGTATAAAAATGCTTCTATACATACATACGATAGTGATATTTGAATTAAGTTTGAAGACCTTCCATTTTATTGTTTTGGATTCTCCGTATACACAGTAAAAGTGATATATATTTTGATGGTCATTGGTCATTTTTGACAGAAACATGTTACAAGAATGATTAATGATACTTAAAACTAGGTATGTACCCTTACGGAATTATTAAGCAAACCCCAGAAACTAGAAGCCCAATTCCAGAGGCTGCCATGGCACCCCAGATCTGTTAAGTGCTCTTCACATACTTGTAAAGGAAATCGCTGTCTAAAAAACAGTAGGGGAACTGGACAAACGTTCGGTGTTTACTATACCGACTGTTTTTGAATACAACTAGTAATATAAGAAGCATCTGACGTCACAAGATTAAAAAAACTCGGCTCGCAGTGAAAAATATATATATTTTCTAATACATGCATTAAAATGAAGTTAGATTTGTTTTTGAACGAAATACAAAATTTAACTCTTTAATACTCCCACTAAATGGTTTAATTTCTTTCAGCTTCATTATTACACATTAATGTTATCAATTCAATTATGTAATTTCTTCAGACATCCAACATTTGTAAGCCTGGTCCTGTGGGGTGAATTTTATGAAAATTTTAGAGGCACATTTTAATTGCTAGTAAATGTTAAATTTCAATTTTGAAACAATTCCGATATTTTATTTTTGTTTTCGGGTCCGAAATTTTGTTGCAGTCCTTAAAAACAATTCTTAAGATAATCCGAATGCGCGCATTATAAATAGGCGTCGTGTAAAGTTTCAACCCTAGCAACACAGCGTGCTATTATTACTCCAAAGATATGAAATTTATAGGATTACAGCAGCTACCTATCTATTGTTTGCAACTATGGGAAATACATAATGGCCAATCACAGGTTTTGAGAAAACTACACGAATAGTGTAAATCACAAAAAAGGCAAAGTTTCCAGCATTTAGAACCTTAGTTCCCAAAGTGGTCCAAGTGAACCCCCAGGGGCTCACGGGAGACTCAACGGGGGTCTCCGTTGGCGTGACAAAAAAATGGGGGTTTACAATTCGTAAGCGGGGGTCCACCAAAATGTATCTGCTTTCGATAGTGAAGAACTAAAATGTTGGCTTGACTTTACCTATCAATGTAGGCAGATAATATTTTAAGAAGCTCAGCAACTGTTACTTGTAAAAACTTGCATATTCCATATTCAGTTACCACTCCGAATGGGGAGTTTTCTAAATGAAATAAGTGAGAATTGATTGGTTCCTTGTGCTGTGAGTAGATGTCAAAAAAGTAAAGCTGGATGGAATCACTTTTTTTATTGGCCAACTTTACTTTTTTGACATCCACTCACAGCACAATCAATTAATTAATTAATCAATCAATTCTCACTTATTTCGTTAAGAAAACTCTCCATTTGGCTGGAAATCAGCCGCAACGCAAATTTCCATAGATCTAATCTTCACATTTTTTGTCGAGTTTTGGGAATATTTATATTTATATTTATATTTATTGAACGTACTCAGCAGGCAAAATGCCCAATTACAGAGTAGTACTCACAATTAATATACACGCACACAAATTATAACATAAGATATAACACAAAACAAAAAAAAAAAAATAATAAAATGAGTTCTTACAAGTTCACATTAGTGCCAAGTACATTAAAAATCATTTAATATAGCAGCTAGACATAAATTTACGAAGGCCAATGTCAAAAAGGTCAATATCTGGTAATATGGTAGAAATGTAGCTGTAGGGGGTCCACCGGAACCAGCTAAATTTTGAAAGTGGTCTATGAGAAAAAAAGTCTGGGAACCTCTGATTTAGAATTATAGGTATGAAATTTTATTATTATACAAATGGAAGAAAGTTATTATTATTACAGTTTTGTAATCAAAAGTTTAGTACCCACGTCACTGGTAGTGCATCAACGTAGTACTCACTGATGATAATAATATGCAGATATGGCTTGGCGTACAATTTTCAGTTTAAACAAGGCAGATTAAGTAAAGTTTTGACGGAACATCATCTATAAATGTAGGCAGACTTTATAATAAGTCTGTTCCTACTGAATCCAAAACTTTCCGTGGGCGTCACAAGTATGGCCCCACGGTGGGGTGGGGAGTTGACTGCGGGTCAGCTAACAAAAAGATGAACAGAAGACAAAAATCGAACAAGTAGATAGAGAGACTCCGGCCAAAGATCCTGTTCACTACAGGATGTGGTAAATAGGGTCAGATGTGTGCGCAGATACATTTTGATTATTCCAACAGCTATCTAGCCCAAATTCCTAATTACTATTTAATTTATTTTTAACCGTTTGATGACTTTTAGAAATGTCTACGGAAAGTACGCGAATTTTTAATGAGAGGAATGCGCATTAGAGGGACTGTATTAAATTGTGATCGTTCGAAGTGCAGTATGTTCGACGAAAGTTTTTGAGGTTACCTGTTTTGTATTTGATGTACGTAAACACCAAGTTAAGTAACAATCCTGAGACTAGTTTCTAACTCGGTGCAGTGGGCTGGTGGTAATCGGGTCTTCTAGTTGGCCGCCTCTTATGATCGGGCATTGTCGAACGCTGGCGCAGGTACTGATTCGACACGAGGGGGATAAAGAGAACTTCGGTTCTGTCTTTGGTTTCAAGATAGTCACCAGATGTTAAAACTAATAAATATTTTTTACTTGACTTATTATTCCCGGATTAACTGTGTACCCGTGTTTTTTTCATTTAGTCATTTAAGGAATATACACAACGGAAAACTTAAAATGTAAACTTCTTCCTTTTATTTTTGTCCAATTACTGAATTAACTGAATTTTATCCTATACGAATAGCCCAGTTACCCGAGTGGAAATTTGGATCGGGCCCGGATAAGGCTGGCTCTGCTTATGGTCCGGTACGGATCGGGGTAATTGGATAAGGTCAATATAGGTTTCGTAACGAACTTTCGGACAGGGATCGGATCGGTCGATTTACCTTTTCCGGTACTGATAAGAGCAGTTCGATCAAGCCCTGAATAGTCTCTCTGATAGGGTACGAATGAGAATGTTCGTATTGATTACAATGAAATCGGCTAGCCTGATAAGTTTATATTAATAGGTATTCCTTATCAGACATGTTTTGCCCAAAATGTAGTACAGGTTTATTTTTATAACATTATAAATAAACAAAATAGTCACTAGTACAAGAACCAAGTTTATATTATAATAAAATACTCTGATACGGTAAACTTGACACTTAAAATTCTGTAAAAGGCTAGCCCGTTTCGATCCTAAACAAAATTATCACAATAGATTTATACGATTTGCCGTTGAAGGGCTGCTACATGGCTAACCGTGTCCAGACCTGATCCAGAATTGTATAATAGGTCCTTCCTTATTAAAATCGCATGTGGCTACCACTTTGAACCGGATCCGGAGCTGATCCCGGTAAGGCTGGCCTGACAGGGCTTTCTACTCGGGTATAAGAGAGTTAACATATTCTATGAAGGCAGCTTCGATTATTGGACGCCGACGTGTAAAACAGGTGTCTGATTACCACTTTAGATAACGTGTAACGGACAAATAATTTGTGAAACTTGTCAGGGACAAATCCGTGTTGGTCTGTAGGAACAAACCCGTTATTATTGTAGCCTCTCCCTGACAGTAACGAGGTAGTCTTCCAGCTTGTTAGTTACTTGCGCTAGTTTGCATATTTTAGATAACTTTAATCACGGCTCATCACAAGTTGAATGTGTGCACAACTTCAGGTCACCTCTTCAGTTTCATTTACTCTTGTTACTCTATTCAGGCATAAGAAATATAATATACTTATCAATTTACGAAGATTCGTTTACCGAGATAGGCGCTTTATTAATTTCAATTAATCTAAAATTACATCGCGTCATTTCAGTACCGGTTAACAATAATCTGATGACTTCAAACTTATTCTGATTTTCATCAGAAAAGAAAACATGCATCCAGTTCAATGCAGAAAAATCTTCTGAAAAACTATTAAAATATGTTTTAAAATATATATTTATGTAAATTTTAACCTAAAAAATTCTCCATTATTGCCGTGACACTAATAAAACTGTTATAAAAATGTTTTTGCAAAAAAAAAGAAAATTAATTATATTTTGAGGTCGGCGTCATTTTAATAATAGTACCTATACAAAAAATTTTAGTAATTAAATTAGCACTGAACTCAAAATTTAATTAGTTTTTTTGTGATTTCTTTTGAACCAGCTTACATTTTTTTAATTGAAAGTTTTAGTTTCTACATAGTTTGCACGTGATTTGTCTACTTCTTTCTTGATATTTGATTATTAAACTAAGAAAAACCTACTGAACCGTTTAAGTAAAACTTTTAAAGTTTCGTCACATCTTTTTTAATACAATGGGATCGAAATAATTCAAATCGGTTAGCCTCTTTAGAAGATATTATGACTGAATGAATATAAAAAAAAAATATTTGATCAGTAGAAAGTCGATTTAAGAACGGAATTTTGTCGTTATCTTTTCGAATACAACAGTCCAAAATCATTCAAAGCGGTTACCACTCGAGAAGTTAAGACAACCAAAATAACAAAAAAAGTGTGAATATACTCGCGGAATTGAAAACCTTTAAAAGTCGGTTAAAAATAAAGTAAAAAAAAACTCGAGTCGTGTGTTAACTTTGACCAGGAGTTTACATAAAATTGAAGTTTGAAAAAGTGCATTGTTTTTATTTCGTTATGTCTGAAGCTGCTTTGACATTAATGAAGGTACTAGCCGGTCTAATCCCTATAGGACAAGGGAGATGAATATTTTCCCTTCTGAATCGAATAACAGGATTATTATCGATTATGTGTCAGCCGCGGATGATATGACTCAACGAACTGTGCCGTATATGTGTTCAGTATACAAGGTGTTAAATCAAATTTAACACAAACTGCGCAATGCATTTTTTTCAAAAGTTCACTTGATAGAGAAAGATTCTAGTTTATAAATGTACGACAGATTAAAGTGTTAGCGTTGTCACTTGAAATTATCTTTCCTGAATAATAGGTTTTAAGATATTTTAGATATACGTTTTTTTTTAAATCACCGTATCTTTGAGCGAAAAAATCGTAGATAAACTTATAGTCGCTGGTTTAAATACTAAGACTATATTCTTTCATTCTGTGATAATGATGTTTACGCCCTTGGATGTACTCAAGTCTTGCTGCAATTTTTGCCAAGTCCGCTTAGGAGTGGTGCAGCGATGCATAAAAACGTCATCAGGACAATTTGCATGATAGTTTATCCCGTTATTTTGTGAAAAACATTATTTTGGAGATCCGTATTTATAATTTATAAAATTATAAAACGTCAGAAAAAATAATACAATTTGTTTAATGTGTTTTGGATCACCTGTATATGAGGAGCTCGTTTGCAAAACTTGATACATCCAAAAAACCAACATTTTTAGAAAAGGTAAAAAACCGCTCGTTTAGTATCTCTGAGTCTTTGTATGGAAATAAGCCGAAGGTGGAATTATAAATTTAAATAGTTATTTTTTTTATAAAAAACTTTTGGTTTTGTCGAGTTTTGAAAACAAGCAATAGATTTGTTAGTTTAGAAAACAAATATGTTGGATATGTCAAGTTTTGGAAGAAAGGACCAATATTAAAATAGAAATTTGTAATTTTATTATGGCATAATAATAATACGAATTAACGAATAATATTACGAATTAAATGACGAAAATGGCGTTTGTTCCGGGATTTGTCAAGTTTTGATTACAAACGCCATTTTCCTGGTTTAATTCGTATATGATATGTTGAGTTTACATTAAAAATAGCCAGAAATTCAGATTTGTTTAGGGTTGAATACTAACGTACGATATATAACTCGATTTTTGTTTGAAATGGATTTGTCAAGTTTTCCAAACGAGCTCCTCATATATACATACGCGCCACACAAAAAAGTTGTTTAATGAAAGGATAAATCGAGGCAAAGAAAGTTAAGCATGCTAGGAGTCAGTTTTGAATGGCAAAGTGGTTTAGAATTTAACACAAGGTATAAGAAGTGTACAGCTTTATGTAATTTAAGCCATTAACAAGCTTGTTGAAGCTTAACGATACATCCGTACTCAATTATTCAAGGGCTTTCGTTCCTGTTTGTAATTCTTAAAAAGGGATCGTAAAAATATAAGACACAACGCTACTGCACAACAATCTACGTTAGTGTAACACAAAATTATTCAGGAAAGATCTTATTGTATTTGCAATTCCCCAGAAAGTGGCGTGAAAATACAGAATGCAATTTTCTTAAAACATAAACTTCCCCTTCCCTAAACAAATAAATTAAATTAATTTCGAACCACTGAAGTTAAAGGCGTTCAATAATTTATTTTTCACTGTAGTTTATGTCATTGCGATAATTACACAGCTTCAAGAAAAAATATGATTCACTCGAGATGTTAAGCTCAATATTTAAAAATTATAAAATTCTAACCGTCCCATGTATTTTTCTTTATTTTTGCTTAATTTATGCGCGGCTACACTTACATTCGTATGTACATGATTATAACACTCGTCAAAATAAACTACTAATAAGACCGAAAGGGCATATAATTTTAAATAGTCCCCACAATTTCGCCATCCGAGCTTATAATAAATTGCCCACATTTATAGAAATTTGGCTTCTCTAATGGCATATAAAAATAAAATAAAACAATTTTTATTTGAATCTGAATTTTACAACATTAATGAATTTTTAAATTTACAACTTTAAGCTTTTTTGTAACTGTTACATGTCAAATAAATAAAGAATAAAGAACTGTCAATTGGAAATTCAATTTACAATTAACATACGAAAGTAGACTATCTTTAATGAAACTACAAACTCTTGAAGTTAGAAGGAAAATTTCTGATCTGTGTCGTCTACATAAAATTATAAACAATTAATTCACCCGACTTACTAGCGAAATTTTATTTATCTGCTCCAATCTACCACACTAGGAATAGAGATCTATTTAACTCTCCGCTTTTCAGAATGGCGTACATTTTCAACGATATCAACAATAGAACGGATATTTATATTTTTGGGGATACTCTTAACAATTTAAGACACAAATTTCTGTTTTTTTGAAGTATTAATAGATAGTGAATATTATATCTCTCGGTTCTTTAAGTTATACATTATTCAATTATGTTTCTTGTTTTCTTGTTTTTTTTTGTTTTTTTATATATATATTTTGTTAAGGTACTGTGCTGCAAATAATAATTAGGTATATTGTATTATTGAGAGCAGGCTTGTTATTGGACATTCATTGTCTGTTAGCCTGCCAGGTTTACAAATAAAAATAAAATAAATGTATTTCAAGTTTCCATTGACAAATAAAATATACTATACTATACTATATGCTACTCATTCGACCGCCATATTCTTAGCAGACAGTTCTGGCTCAGACTGTTGTATCGTCAGTGGTATAATAAAATTATGGGAGGGATAAGCGCACACTATAAACACGGCTGTGTTTGAGAAAATTCGCTAACGAACATCAAAGTTCCGACAGCTGATATTCCGATATGCAGTGAGTCGTAAGCAACTAAACTATTCATCCAAACTTGAAACAGTTTCATTCAATTTTTTTGTACATAAATTTTTCAACCAATTTTAAGAACGGCTCAATATTGTTTTCATATTAGCTTCATTGAATCCTTATATCCAAAGAAAACTGCACGAGTATATCGTTGCATAAACATTTCATTTTAGGAAATCAATCCGTCGGGACTTTATGAAGTGTGAGTGAAACAGAGTATGCAGTTAAATGGTAAGTTGAAAGGAAATAAAGCGAGAGATTTGATAGCTGAAGTATAGTAGTGGCATAGTACCCTCTCTAGATGCCACACCGTGAAAGGAAGGAAATTTAACGCTATCCTCCATCATCATCGTTGGAGCCATCGTCATATACTCGTCAATGTACGTTCCGATGGTCTGATGTACACACATACAGAAGGAGAGAGAGAGAAAGAGAGAGAAGCAACCAAACCTACACGCAATATGATGCCCCTAGCCACGCTTGAGTACAAGCAACCCTCGTATAGTAACTCTTAATTGTCAATGTTCAAGTGTCGTCCACCACCAAGTTCATCAAATAATTTTACCAGTACCCAAATCTGATATTCCTTGGCCTGCTTATCTCTCATTTTCTACTCCGCTACTTCACGCAGCCTCTTTTTTTACTCATTAATTAAGTAACCAATACCAAATCAGTTAGTCCTTGCTTTACTTTCTCTTGAATGTCTACTCTAGTACACCACCGTCTTCGAAATAATTACTGAATAATTTTTATAAAATTGAACCTGCTGTTTGCTTCTTTATCTCTGATTTTCTGCTGTACTACGTCAGTTTTTTCGAAAGAACTACAGAGTAGGTATACATTTTTTTATTTGGTTGAAAATTAATGATAAGTTACGCATAACAGCTTTCTCCATGAATGAATGTTCTATCCCAATTCAAACATTTTGTTGTTTCCTTTAATTTCAACAGAAGAATGCTTAATGCCTAACAAGTGATATTGAATTAAGTACTTATGTCCTTGAAAGGAAAAGTTTTGCACGATCTGGGAGGAAATCAGCGTCATTTTAATCGTGATTAAATTAATAAGTTAGTTTCACGCTACGCTTGAGACCTCTTGCATCAAGTCGCAAGTGAAAATGGATTTAGACGAGGGGTAACTACTTTGTATTGAAATATCTGTGTACGTTACTATATACTTACTATTATTAATTTTGATTTTATATATATATATATATATATATATATATATATATATATATATATATATATATATATATATGTATTATATACTATACATTCGTGTATGTGCTTAGTAGCAGCTCGGTCCGGCTTCGTCCGGATTTGTAGATTGCCTATTAAAGATAACGGTTGTCTTGAATATATACGTATTTACTCCATCATTGCCCACGAATTACTACTCCCTGTTATAATAGCATAGTGAAAGCATCCTTAATATTTTATCTTGGTATTCGTAAAAATAAAAAAAAAAAATTCCCGCTAGGAACACTTCAAGAATGCTGAAACATGTCGCCAAAAGCCTAAATATGAATTTTCATATCCCTAGCTTGGGAAATGATGGGTTCCCCATACAAACTTACATCCCCTATTTTACCCCTTTAAGGGATGACTTTGCAAAAAGGCCGAAACACGTAATTCTTTATTTCTAACCAAAAGCTTACTTATGAATTTTTCAGGATGCAATTTATCTCCTTGCCAAATTTTATTTAAATCTGTTCAACGGCTTAGGCGTGAAAAGGTAAACAGACAGAGTTACTTTCGCATTTATAATATTAGTATGGACTATGGATATATACAAAAATGATGCCAAGATGTTCAGGCGGTTATGAAATATCGAAAAACTTTGGTCCGGCCCCTAAATTTCACCGTCTAATCGACGCCAATAGTGTATGTGCCATATGGCAAAAACACTAATAATAATATAAACACTTCCCCTTGCATAAATAGCTTTATATATTTTTGAAAAATATTCATAATGGCATCGACCTTGATTACCTAACATAATGTCTAATAGACGCTAGCCTACAGTGACTTTTGCAAGAAACAGAATAAAACACGTTTTTATATTAAGATGTTCGCAGTCTAAATTATGCAGTAACGTTTTTGAATTAATAATAATGATTCTGAAAATCGGTATGTAGAAGTGTTATAGGTTAGTTCGGTATAAATTATACGCCAAATCATGTTTTACCGCGTTTAAATGTATTGTGCTCAATTTTTACACATTAATAATAATAATTATTATTATTAATGTGTAAAAATGTGAAATAAAGTTATTATTATAATAATAACTTTATTTCACATTGACTATAAAGTGTGTGATTCGTCATAAAAAGTTAATAAAAGTTACATTAAAATAAATAAAATTTACATTAAAAATCACATATATAATTCATTGATGTTATAAAAAGCTTGGTCAATCAGGAATTTTTTTAATTGTTTTTGAAATACAGAGGCCCTTTCAATAGTATTTATTTTTTGAAAAAAGAGAGTTTATGGGAGGGAACCATTAAGCAATTTTTGCGAGTGCTGTAACTGTGTTGGTTATTAAAATCGAACATTGAGCGGTTGTTGAACACAAAAATAGATATTTTATATATAATATATACACATGGTAGTGTCATGATTCTTAGATTCCGGAATAGTTGCTTGCATGAGTGTCTGGAATCATTTATACCAGAAAGGATCCAAATGGCTCTCTTTTGAATTAAAAAAGCCCTATCGACATGCGCTGAACAGCCCCACATAATAATACCATATGCCATTAAAGAATAAAAATTTGAATAATAAAGTGCGCACGCAACGTTTCTACCTGCAAGAGTAACAACACGTCTCAAAGCATAACAGACAGCATTTAATTTTTTTACCAGTTTATCTATATGATTAAACCACGAGATGTTTTCATCGAGTATTATTCCTAAAAAGGAAGTATTATTCGCTGGTAAGTTATCAAATTTTTTTTTATTTATCCATTGAGATTGAAAGTACATAATGTAACAAATGAATTAGTATATCGTCGTTGGATCTGTAATAGCTCTTACGTGCATAATTGGCAGATTTTACGTTTTTCAAATGAAAAGATTCAGGAAACGGAGCTCTATACACTAGTAATACCTCCAAATTAATTTTACAGTAACCAACAAGGGGAAGTAACTCTTATGTGAAAAGTTGTATTAAATAATTCCTCCCGTGTGCCAATAAATTCGAAATTAACGTAAAATATTTTTTAAGAAAATACTTCGTCTTAATTAAACACGTATAGTAAAGATAAGTATGAATTTAGTAATAAACCTCTGAAATTGCTAGTTCTTACCATCCACTGCTGAAATAACCACTTTTTGACTTTTCTTGCAAATTTTACTTTTTGCACATAAGTATTACAGAACCAACGACGATATTTTAAAATTGAATTTATATTCTTCTTGGTAAGCATCGTAATAATACGACAAAAGTTTAAAATTAGCTAGGTTACTACGTTGTGAATTTGACTGCTACATTATGAAGCATATAATCTAATTATCAAATAGGCACGTAGTATATGATTCCGTAACTGTGCATTTGCTACACGGGATAACATATATCGAGAAAATATTATATTACTAGCGACCTGGTCCGGCTTCGCCCAGATTTGTAGATTGCCTATTAAACATAATTAGCATATCCAAATCTTTGATTAACGTCTGAATAGAACTCTTCAAATAAATAAAATTGTCGACCAATATAATATGGTCTGAGAAAAATTGGTCGACAATTTTATTTATAATTAGCATATTATGCTGCATCGGACTTTCTTATAGAATAAGAGACGATTTTCAGAGCGTTGTCATATAAATTTATTAATAATACCCGTTACCCGCGGCCTCGCACAAAATATGGCAGCGACAATAGTAATGAAGCCTTTGGCTTCATCGTATTGAAATCTTGCCTCACTCAATAACAGTAGTGGAGCAACTTTTTTAATTTTTCTTCGCCTAAAAACCTTTTTAGGACAATCATGAACATTTAAAAAAAATTAGCCAATTCGGTTCAGGTGATGTGCCTAGCAACGAACAGCATTTCATTTTTATTTATATAGATACAAAATTACTGTCATTTCGATTTTTCGGCTGTTCTTTTGGGTTTTTCTTAATTTTTTTCCTAAACCATTCCAGTAATGAGGTGAACTAAACAAATATTATTCAAATCGAGTTTTTGCGAAACTAACGCAGAGCAATTAATCTTTTATATATAGATAGATATTGAATAATAATACAAAGTAAATATGTCTATCGATTTAATAATTAAAAAATCAATTTTAAAAACTTTTTGCTCTCAAAAATGATGTTATAATATCATTAAAAAATTACACTTAGATAAAACCCCATCTTTACTTTAAACTGAATCTACATTAAATGCAATAAATATGGAAGTTATCTCGAGTAAGCCAAAAAGGTAAAAATTTATGGTGCTTTTAAGTTTTTCTAGAAAAAATACACTTAAACGCTTATAAATCTAAAAAAGATACAGGGCTGCGAATGCTCGGAATCGATTCAGCTTGACTTTTAGTATAATTTCGGTTAATATCAAAAGCGCCAAAAATCGCTTAGTGTCATAAAAGTGGAGATTTGCCAAACGCATGAAAAAATGAAAAGATTTGCAATATTTGGGAAAATATAAAAATATCTCAGATAATGATTAACATTAACAGGTCTTACAGAAAAAAGTACGCTGAATCGATTAGGCCAAAGCGCAAGTATGCATCCATTTTTCTACATTTCAGGAAAAAAATATTATTGAAACAGAAATCGGTGCTAAAAACTTGAGTCGCTTAACACTGTATCTATAAAAAAATGCCAATGTCAGTTGCATAATTATTGACAATTGAATGGAACTGTTCTGTTCCGTGTTTGAAATGGTAGTTGTGTGAATGATCCCTCGGGAACATGTTCATTATATACAACCTGTAAATCAACATCAATATACCGTTTACTATAGTGTAGAGTGCAAGTATTCCCGCATACCGTCAATACGTCTGCGGTCATATGCAAAAAGGTCTATGTTATTAAAAACTATATATTCCATTCGGCGTCGCTCGGGTGTACGTACTAATTTAATACATTATGTAACACGTCTATTCATGTAATTAGGTGTCATTTTAAAACAGAAATTTATTTAAAAAATATTCATTTTATATAATATTGTTACAAACTTCCCGTTGAGACGACAAAAATGTTCGTGAGACAATAATCGACTCGTCATTCTAACAAAGACACACCGGTTGTTGTGGGAGACAACAATCGATTTGATTGTTTGAAAGAACTATCCAGCGCCTATTTAAACCACGGGATAGCCTAGTGGAGACACAGTCACACAAGGACAGTCATACAACAATGCGCGAAATAAATAGTTATGACATAAATTAACAGTCCGTGAACAGTACTCAGGTAACTGCTGAAATAAATAGTTTAGCATAAATAATCTCTCGTAGATAAATAAATAAATGAGCTGTGTAAATAATAGTGTACGAAATAAATACATTTTGGTGTGCTCCTGTGTTGTAAATAATCTTGTGTATATAGTTGTATAGTGACTTTGTATTCTTCATTACTTGTTATTTTATTAGTTGGAACTGTCGTTTTGTTTCTGTTAGGTTAAAGAAGTATTTTTCGTTTGGGTGTTTAACTGTTTTATTAATGTTATTATTACTGTAAATAAATATTTTCCACCACGAATTAGAACAGTTTTGTTACAATATTTATTTAGTGAATGCGTTCATATAGTGTATATATGTACGCAGAGACGCGTCAATAAAATATAATCGAATATAATAATATTTAGATCAATCGTCAAATCCGGGACATTTCCCGAGACATATATTAATAATAATAATCTTTATTTTATATAATTTTACATTAAAGTAAAATTTACTCAACTTGTGAGTATAAAACATGTCAGAAAACAGTTTAAATTAATTGTTGAAATTAAATGTATAAAATTCGTCCAAAGTGTATGGTGCTAGTTTTATCAATTCCTGTTTTAATTTATTTTTCAGTCTACTACTGTTTAATTTGACTAAAGTATTAGGCAGTTTGTTATAAATGTTTGCTATTGTATTATTTAAACCGCTATTTACAGCCTCCAAATTGGTCTGAATTTTTTCAATATTATTTTTGTTCCGTGTAACGTAATTATGTATATGACACGCGGCATTAATCTGGAACTGTCCCGGAAAATCCGGGACGAAAAGTCACCCTATTGAATGGTATTAAATACAAAACAATGCCTTACTGTAATTTCGATTTAAAATGTACCTCGGCGAGGTTGAAAAATAAATTATTCGGCGATGTCAATTTCGAGTATCAAGAGATTTTGAAATGTTGACTTAAAAAAATATGTAGAGAAAATGTTAAACGAAACATTTTTGTGTTTGATATAAATTATCGACATAACCACTTTTGTCTTGTGAACATAGATATATAATTAATAACGTGGTTTGGTTCTTCTTAACGCCGCTTAGCGCGCTAAGTTTAACTGCAAACAAAGAAATTAACAACTCCGCGTTTCCACTTTACGTCGCTTTCAATTCTATAAAGCTTTCAATAAAAAGCTCAATCCTATAAAAATTGTGTACACTTATATATAAAAGAAAAAGAAGCATCTTTTCCAGTTTTATAATTGATTTTACACAAATAAGATTTTATCTTTCAAGAAAATGTTCTTAATTTGTTGGAATCGTTTTTTGATGCATTTTAATTGAAGCTTTCAAAGGGTCATTGTCGAATTTCTCGTAGTTTAAAATTAAACGCAAAAAAACCGGAATGTTTGTTTAATTTTTTTTAAATTTTGATTAATTTCCCATTTCCCGAGAATGTACATTCATATTGTGTACCAATAATGTTACATATAGCAATATTTTTTTCAGTTTTCCTCTTCAAAAAAATAATTTATTTTGTATAGTGGATATAAAATACTTTTTGTTTTTTAATATGAATTTTTACCAATTTGTGATATAAAATGTATATATTTGTTGTCAAAAATTGTATTTTTCGTTGACAATTGGTGCATATTTTAGATTATTTCTGTTTTACGTATTTATTAACATTTTTTTTATCTTGAAAGAGCGTACCTGGGAAAATTAGTGGTAGTTAGTTGATTGTTAAAAACAACTGGGAAAAAAATATTCGTTTCCCAATAAGAACAAAGCTGTACAGTTTTGCCGTTACGGGAGCCACTAACATATAATTGAATTTTAAAGGGTAATCTAGGACTACCCAGTGCAGTTAATTATTGATTACCATCAACGTTTCGATCAAAGATCGAATATCGATCGAAACGTTGGTGGTAATAAATAATTAACTCACACTGACTAGTCCTAGATTACCCTTTAAAATTCAATTATAGCAACGCCTTGTTTCTTTCGTATCGAACTAAAAAAAATGATTGGGTTTAAATTGATAAAGTAGATTATATTTACAAAAAAACAATTCCCTTATTTAATTTTAACGTAGCAAAATTGATTTAACGCCAGTGTACTCAATACAAATCGTTCGGTAAACAAATACATTCACAAAATAGATTCTGACGAAGTTGGAAAATCTAAATTGTAAATCTGAACAAACCTGTTTTTGTATGTTTCAAAGTGTTCGCTATCTTTATTATATTATTTCTGAAATGGATTTCTCCAACTTAATGTAAAATACCAACAAAATGGAAACCTTTTATCCTTGTAATTTATTTTAGTCTCTTCATTTTTAAAACAAGGCACGGAAAGACAACGACATAAATGCTGTCTTATCGAGCTACCTGGATGTATCTTTTGCCCTTAGCTATAGAAATGAGACCTAAATCTCATATCTGATCAAAAGTTTTTCTACCAGAGAGATTTACCAAGCAATCAGTAAAGTTGTATGAAAACTAGAAGCAGGTATTCCAATTCCCCAACGTTTGAAAGAAAAACATTGTATGACTAACAGACAAAGTGAAATGTCATCAATGATTTGACATTCAGACACATTCTACAAAACTAACTAGGAAGAAAGTTTGCTCTTCGCTATAAATAAGTCTTAAGACGGGACTTCACCAAGCTGGCCTAGAATTCAGTGGTGTTGCCTCTGCTGCAGAGACTTTCGACTACACCGAACTGACTTGGTCAGTTAGTTGTTTGTTCTTGTCGATACTGTTTGATAAATTCTATTAGAGTATACGCTCTAAAAATCATTACCAACGTTAAAGAAAATAAAAAAAATACACGGGTCTTAGGTTTACACTGGAAGTGTACTTTTAAATCAATTAAGAAGAAATGATTATGGTTTAGTGGGTACTAAATATACTATAAGAAGTTCCTTTCAAAATTTTATTCGCATGAGTAGCAAACAGTTTGGACAGAAAATTGCGAAATTAAATAACCAATTACAGAAAGTCGCGGTTTCTCTGATCTTTACCGACATTTGGCTGCTAGAAAAAATAAGCGTTGGCTTAAATGAATATTTTTACTTCAGTGTTTCTTCGGGAAAAGCCGGTGGCGTACGGTGATCCGAGCTAGCCCAGTCTGGTGAAGCTCCGTCTTTGTATGCATCTACATTGAATGCACAACACTGAGCCATATAGATCTACATACGTTCTTTGATCTTACATATTATGCAGTCTATATTGTGATCTTGAAACCAGCAGCTATGTAAATTCTACTGCATTTTTGATACAATATGTAATAACGATTCAGAGACATTGTTTTGGAAATGGCGACGTTTGCTTCTTCAACTTTTTTAGAATTATTTTTATATTTTACTAGCCGCTACGCGATTGAGATGAAACACGGCAGTGACAACAGTAGTGGAGCCTTTGGCTCTACTGTATTATAGTCTTGTCTCGCGGGCTTTACGCTCCGCTCGGCAGCGACAACAGTAGTGGAGAAAAGTAGTTAAAAATCTGAAAGAAGCTTAAAAAACGATGTAGGCCCATATTAAAAAGCCTAGTCTTATAAATAATTTACCTCTTTAGACTTTGCAGACATATATTTTACTAGCGGTCCCGCCCGGTTTCACCCGGAGGCAAAAGAACGAATAGGGGGAGGGACATGAGTACGCACGTTCATCTTCGTCTACCGAGATGATTGTTGTGTCCAAATTTCATGATGATAGGAGTTATCGTAAGTTTTTGTCGGAAGGACAAATTTTGAGTTATATTTTGCAACTTTTTTCATTGATGCTCCACTCCTATTGGTCGTAGCGTGATATTATATAGCCTATAGCCTTCTTCAATAAATGGGCTATCCAACAATTTTTTTTTAATTCGAACCAGTAGTTCCTGAGATTAGCGCGTTCAACTAAACAAACTAACTCGTCAGCTTTATATATTAGTATAGATATTTTATTTTATTTTTATAATAGTAAATTTAATATATTATTGTAATAATTGCAATGTCTTATTTAAATATTATACTTTTTTATAACAATGATAAATTTAATTAGTCATAAGTATAAATTTAATTATTTTAGTTTAATATCAGAAAATATTTTCAATGTCAATGTTAAAATATATTAAAATTTTAAAACAAATTGAAAAAATCTAATAATATGCCATTGTTTTAATTATACTTGACTGTTTGTTATTTATTTTGTTCTTTATTTGATAAATATTTATTTATGTTTCATTTGAAGAATTACCTTGTAGCTATCCTATATTATATTAATACCGTGTGCTAAATTCAGTACAGATATGTATTTAAAAAATATTGCTTTAAATTATTATTGATAAGAAATATCTAGGTATAACGGCGCGTTTGGTTGGGAGTAAAACCGTGTTAAGTTTCATTTACGCTTGCTGTGTGTTAGCGCTTGTTGTGTATATAGGTCGGAATGGCGAACATGGTGTTTGTTGATACGTTTAATTTAGTTACTAGAATTTCGTTAGATGATAGGGCGAAATTTAGTTACTAGAATTTTATTAAATGACAGGGTGAAATTTAAAAAAAAAAATTATAGATACCTACTGTTTGTTTTTTTAATTGGATAGCTTAAACACTTCAACCATTGGTATATCAAAATAATGTTCTCTGACAAATAACATGAACTATTTAAAATGTCTGACACCTCGAATATGTCGAGCATATTTGAGGTGTCAGACATTTTAAATGGTTCATGTTATTTGTCAGTGAACATTATTTTAGCGTTTTGGTTGAAGTTTTTAAGCTATACAATTAAAAAGACAGACAGTATCTATAAATTTTTACATGTCAAAACGACATCTTTCGGAAAATTTGGAGGGAAAACGCCCCAAAATCAAGAAAATTCATAGAGAAAAAAGGTGTCAGACTAGGCCTAATGAAGTCATATACAAAGTTTGGGGAGAGTATGTGTCAGTAAAATTTTTGCCGACGGGCACTGACTATTAGATGAAAAGCAGCTATTTTATAGGGGATAGGAGAAAAAATAACTTTTAACTGCAAAGTGATGTATTAAATATAAGATCATTTCAACTGTCCAGTTATTCAGACGATGACAAAACAAGGAAACTCAATTAAAACGATTGAAAGGAATATTCAGTACGTATAATGCTTACCGCGAATCACAAATAGCAAAACTTTGTAGGTAATTCTTGCATTTATTAGAACTTTAGTTGAATACTAATGCTACCAATTTACATCAAGTTTAAAACTTGCTCACCATTCCACATATGGCATAAGAAAAGATTTACTAATGTGGGAATCTTTCATTTAGTGATCTATATACATTGTTAGCATACTTCGTTGTATGAACGGACTTCAATTGATTATTTTTATGCAGTAGTCAACTTTACATAATCTATTTTTACTTTATATATTGTACTAGCTTTTGCCCGCTGCTTCGCTCGCAAATCAGTCAGTCAGTCACAGTTTCCTTTTATATATACAGAATATGACTTTTCAGAATTTTTTTGTTGTTTTTCAAATTTGATGACAATCAAGAGATCAACGTCCCGACAAACTTTGAAAATGATACCCGTGATGATTTTTAAACTATTTATCTATTTTCACTCTCTGAAGGGGTTGTTTTTGAAAAAGCACGAAACACATGTTTATTTATTTGCTGACAGAAGTGATCCTGCGCATTTTCGTATTGATAAATCTCTGTCTTATGTGATTTCTCCATGTAAATTTTGAATCCCCGTTACACCCTTTTAGGGGTTGAATTTTCAAAAATCTGTTCTTGGCGGATGCCTACGTCATAATAACTATCTGTGTGCCAAATTTGAGCCCAATCCGTCCAGTGGTTTGAGTTGTGCGTTGATAGATTAGTCAGTCACCGGTTTCCTTTTATACAGTATGTAAACACGTAAGGTGCACATAGGGAAATTAACATTGGGAAAAAATGACTGGATCAGAGTGAGCCTTGAAATCTTGTTTTTCAATTTCACAGATAATATTCTTTTGCAAAATGAATTTGTATACTACCGAAGAAAATATTCAAATGATTACAACATAATCGGACTTTTTTGACGTGATAACGTCTTATAAATTGATGAATCACGTCAATATAAAAAGATGAAACACCGGCTGCATGCACGAAAAACTGTAACGTTCCTAACGTTCTTAACGTTCCGCCTGACCCTGTGCGTGATTATTAAATATGATATTCGAGCGGAATACGTTATCACGTAAAACTATCGTCCGTAAACCGACTTTACAGACAATCAATTTTTTTTATTAATGGGACATTAAATTCCCAAAAATACTTAAATATGGTGCGAGATTAAATATCTCCGCCTATTCGTGTTGAACCTAAAGACATTAGGTCACTGACACCAACGCGCATACGTCATACCAGTCAGACAATTTTTGAATGAAATGTTTCCAAACAGATGGAGTTGTTTTTTTGTTTTATTTTTGTACAAAAAAATTAAAATAATGATTTATAAGAGCTTTTTATTATTAAAAAAGTCAAGTAAAATAAAAATAAATCATAATAAAATAGAAATCCTCAAGATTACCACGATAATTCAATAAAAATAACAACTAATGCAGTCATGACTTTTTCAGATCCAAGTATTTTTTCCCAATGCTAATTTCCCTATGTGCACCTTACGCGTTTACATACTGTATATTAAGATATTTTTATATTTTGACA
Source organism: Xanthostigma xanthostigma (assembly GCA_963575645.1). Classification (NCBI taxonomy): domain Eukaryota; kingdom Metazoa; phylum Arthropoda; class Insecta; order Raphidioptera; family Raphidiidae; genus Xanthostigma; species Xanthostigma xanthostigma. The sequence continues at coordinate 12,614,145 of OY754476.1, read as the reverse complement.
TATGCATGATTTTATTACCATCAGCGATATAGTCTGCCGCTTTTTATCAATTTGTGTTTATTTATTTATGAAGCGATAGACACTGACTAAGAATATTAGACGTTTTTATAACAAGTACAGCTGTCTTACGCTTGGAAAATGTGATTAGTGATAAATAAAACAAATGAAAAAAATAAAGTAGATAAACATAGTTAGACAACATCAATTTATATCTCATAAACAAATCAAAATCTAACGAAAATACAATAGTTTTAACAACACTATGCGAAAACGCTGTATTGGAACGTTCTAAGTTGAACAAACTTATTTAAACCAAAGAGAAGAAGAATCTTTTGAACATTAAAACTTTTCGTGCTTTCTATAAGAGTAAACGCTGAGATCACCTTTAGATCTACAATAAAATAAAAAGAGAACAAACTTTGTTTCGTTGATTTACTGGTCATTGGGCGTTTTTTTTATTTTTTTCTTTAGGCAAAGACAAAGTTTTTATCTTAGACCTATTTTCTATTGATTTCCAATTGTATAGACACACTATTTATCTTTGAAAGACAATGATTGCGGAATTGATAGAAGAAAATGTCACTAATAAAAGAATTATCAATATATATTGCGTGAATGGTTTTATTTTAGTCTGTTACTTTTTTATACGGAAAATTCTCAAAAAGATCCATCTGTACTACTTAAATTTACAAAGTTGTGTTTGCCGGGACGAGGTTGGGGAGTGGCAAAATGCTTCAACATCTATCTCAAGCAGTCCTCCCAAATTTTACATTATTTTTGCCTAAAAGGCAAAACCATGAAATGCGTGGAAAGTTCGGTAGCGGAAGAGGAAGGAGCAAGACTAATAGTATTAATAGACGATCGAACTTGGTACGAACCGGACAGCGGATATGGTCCGCTCCGTACCAAATCTGCTCGTCTAGACAGTAGTCTGCGTGTCCGCGCGGTTCGATGGTTTGCACATCGTACTTGGTCCGTTTCGTACTTATATCCGTGAGTGTGTATACAAGTACGATTGAGCTTGATACATATAATCGTATAACGACGTCATTGTAATTCAAAACGTTGTGCAACATGCCAGAAATTTTGACAGAACGCGAAGTTCTTGGTGAAGTATTGGTATTATATAAAGATTTCCCATCTTTGTGGGATCTATCAGATAAGTTATATTGTAACAGAGAAGCACGTAACAACGCTCTAGAAATTCTTCGGGGGTGTTATTCAAAATATGATCTTCGCTATCAAGCGATTTTATTAACTTCATATGACTAAATTCATCGCGATCTTTTAAATAGAATTTTGCCTACTCCTTTCTTTTATTCCTTGTTGTTTGTGGCGGCATTAACGATGCCGCTAGAACAAACGCAATTTTCGCGCGCTTAATCGGAGGCATGATGTTCGCGACCTGTGTACAAGGAGACTGACAGATTCGGTCGTCTGTTGTAACCAGCAAACTTGATCCGCCGTACCATGTCCGCTCCCGGCCCGTACCAAGTTTGATCGTCTATTAATACTATGACAATGATATTTTTAAAGTAGATATCTACAGATATTTTTCTACAAAAAGTAAATTTTTTAATGTTATGTGACGAGCACAAGAGGCGACAATAATGACCACTACTTACGTCATTCAACAACTTTTCTTTTGTTTTAACTGACCGGATGTTCTATGAAGGTCAACTTCTTGCTTTCAACGCTCGTACTATGTTTACATCAAATTGTCAATTCATGAAAAGTTAAGTTAGACGAAACGACTTCGAAGTTCGACATCTGTATATATAAAAGACAACGCGCCTGTCAGTCTGTTTGCCAAAACGCGATAAATTCGGAAACTATTCAATTAGTTTATGGTTTTCATGAATAAGTAGGGAAAATATTTATAGGAAGGTTTTAGGGTTTATCTCGTTAGGCTACCGCAACACGAAGCTGAGCGATTAATGATCGGGTAACGCCGCGGCCGGGTAAATTCGGATGTAGTGTTGTAAAAAGAAATTTTATAAGATAAAAATATTATTTATAAAAATTGGTTTTCTGACAAATATTTTGCTAATTAAACTATGAAAGAGTCATTAGTTAGACGTCGTCATTTTTAAAATGTTGTTTTGAAGTGGAAATTCTACAAAAAAATTGGTTGTCTGTAAAGTCGGTTTACGGACGATAGTTTTACGTGATAACGTATTCAGTAATACATAACCTAAACCTCCCAAAATTTGGTTTCAATCCGCTTATCCTTGGTGTCGGAATGATAAGAAATGTCAAAAGTGACGTTTGCAACTTACAAAGTATTATGTTCTAATAATAATTAGTTATTCCAATACTTAACTTAGAAGGCTTTGCATTTCACAATATACTAATGTCAAAAAATTGAATTAAACATTAGAAATGCAGCTGTTTTCATGTTAAGACAAGACATACGTTTGCTTCTAATTTCCATGTACGGCAAACAAAGACAACCGACCGCGTCGCGCCATGCATTACACAACATTGCATTTATACAGCTATTTTTCTATATAAATTTGTATAAAATATTTTTCTATATAAATTTGTATAAAAAAACTGTTTAGGCAAATTCTGTTATACGAAATCTATGTAAAATGTTCTCCTCTTTCGTTTAAGACTGGTTTCAAACCGATCTGATTTAAATTGAGCGAGAAATTAGCAAAAAGCACGCACAGGGTCAGGCGGAACGTTACGCGTTAGGAACGTTACGTTACACTTTTTCGAACATGCAGCCGGTGTTTTATCAATTTATAAGATTGGTGATTCATCAATTTATAAGACGTTATCACGTCAAAAAAAACTATGTTAAATACATGCATGATGTATGTACAGTTCAAGAAAATATTGTTTTAATCAATTAATTATTTTTCAAGCACAATCAATGTAAAATATGTTTCTATCTAAGGTCCTTGTCAAATAAGATTTTCTGATATTTCTTTTTACAATCCAACATAAAAATCTAAACTGTATGTTGGGTTATACTATTTTTATAGATCGGTCTCTTAAAAACCAAAAATTTTACAATTTTTCAGAATAAAAGCTTTAAAGAGTCTAAAGACTTAAAAATAGCATACTTTTTTACATAATTTGAAATGTACTTGACACCGAATTACAACCGAAAAATGAGAAATGTTAAAAAGCTCAAAAGAGATAAAAGAAAGCTTAGAAAAGTACAACATGTTGAAATGACGCCTATATAATTTTTTTTATGAAAACGTTAAATTTTATTATTATTTACCGTTAAGGAAAAACATTATTACGCACGGTTTTATATTCATATAAGAAAATCTTTTAATAATTTAGATTTATAAAATATATTTGATGCTTTGAATTTACATGGAGTGCATATTATAATCAGGAGTCAGGACCGTGTCAAGTAATATTGTTAAATAGTTTTTGAACAAAAATGTTTTAAAATTATTGAAAATTTACTTTACTGAAGTGAACTTAAAAAGTATAAGTATTTTCCACATTCAAAAGAAAAAGAAAAACAACACTAGCATATATGGCTATCGACATTTTTAACAAAATACCGATAAATGTGCAAAAACTGCCACTTTAATTGTTATTATAATAATCACGATTTCTTGAATGACCAAATTGTACAATTTTAACCTCTCTTTGTGTATTTTATTAATTTGATTATTGACTCTTTGTATACCATACTTATGGTTTGGTCACACACAAACAATAAATATTCTATACTACTTTTTGTATTGAAAACGCACGATGTAGCGACTGCATCACGTATTAACGATTACTCAGCTACTTGAACGTACGATCGCGCGATTTGGCAATAGCGATGCTTTTATTTCGAAGTGTTTTCGACAATCGCTCGTTTGTCACACATCCGTTGTAGGTAACTGCAACTGACAATCTAAAAGCGACTTAATCGCATAATCGTGATACGTATACACAATTCCTGTCGCTCTGTAATTAAATCCCAGGTTCGTTGAGTAAATAGTTAAAAAACAAATGTTTAGTTCACAAAACTATTTATGTATATATGTCAGTCGTAATTTTGCTAGCTCTGAATAGATGCAGTAAAATATTGTACATATCTGGTTTGTTTACGCTCAAACTCAACCATTTTCATAGAATTTTTTCAGTGGCATATTTACGTAAAACGGATCTCGTTATGTTTATACCTAAATTCGCAACGTGTGACAAGACACTTAATAAGATAAAATTAAACTTCAAACAGAAATATGAAAACGAATTCTTTTACTTTCTGGCAAATTAAATAAGTACTTATATTACTTGCCTTGCTAAGCACTCTATCAAAACATTTCTTCGTGTTTTTTTTTCTTGTGAACATACTTTCTCGCGTCTCAAAAACTAATGTACTATTATTTTTAAGATCACATGACTAAACTATATTTATGTCGAATTGTTGACAATATTTTTCGTTAATAAGTTTCAAGACAAAAACTTTATTTTGTTGACCACAGTGTAAAAATGTTTCATAATATATATTTTAAATTTAAACTGCATTTCAGAACGTTTTAAAAACCCTTCGGTGATTACATGGGTCACCGAGTAGACTATTTTTTGTTGCAAGGAAAATCACACTCGAGGAATTTGATGGATTTCACCGAAGGAATAAATAATTAAATAAGAAACATTTTCATCTCTGCTTAGTTCAAAGATTTAAACTGCATTTTAAAACGGCTTACTGCAGAGCTTCCAGGAGATGGGTCACGTTGTAGTCTATTTTTGATTGTGCTGAAATGAGAGAACGCTGTCGAGTACATACCTTTCTGATACATGAGCGTCACAAACAAAATTAATCTGCATACACACATTTTAATTTAAACTCGAAACGATGGGGTCCACTGTTTCTGTGAATTTATTTAGCTTAAAACTCTACATTAAATTTCGTTTGCCTCAGCATTTACGACGCTCGGGTGTCTTTTTTCAATACAAACACAAATTATCAGTGAACTAGATCATTATAGTGGCGTGTGTGAGTCGGAAAAAACGCGAAAATGGTAAATATTTTGAGCCAGAATGAAACTACCCCCCCCCCCGTTTTCGGGGATGTTGAACACGATGGTGGCGTCAGAATTTCTCGTTGGGGTGGTCTAACCTCTCAAACCGGCCAAAAACCACCCCCGAGAGGGGTTAAACGCGATTTTGTAGGTTTCCCTGCAGAAAGAAGTACTTTACCCCCGTATTTTCTCAATAATTATATTAGATCAACTTCAAAGGCAAGGTATTATAACAACTAAATAATGGCTGCTACTTTAAGCTAGCGAACATATTAAACAAGTCAATTGAAATCATAGGCGAGGTACTATAAATAATGCCTTGATGACTAATATTAACAGTGGGGTGAGAAAGATTTGGGGAGAGTTCTTAAAAAAATCAATTACGGGGTCGTGTCGATGCGATGGCGTTTTTATATTACAGTTCTAAATGTAGTTTCTCTGTTTATTATTTGATTATAACTTTGAAGATATGACAGTGTTTAGGAATGCCCATTTTCTTTTTTTTTATCCGCCGTCAAGTTTCTGCTAAACAATAAATTCAGTTACCAAAACAAAAACTCGATGCCAGTTTAAATTAAAACAAAGCTTACAACTGATTATTAAGCTGCTACTTTTTACTTAATACTATCCTCCTCAGCAACTGCCAATTTACTATTTTTGTTACCAACTTTAATTATTTTTTAATCCCTAATTCTGATTAATTATTCGCCGTGTTAAATACTAGCCTTATCCAAGGTAGCTCATCGAACTTTATGACATAGAAATTCTATTAAAAACAATGCATCTATTTTAATCCTGTTTTCTAATTTATGTAACTATTGCAGATTCGGTAATAAATCAAAACGCCATCGCTTGTTTAGATAAACACTTAAACTGGAAGGATCAAATCGACAAAATAACTAAAAGAGCCAGTAAATATGTGTATCTTTTAAAATGTTTGGTAAATTTGTTCCAGAATCAGTGCTAGTCACTGTGTATTATGCCTTTGTGCAATCCATATTTTTATATGGAATTGTCTTTTGGGGCAACTCTGTAAACATTCTTCAACTTTTTATTGTACAAAAACGCTGCATCATAGCAATCTGTAATGTTCCTCCTAAAACATATTGTCGCCCACTTTTTAAGAAACTTAATATCTTAACAATTCATGATTTCTATGTGCTCGAGTGTGCAAGTTTTGTTAAATTTAATTCTAATCTTTTCTCAGAAAATACTCCAAATCATACATATAACACCAGAACAGGTACAAACTACAGACTTAATTACACGTCGTTGACTACGGTCAACAAAGGTCCCATCAATGCAATGTTGAATATATTGCCCCAAGAGATTAGAAATCTACCAGAAATAAAATTCAAACCTAAATTAAAATCTCTACTATTACAGAAAAACTTCTACACGGTCGAGGAATTTTCTAACCATAAGTTTTAATGATATATTTTAATGACGCATTCTACATTGTATATACAGTATTAACAGAATAAAGTTTATATCTATCTATTTTATAAAACGGCTAGTCGAATGTTTGCAACTTAAAATAATTTTTGGCCACCCTTAGCAAAAATAACCAACAGTTTGCTCAACTCAGAATCCGCGTTGCATTTGACGACGTGAAGTTATTTCATTACAGTAACATTTCAAAACGTCTGTCATTAATCATACGCCAGTAATGTCACTACACGGACGCCTTCGCCCTTCTCATTCCTTCATCCCACGCCCGCCGGTGTCACTGCTGTCGTTTTGACACCGCGCACCTACGTGCCAAATGTATTCACGTATCAACACGATTGTTATATTCATTTTCTGCCATTGTTATAACAATATGTCGTTTACTACTTTAAGAATTATCTAACAACTAAAGCAGTATTCTTTAAGAAAGTCGAAATTTTTAAATGCGACGGAAGAAAACATTATCTGACAACGACAGGTGACAAATCGCTAAATTCGCTCTTCCAGAACTAATTCACATTAAACCAATTTAATTTGTGATTTTAAGACCTGTCTGTGCGACGCGAGTCGTTGTCTTCCGTTGTGGTCTCAAATTTTAAAAAGTTACCAGGACTGATATATTACTATTAATAAATATAGTTTAAAAAAAACTAAAAAACACGCTTTATATCGAACTAAAAAGTATAAAATATTTTTTTAAAATAAGTTTAAAACAACAATGAATAAAAAATACAAGTATTATTGTGAAAAAAGCGTGGGGCGCTTTGTTCCACATTTTCGTACATCGAGCGCTCCACGCTTTTTTCACAATAATACTTGTATTTTTTCTTCATTATTGTTTTAAGCTTATTTTAAAAAAATATTTTTTACTTTTTAGTTCGATATAAGGCGTGTTTTTTAGTTTTTTTTAAACTATATTTATTTTCCACTTTTTAGTTCGATAGATTGTCAAAAATTTGCCGAAAAATAATAATAATAATGATTCCGAGAGTTGACGTCAGCGAAGACCCGTGCCTTAGACCGCACGGCAACCACTGTAGTTACACTGCTGGCATATCATACCACAGTAATAAACCACTTGCTGTAGTCCAAAGGAAGGTTACAAACAAGCATGCGTACAAACTTACAAGTGAAGTTAATATAAAGCGTGTAAAAATGAATACAAAACATAAAGTCGCTGCACACGAGGCTAGAAACACAGCTTGTATTTCTGCTGGCCAGACTGGGTACGAAGCTGGAAATGACGTCACTGCGGGCTCGCCTGCTAACTCACAATTAGAACAGGGGCTATTGTTCTTGCTAGGACCGCTGCTGATAAATGCATCACTCACAGGGAGAATGCTCTATATTGAGTTCCTGTATTAAGCCACCGATATACGCATATAACGAATTTTCCATGTTGTAAAATGCCGAAAATGTAGCATTTCTTTTCCTAAAAGTTGTAATTTTTGTTCCTGTGGCTAGAATGTTCCACTTCTTGATACGAGAACCAAGAAGCTCTGACCGTTGCTGTGACAACCCCAAATCACGTACTAAATCATTTAACTCACTTTGAACAATCAAAGTTGGGTCACCGGAACTGGGACCTGGAGCAAAACTGGGCTCGGTACACTGTTCTTCGGAGCTGCCTGATAATGTGTTATCTCCTAAAACAATATCTTGCCAATCTAAAGGCGCAAATGAGCAAGAGCCAATCAGGAAGCAGTATCTTATCACGTGGGCGACATGAACAAACGCCCACAATCAAACACTGTGCCATATCAGAGATTCCATAGTGTGTGTTCGGTTTAGAGACAATAAATATGCACTTTTGTCCACTTTTGTTATCGTTCTGTCACTGCGCGCGCACCGAATCTACCTGCAGAGCATGCTAGAAAACTAGTAGTGAAATCTAGCAAGGATCCTAGCGGTAAATCCAGCCCTGTGTGAAAGAATTGAAAGTCATTATCGGAACGACTTCAAACGTTGATTCTAAACGTAATTTTTTGTCGGTTAATAATATTTTTTAAGGAAACTCTGCAAAAGCCACGGAAAATTCAATTATTTAAAGAGTGACAATCGTTCTTGACTGATGTTAGTGTAGGCATACAAAGAAAAGGTACACATTCACCTTAATATGGCTCTCAAAAGCTGACCGTCTTTGCTGATTGAAATTAGTTACCCAACGTATTCATTCTAGTATAATCATAGTTTCTGTATAAATGTATTTATTTGTACTACGTTCATTTTCAACATAATCTCACAAATTACACCACATATCCTAGCTAAAATATGATAGCTTGATTACAAACATCATTGAAATGAACCATGTTATTACTAAAATATTATACGCCTATGATGCCTATTAACAAAATCCATAATCAAAACGGAAATGGATATTTTCCATTCGCAAAAAGCTTTACGTTATATATATAATATCGATAAAATCTGTGGTCACAAAGCGAAATAGTTTATGTCGAATTATATCCTTCAACCCGTTTTTTTTTATATAAAACTAGTAATGCATGATTTTCCATCGTCTCAAACACGTCCTTAACCACGAAGTCTGTAACCAGGAGACCTAGCTTCCTATGCTTCGAAACGGACTGTCTTCTGGCGCAAGCGAGATGGCGCTGTTATCACTCTACCTGGGAAAACTTCGGTTTTTTCCACCTGTTTTTGCCATAGTTAGCAAAGTTGTTTAACTTCACAGACACTACACACAGTAAGCCACGAACGGGTGTGCGTTACCCAATAGCTGACGCCATATTGGTTCATGCGACAGATATCGATCCACCGCTACGCTCGAGCTGGGTCTCCTGGTTACAGAGTTCGTGTCCTTAACGTTTATTTTTACACACAATAGCTATCTTATTATGAAACGCCCATTGTTGAAATTACAATGCAATATTAGTTTATTATCCAGACACTGTCAATCCGAATCTTCCACTATCGCGACGACTGAATTATCATTTATTCTACAGAGATATATCTAAATTCTAAACAATCAACCATCATATTAAAACATATTTTTAACTGTTTTCCACATTATGCGAGAGCTAATTTTTACCTTAAGATGAAATTTATGATGTTATTAATGCAATGGAGACGAAAGTCTTTTTATAATTTTGTTACACATCTTAAATTGGTAATTTCTTTCATTAAAATTAATTAATTACTTAAATATTATAACTTATTAATTTTTTTACGGAATAAGATCATAAGGCTATAAATCAAGGGCGTATATAATTTTTTCTAGGAGGGGGGGATAAATCAAAAATCAATATTTATTTTAAGTTTTATTAATATAATACAAGAATACTCACGATGGAAGGTGTCAAGCAAAATATTAATTCCCAAACCAATTTTACAATTTTTTTTTCAAGAAAAAGTTTCTCTAAATTTTATTTTTTAGCCAGGTATTCCTATTATTTTCAATTTTATTTTTTTATTATTATGATCCTGGGAAGGGTAATTACCTCTCTTTACCGCCCCCTCTCTTATTTACGCCCTCGCTATAAATACACAAATAAATAGCTATAATAAAATAGCTATAAAAACTATAGCTATTTATTTGTATATTCATAACCTCACATTCGTATTCCGTAAAGAAACTATGAAGTATTTATTTTTATCTTAGAAATGTGAGATCCTCAAATAATTAAATATCTGTGCCGTTGTGGTATAATGAACAATGCATCTGATTCAAAAGTTGAGAATTGGAATTTGAGAAGCTCGACCGCGGCATGTAATGCTTTCCTTTGAATATACCCTTTTTATGAAGTTAATATGTCCGATCAAGTGGTTGAGCTCCCACCCTAGCAATGGCTTGCCAAGTTGGGTGGGAAAATTCTAACGTTTTTTGTAAATGGATAAAAATGTAATTATACTTAAAGGAATAAAGAATAAATAAATAAATAAATAAAAATAAATAAAAATAAATAAATAATGCGTTATTTACAAAATTCATTGAAGTAAAATTTCTTAGCTTGCGTTTAACGCAATATTTTTTTCTGCGGAAATAACATTATAAAGTCGCACCGCATGTATTAGCAAATATGTCGGCAGAGTTATAGGCACTCCGATCCACGTTTTATTAGTAGACGTTAATTACCTCAGTTGTCGAGCGTCTTTAATCTACAATTACTCCATGTTTTTTACCGGACTACGGCGAAGCTAAAAAAGGGTTACCTATATGTTTGAGTGGTATGTATGTAAGTTTGTATGCATGTTCATCTGTTCCCTCATAACTTCTACACTACTTATCATAATTTGACAAATAAGGTATCGTTGGAAACGTTTTGATCGTGCACTGGTTTAATAGGTTATGTGATGTCACATAAATTTAAATATGGCGCCTTCTACACATAAAGTCATGAATTAACAAAAATATTTTTAATGATGTCGTTTCTGGTATCAAATGAAAGGGCTTAATTAGCACATTTCAACAATATATATATATTGTTAGCTGTTGCTCGCGGCATTGCTTGCATGCGCTTAATAAGAATAATCATGAAATTACAACCCCAAACTAATTTAAATAAAATGTAAGTTCAAAAACTAAAACCCGGCTACTGAAAAATCACGCTCTAAAAAGTGTGAAACAAGAAAATAGCCGTGTTCGTATGCCACCTCATATACATGGTCATATGACGCCCTCTAGATGTATAGCGTGATGCACTTTGCCCTAAAGCTTATGATCGCTTACTACTGTTAAAATGTATTATATTGTTAGGGGCATACGATCACGGCTATTTTCTTGTTTCATACATTTTAGAGAGTGATTTTTCAGTAGTCGGGTTTTAGTTTTTGAACCCACTTTTTATAATTAGTACTGTAACAAAACTGTTCTAGTTCGTGGTGGAAAATATTTATTTATTATTTATATTTATATTTATTTATATATTATTTTAATAGTAAAACGTTAACACAACAAATAAATAAACAAAGGAAAAAGTACTTTTTTATAACATAACAGAAACAAAACAACAATTCTAACTGATAAAATGAAGAATACAAAGTCACTATTTATGTACACAAAATATTTACAATGCAGGAACACACTAAAATTTATTTAGCACACTTATTTATTAACTATATACACACGATTATTTACACAGTGCATTTATTTATTTATATCAGCAGTTACCTCAGTACTCTTTACGGTACTAACTGTCAATTTATGTTGATTGTTCACTCAATTAAACACCTGACTGCCTTCTACTGAGCTATTCCGTAGTTTATATATCCACTGAATCGTTCTTTCTTTTTTTGCATTCATTGTTGTCTGGAATTTGGCAACAAAGCCTTTTTTACCTACGCATATTGTTATAACAACAAGCTGATTGTTGTTGCCCTGCAACAACCTGTGTATCATTGCTAGAACAACGAGCCGATTGTTGTCCCACAACAATCTGTGTGTTATTGTTAGAATGACGAGCCGATTGTTGTCTCACGAAATCCTTTGTCGTCGCAACGGGGAGTGTGTAACAGTATTGATGGTGTAAATTTAACACTCGGAAGTGTGGATACTTGATACGAACACGAAATGGCAATGTATAATATTTTGACCTTATGTCGGCAAGATCGACTGCGTGTGTTGTATTCTCTTAATATCCGAAGTTCAGTTTAATGAGAGCTTGCTTGGAACGTTGATTAATTGTCTTATTCAAATAGATTCAACAACCCACCTCGTATAAAATGAAAATTTAACTAGTAATCGGGAATCTCATTGTTGGAAAGGAATTTTAATGATAAAATTTAATCAATGTTGGGTGCACCTTAGTGATTTAAACTTTATATTAGTTTTGTAATAATATAACTTTCATTATCAAATTAAAGCTCCATTATTACCTTAGTGTCAGCCATATTATCTACATCCTCAAAAGCATCTCAAAGCGTCATGTGTTAAGGGGGTCAATATTCGCTCTAAATTTTCTGTGATATTAATTACCGCCCTCTTTACAATCATTTTAGTACTGTTCCCATCATTTTAAACTTTTTTCTTTAATCATAATATCTATAGCCTTTTATATGTTCAATTTTTTTAATATTCCAGATCTCATCATTTCGAATATGCGCGGACATCTTTTTTGGTAAGTACTTACATTTTTATAACAGTAGTTTACGTATCTCGTTCGGAAACGACATTATGTTAAAACGAGCGACCAGCGCGTTTTTACAGTCACACGAGCCATATTTTCATTACAAACAAAATACATACTGCATGTTTTACACCCTCCTACAAAATTGCTGGTTTGCTCTATCCGGTTTTAAATAGTCGATATCATTTGAACATTTTTTTCTGTGATATTTATGTAGTCCAAGCGTTGGATGCGTTAAGTGTCATGAAATAACACGACCGAACCTTTTTCTTGTCGATTCGTCTAATAAAAACAGACACAAAATGCAATGTGCGTGTGACAAATTCCTCACAGGGTATTTCCGGCCTGTTTTTTATGAGCACCTGAAATGAAATTCCATGGCATAGTAGTTGGTAAAAATGCCGCCGGCAAGAATACCCAGGTCTGCCTGGATTTTTCCTGACGGAATTTTTTTGATTCGCTGACGTCATCACACTAACAGCTTGAAATTTTGCCTGCAAATAGAATAGACTCCTGCCGGAGGTCGAGTTTTTAGAACTCCATTTTTGGTGAGCGCGCTTAATACACGTGCTCGATATTTGACGCATGTTTTCGGGGATTTTTTAAAAATATTTTTAAGTTATTATTTCATTTCCGCCATTTTTTTTCTGTATTTTTTCGACAGAATTTACGGTCAATATTTACTGCTCCAATTTTTTTTTTGGGTATTCTTGATTGTAAATTTATTTATTTTTTTATTTATATACACCCATCCCCTGATTTACACGGTACTTGTTTTACACGTTTTCGCTTTTACACGGTTTTCCAAATAAGTTTTTTTTTTGTTTTTATCGCACTCTACTAAATGCTACTGTGATTGAACACGTGCGCTGTGTACACATCTCACGGGGAATCCCGAGCTTATTTGCAAACTTGCTGCACACGCACACTATGTCTGTATTTCTTCGCATAAAATTAATGTGTTTCCGTAATATATTACATATTTTAACCTGTCAATGCATTTTATTTTTATTTCTGTGTACACCTAAAAATATTGAAAAAAATCACAGCTGTTAAATAGCAAAATTATGCATTTTCTGCAAGCTTTTCGATTTACACGGTTTTGACTTGAAAATTTTTAATTTTCGATTTACACGTTTTTCTCAGGAACGTATCTACCGTGTAAATCGGGGGATAGGTGTATTTAATAGTGTTTCGACATTTGTCATTAACATAACATCCACAAGTAAACACAAAGATTGAATATATCGTACAGTAATGTAGGTTTATTAAATAAAAAATTAAACGTATCTGAATTAAAACTTTGAGATAAGTGGTCAGCAGTCGTCTTCATAGATCAGGGGTCGGCAACCTGCGGCTCGCGAGCCGAATGCGGCTCTTTTGAAGTAAAGTTGCGGCTCTCCGGTTCCATATGCAAAAAATAATTATTTTATTATATAAACCCTTAAAATCGTCCAATCGATCCATGATTGAGTACCATGTCTATCTCTCAGCCATTTCCACTCGCGTCTCTCCCGCCCGCCCCCGTCGCGACGTGTCGTCCTCGAATATAATATATTATACCTATGTAAGCAAATACTATAATACTGAAACGAAAATGTTAAGGGGCACTTTTAAAACTGGGAAATTTTGTAAATTGTAACTTTTGGCTCTTCAAAAGGTTGTCGACCCCTGCCATAGATGTATCACTGTAGTCATAAATCGGGGCAATAAATATTGAACATAAATAGCTTCCACAAGTTTTTGACGCACGGTGTCGATTTTTTCGGCATCACTTAAAATATACTTATCATTGATTAGTGATAAGCATTGTGATATGCATCGCTGAATCTTGAAAATAAATATAAATTAGGTATTTATGTATTTTCATTTTATAGAAGCTCAAATGTGTAGTCAAAATTCACCTTAAGTTGTTATAATTAAATTAAAACTCCGGTTTTTTTTAATGTCTATAGTGAAGAAAAATGCGTGTTTTTAATTCTTTGTGTATACACAATCAACACATCAAAAGGTTTTAAAAAATGGACTGAATTTTTATATTTTATTTAAATCGTCATATTTTCCACGATGTTTCTTTTTTAAAATATTCATTTAATTAAAGACGAAATAAAGTTTTACAGTCGGTTTTTTCACATTCGATAGAAACAGCCATCTTCTCTATTCTCTCTATTCTCTACAAATATATATAAAAAAATACTTATCTAAGAAAGATCTAATTAGATATATCTAAGAAAAAGTAACCAAAAACGATATATTTTAGATCTTTTTAAAATTTGATGAAATAATACCTTGATCACAATAAATAGAAGAAAATATCTCTTGAGATTTTGAGTGTTCAAAGATTTATTTACGAGAAACTTTAAACGCCCATAAATAAAAGAGATACAGAAGTTTTCTTTTACATACCATACATGAATCAGAATATCATTTTTTACAAGGATGATGTATTTGAAAATTATCCAAAAGAATTTCAAGTGTGTTAAAAGTCGAGTTTTATCAAAAAAAAACAGTGGTCACTCCGTCGAATCAATTTCAAAATCAAATTTCTGCTTATTCGGGTGTAGATCTCCAAAGGGTTTGAGACCAAACAAATTCAAAGTGGAGAGCGCTTATAATATAATAAAAGCAATTGGAAGTGGGGGAAGTAGATAAAAAATATTTGGAATGATCTCATTATACTATTATAACCGAGAGAAGTAATTCGTGGGCAATGGGGAATAAATATGGATATATTCAAGAAAAACGTTGCGACATCTTGTGCGGGTACTCCTCGACTTACGAAGGCTCCGGACTTACGAACAGTTGAATCAGTGGTAGTTAGACCAATGAAATTCACGCAAAACCCTCCCAACTCAACCCTCAATAAATCAATATTTAAATCTTTGATTAACGTCTGATTAGAACTCTTCAATAAATAAAATTATCGACCAATTTTTCAGACAATATATTAACAAACAATATAAAATTAATACATTAACGTTTCAATCCGGATTTGGACCTATTTAAAAAAAAAGATCCTAGAGGAATGATCAAGGCAAAACAAATGGCCTTGTTCAGGACCAAATAAGTCAATTTTTTCTACGTTGGCCCTTTTCAGGGTTAATAAAAATATACGATGAAACAACAAAACTGGTCTACATCGGCCATTTTCAAGGCCAACAGAAATCTATGGCGAAACAACAACAAAAATATATGTATTATCATACATCCTAATATCTATACAGGGTGTCCCATTGAGAATGGGACATAGAAAAACCGCAGATTCTCCAATTCAAAATAAAACGATTAAGCGAAATATGCTTAGATAAAATGTTACTCGCTCTACCAGTGGCGTACGGCAGGAGTAAGTAATGCTTGTACCCCTTCTAAATGTTACGCCGCTATCTAAATTTTAATTTTGACTATAATTTTAATTCTTTTGATATTTTATAAGTCAATAATGTACATTTGTTAGTTTGTTGTAAAGTCATTGGGTTTTCGAGATATTCGCAGTTTTTTTAAGACAAAATTGTAAAAATGAATATTATTAATAATAATACAAATAAAAAGTACATGTCTATCTATCTTTAACTGCGAATATCTCGAAAACCAATGACTTAAAAACAAACTAACAAGTGTACATTATTGACTTAGAAAATATCAAAAAAATTAACATTATAGACAAAATTAAAATTTAGACAGCGGCGTAACATTTAGAAGAGGTACAAGCATTACTTACTCCTGCCGTACGCCACTGGTAGAGCGTACTGAACTAATTTTTTTATTATTAGGTGCATTTTATGATATTTAACAAGTGTGCCGATTTGAGTAAAATTATACGGTGTATTAAAAAAATTATGGACATTAATAATTTTTCAGTTTTCAAATTCAACACCCCGTATTTCGGAAACGAGTAACATTTTATCTAAGCATATTTCGCTTAATCGTTTTATTTTGAATTGGAGAATCTGCGGTTGTTCTATGTCCCATTCTTAATGGGACACCCTGTATATGACCCGACTTACGAACGAATCCCAGGAACGCAAGGTGTTCGTAAGTCGAAGGAATACCTGTAATGTGTCTACCTTTTAATAGACAAATCTACAAATCCGGGCGAAGTCAGACCGGGCTGCTAGTAGTCACATAATTTAACTCTCAATACTCTTATCGAGTAAAAAGCGAGGGTTTATTGTACAGTACAGCGGTATAACACGGTCTGGATATATATTTGAGGTAGATAATTGTAATTAGCGACTAGGAACATATATCAGTTCGGTACTCGTCAACCCTTCATTGAATTCATTAACCAGACAGTGGTACGCGTGTTGCATATTATATCTGCATTATACCTGTCTTGAACACCTAAACCTAGACTACTCTGTGTCTCGTAGTTCACTAGCTGAACTCGTAGCTTGTGCCGTCTGTCGGCGTGACCTGTGACTCGTGAATCGTGACCGAGAACACACTACCATTGTAAAAATCGACATAGCATCGTAATGTGACTAAATTCGTGAAGCATAATGTCAGCGTCATATCTAATTGTTGCAAATATAAAACATCTGACTACGTTACAGGTGTCTGCCAAAAATAATTTTAAATTTATTTTCTAAGTTTTAAAATTTTTTTTAAGTGAAAACTTAATAAGGCAAATCTTTGATTAACGTCTGAATAAAACTCTTCGAATAAATACATTTTTTTTTAAATTTTTTTGTCAATATATTGGTCTGAGAAAAATTGGTCGACAATTTTATTTACTCAATAAGGCACGTTAGGTAATTTTTGGATGGGTAAAATCCATAGAGCATTGAGAGTGTCTGCAATTAAGAGAGAGAGAGAGAACAGTTCGTTATCTCTATGGTAAGTAATGATGCAAAACAATGCTGATTTTAGTACACAAATTTCTGTTTTTCTGCAGCGTTCTCTCTGTTAACTGAGGACACCTTCACTTATGGCAAGCATACGCACTAGCGTACTCTAGTTACTTATATCTCTGGAGTAAAATTTATGACTTCGCGCCACTGACATGCTATGTTCGCGTTACCGACATGCTAATGTTAACAGCATATCTGTGCCTATTTTTATTTATTTATTTTTTTTTTTTTTGATAAACAAGTTGTTACGAATTTGTAAGTAAATTTTTAGATTCGACTATAACTCAATATATCTCGGAAAACAGCACTTAGTTTCCTTGTAGAATAGAAAATAAAATATTTTTAACAAAAAAATTGAACCGACTTCAAAATATGCACTAAAAAGTAAAAAATAATAATTATTGTTATTTTTGGAGTCGGTGTCAGCCAAAATAAAATCTATTCCGAGAACTAGAAACATGTATGATTTAAATTGCTACTTTCGAATTCCGATGTGACACCGACTCTAAAAATAACAATAATTATTATTTTTTACTTTTTAGTGCATATTTTGAAGTCGGTTCAATTTTTTTGTTAAAAATATTTTATTTTTCTCTTTTTAGTCTTAGATAAAGTATTGCAATGGGTAGGCCAAGTATGCGTGCCTTTGAAATTTGAGAGTTTCCCTCGATTTCTCCGGATTCCACCATCAGATCCTGACTTGGTTCCGATGGGACCACCTCGGAAGTGCACTCTTTCGAATAAAAAATAATTTTGAAAATCGGTCCATAATTGACGGAGAAATCGGTGTACATACATAAAAAAAATATATACAGTCGAACCTCCTCCTTTTTTGAAGTCGGTTAAAAAATATATTTGGTTGTTGCATGATTTTCTATCATAAATTCGGACTTGAAGCCCATCCACAGTGTCTGTAATAGAAAATACGCCAGTTATTTGATATTTTTAGCAGAGTTTATTTTGCTTTGTTTCACAAGTTATTAGTACTATGATGAAATGGTAATGTGGATGTTATATACATAGTTAGCCGTGCCTTGACTGACTAAGAATTTCACTGAAAGTTGCAGATTTTAACAGCTACATTATTTAAGCTGAAAACTGAAATATTATTGGCAACATAAAAATAATTTCAATTATAACTTCTCACATTTTTTTCCTTATAAGTTTCTCAAATTTTTGTTTCAATAATCCACTTTTTGTAATAAATCTTGATGAGTTTAAGAATTAATAAAAACGCCTTTCCTCGTTCATAGTTTCTTTTATTATGATTAGGCAATGTTTCTTCGGATCTTTATACGAACCATTCGTCGCCCAATAAATAATAAAAGAAATTTTAATCGGGAAAAGATTTCTTTATCAATATTAAAACAATATTTTTTACTACTCTTCAAATAATTATTTCATAAATCTGGACGTTTTTTAACCATCCATGATTAACTAAAAGAAATAATGTCAAGTTTATTATTATTTTAATTTTGATCTTTCAACTTGATCTTACGTCTGAATTATTAGTTCTAATGTTGCTAAAACTACAAAATATATTTTGAATTTTCAAAATTTATTCCCTGTTAGTCAAAGTGGTGCCTTTAACCAGCATTTTCACAGATGGTGAATGTATAGCGTTACGATTATATCCGATCTCCCCTACTGTAAAAACATGTTTACCTCTCGTGATGCAGTACAAAATAAACTCCCTTTTACATGGTAGAGACACATCAATTTCCTTTTGAAAAAGTAATTGAAAAAGGTGTATTTGATTGTCGTGGAATATATTGATTGATTAAAAAAGCTTCTCTCCAAAGTTCTACATTTTATTAGAAGAATTTAGATTGGAGCTGTTTATTTTTATTTGAACAGCATTAATTATTGTATATTCCTCTTTTCAAACTGAATATCGGGTGATCATTTAATCGCTTCAACTAACAATCTTATTTACATTTTAATCAGGTGGTTCAATACTACTACATAAATAATTTAAAACAGTATCCCAAAAAATACAGTAAAATACCATATTGTTGCGTTATCATCAGAATATGAATTATGCCTAAAAGAAAACGCTAAAAAGTCATGAACGGCATATTTTCCAACGGACTGGATGAAAAAAAATTGAAAATAATTTATCAATCAGCATAGACAACTCTACGACTTTTATCGTAAATAGGCGAGTATTTTCAGTTGTTTATTACAAAACATTATCTCAGAAACTGGCCATGAATTAGTCTGCACAATAAAAAGTTATGTTGTTTACAGTTCGTTCAAATATCAGACAGTATTCTATAAGTTTTACACACATGGAAATAACGCATCTTCACTTTACTAACCATACCCGTTCTCCCACCATATATACACGTTCTTCCACCATATAAAATATTAACTTGTATTTTCATTTTTAACCTCCGATTCAAGTAAAGAGATAGTATAAGTTTGAAATTTTTGTCTGTCTGTCTATCTATCCGTGGCATCGTAGGTCCAAAACGGATGAACCGATTTTAATGATTTTTTTCTTTGAAAGCTAATTTTTAGTCAGATTAGATTGAAATCCGTTTACTATCACATCTAGATACATCAAGATTCAGTGTTTTATTAGTCAGTTAATGAAATAATTTAAATAATAATTTAAAAATAGTTACATGAGCGCAGCAAGTATAACACTCACATGAGTCAAATTTGCATTCTGACCTTGATACATACTGTAGGTATATGATTTTATGATTAACAAATCGGAGAAGTTGATCTAAAAAAGTAAATTAGATTTTATTTAATTTAACAGCATCGGTAAGCGATTTAGCTAGGCAACCTATGTGCAATTTATCATTACATAATGTATTATCTAACATATTATAATCTTTGTCATCATCAAATAACATTATGAGGGTGCATATTTCTAATACTGAATCTTAGACTATCTACTTATAATCGAACATGCATATAAGGTCAGCATTCTAAATAGTATTTATTATGAAAAGAACCTACAACAAACAAATTCTCAACTGCTCGTCTTGAATTTAAAATTATATCGTATGCAGCGTTTGAAATATTTATGTAGATGGATTTGAATTTCTAAAGCAAATCACTTTTAAATGTTTGTATTCCTCGACCTCATGAAATGTTGCAATGATTAAGTTAATATTTTTAATGCTAGAAACTATATATTTTCTCAGCTACTTTAAAGAGGCTAGTAATTTGGTTAAGTGAAATTGATTTGTTATTTTTATTCGTTTTCCAGTGGAAAATTTTTTAGATCTAGTTCAGATATCACGCTTTACTCATTTCGTAACAATTCAAATATTTTAATTAATAATAATAATAAACATAATGCGTTTAACGTCCGTTTCTCGACATTATATCATAACAGACGCTATTCGCACCATTACTATTTTTTTTATCACACTTCCCGTTATTTTCTACAATTTTTAATCTTCAACGTAATTAATCGCAATGGACGAATGAAGGAATTTTTAGGAAATTAGGATAAGGTAGGCAAATTTGGAGCATAGGAGTTTGACAGGTAATCGGCCATGGCCTTGAATAAGGAACCATCTCAATATTTATCTGGAATTATTGAGGGAAACCATGGAAAACCTCAACAAGATGGCCGATAGAGGAGTTACCGTTTCTCGGCGAGAGGCAGTAGGAAAAAGTCCTAGTCACATCTGCCCCCGCCGGGATTCGAACCTGGTATTTCCCGAATGCGAGTCTAGTGCTCTCACCACTACGTTACCCCGCTCGGTAGATATTCCAATTACACCAGATGAAAGCGACGATAAATTTTGAAGGTTTAAAGAAAACTGTAGTTAGTTAGTGAATGAATTTACTAAGAATTTGTTGGGTTCCGGCACTAGTTAGTGAATAGTAGCTATTCCATTTGGTACAATGTAATTATCACGTACCGCGAAGGCTCTAAAAATCAACCATAAAAACTTGAGAAATGGCACTGAGTTAAAGTGGTGAATGGAGGTTGTGTTCATATAATTACACCCGCCTTTGATAAATGACTCTTGTATACTTATAATCCTCCTTCTCATATACGTGTAGAATCTACCTTCCCATCTATACAGCATGTAACTTCTATTATACCGGGAAAATTATAAGGAACACTAGCTTTTACCCGCGACTTCGTTCGCGCGTGGTAGCAGTGTGTACAATTGATATAATTGATTAAATAATTAATAAATTCAAACAAAACTCTAATTTAAGACAGCCCTATAAACAATGTTTTTTTGTTTTAACCACCCTTTGCAAAAACATAAAGATTTTGTGGGTTCGATACACGTGAGCAAGCCACATACAGCTGGCCGTGCGAAAAACTTGGTGTTTCTAAATGAGTGCCAGCTATTTTAAGTGTCTTGGGCTTTGTTTATAGTTATTCCGAAAACAGTTTTTAATGGAAATTGTAATCTTTTTAATTGAAAAGACAAATCGGTTGGTATGATTGTTATTCGTGCTATTAAAACATTGTTCCGGAACACCCACTTTTTTAGGGGTTATTGTTCCCACAATTAAGTTAGGACCAATTTTTGTTTCAGGTGTGATTGGTCTGAACATGCATACAAATTTTGCGCAAAATTGATCCATTTGTTTGGATTTTGAAACCAAATTTTTGGAAACACTAATTTGAGGTAGTAAATGACTACTGACTAGTATAATGTATGTTAGTAATTTGAAACCTGATGGTTTTAAAAAAAAATATTGAAATTGAGAAAAATTTATTAATTTAATTAAGAGGTTATTTTTTTTATTTACTCCACACACAAATTTAAATTCACGTTAAGACCGTGCATTTATTAGCGAATACACTATTTTGTCGACAAGATTATGCACAACGATCCGGATATTTTTTATAACTGGGATAAAAACTTAAATAATTTTATTACATTTAGGTACGAGGCTTCTAAGATATATATATTCTTATAATGGATGGGCTTTTAACATCTCGTTTAAGCGAAAACTTTCCGAATTAATATTTAGTAACAGAGAAACCTGGCGCAGTTGTTAACATAGTGTAAATGTATTATAATTAATAAATAATTAATTAAACGAGAATTAAAACCTCTGGCTTGTTAATTATTTTGAAAAAAAATTATCGATGTGTGAGCGTCTTTTGAAACTTTGAATATGTTTTTCTCAAAACGGTGTTTTCAAAGTCTGTGTACACGATTTCTCAAAAACGGCTCGACCGATCGGTCTGAAATTTTTACACAACCTTCTCAAATATATTCTTCGGGTACTAATTGAAGGAATAAGATTTTCAATAATCATTTCTATTTTATTAGACAATTTAACAAAAAAATTTGAGTCAAAAATCGGAATTTTTTCTTTTAGAAGCTGCCATTTTGTCAAAAATCAAAATCTTTTCTGTTCCTTCGATTATTATCTATCCACTAATAGAATCTTATGGTTCTTTTAAATTCAGATAATCCAAACCGGGGATATCTTGCACACCACCAGACACCTTTTTTTGAAGGGCCTCCAGGAGCACTGTATATAAATATTTTTAAAAATAAAAAATGCCGGAATAAAGCTAAAAGTTATCACTACATTTATTAATACTTTTTGTATTTGTCAAAGAAAACCCCTCTTCAGAAAAAAATCGTTAAAAAACGACTTTTTGCGACTTGCAACTGCGTATAACCCTTGAATAAAGCTAAACGGGTGACTACCTATAAGCTATTGACGTACGCTAGCTGATAAACATCGTGAAATGTAAGACAGGAACATTTCAACTGTTATTTGATCTATTAGTGAATTGTTAGATAATTTATCCGGGTTAGTTCTTTTGTGTTTTTGTTTTCAAAGTTGGTCCACGCAATATGAAGTATTCAGCAACTGAAATACTGTACGAGCAGCGTTATTCATTTGTTCACGGGAATTATTTATTTCTTCGATTTCGGATGTATTCTTTCAAATAACATTTTGTTGCACTCAATGCTTTATTTTTTACTTTTTACCCTACTTCACGTTAGCAAAATGGGGTATGTTTTTGTGTGTATTTAGATGTCAAATCTTTGATTAACGTCTGAATAGAACTCTTCAAATAAATAAAATTGTCGACCAATTTTTTTCAGACCATGTATTTAGATGTGTAAAAATGTGACTGAGATTGTTTATTTCCACGAAGAATCTAATCGGCTTTAAGGATTTTGATGAATGAAATGTCGATAGTTTTGTCATAATCTCACGAGTGACGTTCCATTGAATCCAGTATGGCAGACGTTAGATGCCAAGTTGTGAAAATGCAGAAATCAAAGTCAGATAAACCTTTTATATGAGGTGCCAAATGAAAAGACTTATGTAAAGGCCCCCATACACCTCGTTCTTTTTTGGCAGTTTTAACCGCCGGGTAAAACTGTACGGTTAAACACGAACAACGGCCATCCCCATACACCTCGTTCTTTTATGGCAGTTTTAACCGCACGGGTAAAACTGTACGGTTAATTTAAACACGAACAACGGCCATATCCACACAGAGGCGTAGTTTCGTTCAGTTTTTCTGAAGTCGTGGCATCATTAATACGATCTGCTTTGATGGATCCTACGACAACGTTAGCAGTTGCAGCCGCAGTGGCTATAAAATTAAAATTTTCAAAAAGAAAACGTTCAAAATGGACTAAAGAATGGTTACTTAAACGCAGGCAATTTTCACACGTAAATCTTCTAAATGAATTACGACTAGAACCAGGAGATTGCTTTAATTTTCGATACAATTGTATGAATTGAACGAGCTGAAACTTGAACCTGGGGATTGGTTCAATTACCTGAGAATGGACGAACATACTTATTTTGAGTTATTATTAACCGTTAGAATGCTATGCGGCGCAAAAGCGCTGCGATCGTTTGTATCGAAAATTGCGGCGCAGCGCAAAAGCGCTGCGAGTATCAGTTTCAGTGTGTTGAGAGCTATTTTTTTTAGATTTTTTATTTTCTAAAAGAAATAAAATACAATAATATTGATATTATTTTATGTTTAATAAACATTAATAAACAATATAATGCAAAAATAATTAATAAAATTGATTGATATTTGTCTAAATTAGAGTGTTTTATTTGACACCATTATTTTTTATTTATTATAAAAAAGAACGAGGTGTATGGGGGCCTTAAAGGCCCCCATACACCTCGTTCTTTTTTGGCAGTTTTCATCGTCACGATAAAACACGTCGGTCAAAACCGAAGTGTATGGGCAAAAACTGTCGATGAAACACGGCAGTTTTTTTATCTGCCGAAGCTTGATTTTAAACACGACGTGTTTGCTGGTTGTCGTTTTAAATCGTAATGTGTGGCGCTTTCCGATAAGAATCGACGTGTTTATTCAGTGGTGCGACGTACAGCAAATAAGTCATATTAATTAAATGATTGTAATTAGTTTGAGTATTGATTTATATTTTAACCGTTTTAGTGCTAAGCAATTTTGACAAAAATAAATGAAAATTGCTATAAACATATTGATTAATTTAGAGGAAAAAATAATGGTGTCAAATAAAACACTCTAATTTAGACTAATATCAATCAATTTTATTAATTATTTTTGCATTATATTGTTTATTAATGTTTATTAAACATAAAATAATATCAATATTATTGTATTTTCCATCAAAGCAGATCGTATTAATGATGCCACGACTTCAGAAAAACTGAACGAAACTACGCCTCTGTGTGGATATGGCCGTTGTTCGTGTTTAAATTAACCGTACAGTTTTACCCGTGCGGTTAAAACTGCCATAAAAGAACGAGGTGTATGGGGATGGCCGTTGTTCGTGTTTAACCGTACAGTTTTACCCGGCGGTTAAAACTGCCAAAAAAGAACGAGGTGTATGGGGGCCTTTACGAAGAATGTTTAAAATATTTTTTTTTGCTTCCACCGTTATAGTTCAAGCAGCGGACATGAAAAATGAAACTTTTCGAAAACTCTGAATCGACAGCCACTTCCAGTAATCACCTTGATGTAGTTATTAGTTCCATAAAGTTATGAGCTTTCAATTTTGTAGGAATTTGTTGGTCAGTAAGAGCTTTTTAAGAAAATATCTTATTGCTGTCTTAAATAAATATTGAACACTAACCGTTACCCGCGACGAAAGACGAATGCGTTCCCATTATTTGGCATAGTTACTTCTTTCTCGACGTAGACCCTCTTAATTTAAAAAAAAAAATGATGACATTCAGGTGATCAGCGTCATGAAAAACCTTGAGAATGACACCCATGTTGATTTTTAGACTATTTCAACCTCTGAAGGGAAGCATGAAACACGTGTTTATTTATTTGTTGAGAGGAATAATCCTGCGCATTTTCAAATTGTTACATCTATCTTATATGATTTCTCCATGAACATTTTAAACCCCTGTTACACCCTTTTAGGGGTTGAATTTTCAAAAATTTGTTCTTAGCGGATGTCTACGTCATAATAACTATCTGTGTGCCAAATTTCAGCCTAATCCGTCCAGTGGTTTGAGCTGTGCGTTGATTCAGTCAGTCGGTCAATCAGTCACGGTTTTCTTTTATGTATTTAGATAACGGGAACTCAGTTTTTTTTCCTGTGAAAACATAAAAAAAATTTTTGGCGTGGTCGTTTTTCGTCAGTTTGTTTTTTTACACTGTTAAATTAAAATTGAACCCATCGCGGCAAAAAAAATCACTTGAATAAATTATTGTGTTTGCTTTGTTTTCAAGATATTTTAAAGGTACTGAGAAGTTATTTAATTTAATTCAACAGTATTCAGTTATTTACATTTTCAACAAATTTTATTTAGACACCCTCAAGAAAGAAAATGTGACGCATGAAATCTCTGAAACTATAAATTAAAGTCGACGATATTCTCTACGGCTGCTATTTTCTGATCATAAACTCCGAGCATCAGTTCCGATAAAATAAAATTTTGTTCGTATTCGACAGGCTCCGTTTCAATCGACTATATGCATGTCTTAATAATATCTACAGTAAAAAAATTCCCACAATAAATTTTGGCTAGTATTTAACGCGGCGACAAATTAATCTGAATTCAAGTGGGTAGCAAAAATAGCAGGTTGGCAGCTGCTGCTGAGGATAGTATTAAGTAAAAAGTAGCAGCTCAATAATCAGTTGTAAATTTTGTTTTAATTTAAACTGGCATCAAGTTTTTGTTTTGGTAACTGAATTTATTGTTAAGTGGAAACTTGACGGCGAATAAAAAGTAGAAATTAGGCATTCCTAAATACTGACATCTTTAAAGTTATAATCAAATAATAAACAAAGAAAATATAAAAACGCCATCGCATCGACACGACCCCTTAATTGTTTTTTAAAGAACGCCCCAAACGTCGTCCCCTTTTCACTGTGCAAAAAAATGCCATCGCATCGACACGACTCCGTAATTGTTTTTTAAAGAACTTCCCCCAGACGCCCTACCATTTTTACTGTGCAAAAAAACACACCCTCGCATCGGATCAACCCCTTAATTGTTTTTTTAAAGAACGCCCCAAACGTCCTCCTCTTTGATACGAGCCCGAAATTGTTTTTTAAAGAACTCTCCTCAAATCATTGCCACCCCACTGTTAATATTAATCGCCATGTCATTATTTATGGTACCTTGCCTATGATTTCAATTGACTTGTTTAATATGTTCGCTATCCTTAAAATAGCAGCCTGTATTTAGTCGCTATAGCACCTTGCGTTTGAAACTCATCTAATATAATTATTTCCAAAGTATTTAAGTTATTTTTTCAGTTACAAATAGCTAGTCACCCAATTTGTTAGTAGCCTGGAAAATTATATCCCACATCGGATCTGTGTTTAAAATATACAAAGTGAATAAATACTGGGAATTATTATATCGGCATATATATTATAATTAGCGAATCTGTATAGAAAGAGATTTTTACCTTCAAAATGCCCGCAAGGATTTATAAAGAAAGATAATAATAATATTATTTTAGTAAATGATACGGTGTTTTCACTGTCCAACTGGCTTAATGTTTCGAAAAATTCTCTCTTTTATAACAGAAGGAAAAATAACTTCAGGATATTTGCACAATTCAAACATTTCATTTATTGTTTAACCAGTTTTAAGAGGACTCACAACAATACCAAAAGTTTACGTGTTACTGAACTCTCAAAAATAAAACTAATGAAAAATAAATAAAACGAAAATATATATGATGAAGAATTATCTTACAGTCTTTAAAGCTATTATAAAACTAATCAACATCAGTTATAAACTAGGTAGCATAACTTCAATAAATATCTTTTGCTGCTAAAGCACTGCATACATAAATAATTTAATATTTATTAAAAATTCCTTGACTAAATTTGAATACATTGAATATTATAAAGTTGAAGTCACAACAAACGAACGAAAAGTTTTCAAATATTTTGGTGTTGCAGATGAATGGAAATTGTTCATAAAATATTGCCAGTGAAGCAAATCTAATTAAATTGTTGAAAATGAAGTGAACAATAACATCAAAAGCTTTTCGATATAGCAATGTATTCATTTATTTGAACAAATAACGACAGTTTATTAATAACACAACTCTGGATGCGGATAAAACTATTTTTTTCAATATTTTTCGCTGTAGATATACTCGTTAACGAAAGAACAATTATTATTAAAAATAACGTTTCGCTTTTTAAAACGTCTCGGAAGACTGCTGTGTTTATAACCTTAAAATCGTCAGGATATAAAGACGGGAAGGAAAAAAAGAGTGTGATAATGATTTAAGTGTGTTCGCACACATTGTGATGAAACATACATCATTCTCTTCATTTTAATGAGAGGAAGTGTACAATATATGTTTCATCATGATGTGCACGAATTAACACTGGCAAAATTGATTCAGAAGAAATGAACCTCAATAACGTTCAAAGTTAAAAATTTAATGACCACTAGCTTAAATCAATCGAAAAAAATCTTTATTCAGTAAAATAAAATATTTTCCAATTGAAGCAATTGAACATTAAAACTAAACGCGCTCATATTTCATTATTTCAAATTTTTTTAATGAGGCTTCGGCAGAAAGGCCATTAGCTCAAGGTATAAAATAGGTTGCTGTCAATAACGAGGTTTAATCGATTCTTGGATTTTGTTAAAAAGTTTAGTATTTTTTAGGAACTGGAATAATTTTTCAATATTTTCTCTGTTTTCGCTGAGGATGTCTTGAAGTTGATCAGGGAGTTGTAGTCTATGGTAGGCATATGCTTGACATTCGGTGAGGATGTGATGAACGGTCAGTGTTGTAATTAATTTTAATTAATTGACCTTATAGAAAAAGTCTGTCAAATCTCTGAAGTAAAATGAGATAGAAAACTGCACGTGTGCTCATTGAATTCAACGTATCAACGTCTATGAAGAATCTCTGATATCAATATGATTTCAGTTTTTAGATTTTTCACAATAATGTTTATAGAAAGGCGTGGGTCGTCTTAAAAATGTCCATTATTAGAACCGTGAAATATTTAAAAGATACCTATATTCTTGTATTTTAATATTTTAGTTTGACTGAATATTCAAAGTAATCCAACGCTGCTGGCGAGCCATCATTGTAGTGATGTGTCCACATGAATCTTTATTGGGAGCTGTCTCCGTGCGCTCCGCTCACTAAAAAGAGTCGCTCAGAGCGAGTCGTTCAAAGGAGCAACACTAGACAGTACGCACTACACAAGAGTGCAGACTGCAGAGGTGTGAACTGTCATTAGGTATACATACTCAGGAGTCATGTAGCATTGCACAATGCACCGCACAATACACACACTCAGCTCTGAGCTCATTTTAATATGATTCTGATCTTATATTATTCGCATTTCGAATAAACTATAAAGTATAATAAAAGCTTAACAATAATAATGTTTATTGTTACAATATTATATCTTTGTCAGCGACGTCAATGTGAACGGTTTAAGTCACTGTAAGCTAAATACTATTTCACGTACAGTGTGTCATTCAACATTAAATGACAGCAAAGATAACTCCGTACGTGCCTCTGTGGTCTGTGCTGTGTGCGCTCTGTAAATGTGCGAATGCACCAGTACAGAACAGCTCAGCACAGAGCAATGGCGCTCGGAGTGAGTCACTTACAAAAAAAGAGCGACTCACTCCGCTCTGAGAAGGGAGTCGTTCATTATGAACAACTCGCTCAGGAGCGACACATCACTACATCATTGCGCTCACGAGCTACAATAATAGGATCAGGTGTGTTTACATTGGTTTTAATAATACCACCGGTTCCTACATTTCTTATCTTTTGCTTGTAGTTCTGTGAACATTATTTTGCTATTAATTGGCGCTGAACATTGTTATTTCAACAGGATGTTTCACATTGCCTTATATTTCATACTGAGTCATTTGAAATGTTGATTTATACTCATGACTTCGAGCGTGTATATTTTATAAGTTCAAGCCAGCTGACCAAACCTTCAGTGACCCGTTTAACTATTCTAAATATAGACAGTTAAAAGTAAAAACTTTGATGGTTCCAAAAAAACGTAATCTAAAATCGATTTTTCAACATTTACAATCTGAAGTTGTTTTTCGGTGTTCGAGCAATTTTCTCTGGGCTGAAAATGTACGCTCATCGATCGAAAATAAAGTAGTTGTTGCAAATGCACGATTCGTTAATTGAAAATAATTTGTATTAAATTACATTATTAAAGTTAGGATTTCGGGAAAAGATATGGGAGATCATTAGCGTTGACTTTAAGCAACGTAGATTGAGTTAATTAAATATATTAAATTGACTTTCCATTTTCCAACAGTGTCTATAAAATAGTTTTAAAATAAGCCGTATATACAATATTTTTTTTGTGTTACAAAATACCGTCAAACTTGAATCGCTAATAACCGCGAGACTAATAATGCGTTAACAACTGTTGAGCCCATAACGGGTAGAACATGTCTGTACGAGTTCGTCGCGCAGGATTTGTTTTGTATGTGACGTCATCGCACGAGTATATGCGCATGTGCGTGATAGTGACGAATTAGCTTCGTTTTAAATTAATATAACGTGGAGACGCGTTTAGCTAGGATGTTGATTCGGGTGTCGTTATAAAGAACTCGCAGAGCTCTACGGGAACATAAAGTGAGACAATAAAAATAGTTGCCGGAATTTAAGCGAAAATCGGTATTAAATTGAAAATTACAAAATAGTTAAAGATGTTCTCATATGACATGTAAATATGTTCGGAATTATAGACAACGCAAGTCAGCGGGAAACTCGTATCAAAAGGAATGGAATAATCCTAAACAGTCTAGTGTCGAGCGAATTGTAGGAGCTACGACAGCGTCGAAAAACCTAAATGTCCACGTATCATGTGCAGACGTCATTGGATTAGAAGGCGCGATACCAATAATTTTATTCCGACGTTTTCACGAAAAATCTACCGCTCGAACCTGAACTGCGCCTTTATGTTTTTTTTTCTTTGCTTTGGGCCACTGTGTACCAGAACAACTGAGTTGATTAAAATATGGTATTCATTTTCTAGCAGTCTGTATAAAATGGAGGTTTAAAATAAATCGTATATTGACTAATGTTGTTTTACAGGCAATTTAATACTAAATGCTGAGTCGGTACTTTCTTTACATAATTCCTTGTTTTACGATATGAAATTACTCTATAAATTAAGTATGATATCTAAACTAAATAGAATAGAAGATTTGCACATTCATAGCGTATAATTTACTTCAAGTACCTATACACTTACTAATATTATGATTTCACAATAATAACCACTCATTGATTTATTGAAGGCCGCTGCACACGAGGCTAGAAACACTGCTAGGAAATCTGCTGGAAGTTAGGCTGGGTACGAAGCTGGAAATGACGTCACTACGTGCTGGCCTGCTAGCTCACAACATAGGTTTTAAAATTAGAACAAGGACTATTTTCCTCGCTAGGTATGAGCAAGAACCAATCAGGAAGCAGTATTTTGTCACGTGGGCGTATTGAACAAACGCCCACAAATTAACGTGGCGTCATTCTGCTCAGAGTCAAACAACAGACACGTTTTGTTCTGTGTTTATATTCGAACTGCCACTGCACGCGCACTAGATCTATCCACAAAACAAGCTTAAAAAGTAGTCTCGTGTGAAGCGAGCACATAACAGCAATCAAGAAAACCAGCGCAAGAAAACTAGTAGGCAAATCTAGCAAGGAATCTAGCAGCGTTTCTAGCCTCGTGTGCTTCGGTCTTTACTTGAACATCTACCTTTTATCTTTACTAATATAAATGCGAAAGTAACTCTATCTGTCTGGTACGCTTTCACGGCCAAACTGTTGGACCGATTGAGATGAAATTTAATGTGGAAATAGTTTGAAGCCTGGGGAAGGACATAGGCCACTTTTTTTCAAAATTCAAACTCTATGGGGATGAAGTGAGGGTTGTAATATTGTATAAAGTTATAGCCGGGCCGATTGTGATGAAATTTAATACGGAAATAAGGACATAAACTACATTGTTTTCAAAAATTAATCATATAAGTATATATAAAATTCTGGTGTCACAATTTTGGCCGCGCTAGGCTCCGAAACCCGATTTTAAAGAAATATTGTAAATGTGTCTTGCTTTGTGCAACTTATGCTATAATATAGTTTTCATTAAATATTTTGTAAAAAATTACGGTGTTTTTTCAAAAAAGTAACATGTAACGACATCTGGTAGAATTTACGCAAAAATATTAGTTTAGAAGAAAACAAAAAAATCTGTTTTAGTACCAAGTAGCGACATCTGATAGAATTTACGCAAAAATATTAGTTCAGAAGCAAATCTGATAGAATTTGCTTAAGCTATTAGTTCAGTCGCCGGGCCGCAAACTCAATACATTTTGAAGAATTATATCTATCGCACTCGGGTGAAACGGGACGGACCGCTAGTAGGCTATAATTTTTTCAGGTTCCGTATTAAAATGCCAAATAAACGGAACCCTTACGGTTAAAGTTTGGTGTGCGTCTGTCACAGGTTATAGGCCTCCAACTCTTCAACGAGTGAAATATTTAGAAAAAGTCTTTATATTTTCTTATATGGAATACTACTCAGGTACATATTTGCCTTCTAGAATACACATGCTCATGTGTGATTACTCTATTTCTCATGAAATATTGTTTAGGTACACAGGGAAATGAATTTTATTCACCTGTCGCATGCAATGCTCGTTCTATCTGAAGTTATTTCAAAACAAATAACTAACAGTGTCTTTCAATTTTAAAAGAAAAAAGATCAACTGAGTCATAATACAGGATGACTGGTAATTGCTCGTATGCCTCTCGGGGGAAGAAACTATGACTAATTTGGAATGATATCCCGCTACTCGAGACCACACCTAAATCAGTACAACAAATGCATGGTTTTCTTTACTACACCTCGTATGTACTAAATATGTATATTTATATAATTATCGTCCATTGAATAATAATATAAAGTAGTGTTGATCCAATAGAATGTTATGATAAAAGAAGGTTTTGGTAGAGGATCATAAATAAATAAGTTTTACCAATGTTTCGCTAGTGGCCAACGTTTCGAAAAATTTATTTTCATCTTCAGGGCCTATGAACATGTATATATGTTTATAATTATAAACATATATGCAAAACCTTCCTTCATCATAAAGTAAATACTTATATCGAATTTGGTAAAAATAACAAAAAAATCAATTTAAAAATTTTGTTAAAAAATAGTTACCTAAAATACCTTATGATGATGCTTATGAAAATAACATTATTTTTTGCTTTCGCTAAAAAAAAAATAGATGCCCAGACAAACAAACGCATAATGATTAATACTTTTAGTTTTAATTTGAGCTTTAAATTATGAAAAAAAATGAAAATGTGTTACGAGAACGCATTACAGAAGTGAAACTTCCTATTAAAAATCATACGATTGCATTTGGACAGCGGAAAAAATGTGTTACGAGATAGTTTCACGTTCAGATATTTCATCTGTACAAGTTAATTTAAACGCGAAACTATCTCGTAACACATTTTTTCACTTGTCCAAATGCAATCGTTTGCAACTAGAAGTTTCACTTCTGTAATGCGTTCTCGTAAATTTTTTTAATTTTTTCGCAGGTTTACTGCAAATAATAAATAAGAAAATACAAGCAGACAACAAAAGTTTTGCAAGTTTACTGCAAATATTATTTTTTTAGCTCAAGTATTATTCTGATAAATTAGTCGAAAATGTTATATATAATAGATAATATACTTAATAATAATAAAAATATGTTGCGCGCACCTGACGGTAATCGAACCCGGGCCGGTCGCGTGGTATGCCAGCATTTTACCACTGAGCTACCAATGCTATCAAAGAATCATTGTTTATATAGGGTTACTAATAGTACAATTTCGTGACAAAATCCGTTACATAAGGAAATCAATTTCGTTACATAAGGAAACGAGTTTACCCCCGTTTTTAAAGAAGTATTCACTTCAAAAACGCGTGAACCCCACTAACGTAAATTCATGGGGATAAGTGAAACTTCTTTAAGCTCGTTTTATTGCTGCTTTATCAATTTTGCGTTTCTGTTATATTTCCCCGTCATTGAATAATTTCCTCTTTAACGTTACAGACAATTTCAAAAAAGTTTCACTTCAGTAAAATCGATTTTGATATAAAAATAAAACAGTTTGGTTAGCATCCTTCTCTCTGAATTAATTAATAATTGTGTTTCGTCGAAAATTGGTACAATCAAGAGTCATATTTGTTGAACAGTGAATCGTTTATAACTTATTGATTTATTGTCGATACATTCCAAGTCTCTATCGCTGGTTTCTTTCATCCATCATTCTTAAATCAACGTTCAATGTAATTTCTTTCAGAAATCGCCAATATGTTACAATAGATAGGATACGGCTGTATAAAATTAATTTTGACAATATGGGAAATCAATTTATTTTGATGTCAGCTACATAATATATTTTTATACGATGCCGTTTGAAATTAATTTTGGAAAATTTGCCATAATACGGTGATAAATTCAAGGTAAATCAATAATTTCAATATAATAGCTTGAGGCCCTGAAGATGAAAATAAATTTTTCGAAACGTTGGCCACTAGCGAAACACTGGTAAAGCTTATTTTATGATCCGCAACCAAAACCTTCCTTCATCTTAATATTCTATTGGATGAACACTACTTTATACTGAATATAATTATAATTAAAAAAAGTTGAATTTTATTAGGCTACTAGCGGCCCGGCCCGGTTTCAACCGGGTGCGATAGATATATTTTGTGTTATTGGAAAATTCTGCAAAATTTATTTCATTAAGAAACGACCACAGCGCCAAAATGTGCGAACTAATCTGCTTTGAGCTGATGTCGCTGGTGGCAGTGCCCGCTAGCTCATGTCGCTAATTCCCGCCCGGTGCGCTGCAGTGACGCGCTATTTGAAGCATCCATTTGAAGAAGCTTGAGCCCAAGTTTTCGTAGGGATTCCTAATTTAACTCGATTAACAATATAACCTATATTACTCAGTGATAGTGTAGCATTCTGTTAGTGAAAGAATTTAAAAAATCGGTTCAGTAGTTTTTGAGTTTATTTGTTATATACAAAAATACAAATATTTTATCTTTATAATATTATTATAGAGTATAGATTACATTAATTCGGATACCTATTCTCAAATGTAACCAAATGATCAGATTTTTGTTTAACACAGCATTCAGCTTTCCCTTTGCATTAGAGAAAGGGAGAGAGATTTTGGCTAATTTATAAAAGAACACGTTTGTATTTATGTTACTCTCAAACTCGAGAATCGCTGAACCGATTTAAAAAATAATTTTATTGCTTTAATCTACAGCATTGAAACAAGACAATGCGTTTTCAAAATTTTTTATCTGCATTTTGACTCAAACGATTTCGATTGTAACTTCTTCCCTAAATTTTTATTGCATTGAATACAATGTTTGAGTTTTCATAGTCCAATAAAAAAAATCGAAATTCCTGGAGATGATGCGTATTTTTAAAAATTTCAACAATCCCCAAATAAGTTTTCTGTAAACAATTCAGTTTTATTGCACTGTTTTTGAAATTAGCTCATCAAATATAAAAATTTTCAACTAGTTCACTTTTCTATAATACGTGACGCTGTAAGCACAGCGTAGTGTGCGACTAGTAGCTCTGACTGAGTAATGATATTGTTTACATAAGACCCTTGAAACAAAACTGTTGCAAGTGGACCGACCCCACTGATCTTTATTTGTAAGGATTGTAAATGTCGATCATTATGTAAAAAGAACACGCGTAACACTATATTACTGAAATAGTGCAATTTGCGGTCAGAACAATTTTTTTAACCGTTCGATTATTTTACTGATTATTTTTTTATCGTCCCACTTGCTGTCAATCAATATTATTAAAAGAAAATAATGTTAGGAGTAACCCCACCTGCGGTCAAAGAAAATTTGATAATTTCTAAAACACCATCGCATCAACAATGTAGAATTGAATAAAAAATGAAGACAAATATTGGCTTTAGTAATAAGAATTTAAATTGTGCCATATAATTTTGATGTTTGGAAAAATCTGTTAGATTGAATTTGGAATTTGTTTAGATGACTTAATGACTTATTCTTTCTGTAGGACATTTGGAATTGCCGATTTATAAAGTTATTTTCTTGACCGCAAGTGAGATCACCCCTGAACTATTTGCATTTAATTATATTGATTGACCGCAAGTTGGACGAAAATTGTTCCGACCGCAAGTGGAAGAACACCATATTGCTGCAGGACATGTAAGCACGGGCAGTTAACATGTGGGAATTAACTGGAGTTTTTTTAATGTGAAACATCTAATGACGCGTTTGGTTGGGAGTAAAACAGTGCAACTATTGGAAATTCAAATTCTATCTTAAGTTATCATTTAGAATTTCCCTATTTTTTTAATACGTTCACGCCTTGCCATTTCTTTTTAAATGCACGAAAAATAGTCCCGGTTCTAATTTTGAAAACCAGCTTGTAACCACGCATGGAGCCTTCAGTGACGTCACTTAAGTCTGCTGCACACGAGGCTGGATTTGCCGCTAGGTTCTTTGCTAGATTTCACTTCTAGCTTTCTAGCGCTGGTTTTCTGAATCGCTATTACGTGCTCGTTCCACACGAGACGTCTTAACAAGCTTGCTCTCCAGGTAGATTCGGTGCGCGCGCAGTGATAGTTATAACGGTATATCAAAAGTGCATGTTTATTGTCTCTGAACAGAACACACATAGTGTATTTGTAGGCGTGTGTTAATGTCGCTCACGTGACAAGATACTGCTTCCTGATTGGTTCTTGCTCATACCTAGCAGCGGACCTAGCAATAAAATAGGCTCTGTTCTAATTTTAAAATCTATCTTGTGAGCTAGCAGGCGAGCCCGCAGTGACGTCATTTCCAGCTTCGTACACAGCCTATCGGCCAACAGCAGTTCAAGGAGTGTTTCTAGCCTCGAGTGCAGCGGCTTTTGCATTCTCGCCGACAGCACAGTAGCCGGCACAAGTCCCAGTAGTGATTCTAGTGGAAAAACCAGCCTCATGTGCAGCGGCTTTTAGACCTCACGCGTCGTAAAGGGACTAGCTACAATCCTTATAATTAGAGATCAGTGAACGATCCTCGATATGTGCGCTATAACGCTATCTTTGTCATACTTATGGCCGCACAGTACACGGTTCTGTCTATCTCGCTCTGTTCCCGGGTTAGTCGAGCGTAAACCCCAGATAATGGAATATATCAGCAAAATCCGCAAGATACCTCACCAGCACTGCGCTGTTAATTTTAGTCGAGTCTACATGTGAATACCTACATATTCACCACTTACGAGGATTTTTTGTTAGCTATACCGTTAAATCTCAACTCTCGTAAACAACATGGAATTGTTTCTAAGAAATAAAGTGTGTTGAAACGGTGTTCTTACAGTGTATAAGAATCACTATAGTACTGTTGCAGGTACTACTTTTAACCGTATGATAAAAAAATCAGAGTTTCGCTTGTACAGGTAAAAGTCGTATAATTCGGTATTTTTACAACACGGTGTCGCTCTGCCACGATTTGTGGAAATCGTTGCATAATATACAGTACTAGCCGTTACCCGCGGGTTTGCACGCGATTGAGACGAAACACGGATACATTCCCATTATTGGGCATAGTTACTCCTTTCTCAACGCAGAGCCCCCTAATAAATTTCAAAATTGTTGATTTTTTGACTATTTACCTATTTCACCATCTGAAGGGGTTATTTTTGAAAAAGCATGAAAAACGTGTTTATTTATTTGTTGACAGGAGTAATCCTGCATATTTTCGAATTGATACATCTATCTTATATGATTTCTTCATGCAAATTTTAAACCCCTGTTGCACCCTTTTAGGGGTCGAATTTCCTAAAATCTGCTCTTAGCGGATGCCTACGTTAGAATAACTATCTCTGTGCCAAATTTCAGCCCAATCCGTTTACTGGTTTGAGCTGTGCGTTGATAGATCAGTCAGTCAGTCAGTCACGGTTTAAATATACCTATAGATAATAATAAAGTAACACGATTTCGCGTAATACGCTTAGGAAATTAGTAGACCCAAATAACCCTGGAATATGGTGGTTTTACATCAATAAATGATTTTCATAAAAAAATAAAAAAACTCTGACATTAAAAAACAAAACTTTAAAAAATAATAAATAATTTATCTTTATTATATCTAGCCCGACGTATTGACTATTTTTTCGTTTGGATGAAATATTTTATTCATAAATGCGTCGGGGGCCACAATAACAAAAATACATTGAGTTCCGACTTCTGGGGAAAGGTCTTCCCTATAGTTTCTTCCGCCGATCCCACAGGGATCTCGAGAATTCCTCACGCCATTTGGTTCTTTGTCTCCTTGGTTTCCTTTTTGCATATGTCGGGAGCCTCATCGTACCATTTTCTATTATTAGAAAACAAACGATAGTGTACTGTCCAGTTTTATTTGAGATTGTTTGCAAACAAACGTTATGACTGCAACTTGTAGTCTATAGATCTAATTATCTGTACACGTATTCTATGTTTAAACAGGACTTACATACAGGAAATAATTACTCATGTGGCATTTTCAAGAAAGCAGCCGGTAGCACAAATGTCATACAGTGACAGTTTTTAATTATAATGGATAAACGAATGAATTATTTGCGTTGCTGCATATTTGTGCAGATCCTTAGAATGTTTGAATGGAATTAGGGTCAAGGCTGTAGTTTCAGTAGCAACCGTTATCTATACTAATATATAAAGCTGAAGAGTTTGTTTGTTTGTTTTTTTGAACGCGCTAATCTCAGGAACTACTGGTTCAAATTGATTTTTTTTTTGTTGGATAGTTCATTTATCGAGGAAGGCTATAGGCTATATAAAATCAGGCTACGACCATTAGGAGCGGAGCATTAATGAAAAATGTTGCAAAATGGATTTAAAAAATAAGCTTCTATTCAGGTGAAATTGCACTAACTTAATATACTCATATTAGCGCTTCCAGAATACAACGCCGGCTAGCTGAATCGGTAGAGCACACGACTGTCAATATCAGGGTCGTGGGTTCGAGCCCTACGTTGGGCGAATATATTTTTATTTTTTTTTTCATTTTCTACATTGCTTTTTTCTAAAGCTTACATTTAAATTTATTTAAATTTTATTTAATTAATTAAAAAAAAATTATTAGTTAAAAAAAAGTATAAATACTGCTTTTTATCGACAAAAACTTTTGAACGGTAACTCCGATCATCATGAAATTTGGACACAACATTCATCTCGGTAAACTAAGATCAATGTGTGTACTCATGTTCCTCCCTTCCCCATTCGTTCTTTTACACCCGGGTGAAACCGGGCGGGACCGCTAGTAATAAATATTTGTAAAAGATTTTCCCTATGACCTGTATGCTCCGTATATATAGGAGAGTAAAAAATCTTTCAAAATCACTGATCCCCTAGCTATAAGGATGCCGTGTTAGTTTCAAACAACATAAATTCAATTTTTAGCCAAGTTACCTTGGAAAATGGAAAATAGCGTAGTTTTTATGAAATTCCATATTTCTGTTCATCTTCATAAAAATCTTTGCATATTATATACGAGATGTTCTTCTTCTGTTGTCACATAGGGTAATGAAATATAAACGAAGAAATTACTGATGTATATTTGCTTTCTTATTCATTTTTAAAGAAAAGTCAGCCTAAGAAATTGTCGCTGATTTCATTACATTTTATACACTGTTTATTGTGTTCATTTTATCTATTTGAATGACATTTCCTTGTGTCTATTCTTTGACGTGTTCTTTTTTCTTCTTCTTGCAAGGGACTTTGCAAACGGTAGATATTTTCTAAGTACTCATTTTTGATAAATTTAATTAAGTGATTTTTATAGCATATTTTTAAATTTAACAGATGCGAGAACATTTCAAACAAATAAAAAATAATCTTATATTATTTTTCTATCAAATTAATCAAAAAAGAAATTAAACAAACCGGTGCACAACAAAACTAAATGTTTTATAGGGGGTCATTCATTAATTACGTACTGGTCTCGAGGGGGAATGGAGTTCTCAAAATCTTTACATGCCCTTACTTCGGAGGGAGGAGGGGAGGCAAAGTCAATCTTACGGAATATTTTTAAAGTCAAAATGTATGATATTATGTAACATAGAATGATGGATATTTATTTGAGAGAAGAGTGTTTGGAGAAACAGCTATATGAGATCTATTTTTTCTTATGTATAATTGTATTTATACCATTATGTTTATTTTAAAAATGGTCATTGCATATTAAGTTCTCAAAACCTTTAATTTTCATTTTCATAATCTAAATTATCTTTTAAAACATAAAAAATTATTGATTTACTTCAAATTATGAGTTTTAGTGAAATTGATCCTTTTCTCAAACCAGATAAAATCTTACGTAAGAAGGGAGAGGGGGAGTCCGAGCAATTTTATGTGCCCTTGCATGGGGATAGGGAGGGTCAAAAATGGCCAAAATCGTCCTTACGTAATTAATGATTGGCCCCTATAACTCCTTTTCACAATACGAATTTCCTTTCATTGGAGAAAGGATCATAAAACATTTATTATTTTCCGGTTGGTCAAGTTTAGACGGACACTATGTATACAAACAATAATATTTAAATAAAGTGATTCTATTTATAAACAGTAAAAAACATTTCAACTTTGAATTCGTTGTTGAAAAACTTCATCTTATATAATCTTGGAACTGTATTACCGTCGCAAAGTTTGGTCTTCTCTCGCAACGGCAGCACATGTAACTAAATACGTAAATTTCCATATACCGAATTTAAAACATTCTCACCCTTATGTTAATTTTTTTATGGTATAATTTTAGCATAAGTGCACGCACAATATCACCAAAAAAGGTTTAAATTAAAAAGGGAAAAGATAAAATTAATAAATTTCAAAAGCATAATGTTGTATATAAAATTAATTGTGAAAATTGTGATAAGAATTATATTGGTCAAACTAAAAGAGCTCTTAAAACAAGAATAAAAGAGCATCAAAATAATCACAAATTAATGCCTGACAAACACAATGTAATAACTAAACACAAATTAGAACTTGACCACAAAATTAATTGGAATAATATTAAAATTTTAGATAATGAAACTAATTTTTTTAAAAGAAATATTTCGGAAATGTTACATATAAAATCAAATAAAAATTCTCTCAATGCTCAATTAGATACAGAAAATTTAAGTAATATATATAATATATTGAAATAATTTTTGTTATTAATAATTTTTCTTTCTTTTTTAGGTACTCACAAATTATTATTTCCATGACTACTTAATAAAAAATTGTTTGTTATTATTTTTTCATTATTTTGACAATCATAATTAATTTTGAAAAAATCTATAAAAAGCGAATTATATTTAATTATTAATTATTTTTATATTTTTTAGATCAATTCTGAAGAAGGTCCAAATCCGGATTGAAACGTTAATGTATTAATTTTATATTGTTTGTTAATATATTGTCTGAAAAATTGGTCGATAATTTTATTTATTGAAGAGTTCTATTCAGACGTTAATCAAAGATTTTAAAATGTTAGAGTACCTACTATTTTCCAGCTGCGTAATAATTGTCTGAAAACCAAACCGGCGCAATTATTTCTGTATTATTGAATAAATAAAATTATCTACCAATTTTTCAGACAAATATATTAACAAAAAATATATAAGTTCAATACATTAACGTTAATGTATTGAATTTATATATATTTTTGTTAATATATTTGTCTGTAAAATTGGTAGATAATTTTATAATGTATTGAATTTATATATTTTTGTTAATATATTTGTCTGAAAAATTGGTAGATAATTTTAAGCAACTAGCGTTAAATGTGTCATTTCACGATCGCTTCACAAGCATAAAAAACAGCTATTAAAAATAGTTTTTGCGTTTTAGAATTATTCAGATTTCTTTTTTGTAGTGAAAGAATTTTGAAAATTGGTACAGTAGTTCTTGCGAAAATTGCGGCCATACATATATACGACGAAATTATTGACATAACCTTTTATCAAAATACCGGGCGTTTATGAACTACAATCTCTCAACAAAAAATATAATCAATTAAACACAGTATTCGCAAATTGAACGAGATTCATGTAGTCAATTTAATAGCTATTAATTAGGTAATTACATTTTAATACGAAATCAGGCCAGTAATTTTCCGCTTATGTGAGTAGTTAGTTGTAAGGTATTGAACTGACCCTTAAATGGCAAGTTTTCGGTTGAATAAAGTATTAGCGTGGGAAGCGAAAAAGGAACAACAGGTGTTTCCTGTGGCATATTTGATTTCAGTATAAAGTTACAGGCACCTGTTCTCTTCTTGAAGCTTAGCTAAGAACATTGCAAGATCCCAGCGGACAGCCAGTGGGCATAGTTTCTGGTCGTTGTTTCTCTAGTCACTATTGTATCGACGACTAAATATTTCGATAAGACACAACAAGGAACATGACTTTTTGGCACTTCTTTTTGGTACTTCTTTAACTTAACAGAAATAATACTAATAGTTCTAAATAATAAAATAAAAGACTAAGTAACCGAGATAATATAGAGTCACTAAATTATGTACACAAAATATTTACAGCACAGGAACACAACACAAAGTTTATCAGCACACTTGTCTATTAACTATAAATCATTTATGTATAACCAGATTTATATAATTACTAACTAAAGTTTATTTATCTTCATAATTTAACTGAATAATTTATGTCGAAATGCCAGAGCACTGTATCAACACATGAACAACACGAATAACTGACTAACCGACTCAACCACTCCGCTCACATTTTATAGCTTCGTCCCACGCTTCTAGAATGTTCTCGTAGTTCCGAAATTTCTTTCTTTACATGTATTGGTTTCTCTAGGCTATTGCAAGAAAGGTCGGGTCTTTACCTGCTTTCGATTGTTATTGTTGTCGTTACTAGAAGATTCCTACAGAATCCATAATCGTCCCAACAAGGGGCACGCAACAATACAGTAAATGACAAAAATGTTAATTATCTTTATATCATATCATGAGATATTTATATTTCGCGCGCTTTATGTTCTTACTTAAAATGAATTATACGTTAAACATTAAAGAGACGAAGTTACGTCTCTTATAAAACTCACTACTCTTTGATTGTATTTCATGATGGAAGATGCCTATAGATAAACATTTATGTTGGTTCGAAGTCAAAATAACATCTAAATCACTTGTCAAACAGTAAGTCATTAAATCACAGACTTCTTCCACTATGACAAACGTCGGAGAATATTAAAGTGACTGCAATGATTTTTTCAAAGCTTAGAAACGCTGTGCAATTGTCCTTCGACATTGCATGTCGCCTAGCTCAGAGGTGGGCAGGGAGGTGGGGGGTGTGAAAGCTCTTAAGGAGCGTAAAACGGCCCCAAGCTCAAACGTCTCATTAAAAATTATTCATACTTCACTGTTTATTTCTTTGTTTTTAAAATTACCTTATGTATGGTTAATTTATATTTTTATAATTATTTATTTTGAATTTTTTCTGCTGACGATGAAATTTTGGGAGAGAAATATTGAAGAGGCACGGATATTAAAGTAGTTTTTAAAAAATTATTATTGTACCTAGGACCCAGTCTACTAGCTCGATTTTGCTCAAATTTTTGATACGTGTTCAAGACGCTCACGCCTCTAAGCAAAATCGCAATATTTGCTTAAGCTCAAATGTAGGAAACGTGGTCCACTAAGAACAGATCAAAACCCGGAAACATTTTTTCCCTAAAAGATACTTGTTAAATTTTTTCATTTGGAGATAATGTCTAAAAAATATAAAAATTAATTAGTATTAAGTTATTTATTTTCTAATAAAATGCAGGAAAGATTGAAAGTTTGAATAATTAATTTTTCAAAAATCTTTCGTGCATTTTATTAGATAATAAATAACTTAATACTAATTAATATTTATATTTTTTAGATATTTCTGAAGAAGATCCAAATCCGGATCGAAACGTCATCTTG
The DNA here is from genome assembly GCA_963575645.1 of Xanthostigma xanthostigma. Taxonomy (NCBI): domain Eukaryota; kingdom Metazoa; phylum Arthropoda; class Insecta; order Raphidioptera; family Raphidiidae; genus Xanthostigma; species Xanthostigma xanthostigma. Next base: position 12,570,331 of record OY754476.1, on the reverse strand, counting down.
TGTTATATTGATTTGTATTTTTATTATTTTTTGTCAATATATGGTCTGAGAAAAATTGGTCGACGATTTTATTTATTTGAAGATTTCTATTCAGACTTTAATCAAAGATTTGAATTACATATTTCTATTATGATAATTCAACCATGGCCATGGTACGATAGCTTGTTCTTTGATTTCTGTTATATATTTTGATATGGTAGATTCCATTCTTACAGTAATAATTATTCTTAATAGCCAAATTGGACCTTTAAGCCCCGCTCTACCCTAGTCAAATCAAAACAAGTAATCTAGCGGTAAATCCAGCCTCGTGTACAGCGGCCTTTATCCGAATTTCGTCGAACCATTTATTTTTCGACATACTTACGATACACACAAGTGAACGCTTTAAAAGTCGGCACGTATACACGATACAATTTATTTCATGTTCTTAAATTCGATTAATTTTAAATGTGGTTTCTTTTTGGTATTGCGAACTTCTTCACCGATAGAAATACGGCCAACTAAGGATTGAGATTACGAAAAAACTCATAAAATGATTTATCTTAAAATGTTTCCTCGCGTGTTTTGCTGTTGATTAGGTTTTAAAAATTTAGAATGTAAAAAGGTAAATGAAAGTGATGATAAGAGTGCTGCTCGACTATAGACGCTCAACAACGAAGGCCCTTAGTGTCTATTCTCATCGACACGGACAATTGTGTTGTTGACAAGTTACTTTGGATTTCCATTTTGTCACCTGATCTTCCGCAAGTCTTTTGATTAGTTATAGTACCTAGTTTTATACCTGTAATTGTTATATAAAGTTCAGATTTTGTTTAGTGTTTGCTGAAGATGAGAGCATAGCTCCCGAAATGTACATCCGCTAATAAAACTGTTGTGGTAAGAAGTAACTATTCTTTATTTTTTATTAATTTAAACGACATCATAAAACATTCATACGCGGAGGTGAGATTCGAACCCATGACAGTTAGGTCTTCTAACACTAATCTGTTCTCTTCTAGTATTATTAACACGAAAAATTCACTTTAAATATTATAGCAATTTTAATTTATTGTAAATCTATTTCTGAATAATAAAGTACTGTATTATGTTTATGTATGTGGTAGTGTCGATCGCCATTTTATTCCATAGTATGAACTAGAACAGTGGCATAGCAGAATTAAAGTGAAGTTATTTGACATTTTATATAGAAATTTTGCGTCGTCAGCTTGTTTTGTTTGACCTTAAAGGCCGTATAGCATTGAGTTTTATCAGCTGTCCTTGTTTTACACGTGCCAAAGTCTATCTTCTTTAATAATGTCGGACACAAAACAACACGTATAAAACAATCAGTAGTGGGCTGCTTTGTCTCCTCTTTATAACTACCTACCTATCACAGAATTCCTACAATATACCTCTAGATTGAGAATGGTGTCTTAAGGCCGCTGCACACGAGGCTGGATTTGCCGCTAGATTTGACTACTAGTCTTTGTAAAGGCCGCTGCACACGAAGCTAGAAACGCTGCTAGATTCCTTGCTAGATTTGCCTACTAGTTTTCTAGTGCTGGTTTTCTTGATTGCTGTTAAGTGCTCGCTTCACACGAGACTATTTTTGTTGTTTTGTGGATAGATCTGATGTGCGTGCAGAGACAGTTCGAATATAAACACAGAGCCAAACGTGTCTGTTGTCTGACTCTGATCATAATGACGCCATGTTGGTTTGTGGGAGTTTGTTCAAGTGCCCACGTGACAAGATACTGCTTCCTGATTGGTTGTTGCTCATACCTAGCAGCAGATCTAGCAGGAAAAATATCCCCTGTTCTAATTTTAAAAACCTATCTTTGAGCTAGCAGGCCAGTTCGCAGTGACGTCATTTCCAGCTTCTTAACCAGCCTACCGGCTAGTAGAATTTCTATCAGCGTTTCTAGCCTCGTATGCAGCGGACTTAATGCTGGTTTTCTTGATTGGTTTTATGTGCTCGCTTTATACGAGACGTCTTTTCAAGCTTGTTTTGCAGGTAGGTGCGGTTCGCGCACAGTTTTTTAGAACGATAACAAAAGTGGACGTTTTTTGTCTCTGAACAGAACACGCAGTGTTTGTTTGTGGCGTTTGTTTATGTCGCTAACGTGATAAGATACTGTTTTCTGATTGGTTCTTGCTTAGAGCAAGCAGGGGACTTAGCAAGAAAAATAGCCCCTGTTCTAATTTTAAAATCCACCTTGTGAGCTAGTAGGCGAATCTGCAGTGACGTCATTTCAAGCCTCGTACCCAGCCTGCCGCCAGCAATGTTTCCAGTCTTGTGTGCAGCGGACTTTAGTACAAGAGTTTTGTACAACTAGACGAGATTTTTGAAATCTAGTCTTCTCTAGGACTCGTTGATAAACGAAAAGGATCGTCTCAGTATTGGTAATGACTCATTAATAGCTCTCTCGATTCAATATTATCACTTCGCTTCGTCTCGAGCTGATATCGTTTCATCTCATTTTCTCTCTCGTCTCGTTTCGTATAGGTTTGGCCTCACCGCAATCTCCTCTCGTCTCGATCTTATCTCGACAAGTTTCGTTACCTCAAAAGGAATAAAGGAACCCTTATAAGATCACTTTGTTGTCCGTCCGTCTGTCTGTCTGTAAAGACTTTTAGGAATCAAAACCTATAGGGTACTTCCCGTTGACCTAGAATCATGAAATTTGGCAAAAGAGCGATGTCTTATAGCAGAAGTAAAGGGAAAAATCCAAAAACCGTAAATTTGTGGTTACATCACAGAATAATTAATGTTTTTAAACCGCACACACACAGTAATAGTTCTAATACAAAACTGGTGCACAATATGAGAACTCTCACATACAACACGGTATGACAACTAGGCTATCAAGGTACATTACAGTTCAGTAGCTCATCTGAACTTATTGCAATTACAATTATCAAACTGACCACGACATTTGTCGATGTATGTCGACAACAGTTTTCCAGCGGCTAAGCGGGAAAAATCTTATAGATTCGATTCCCGTGATGGACGAACTTTTTACATACTTACAAGTTTGAACGGAACCCTCGGTGCGCGAGTCTGACGCGCACTTCACCGATTTTTTCCCTACATTTGCTAGAGCACTAAAATAAAAAAATATAAATCAAACTTTAAAGAAAAGCTTCTGTTGCTACATTGTTGAAACACCCATTGTTGCATGTCTATATTAGAAAAATTTATTTCTCAAACAATGTCACCATCGGGATACGAACCCCGAATCTTTCCACTATCGCGGCGGACTGAGTTACATTACTCCACAGTGACACAGTAAGGTCAATTCATCATTCTAATATATAGCCATTTGTAACTGTATATTTTTGACATGGCTGATTATGTCAGAGGATGTAGAGGCCAATAAACCATATATTAAAAAAAAACTGTATATTTCACATCATGCGAGAGCTAATTTTTATCTTAGATAACGTCAGATATGAACCTTCACAGAAGTGAGAGCTGTGGGTGAATCAACGATGAAAGTTGTTTTCTTATATTAATCTGATTCCTAAATCAAGACAATTTCTATTTTATTAGGAAAGATAACAGCGAAAACTTTTCAGTTCATTTAGTTGAACGGCCTTTTTAATAACAAATGTGAATTTTTAATACGGTATAGTGCGTACTACTATTTTAATAACCTTAAAGAATAGCTTCTGTTGCTACATTGTTGAAGGTTCATATCTGACGTTATCTAAGATAAAAATTAGCTCTCGCATGATGTGAAATATACAGTTACAAATGGCTATATATTAGAATGATGAATTGACATTGCTGTGTCACTGTGGAGTAATGTAACTCAGTCCGCCGCGATAGTGGAAAGATTCGGGGTTCGTATCCCGATGGTGACATTGTTTGAGAAATAAATTTTTCTAATATAGACATGTAACAATGGGTGTTTCAACAATGTAGCAACAGAAGCTATTCTTTAAGGTTATTAAAATAGTAGTACGCACTATACCGTATTAAAAATTCACATAAATCCAACTAGTTCCGTCGATTTACAGTCTTGTTACGTTCGTAGTATACGATTTCTGTGATAGCTTCAGAAAGAAGTTTATTTTTGGGATTAGACAGTGCAGCATTCTCACAACCTCAACATTCACGAGAGTTAAATTTATCGCGAATGGAAAAATAAATATATAAATACAAAAACGAAAACAGACATTTTGAAGTCGCACGAATTTATTTGCTTGAGAACTATTGAAAATAATTAACCATTAATTTTGATATATTTGATATCATTTAAAAAAATCAACTTTAAGTTAAAAGTCTACTAAGTCAATCAATTAATCATTAACCATAAGCTAGATATAGCAGGTGTCGTCGCAGTAATAAAATTAATATTAAAAATCATCAACACAGTACAAGCAAAGTTCAGAAAGGTACTGTTTTAGTTTACATTTAAAATTATTTTATAAAAGGCAATAGCCCAAGATCCCAGAGCGGCCAGACACAACCTATTTTTAAATAAATGAAACTTTACGTTTTGAGTAGTGTTTTACGTACTTAGAACGCTTGGCGTACCTCCATCATTGAGTCTGTGACAAATGTACAGGTACCAGGTGAGAAAGGTGAGTAAAAATAAGAGTCACTTAATTTAAATTTAAATGGCTGATAATTATATATGTTTTGTAAAATATCACTATAAATTAGTATCCAGTATCGCCAGTCACTTTCCGCTGACCACAACTTCTGACAGACGCTTTAAAGCTCAGAGAAAAATTAATGAACTTCACTTATTTTTAAATGCTTGATTTTTATATATGTTATTCAGACAACTATTACAAAATTATATTTCAACAGCCAGACAAATTGTAATGACCAAACATCTCCCCAGCCGTAAAAAATAATCAGCTGTTAGTATGAGCGCGAGATCTTTATGACTATTTTTTACGTCCGGGGGGATGTTATTATAATAAAGCGACAAGTTGATTTTTGGCTGTAGAAGCTTATTATTATTTCGTGTGTTGTAATTATGCTGTGAATTTAAAGAATCATATTTGTCAATGTTTTTTTTTTTATATAGCAGAGCAAATGAAAGGATTGGAAATATTTAATTAACAATGTGTACTAGTTTCCTAACAATTTAGGAAAAGAGGCCAACGAGAAAAAAAGGCTTATTTTTCCTTTTCGTACGTTATAGAATGAGGAGCTGCACATGGGTCGACATTAACACAATTGATTTAACATTACTTCCCAACTGGTCGTGTGCGATCGTGTTTGCAGGTCGAGAAGCAATTTCAGTTGCACGGTTGCATCTTGTTGCGAAATGTTTCTTCTGTAAGGTAGAAGCAATCCTCTTTACCAATTCAGATTCAATCTCACTCATGTGCGAAGAAAAAATCAACCGATTGCAAACTGATTGCATAATAACCTCATCTTGAGCTATTTTGAGACTCAGGTTGCGAAATAGTCGACCCTCTGCACACGAGGCTGGTTTTGCTGCTAGATTCCTTGCTAGGTTTCAAACGTGCTGTGGCGATGGCTTTCGTGTGCGCTTCACACGATGCGTGATTTGAAGCTGAGTTTACTACATAGTTTTGGTGCGCTCTCAGTGACAGTACGACGCTGATAACCTCAGCTGTTGAGCGTCTATAATTCACAATCTCTGTCTCAGTGACAGTACGAATGTTAACAAAAGTGAGCGTTTATTATCTCTGAACAAAACACACACTATGACGTCATGTTTGTTTGTGGGCGTTTTTACATGTCGCTCACGTGACAGAATAATGTTTTCTGATTGATTCTTGCTCAAAACAAGCAGAAAAATAAACACGAAAAATATCCTGGGTTCTAATTTCAGAATTCACCTTGAGTTCACACACGCTTGCCCGTAGTGACGTCAATGTGCCAGCCAGCGCAAGTCACGGCAAAACCAACCTCGTGTGTAGCGGCCTTTAGAGTTTAAAAATACAGTGTAACCTCTTTATAACGAATCTCAAGGGACCGAACATTTTTTTTCGTTATAAAGAGTTTTCGCTATATGGAGGGAAGAAAGGAAAATAACAAAACTTCACCTAATTAATTTATTCCGAAACACATATAGGCTGTTAACTTTGCCTGACGTTTTTTGCTATGCCAATATTTGCTTTGTATTTTATTAAGTATCTTAAGCATATCTTGGGATGTGGTGCAATCATCTTCATTAAACATTTTTCGGTAAGTTTGGCGACATCAAGTGCTTGTTGAATAGTTGGTGATGGTTCAGAATCGTCATCTTTACATCTGTAAATATTTGCTGACGCCTAAATTTGAACATATTTCTTCGTTATAGACAATGGCTGTTGCGTTATAAAGAGGGTATTAATCAGCGTTGCCAGTTTTTTTTCTTGCCAAGTCGGGATTTTGGAACTCTTTGAGTGAAAACAGCGGGATTCTTTCGTCGAAAGCGGGACATAGTAAAAAAAACGTATGTAATCAGAAGTTTTCAAATATTTATCTTTTTATTTGAATTAAAATTACGTTTACGTGACACTAGATAGCAAAAATAGCCATAGAAAATGTATTTTAATAAAAATATAATATTTTAAATCAGATTTACCCTATCGTTAAATAGTTGAGTCTTATTCGTCTTCAGAATAAAAAAAAAAAAAAAACAGAAATCAAAATCAAAAAAGTTTTATTCATTAGAAAAATATGGCGTTTCAAACAATAGTCTGTGGAGTGAGTGTTACAAATTGCAACTTACAATAAGAGAATAATTATTTATAAGAATTACTTATTCATGAATTTCTGTGAAGATTTAACTTCTTTTAAAGTTATCCCCGAAAAGCGGGACTGAGCCTGTCCCGCGCGGGACATTTAATTATGATTTAAAAATCGGGACGTCTGGCAACGCTGGTATTAATGTATGGGTTTTAAGGTAAATCAACCAAATTGTAAAAATTTCTACGTTATAGGGAGTTTTTCGTTATAACGAAGGACGTTATAAAGAGGTTACACTGTATATCTGAGGTGTAATAGAAAAAGCAATTTTTGGCAGGTGGTTTATAGATCATCTCTGATCTATATGAATTAGTGAACTTGTGAACAGTGTAGGTACGTGGTATTATATTACCTTTAAAGTGCGTCGAACGCTTATTGCGTAGTAGTGACGTACTTGATCCCCTTTATGTATATTACATTGTAGGTACATGCATTGCAATAGGGTTGCTTCGTCATATATAATTATAGTCCAATTTAGCAGGAATAGCTACTTTCTTTGATGTACAAAATACACATATTAAGCAAAAAATGCATCAAGTATAACCGTTTTTATAAAAAAAAAATTAGAATACTTTGAGATTTTTAAAAGAAATCAAATTATAAGGTTGCTGAATTATATTACTGTAGACTTCCGTTAAGTTCTCAATCCACTGACGACTATAAAGCCGTCATGGTAATATTCGCTGACAGGATACTCGTTGCGCATAGACTCGATTTGGTGCTCAGAAATAGAGCTCACTAAGTGGCTCGGTTCGTGGTGCCGCGTGCTCGGTACGCGAGCTATTTCAAACAAACTTAACGAGCTCTCTATGACTATTAGTTAAACCATCTTTATTTAAAAATAATCAAGCCTATTATCAAGCCTTTTATAGCACATCGAACTAAAAAGTGAAAAATAATTATTAATATAAGCAGAAAATAATAATGAACAAAAAATATTAGTATTATTGTGAAAAAGCGTGGGGCGCTCGATATATAAAAAAATATGGCACAAAGCGTCTCACGCTTTTTTTACAATAATATACTAATATTTTTTGTTCATTATTATTTTCTGCTTATAAAGAATTATTTTTCACTTTTTAGTTCGATGTGCTATAAAAGCGTGTTTTATTATTAATATTATTTATTGTTTTTTTTAAAGAACTTCCCCTAAACGTCTCCCTTTTTTACTGCACAATTTTCCGCACTTAAAACGAGCAACACTGTTATATGTTATATAAAATAATAATTGTGTATTTTCAATGAATATTTTGCACATCGAGTTATCGTACTCTAGCCTTATTACAGTTGGTTTACTCAATAATAGAACAGGGCTTTTGTGAACGACTACAAAGCACAGCATAATACAAGATTGAGAGTTTTTAAGATACAACATTCACTCACATTTAAAGAGTAATGATTGAAACAAGGTTTGTTTGAAACATATAATAGTAAAGAATGAGTGCGTTCGAAGTTGATGATGAAAAACTAACTTTTAACTTGCATGCAAATAATTTATTGAAATAAAATAAACATGTTTTCTACCATACTCTATCCTCCTCACTCAGTGAATCGAAAAACACAACGGTATATGGTGAAAGGCATGTCCACTAGTGTAAGTTAATGGTTGCTACCTCTATTCTGTTGGTAACCTTTTTTTGCGAGCAACTTTTAATGTTACTGTGTGTGCGCGCATCGTAAACATGTTCTCATCATAAAAATTTACGCAATTTAGAATTTGTAATTTGTTTTTATTATAAACTTGTTCTGGCTGAATAGAAGGCCGGTACGCAAACAGATCTTGAATGTAATATGTGCTAAGTTTTATTTATAGTCGTGTCAAATTTTTGTGTAAAATCAGCTATATTTGAGTGCGTCACAGCGGGACTGTAAACGCTAATTTGTCGAGGGCCTCTTCTCTAAACTCCATGCTCACTCCAAAACCAGCATACATACAGAGGTAAAATTTCCTGTATCGTATGTTGTTCATATCAAATTATTAGATTAAAGTTTATTTATATAATAGGTTGGCTGCTACTTGACTTAAATTATTGTAATACGTTTTAAATTATATAAAACTCCGTTTTGAATTACATATTTATATTTAAGCATTTTATTTTTATAACAATTGTTTTGCATATCAAAGTAACTTCGTCCAATATGTTGGGTGAAACAATTACAATAGGAAAGAATAGAAATAGCATTATTAAAATAAATAAAGTTATAAGTGTATTATTAAAACGTTATGTTTTAATCAATTTGAAATGTATAGATTTTTTCGTCTTTATATTGTTACGTGCAAAGTGTCAAAATGATGGATCGTGGAGCGTCGGAGAATAGAAACAGTAAAGTGGAGAAGAGGACACATTGACTTAACTAGCAACTACTTTACGGACAGACACTGGAAGGAAGAACGAAATTTGACTTTATTTATTTAATTATTATTATAGGTCCTTGTACTATAATAAGTTTAGAGTACGATAACTCGATGTGCAAAATATCCATTGGAAATACACAATTATTATTTTATATAACATATAACAGTGTTGCCCGTTTTAAGTGCGGAAAATTGTTTTTTCTAAATTATTTTTTTTTGTGCAGTGAAAGGCGGGAGACGTTTAGGGGAAGATTGTCTGAAATATTGGTCGATAATTTTTTTTTAAACTATGTTCATTTTTCACTTTTTAGTTCGATGTGCTATAAAAGGCTTGATAATAGACTTGATAATTTTTAAATAAAGATGGTTTAACTAATAATCATAGAGAGGTTCTGAGTAGAGATGGAATACTGCTGATAATTAGGCTAGATTTTAAGCAGTGGATCCATTTTCTACAGTACTGACTTTAGTGTCCTTCTTCGACAGTTTATTATTATAATAATTTTATTATATATTATTATAATATATTATTAAATTCTGGTGATCCTGATCAGGATAATCAGATAAACTTGTCAAATTATTGTATTGTCACCGGTTCTTGATAAGTTTACAAAGTTTAAATTAAATCTGTCCGTTTAAAGTGGGTCAAAATCGAGCCCAAAGGAATTGATTACAACATAAGCGTGTTTACATACATACAAGTGAAGCTAATATAAAGCGTGTAAAAATAAAGGAATCGACGTTCATTTTCAAGTACCTACATTCAAATTTATATAAGTCTTCGTTGTCATGCAATATTACTAATGACATTGTTTTGACGTTTATAATATAACAGCACCGTTCTAGTAAAAGCGGAAGAAAAATAAAGAAGCTCGAATTCAAATCCGTGTGCATTCACAATATTCGTTATCATTCTACATTATTCGTTATATTGTTTTGAAATTTCCACGATGAAATTAAATTTGCTGTTGGCAGGTGTTCATGTAAAAAAAATTTCATATATGTTTGAAATTGTATGCTGCATGGACTATGATGATTATTTTATAAATATTTAATTCATTTCACTTTAAATACATATTTGATAGGTATTGTTCATTAAATTATTGTTTGAACATTTTTATCACACGACCGATTTCATAACGATCGATCCTTTACAGACAGTACAGTAAAATAAAAATAATTCTGAGCAAAAAAGTCCGTACCCGATGTTATCGTTGATGAGATATTTATTAATTACGGAAGAGCAGGCGTGGTTTATTAATATTCTTATGTATTCCGCTGATATCATTAAAAACTCGATTACACTGAGCGAGTTTACAATCTACTATCTGCTAATAAACTCGCCTAGTGTAATCATATTCATTAGCAATCTACCGACAAAAATTGAAAGCCGGGCTACTTTGTTCGCTACTCGCTGACGTGTGTGCTTGTGAGCTAGTAAACTAACCGTGTGTCATCATATTTGCTAGTGAGATAGCTGCGAGTAACTCATTTATCTACAAAATGTCAATGGATTTAGTGCGCGCGGGAGTCGTTATTTTAACTCATATGCTATCAAAAATGAGTTAAAAAGGAAAGCAAAACAGCACAGAAAAGTGTGGGAAAATATATTACAGGTTACTGCTGATAGACAGAGGTTAAGAAATTCCACAATAGGATTTACGTTCCACTTCATTCAACACCCAGAAAAAGTTAAGAATTAGATTAGATTAGAATAAGAAAAACAAAACAACACGTGGTTTTAACTCGCTAACTAGTTGGGTACTGAGCAAGTGGAAAGTTTTGTGTCATCATAACTATCGCACACGCCGATTCGCCCGCTTGTAAACTCGTTGGCTAGTAGATTGTATATATGTTACCGGCCAAACTCTATTTCAGAACAAACTAGTTTTGCCTAGGCCAAACCAGTCCTACCTATATGCGATAGGATAAACCGGTATAGCCTAGACCGAACTGGTCTGGCCTAAATTCGACAGGACAAACCAGTTTAGCCTAGGCTGAACTAGTTTTTCTCTAGTATGAATATGTAGGATTTACTGGTATAGCCTAACTAGTTTGAACTAATTTCAAGGTAAAATAAATAATATACCTATTGAAAAATATTCATGATTTTTAAAATAATAATAATAAAATTTATTGTCGTTCGGTCAATAATTAATTAATGTACATGTTGACAGTCAAAGTATTCTTTTATGGTGTAGAAACAATTTTCCAATAAAAATTTCTTTTCATTTCTTCTAAAATTTCTTGATACCAAAATTATTGCTTCGAATGGCAATTTATTAAAAAATTTTATAACAAAAAATTTGATCCTGATAGCATTTGTGTAAGCTATGCAGAGATTTAACTTTTACCTAGTATCATGACTATGAATCACAGTATGATCATTAAAGTTGTTCATATTATTTTTAACAATCATTAAACAGCTATATATTATAATATATTAGCATGGTAATGACAAAATATTTAATTTATTAAAAAATAGCCTGCATTCCTGTCTAAACCCAGCATTCAAGATCAATCTTATAGCTTTCTTTTGTTGCAAAAACACTTCATTTGTCCTTTCTCTACCTATTCGATTCGGCAACATTAGTTCGGACTAGACCATACTAGTTTTTCCTGGAGTGTACATATTCATAATAGGACAAACTAGTTCAGCCTAGGCTAAGCTATCAAGCTTATGCCGGACCAGTTTGGCCTAGGCTATACTGGTTTATCCTATTGTATATAGGTAAAACTAGTTTGACCTAGGCAAAACTAGTTTGTTCTGAAATCGGGTTTGGCCGGTAACATATATATATATTTAAAAAAAATAGCACATTTAGATCATCGCACTGAAAAGTAACGTTTAAAATGTGGAGCACTTGATGTCTTTTTTACTTTTTGGAACATCAGTGTTATTTGATTCCTCGAAATAAATGAATTCAAAGTTGAACAGTTTATATTTGAATCCTACAAACAGGTTCCCGGTGTGCAAAAAATAAAACAAACGTATACAAGTTTGTCGAATGCTACCTAGCTGTGTTTGAGAGAAACTTTGACGAAGACGGTATATAGTATATACTGAAGTTGTACATATCGAGTAGTAATTAATTCTAGAAACTAGAAACTAATCTTGGATACCTTGGTGCATAAATATAGAGATGGCCGGAAAATAATTCAACGGGATTTTAGAGTTCAATCTTAAAAGCAGAAATTCAATTTGAAAAGTAAGATTTTCCAAGATTAATTTTAACTAGTGGCCGAAAATCCATCATAATTCATTAAATTTTTATGTTTGAACATTATTGAAGGAGATTTATTTGGTTGAGGAACAATAGAAATAAGCTTTACCAAAGCATCGCTTGTGGCCAACGTTTCGATAATTATATTTTCATCCTCAGGGCCTGCAAGTTGAGATGGTAAATTGTGCAAATTATTGTAGTATACATGATCATTTAAAATTATGAAATTCGACAAAAAAATTTTAATTTAAAAATATCGTACAACAGTTTATTAGATAAAATTGTTCGGTCCAATGTGAACATAAATATTGTTATTAAGGTTCTTTTGTCATTATATGGATTTCTCCTGAATCGGTTTTACCTGTTTTAGTTCATACACGTCGTGATAAAACATATATTGTGTACTTCTCCTCATTCAAGCGAAGTGAACGATGTATGTTTCTTTACAACGTGTGCGAATTAACACACTCAATTCGGTACCACACTCTTTTTTCATATCATCTCATTTTCATAGCAATTTTAACTTTTTTTTTAACTAACGTTTCGAAACAAATTCTTTTTAAGGCCAAACTGTTGAAGTTTACACATCCTCCTTAATATAAAAGAGGTTTAAATTCAAAATAAATGTCCACACATTATAAGAAAATATAAGATGTACAGTTAAAAACGTACAGTTTTCCTTTATATGCTCAAAATGGAATTAATTGTATGTACTTGAATTGTGAAAGATCACGGCATGCCCTCGTTTGTATATAAAAAAATAAAGCAGACGCTGACTGATTAGTCACATTGAATATTAACAAAATAATAAAGGACGAGATTAGTCATTTTTAAGCAAATATATAACTAGCTCTTACGGTCGTGAACGGCTAGCATTTTTTTAGTAATAGTAGCGTCTATCCGTTGATGACAGGCCAAGCCTATAAAAAATTCAGAGCTATACGATTATTTAAAAAAAAATCAAAATTGATCACATGAAAGCCGCTAAAAGCTCTCAGGCAAAAAGAATATTGTGTTAAATAATGTATAGATTATGCAATGGCCACATGATTTTTTAATTATTCACATCAATCAATACAATTGCAGCCTATGAGTAAAGCCACGAAAAAAATATTGCAAACCGTAAATATTAATAAAAAAGTATAAAATTCACTCCAAAGCGTTGGCTACGAACTCCCAACCTCTAATCCTTGGATCCCTAGCTTCAACCTCTAGCCTTCAACCATAGGATTTCAGACTTGAAAATTTTACACGGAGGTGGAGGAAGTTGGATAGTCATTCAATTATGATGATCTATAAGTCATTTAATCAGTCAGTTATGTCTTGGAAACTTTCACCTAGGGCAGGGGTCGGCAACCTTTAGAGACGGAAGAGCCAAAAGTTATAATTTACAAAATTTCCCAGTTTTTAAAGAGCCACTAAACATTTTCGTTTCAGTATTATAGTATTTGCTTATATAGGTATAATATATATATCCGAGGACGACACGTCGCGACGGGGGCGATGCGGATGAGACGCGAGTGGAAATGGCTGAGAGATAGACATGGTACTCAATCGATTGAACGATTTTTAAGGGTTTATATAATAAAATATTTTTTTTGCGTTTGGAACTGGAAAGCCGCAACTTTACATCAAAACAGCTGCATTCGGCTCGCGAGCCGCAGGTTGTCGACCCCTGACCTTAACCCCTCTGCAAAAAATCAGTTCTGTAACGAAACTAATCTCGGAGACAGACGGGAGTCGAAAAATGCTCGGAATAGTTCGTGTAAACATAGCACTTCCATTTGCTATGACAGTCTTAGTTAGTGTATCCAGAGCCATGGGCCTATGAAAATGCTAAAATGACCGTGTGACCAATTCTAAGTTTACGTTCGTTACAATAATAGTGTATGTTTTAAAGCATCTTACCTGATTCATGTAAGATCTGACAAACTCCATCGACTGCTCGAGGGCATAAGTATCGCTGCTACACGAATCGATGATCAACGCCCCAAGAGTCACGTTCGGTAATAAGTCTGGATCCTGGTTTATCTCGTCCATTGCGTACAACATAGCCTCAAGTCTTTGAACACCCTTCTCCTCTTTAACGGCGCCACACGGGAAGTCGGAACGGCCACTAACTTGTTCGTGCATCGGGAATATTCCTCCGAGGATGATGTCTCCGTTGATACGTATCAATTTGCCACCACTATCGGTAAGCAACGTATCGAACTGGCCAGCGCACGATGGCAGTATTATTATAACTGCCGCCAGGATACCGAACCGATAACTCATTGATAACATCGCACCGTTATACCACGTCTTCATGCTATTGATTTTTATTGTAAACTTTAGTGCGGACCAAAGTTGATTTAATATGATGAAATATTGATTAATGACAACCATCCATAAGAGTCTGAATTTAATTCTATATGATTTTATGGCGGTATGAAAAAGTAGAATCCAATTTCGATTTAGGTTAAATAATTTCTGATCTCTATTCATGATATTTGATATTTCTATATGTTATCTATATTTAATGACTGTCCAGTTTTATATAATACTGTTTATGATTTTTATTTTAGTTTGTAGTTTATGCTGATTTATTTGAACATAGTTTACTCCAGATATAATATTTTTATATATATAATTGGAAGATGTGTTTTCTGATTAAATTTCTCATTTGAAGAAAGACGTTAAAAGGGAATACTCGTATTATATTTTGAATATCACTGTTTAGCTTGAGACATTTTTACAAATTATAGTTAACATATATCATTTCTTCTTTTACTATATTTTGATGGAACATGATATTTCCCCAAAAAGGAAAAATGAGACGTATTCTTGTTTATAAAAGCATACTTATTTCACTAGAAAATGCCTAGCCAATCTTAAATTGGTTATTATTTTTAAGTTAGTACATTTTACTTTAAAAAACTTCTTATTAATGTATGTATATAAAAATTATTTTTATATGTATTAGACAAAATATTTCCATTCTAACTGTCGACATTGATATTTTATTGTACTAAAACATTTATTTTAATATTTGGCAAATTTTTTTTCAAACAACATCGATAACAAATACATTATTTCATTTTTTTTATATTTTACATTAAAAAAACATTCACAAGTATTTTTTCACGGAGTTCTATATTATTTTATTCAATAATCTAAATTTTTTCGATATTTATTAAATAGGTATGTCCTTGATTTTATCACTTAGTTTTAAAAATTTTTGGCACATTTATTTTATTTTAGAAAAGCTTAATTTTTAAATCTATATTGACACAAAAATACTAATTTTTAAAAATTCTAACTAGATTTTTACTTTTTTGGCAATTAATGATATTTTTGATATTTATTTTTAAATATTGTTTATGTATTTATTTTAGAGTCATATATAAATATTCATTCAATGGTATTAATGTAGATAGCGTCTTTATTAAACGTTGTTTATTCCGTTGTCTCATTATGGTAATGTTTACCGACTTGTTTCGGCTAAAAAAATATCAAACACAGAGTGATAAAATTTTAAAATGGCGCCATTTGTAAGTCGTCAATTTATTTTAATTCTTCAATAAATAAAATTTTCGACCAATTTTTCAGACAATATATTAACAAAAAAATATATAATTAATACATTAACGTTTCAATCCGGATTTGGACCTTCTTCAGAACTGATCTAAAAAATATAAAAAATAATTAATATTTAAAATCTAATTAGCTTTTTATAAAATCTTTAAAAATTATTAATGATTATCAAAATAATTAATGTATTATATATTTTTTTGTTAATATATTGTCTGAAAAATTGGTCGATAATTTTATTTATTGAAGAGTTCTAATCAGACGTTAATCAAAGATTTGATTATTTTAATTCTATTAAAACAAATGCAATCAATCAACTTTGACCAATCGTCTTAAGCTATTCAACAACATTTAGAAATCGTTCAAAATTATCAAAATGTGAACTCAATTATGGCAATTCATTGTGCACCCCCTGTGTCTTTAGAAAGACGCAGTTGTTGTGAAATTTCACGTATAGGTGCATGATGAATTGTTTTAATAACAAACGAACCATTTCTAAACGTTATGGAATGGTAGGTATATCTTTGCATTATGATATTATTACTGGTTGGGTGATTCTCTTTTTTGGTCTTTCCCTTTTTGTTTTATACAATAACTTTATGTAAAAACGTATTTTTAATTTATATATTTAACAATAAATTAAAAAAATCCATTATTATTTATTGGAAGCTTGTAGCATATTAAAACAAATAAAAACGGTTTTGTTGATTTTTTTTTGAAATTTCGAAACTATGCAGGTGATATAAAGTAAATTCTATAAAACAGTATTTTTTCTATGCCAATAAAACCTATTAAAACTTCTGTACATATGTTAAGTTGTAAAAAATCACTGTAAAAAAAATATAAACTGGATTTATGGTGTCATTCTGTATCATAAATGTTAAAATTAATGGTGCTGTTAAATTTCTGTTCTCTTCCTTACAAGCTTAATATTATATAAGCTAGACAGAGACAAACATTTTATATCTTTGTTAATTTTTGCTTTCACGATAGAAAAACACGATTTATTTTTTGCTATAATACTGTTTGTCGGAAAAATAAAGTAATAATTTTAATCTACAACAATTTTGTAAATTACTACTATAGCTCAGAAACTTACAATAAATAAATCTTTGGGTCCAGTACGATAACTCGAAGTGCCTAAATTTTGACTTTTTTATGTCATAAATAACGCTAAATTTTGACGTTCCAAAAAAAAAATTGCGGGTTATTCCCTTTGCTCAAAAATACCAAAAAACGTTTTGTCTTTTACTGTCATTTTTCGAATCTAACCAATCAGAAATCACATATACACGTCATAGCAACTGGTGCACAATTACTGTATTACTATCTCACTTTGTATATACGACCCCGTAATTGTTTTTTAAAGAACTCCCCCCAAACGCCCTCCCCTTTTCACTGTGCAAAGAAAACGACATCCCATCGACACGACCCCGTAATTGTTTTTTAAAGAACTCCCCCCAAACGCCCTCCCCTTTTCACTGCGCCAAAAAAACGCCATCGCATCGACACAACCCTGCAATTGTTTTTTAAGAACTCCCCCCAAACGCCCTCCCCTTTTCACTGCGCAAAAAAAAAATATAAAAAAAAATTCGCACTTAAAATGGCTAATAGCACTGTTATTTTTTATATAAAATAATAATTATGTATTTCCGATAAATATTTTGCAGAATATTTTGCACATCGAGTTATCGTACTCTAACCTAAATCTTTATATATTCATAGATTCAAATCGATTCACCTTCGAACGCAGTCGGAGACAGCTTATGTTAGCTAATTACTGTAAAGCTACACCCCGCGTTCTACGTAACAATACAATGTAATATTAGAAAAAAGATTTAAACCAATGCAATGTTACCGTCGGTCGAGATGAAAGCCAGCGCGACACAGAAAGTTTCGTCTGAACTCCGACGGGGACATTAAATTCAAATACATCTTTCAAATTTTGCAATGTAACATTACGTCAAATGGTGGTTGTTTCTTAACAGTAATTTTCTAGCTAATTGTGAATTTAGTGTTACGAATAAAGGCCGCTGCACACGAGACTGGATTTGCCGCTAGATTTGACTACTACTTTTCTAGCGCTTGTTTTCTTAATTGCTTTTATGTACTCGCTTCACACGAGACGTCTTTTCAAGCTTGCTTTGTGGATAGATCTAGTGCGCGCGCAGCGACTGTTCAAATATACACACAGAGCAAACCGTGTCTGTTGTCTCACTCTGAGCAGAATGACGCCATGTTGGTTTGTGGGCGTTTGTTCTTGTCGCCCTCGTGACAAGATACTGTTTCCTGATTGGTTCTTGCTCAGAGCAAGCAGAGGACCGAGCAAGAAAAATAGCCCGTGTTCTAATTTTTAACAGGGGGCTATTTTTCTTTCGCAGTGACGTCATTTCCAGCCTCGTAGCGAGCCTGCCGGCCAGCAGAAGTACCAGCAGTGTTTCTAGCCTCGTGTGCAACGGCCTTAAATCTCGTACTAACTGTAATTTTAATGCTCGGAAAATAATAAATTAAAATTGAAGAATAAACTATATCGTTCAAAACAATCAGAAAACAATTACAGAAACTTATATTTTCTTGGCGACATTCTGATATTCCAGACCCTTTTCTTTCCTGTAAACTTTTGTTTATAGGTTAAATTAACCGTATGTTTCTTTGGAGTCGTTGAACTGGCGAACCAGAATCATTTTCCAAAAGTTTCTTTCGTTATAGCGTAGAAAACATATTTTTAACAAGATGTTATTACAGAAAACGCATACCTACGTAAATAACATACAGTGGAAACCAAAGCAATCATTTTTCCTTATTATAGTTATATTAAAAGTTGAGTACTAGGTATAGAACAATTTTTATTTCCAGTTTAAATTAAACAACAGTATTTTCTACAGCTTGTCAAAAGATTTCATTTACTTTTCAGTATCTAAGTTAATAATAAAATGATTAAATGAATTTGAACCTGAATTTTTTAATTAATTCCATAACTATCAACCAACTCATTAAAGTTCAAAACAAAACGACCAAAATGTCATTTATTCCAAATTTTTAAATACATTTAATGTCATATTTATTAACAAAATAAAATAAGACAGGAAATGGGGAGTTTCTAAAGAAACAATTCCGGGGTGAACGATAACGGGTATGATGTTTTTAAATATTCATGTTCATTTTAGTGCTTACGACGGTGTGGGATATTTTGTCGAAGGATATTTTGTCCGAAGGATATTTTATCGGGGATATTTTGTCGGGGTATCTTTTGTCGGGTGATGTAAAGTCGCGTAATCAAAGTAAACAGGCGAGCGTGCTTTAACCACAACGTCGCTTCAAGTCGGTGAGATAGTGGTCAAACGCTTGCCTAGTTTAATGTAAAAAGAAACGAATAATATAGGTATAATGTAATCATATACACGGCGTTATATGGGAGCTAGGCAAAATTAATGTATAAGAATACGTTAGAGATACGTCGGCATTTAGCACAGAAAAGAATCTCTAACGAGATTCTTCGATATACAAGAAAATTAATACAACTCTCGCTTGTGGGAGGCTTCATGTAAAGATTAGCTTTCGCAGGATGTGAATGAACAGTTACAAATTGCTTTAAATATTAGAATTATTACCTTTTTAAGATGTGTCACTGTGGAGTCTGCTGCGATAGTGCAAAGATTCGGGGTGCGTATCCCGACGGTGACAGAGTTTAAAAAAGATTTTTTTCAATATAGCGATGTAAGATTGGTTGTTTCTTAACAATTGTAGCAAACAATAGTTTTATCTGTGTTACCGGGCGGGGTGGCGTAGTGGTGAGAGCACTAACCTTGCATTCGGAAGGTACCGGGTTCGAATCCCGGTGGGGGTAGGGACTTTTTCCGACTGCCTCTCGCCGAGAAATGGTAATTCCTCTACCGGCCAGATAAATATCGAGATTCTCCCTTAGCCTGTCAACCTGTCAAACTCCTGTGCTCAAAATTTGTCTACCTTATCATAATGTCCTATAATTCCTTCATTCGCCCATTGCCATTAATTAAGTGGAAGTTTAAAAATGTAGAAAATAACGGAAAGTGTGGTAGATGGAAAATAGTTATGGTGTGAATGGCGTCTGTCATGACATAACGTCAAGAAACGAACGTTAAACGCATTATTATTATTATTATTCATAATATTTCTGTGTGAATAACACTTAAATTTATGTTAATTTCATCTAGCTTTGCACTCAAGCTCTATGAAACTTTATGTTAATACGTGTTCGACACGCACTTGGTAGATTTTTATTCAAGTCAAATTAAGAGGAAAATTTTTTCGCAATATATCCGGTAAGGTTATACCTTTGAGCAGTTTGATCGTAAAGGGCAATCGAATCGATAAGATTGAAATCGTTTGTTTATATTTACGTATTCAAAAGACCCATTCACTTGTAAAGTACAAATCAGCCGTATGATACAATTTGATGGAAAGATATTGTGTTTGATTGTCGACTTATGTCAATGTCACATCGTATAAGCCGAAATAATGCTGTTCATCTTTCACAAACCGGATTCTAGTTCCAAAGATCACGTTGTAATAGCAAAACCGACTACCTGGATTAAGGTTACACAATATATATCAATTTATCAAAATATGTAACATCTAAGAAAAATGTTTGTCTTTCGATAAATTGAATATCTGATAGAAATGAATGATGTATCAATAATATTCAACCATACGCAGCTCAAAATCTGAAGTACAAATATAAAAACAATGGTCGCAGTACAAAACCTTGCAGAAAAAATAGTGCTTTTTTTGACATGTCATATAGTCAAGGGCGTATCTAAGTTTTTGGAGCGTAGAACTTATTAAAGTCCAATGGTCAGATTAAGGGTCGTAGTCATAAAGACTTGTTAAATCTCTCAATAGTTATTTAATCGTTAACTGTTATTGAACCAATAAGGAAAGTTGGTATTCAAATCTTTGATTGACGTCTGAATAGAACTCTTCAAATAAATAAAATTATCGACCAATTTTTTCAGACTTATATATTGACAAAAAAATTTTGTCAATATACCTATAGTCAGAAAAAATTGGTTGATAATTTTATTTATTTGGAAAGTTGGTATTCATGAAGCAGAATTGTCAAATATACAACTATTGACTCGTTAAGATTCGTGTCCTTATTATAAATTGTAAGTTGTTCAGTGGATATCTGATAACATGAAATATCCCTAAATATTTTATCTTTTACGCGTTGATAAAACCAAAACAATCTTTCTTAACATCTGATTATATTATACAATAAATAAAATTTCTGACTAAATTTTTAGACAATCTTTATAAAATCATCAACCAATTTACAGTTGAAACTTGGTGACCTGATCAAATAATTGATAGGTACTATAAATTTATTCTAAAAAAACATAATATATTTCAAGTTCGCAAAACGATTATGCCCAATTTTTTAACAGAAAACGTGCTCAGCTCGAGAAGTAATACGGCCATTTTAATAAATAGAATCCGTAAAGTAACACCTTGAGTACCAAATTTTGTTTAAATCGATTAAATATTTCGAGAGTTATCGACATTTATTCCAAATGATGTGAAATATCTAGTTTTTGTGATAGCATCCTAAAAATGTGTCCTGACTATGCCGATCGGCAAAGTTTCGCCTGATAAACGAATCCGACAGTCACGTTCACACTAGTGCGGCTTTGCCGATCGGCATATAGTCAGGATACAGCTTTAGGTTCTACCCTAATTGATGCTAATAGTATATCTGTCTGTATACTATGCGTAGGTAAATATACTAAAACACTGGTTTAAATGTTGCAATATCTGTAAGATAATAATCAAATGGATAAATATTTATCTTTGGATAACTGGAATATAAAATACACAGTTGCGTTTCTTAACCCCCAGGGGTCTACGATCTTTACTTGGTAGGTCTTCCAAAGCTCAAAAATGTTTCGCATGATTTTTACATCTGTTACATAAATATTACATTCTATTGTAAAAGTCTTTTTAGCTCTCCTGTACATTAAATATTATTAATACTGTTTCACTCATTCGTTAAATTATTCCATAGTTGACGGTACAGGAATAACCGTTGTTCACCACTACAGCACTCACTCGATAAATATAGATATATTTATGCGATAGTTGATTAATTATTATTCAAAAACACGCTGTAATTAAAATGAACCCCACCGTTTGTTTGTTTGTTTTCCTACTAACCTGTCCGTTATCTAGTTTCGTAGTTAAAATCTAAACAGCTGCTTAGAAAGCTTTATTTAATAATATTATTCTCTAATCTCAGTGCCGAAATTCGTCGAAGTTGCTAATGTATACATACAGTGCGGTATTTCTAAATTTTATAAATTTGGCGTGGTCGTTTACGCTCTCTCAAAAGCAGAGTACCAAATCAAAAATTGCAAAGTATTATTTTATTTTACTTTTTGTTAAGTAATTTACATTTTATGCCACTGAAAAGAGCTAGCCTCTCAACTTGATATCTTTTGTTGTTTTTTACAAATCTGAATTTTTCAAAAAAACGTTTTTTTAACTCCCCGTATCTCGACTAGAAACAATTTTCGGAATAGCAATTATAGTGTATTAATTTGTGGCATAAAATCTGCATTTTTGGTTTGTCGGTGCGTTTATACATCATGTATATTTATGATTATTGATTCAAAGCAGTTATTTTTCTGTCCAACAAAAAATATTGACTTTGTTGGGTTAATTTAAATGTGATTAAAAAAATACTTTATCTGAATATTATATTTTTATATTCATTGCATGCGCATATGTACATCGACCTTTAGTAGACCGACTGAACAACAAAGTTATAATATTTTGCATTTTTATGGCACAGTATAAAATGTATTTATTTTAGGCGAAATACTCTGAACCTTTTGATGAGTATATTTTGATTGTGTCTCATCTTATATTGTATACAAACCATTATATTTGGATCTCGCAATCTATATGATATTTTATTATGAAGTAAGCCAAGTTAATTTTCTTGCTTTAATAGCATATAATGTAAATTCCGGAAAAAGAGAACATGAATCACATTACCTCTGTCAGTTATTAAAATGAAGTATTGCAAACTCGAATATTATTCTCTTATGTTTTGTATTATTTATTTACTTTATTCAAATCATGTTTTTTACTAGAACGGCCCTCAGAAAATTAATTCAAAGAGAAAGAGGAAGATAATTTTGTTATAAACATATCCTAACCTTGAAACTTATTTTATTATTTTTAGAGGAAAATACAGAACCCTTATGGTATCACTTTCATGTCTGTCTGACTGTCACAGCTTATTTTTTTCGAAACTACTGGACCCCAATCACCGTATAGCATGAATAAACGAATTCCGATTTTAGGGTGGAGTTTTGGGGTGCAAATTAGGAAATTACAAAAAAAATTTTCAAGTGCATCATGTGACAAAACAAATGAAAGAGCTAGTTCTGATTAATTATTTGAAACATTTTTTTAAAACGTGCCATAAAAAGAAGTCGAAAAAACACAATACGTCGTTTTGTCAACTAACTTTAAATATAAAAATTCAAAATTTATTTTGTATTAATTAAAAACAACTGTGTTAAAAATTGAATTTTGATTCCCCTTTATAAATGTTATAAATGTATCTTAGCCAAATGTCATCACATGCTTCTAGGTTAAAAAATATTTCATTTTATCAACAAAGTTGTTCTCTTATAACTTTCTAGAAGACAAACTTTTCAGTTTGGTGATGAATAACAAATATTTTCTTACACTTTTTGCTAAAATATTGTTTGAATCTTCTTTTGAAAATTTTATACTCCTCTGAAATTTATTAATTTTTGCACGCTTACATATTTTAACTCAGAAGAACTATTTTAATTTATGTAAATGCTTTTAAAATGTTATTTAAAAAAATATCAACGGCATTTATGTAACTGCAAGATCTTGTGGCTTATGTTGTCTTTTTCGTTAATTTTTCACAACTTTGCGAAAAAACGTTTTGATCTACCGAAGGTTGAAGCAAGTGGGTCCCGTTCTAACTTTGTAATGTTTTGTGTCTGTCTGTCTTCTCACATGTGTAGATCAAAGTTTACTTAAAAAACGATAAGTTAATCTTCGCAATGCTAAATTAAACTGTCATATTATTTTTACAAAAACCTGATCTTTGCCATTTTATTTTACAACCAATTGCGAAGTTAATTTTATAAAATTGATTTTCAAATTCAACTTTATAGAAACAAAATAAAAATAGATTAAATAAGCAATATTCAAATCTTTGATTAACGTTTGATTGGAACTCTTCAATAAATAAAATTATCGACCAATTTTTCAGACAAATGTATTCACAAAAAATATATAAAATAAATACATTAACGTTTCGGTCCGGATTTGAATTTTCTTCAGAACTGATCTAAAAAATATAAAAATTTGAGATCAGTTCTGAAGAAGGCCATTTATTGAATAAATATAACAATGTTTTCGAAAGATCTGTTTTCTATTTTGAAAACTTTGAATAGAATGCGCTTTGGGAATGAACCTGAAAAAATCAATAACAAAGCTATAGGTATACCCTTCAAGTAAATTACAAAAATTCACTCAAAAAATTGCCGTGGATGTATAAAAAATTAATATTTTTCTGTCTGTATGTTCGCAATTCAAAAATTATTGATCCGGTTTAAATTTTCTTTTCACAATTTAGTCATTATCTTGACTATAATGTTTGGATGAAGAACTTCTTCGTAGTATATCATCAAAAATAAATCTTTGAGATAAGTTTTCTTCATTATCTTGACTGTCCTCAGACATATCGTGATGCAAAATTGACGGGGACACGGACAACGTCGGGTTTAAGAGCTAGTTTTATGTAAAATTGTATACTGTGATTTCACAACTGATTTCATTTCATACAAAATATATTAAAAACCTATTTGTATCAAATTTTTGCACTTTAAAACGATTTGTTGTTTGTTACAGATACTGACGAAATCGAGTGGCGATTGAACAAGAATTTGTAAGTGACATGTTTTTATTTATTATGTAACAAGCTCCAGCGGTACGACAACTTTCTGTGTCCGTGTTAAAGGTTTTAGAAAACAAGAACTATTAGAAACTCATAACGGAATGAGTGGTCACTAATTTTATTTTTAAACACCCTGTAGAAAGGTTGTTTAAGCATTTATTTATAACCAGCAGTCCGTCCCGATTTCACCCGGCTGCAAAAATAAATGGGGCGGTGGGGCAACATGAGTACGCACATTTATCTTAGTTTACCGAGATGAATGTTCTGTCGAAATGATCGGAGTTACCGTTCAAAAATTTTTGTCAGACGGACAGCATTTGAGTTTTATATAATATGTATTATTGAAGTTTTTGTAGGGATTCTATTAGTGAAAGACTTTTTAAAATCGATCCAGTAGTTTCTGAGTTTATTCATTACAAACAAAAATACAAATCTTTTCTCTTTATAATATTAGTATAGATAAATTAATTTTCAATAAAAAATGCAATTAATTACATTGAAATTCATTCGAATTTTATTTCCATGGTTATTTTATTGATATAATCAAATTTCGAAGATGTGCGTTACGTTTACAAATTACAAATACACAAACACACGTTAGATCATTGGAAGATATAAATAATAATATTAATATGTATGGCAAGCTATTATTTTATTTTTATTAAGTCTGTTTAATGAACAGGATGAAAATACAAGATTGCAAGCTTTTGTATGATGAATAAACGTATTCAGTGGCAAATGGTTCAGAAACTTCAGTACAAAAAACATTCGAGACAGTTTCTTATAACCGCCACCTCCGCCATAAAAACCCGACCCTCCACCATAAAACCCGAACCTTCACCACGTTACAGATTTAACATAAAAAATGTCAATGGCGGTTAATTGCAACGCGACAAAATTTGTATTTTAATTAAAACGCCAATTTCCAAAATCGTATGGGCCCGATAGACACAAAATTTGAAAATATTGGTAAGTAAAGAACTGGCTCGACACTTGTTTTGGAATGAAGCTAAATTTAAACTTTGAACTTTAGGAACGTTCAGATATTACAGATCTGTGACAGACTAAACGGACGGCCGGACAATGGGTTTAATTTTTACACTTTTTGTACTGAGCCCCAAAAGAACGATTTTTTTTAAGTAAAACTTTTATAGAGGCGTTTTGTGAATTTTGCGAAGCGACAAATCTGCGAGTAGGCGTTACGAAAAGGTTGTGACGTTTTTGCGTGACCTATTAAGTCCGTTTATGCAGTATAATAGCGTATATATTACATAATACAACAAAATCGAAATTCTGTGTATATATAGCAACGCATTAGAAATTCCACATACTGCGAGATTTGTTTTATTAATGAATTATACATAAGTTAGTATAAAAAAAATTAACCTAACAATCTTCAACCGCACACTTTTTTTTAATGAGTCGACATTTTGATTTAAATAATGAAATAGTTAAATGGAGTAAGAATGTATAAAAATTAAAATGTAGTCGAAATAAATAAATCCCTCATCGTTATCGAACCCATTCTTGAATAGTTGCTTGTTACCTGTACTTGAAGAAACCGTGCTTAGTAAATATAATATTGTGTTTCTCAAGTAACAAGCCACGAATTTAATAATTTCATGTGCGAGTCTTTTATAACTATTTTCAGTAACAGATTAATCTATCGTATTTTAAAGAGAAATGTTTACCCCTGCTTCAATATTTTGTTTTTGTCAAAATAATGAGGGTAATCAAATCCACTTTTTAATATTATCTCAGGAAATACGTTCTTTTCAACCTTATCTCAAAAAATACGGTCTTTTTAATGGAAAGCTATTTATTTCAATTAGAATAATATATATCGAGGATTCTTCTATGTATGAACATATTTCAAAATAATTGAAAATCTCTGTATTTTATAAACAGTGATTTTATATTCTAATAATAGATTTTTTTTTCTTACCTCATAATAAACAACTTTTCCCGGGACAAAACAAAATGATTGAATACCGTTTATTGAAGGGAGATAAACAGAATTTAGCACAAGGCATTTAATCAGTTGTTTTCGACCATTCATACCTATTACTGTTGTAAACTTTTCTAAGAGAAGTTTAAAAAAAAATTAAAACATTCTAGATCTATAATTATGTTATAGAACATTGGGCTTTTAACCGTTGTTTCAGCAATAATTCTATCTATTTCTTCAAATCAACTTTTTTGATCGGAATCAAAATTCAAACCAGTCTTATGAGAAAGATTCTTTAAAACATTTCTATTTGATCTCAACGAAAACCTTTTCGCGCTCTATTACTACCAGTAAAGTTCTCTCTGATTCTAGGAAGACCTAAATTTTGCTAGTTGCTTTTCCAATTCCCAAATTAATTTCTTGCAACAATTGCAATTTTTATATTTTATAATCTTTTATGAAGATATAGTCTTACCAAACTTTTTCCCGGTTATCTTCCGGTCTAGTTTTCTCATTTGAGGAGTATAAACTACCACTAATTTTATTATTCAACTGAAAGATCTTTACAATGATTTAGTTCGATTCTTTCTTGAACAACGAATCAGCAGTGATTCGTATTTCACGATAGATTCTGCCTCTGAAGAACGTGGGTTACCACATCGCCATACGTTTACTGTTTTAGGCACGAGATGGGCCGAAAGAATCATCTCCCAGTCGAGAAGACAGGTGTAAAGATGGAGTTGTAATAAGGATGAACAGTCCTCAAACAATAGATAGATAGATTTATAGGCGTTCAACAGCTGAAGTCTTCAACGTTTACATTATAAAAATATATTAAAACAAAATTTAAAACAAAAATAAAACTCTGCTCTATACATATAAAAACATTCATCTTCTGAAAGGATAGATAAATAACTTAGTGACAGTAATTTTATGAATGGGGCCGTTTTTAGAATAGAATAGAATAGAATAATATATTTACTTTATTACAAACCAAAAAGGTATAATAGCGTCATTTAGAAAAAAAATTAGAATTGCACGCTGCAATCATATGGACATCTATCAGCAATTTCTTTACTCTATTTTTGAAAATTGTAATATTCTGAATTGATTTTATATCTGAAGGTAGCATGTTATAATAATGTATCCCTTTGCAGAGCGAACTGTTATTGTATTTAGTGGTTCTATATTTTTCTATATATATATTATTATTCAAATAAATAAAATTGTTAACCATTTTTTTTCAGACAATATATTGACAAAAAATAAAAATATAAATCAAATTAATAAAGGATGACGTTTCGATCCGGATTTGGATCTTCTTCAGAAATATCTAAAAAATATAAAAATTAATTAGATTTCGTTATTTATTAGCTAATAGAATTTATTATTTGTCAATATATTATGGTCTGAAAAAAATTGGTCGACAATTTTATTTATTTGAAGAGTTCTATTCAGACGTTATTTGAATATATTATTATTGTTTCGGGTACTATACGTATGTACGTCAGAATTAAATATGAAATTGTTAATGTTATATAAAATAAGCTCAAAAATATAGATGCCATAATAAGTTAGAATTTTTTTGCTGATAAATAATTGTCTACACGACTGTTGCGTGGGTAACTTGAAGATCGATGTAATTATTCTTTTTTGACAAATAAAAATCCTGTTACATTCATCAGAAGAGTGACCCCAGGATATAATGCAGTAACTCATCGAGCTACATGCATTATGAATTGTAACGGCATTACTGTAGTCGCGAATCTGTTCTTTTATAAGACGGGCGTGGATGAGTGTACAACCCTATCGCAGAGGAACTTTTATCGCGGGGTGTACATAGTATGGAAACTGAAGACTGAACGGCGGCTTCTATAGTCAAGATCGATTCGATTGATTTAATTACAACCCATGCAGATGGTGTGAGAATTATACTGAGATATGCCAACATGTATCTAGATATTTCTTTTAGAATATTACATTTTATTATATTATTATTTTATTGCTCTGTTGTTGTTCAACTTTTTAGTATGATAATATTAAAAGAAGTCAACTTTCAACTGTCTATAATCCAAAACAATTTTTACAACTTACCCCTCTAGTTCCAAATATATATAATGCGTACAAATTTCGCATTAACATTTACTGTCAGGGCAGTCTTCCAATAAATTTTGTAATTTTGAAGCAATATCTAATCACATCACCAAAAATGATTTTTAACAGTTTGTATTAAAAATTGTATAAGTAAGGCGTTTTTATTGGTTATATTATAGATCTGACCTGGGCAAATGGCGGCACGCAGCAGACTTTTGTCCGGCCCGCGAAGCATTTTAAAAATGATTATAAAGAGCGAAAATAGTTTGCCAATATAATTTGGCGCATAAAAAAAAGAAAGTAAATAGCAAGGGTCTTTTTGTTGCGGAAATGAAAACACCTTTTTTTTGCTCTCCAAATTTTTGGCAACAGTCAAATTTTCATCAAATTAATGTGGCCCGACGATCAAAATATTTGCCCGCCCCTGTTATAGATTATAGACGCTCTGCAACTAAAGCCACCAGCATTTGAAATGAAGATAACTCTATTAACTCCAGCAATAAATTTTATTTTGAAAATACAATAAAGGAAAAAAAATTTGAATGTGAGAACCAATTCGCTACCGAAAAAATCACGCAGTGGCTTTAAAACTTTGGAGTGAATATTTTAAAATTCGGTCTGAATCTGTCTCGTAAAACGCAACTGACACACTCCATTCGTCACTAACTGTAAAATTGAAATATATTTTATTACACATACGGAAATGTTTCAATCTGAATAAAAAGAAGAAAGACTTTAAGATCTCTCCCCCGTTTTATATATATATATTGTATACTCCTATGATATACATCTGTCCCATTTATCACGTCACATCGCAAAGTTTATACTGAAATACTGTTTCATCAATTTTATGTTTTTGAATCACTGTATTTGCATTCAGTATTCTTTTTTAGGATTTTAAAAATTCGTAAATAAAATCGGATTTTTTATTTATCTATCACAAACCGTTGTTACAAATATTAAGAGCACTGTGGTTGAAACAAAAATAAAAATATATAGAATAGTTACTTCTTACCACAACAGTTTTATTAGCGGAAGTACATTTCGGGAGCTATGCTCACATCTTCAGTGTTTGCTAATAAAACTGTTGTGGTAAGAAGTAACTATTTTATATTTTTTAAACCGTTGTTGTCAACCAAAACGCTGAAAATATTATAGGATAAGGGCACTTCAGTACCCAACCAAATTAACTATTATCAAACACTTTATAATTTATAGTTGATATACAATAGACAACCACGTAGCATTATTACATAATTAAAATAATATATTTTTTGCAGTATTGTGATGATACCCACTGTAATCATTTTGTAGTGATAATGGCCACAGCAGCCGATTCACATGTTTTTTTTTCTTAAAATAAAAAAAAAATAATAATATATAGTTCGCCTCAAGTAATTTCAACACCATCAATTTTCAACTAATTTTACTCAAGTATTTTCAGGGTATACATAATTGAAAATAACTTTTTTTGTTTCGAGGGTGATTCATCAAAAATACAAAATTGTATTTTTACACGCAACAATTATACGAAAATGTAAAAAATGTAGTTTAAACAGATTCGGTTTATTTCCGCTAGAATATATTCTTTGCAGATTTTCGCTATAAAATAGCGATGTAAACTGATCCATGACGCACTAGTGTGCAAAATAGAACAAATGAATAATTTTCAAAAGCGACTATTTAATACCATACAATGAACGGAAAACAAAACAATACAAATCAGGTGTAGTGTTCGTAAGCAATCCGAATTAAATGCAACATGACCGCACACAGCGATGACACCAGCTGTCAGAAATATTATTATGAACAATATAAATCTTTAATAGTAGGCACGTGCAAAAATGTAGTATATACCTCGATTTTGATGATATTTTAGTTCGTCTGACATGTGAAAACTCGCTATCGCTCGTGTAACATAATGTCATTTACTCATCTAAAACAAAATTCATCACAACGTAGATGATACATAAACTACTAAAATTAAAACTATATTTTTACTATGATGACATTTAAAAATGGCCCTTTAAATACATGACCTATAAAGTTTAGTTTATGATTTACGCATATTGTATTATAATTTTCACAGTTTAATTAAATTCAGTTCATTGATCTCAAAGTTAATATATTTTAATTTAGTAAAATTTTCCGCGAAAATGGGTATATTATAGGGGTATGATTTATAAAGGTCATACGAAACACTGTTTCATAACGATATAATTATTACAAAATGTGGACATTTTAAAGTGAGAAAAAATTTATATAAAACCGAAACTTAAAATTTATTTCAGGAAATAATATTTTTATTGTATTTTTAACATTTATTTAAATACGACGGAATATTAACGGCTTAAATATTTTTCGATTGCGTTTCTGCATTTTTTTATTTTTTTTTGCGTAGGTACCTTATAACAGAAAAATCAACATTAGAGCGGATATCTCTTCTGCGCATGCGTCGATTTTCCCCAAAAGCAATAGACCTCTTGATATTTACATGTCAAACATTCTACCAAAATTTGGTTGCGATCCGTTCGGCCGTTTGACCTGCATGTAACAAGCAGGTCCTCCATTTTCTTTTTCGACTGTTAGCCTGTAAGCACG
Source organism: Xanthostigma xanthostigma (assembly GCA_963575645.1). NCBI lineage: Eukaryota > Metazoa > Arthropoda > Insecta > Raphidioptera > Raphidiidae > Xanthostigma > Xanthostigma xanthostigma. The sequence goes on along the minus strand of OY754476.1, from coordinate 12,538,849 downwards.
ATACAGGAAAGAGGCTGAGCCGATCGAAACCAAATTTTGGTATGATATTTGACATGCAAATATGAAAAGCCCTATTGTTTTGTGGGAAGATCGGCGCATGCAAAGAAGGGATGTGCACTAGAACGTTGATTTTTCTGTTATGATGGTATATTTTCATATCGGTTTATTATTCTATTTATTTTCTCAAGAAAATATTGTAAAAATATTTTTTTCTAAGCTTTATAGTTTCGAAAACTTACAGAAACCAAAACGCAATAAGCTCAATGAAACGTCAATATTTATTTTGAATTGGAAACTATGGCCTATGCGTACTTACATACGTTTACCACAGATTTAAAACCACTGTATTAAAGTTTAGAAATTATAAAAGTTTGAATTTATGAATATAATCTGTGGTTACTTTAAAACGACATACACCCACAAACAGTTATTAAAAGCAATTTATTTAATGAAAAAGTATAGTCAGTGATTATATTGTACTGACTTTAAAAAAAAATGGAAGATCTGTAAGTAATTTACTTATAAAACATTTTTCTTTTTAAATCTTTGATTAACGTCTGATTAGAACTCTTCAATAAATAAAATTATCGACCAATTTTTCAGACAATATATTAACAAACAATATAAAATTAATACATTAACGTTTCAATCCGGATTTGGACCTTCTTCAGAATTGATCTAAAAAATATAAAGTAAATAAAATTGTCGACCAATTTTTCTCAGACCATACGATATACATATTGACAAAAATGATAAAAATACAAATCAATATAAATATATAAATAAATATATCGTATGGTCTGAGAAAAATTGGTCGACAATTTTATTTACTTGAAGAGTTCTATTCAGACGTTAATTAAAGATTTAAAAAATATAAAAATAATTAATATTTAAATATAATTCGCTTTTTATAGAATTTTTCAAAATCATAATTAATTTTGAAAAATTCTATAAAAAGCGAATTATATTTAAATATTAATTATTTTTATATTTTTTAGATCAATTCTGAAGAAGGTCCAAATCCGGATTGAAACGTTAATGTATTAATTTTATATTGTTTGTTAATATAATGAAAAATTGGTCGATAATTTTATTTATTGAATTTTTCTTTTTAATTTTCATTGAACGATTTTTTAAGTTTGTATTAAACCTGCAGGCAAACAATTAAAATTTTATCGTCTCTATTTCATTTCATTTATTTCCTCCGAACCTCATAAATAGAAGAGTATTTTTATCAAATGGTTTAAAGTGTTTTGAAATGTATTGTTTTTAAACAAATGCATTTATATTATTGCGAGAAGTGAACTGAAATGTAAAGCAGTACGCTAGAAGTCAATTTTTTCCTTGGAATAAATTTCAACTGAGAGTGAAATAGATTACTCAAAACTAAATTACGTACATTCGGTTTCCGTGCTCAAAACTAAATTAATTAAGTTTTGTTTGAAAAGGGTATATTATTGAAATGGACTTTGGCTGACACGCCATCTATGACAAAACAAATCTTTGTGTAAATGAACCATAGAAAATGTTTTACTTTGCCAGTGGCTTGTTTATATACAAATTAATTTATTGTTATGCACTAGTAAAGTTGTAGGTTTAGTAATTTACCATTATTTAGCTAAACTTTATTGAAGCAATCAAACTTGTGACAGTATCAATGTTTCTGCGAAAATTTATGCTAATAAGCGTTACCTAATAGCGTTTAAATATTTATATTTTTATTATAGCTTATTACGTCGCATCTAACAAAAAAATAGAGATTAAAATGTTTAAAAACACGCCTTGATAGCAAACTTAAAAGTAGGTGCAAAATAATTTTTAAATATAAAGATTTCGTTGAACAGCGATAGGAAGTCTCCCAACTCGATATAATTTTAATTTTTGAAAAAGCTTAAAAAAGGAATAAATAATATTAATATTAATATTTAAAAACTATTTTTTACTTACAAGTTCACATTGCTATATAAAAGCGTGTTTTTTAAGTTTTTTTAACTCTAATTTTAATCATAAAACTAGAAATGCAACTTATGTCGTTGCGCGGATTGTTAGCCTGCATACAGTAATTTTTCAAGTTATTTAATTTATATAAATTGTTCACATATTTATAAATATTCATATAAATTATTGTATTGTCATGGATTCTTAGTACGTGTACAAAATTTCAAGTTATTCAGACGTCTGAAAGTGGGTGAACATTAATTTGAAGGATTTCGTTACTTAGATACATGCACACATAGATACAGGTCAAGCTAGTAATATTAATAATAATTGTAAATAATAAGAATGCGGACACATATATTGTTTTACTTTTTATTTCTACGTGTCATAGCTCTGTAAAAATCGAGATTATAATAGAGATTTTTTATAATTTTTATTTTGATTTGTCTTGTAAGTAATAATTATGTAATCTCCATTTTTACAGAGCTTTGAAAAAGTCAGCAGTACTGACAAAACGTAGCAATAAAAAGTAAATTGTTACATGTGTGTTCGCATTTCCATTATTTACAATTATTTAAAATAAATATCACGGACGTTAAAATGAAAAATAATATTAATAATAATGTTTAATAAAACCGTTTACTTTAGGTGCCGTTGGAGGCGTTTTTTTAACACCGGGTATCAAATGGCAGAACATATTTTACACAATTTTTTTCACTTTAAATACGTCACAATTATTTTTAAAAATTTTGCCTCAAATAATCCCCGATATTTTTCTTTATTTTTATGAAAGAACTAGTTATCTTGAAAAAAATATGTTTTTACTGCCAACCTACTTTGTATAGATATCGAACAATTATTCTTGATTTCTTAAATTGAGATTTTATTGTTATTTGGTATATATAGTGTTTTAATATAATGTCTATTTGGAACAAGATGAAAATTTGGCTGTAATTATTAAGATCTTTTTATGAATTACCACTCCCAAAGGTATGGTCGTCTTTTAAATCATTAATTATTTTTTATTAATGTCTGGGCAGTCGTACATCATAAAGAGGAGCAACAAGAGTACATTATTATATAAATCAAAGTTAAATATGAAAAAAATTACACGCGTTTGTAGAAAATAGAAATATAAAAAGCTATACTTACGAGTTCGTTTGTACCACTATAGAATAATTTAAAAAAAAAACCCGTTAAAGTTAAATATAAACGATGAAACAAAATTAAACGCACCTTTACTTACAGAATTTAAAAGTTTATTAAAGATTCAGTCAGTTAAAGCTGTTTTGGACTAAATTTAGATTCCTTTAGATATTTTTATAAATTTCAAATTTTGAACACAAGACAAAATCAAATTCTTTTCTAAGCAATTACCTTATAAAAATATTTAATGTTTTACCTACTTTAACTTAAGCATTGAATGCTAATGGCCTGAATTGTCGAGCATCTTTAATTTACTTACTTTTATTCAATTTAAAAAAAATTACCAAATATGTATATTATATAAATAAACATACACATTTTTTTATGTTTGTTCACCCATAACTCCTCGAAAATGTTGACGCCATTTTGTTCAGATTGCTTACAGAATCATCCCATATATTTTTTCTTAAAATCGGTTCAGTCGTCTTTAGCTGACTTAAAACAAGATTTTTTATGTATTTTACCTTATATCTCTCATACATTTTTAATTTAGCTTTTCAAAATTCCCAAAATTGGAAGAATATGAATAAGTGTTTTATTTTTTTTTCTTTACTCTAATTATAAATATTTAATTAAGGTTCTAGCTTCTGACCACTAAAATGTGCTTGGCCATTTTGAGTTGTGAATTCGTCAAAATAAATTATTGCATCACATGTGCACTGAAGAAAATATGCATCTTTCATTATAAAACTAACATTGATATTTTTCAATTTGTTTTCGCCTTTGTAGAGATTGTCGGCAAAATACGAAACTATTAGCTACATAATATCATTCTAATCAACTATAAATATAATAATGTGATCGTTCAAACTAAGTGGTAAAGAATCGCTGTTTTTAGAATATTAAGATTTCTATTAAATATGCGAAGGTATATTTTTTATCGGTTATTATTCTGATATATTCATTGTCACGTTTTTTTAAATTTTATTTTTGGTTCTTGCTATAACTTTCATGCAGTATTTTTCGCATGTTCTAATATCAGGAAAAAGCTTTTCAAATTTGTAATTCTGATTGTATAATTCTCCTGCATTTTACATAAATTATTTTTTAAACCAAATTCTATATTTGTGCATTTTTGTAGATATTCAACTCAACTTTTCAACAAAATATTTATGAAATGTTTGCTAACATTAGAACAGTAAAAAAAGTATTTCTACAATAGCGTCTTTTTTAAAAAGCTTTGACGAAATACAGTAAATATTTTTATGTTTTTAATTTATCCTTAACAAAATTTAGCAAAATTATATTCGTGATTACATTACTTACATTTCTGACTGGAATATGCTGTAATTTTACATTTTAGTTTTATATATTACTGTAAAATGACAAGATGTTTATTTTGAAACGTTTGACATTTTGGATTTTTACCTAAAAGTAATTATTTTTTACAAATATCTAATTTTTATAGAGATAATAATTAGCTGTTCATAGTCGTATATACATAAAATTATTGTCGCTATAGATAGTCAATTAATAAATAATATTCAGCTGCAACAAATATAAATAAATGCTTCAAATATTTAATATTAAAAATTCCATCTTCATATATGAAAGTATTTCAATTTAATATTTTTTTTATATAATATTCAAAGTTTTGTCCATACAATAAGACAGTATCACATTATCTACAACGACATTTTTACGCTTATCACTCTGGACAACAATCTTCTTTCTATAAACTATTTAAGGTCCTGAAGAAGACATGAAATTTTTCCGAAACGTCGACTAATAAATAATGTTCTAGTGAATAAAAATTGTTTTAATATTTTAGTCTTGTATCCATAATTTTATTATAAACTATATACGTACTCAAAATTAATATCCCCATAGAATAAATCGGCTCTCAAAATCATGTATTTCTAAATAAAATATTTATATGAAAAAATCAATTTAAATGCTCCATAAAAAATATTTAAAAATTCAATGACACCATTTGCTATAAACAAAAAAACAATAATTTCTAAATTCGTTATATAAACCTTTGGGTATACCCTGTATAATACGCCAAAATAAAACTATTGTTATAAACTTTTTTAGTTGAAAGTTCGATTGAAACGTTGCCTTTATTTCATGTAATTATATAATTAATATATGATGCAAAGAGATATAAAGAACAGTTTTATAATTAAATGTTTTAAAAATGGCACATTTGCCGTCGGTAAATGTAGTCGTTGAGATTTAATTATTCAAATAAATTTTCCACGCGCACACATAAAAATTCAAAATTACCATTTTATAAATTAGATCATTTAAGCGAGTAATTTATTTGTTCACATTTAAATTTTTATCAGCTATTCATTTTGTGACGTTGACAAAAAAAAAAATAACAACAAAAATCTACGGAAAAAACTTTTCTAAATACCTTAAAACGAAACGAGATAACAGATTAGCTACCAAAACTAACCGATTTTTTATTTAAATATTAATATTGTTATGTACCTTAAAAAAGATTCAAAATAGTTTAAAATTGTTTAAATATGTGTTTTTATAAATAAATATTACTTTTAAAAACATAATAGTATCGTGTTCAACGTTTGAATGTGGTGCGCTATTTTTTGGTGCGATGTGGGATTTAGTTAGACGTACCGTCGTGTTAGCGAGAGGAAAACAACTATCGTGTCAGTCGAACGGCGTGTTTTCAGCGACGAGCAGACGCGCGGCCGCTAAAGCGGCAAACCTACGGAAAACTGACAGGTTCTACCCGCAACTCTGGGATATATACTATATTCCTACATGGCTCGGCTCGGGATTTGGTCTCAGTTAACCAATCACAAATCGGCGCCGTTTATACTTTTGAATCGAATCGTTTACATATTTTTTACGAACAAGTAGATTGAAAAAACCGTCCAATTTATCCAGAATTCTTTAAGGAATACCTCACACTGCGGCCTACATGAAAAATTTGATTTCGTGAAAAAAGACGTTACGTTTTCTTTCACCCAAACGAGTTTATGTTTCTGTAGTTTTCGTATGTACTTATTTTGTTTATATGAAAGAGCTGTCCCTGAAGATACGAACAAAATTGTTATTATAGACATTTTATGAATAACTTTAATTATTCTTTTGAAACAAAAAATTCAAAACATAGTTTAATATCCACAGTTTTATATACGTTGACTTGGACAACTTCAATCGGAAAAAGTGAAACAAACCTTCCGTTTTACAGTCTTTATCTATTTTTATGGCATGTAAATTTACAGTTGATACCTGTGGCGGCAAAAAAAATCACTGACATTATTCGGTAAAAGTGCAGATTATAAGGAAAACTTGAAGAATTGAATCACTATCGAACATTAATAAATTATAGTCGTTTGTATTTTTTAAGGAAGCAGATAGAAGGGCATATGTTTTGATAGAGCCGCTAGATTTGCAGTATTGGACACCAATTAAAATAATATTTGCAATATAAACATTCATAATATTGTGCAACAGATTGTAATTTGGTTGTAGTGATTCAATTTTCATCAAATCGAACTAGTTTGTGATTCGTTCCATCGGTTATCATCTGTATAAGACACTATCAGGGAGCATAGTTCTGTTTGCGCATGCGTTGACAAAATCGCGTTCTGCGTGTCTCCAGTCTCATGCATGAATATATTTAAAAATGCCTAGATGGAAGTTGCTATTCCTCTAGATCCGATTTGCGCGAAGGCAACGTCTGAGAGATAGATCTAATCAATGCACAATAGGTGTATTGTTTCTCTTTTCAAAGTAATTTTTCATTGAATTTACTGTGCAACATCGTTGTTAAAAAATATTTTTTTTGATTTTTAAATTTTAATATATTTAATGAAATTTTATTTCAATTCAAGATGTGCTGTTTATATTTATGAAATAATGGGTTACAATTTATTTAATAATATGGGATTTTTATTGTAAAATTTAAAGGAAAGTGAATTTATTTGTAATTTTTATAATAAATGTTTTATCTGATATTAGTTCTGAAATATGTTTGTGTCCGTACTTTCGCTATAAGAAATTACTGTAAGGTCTGTTATTATGATATCAATAAGATACCAAAACTTTGAACAGCCTTGGAACAAGTATAGCAAATACTAATTTATAATACTTTCTATACTTTGTATGTTTCTCCTTAATTTGTTGAAGAGGGAAATAAAATATTAATATTTAACTTTCCGATTGTGAATTCGTAAGCATAACTTTGTTCCGTGGCTCGTCAGATCTCAAGTTCAAATCTAAAAACAAGTGGGCGTGTTATTATTTGAATTTCTACATATTTTAAAAATAATAATAATATGCATAATATATGATTTTAATCTTATAAATAACCGCGATCTGATTTATTTTTTATCAGTCGTAAAAGCTATTTTTAAATCAGTACAAACATCCAAAAAAATAAATATTCGCTTGAAAACCTAAATCTTCTATTACAATACCATTGTCGATGAATTCTGGGTGACTGTAATTATTTGGCATAGAAAATAGCCGACATATACACTGTATAGTATATAGGCAATGTACTAAAAGTGTCTGCTAATATATTATTATATGCAAGTAAAATAAAATGGCTTCCGAGCATGATAGGGCGAAATTTACGTGTATAAACGATTAGGATTCAAGCATATATTTCTAACTGTTTTTACGGTAACAGCTCAAAAGAATCTGATTGGCTGCTGTCGTAAATTAAAAACAAATAATTCTTGATAAAGAGAAACATACTCCATGTTAACATTTTGGCTGATTGAAAAAAAGAGATATCTTTATATTTTCAACATTATATTCAGATGGAACACGCGTACATCAACGAAATAATCTCGAAAAAAGGGAAGCAGATTATATATTTTTTGCTCTTTTGCGCTCACTGTACATTGATGAAGCAGAGAAAGATTGGTCTACGTCATATATTTAATAGCTTTTATATTGCTAGTGGCCGTAAGTGGAAGCGTGGCCCATGAAGTGAGACGGCAAATGACTGTTTATATCTCTTTCTTTTTACTTGACCTGTTGTGCGCAATTGTTTCGTCTGTAGTGGGGTAATTAATAAGTGGAATAGAGCAAGCCACCTCTCTTTCACAGCTTAGTTCCATGTGCAAACTGACGCGCATCTATTCACGGACATGAGTATGAGACTCAGAGATTAAGTGAGACAGACGTAGTGTTTAAGTCTTTCTCCCGATCTTTGCTAGCAATATAGAGGGTATTAAATATATGGTCTTTGCTTACGAAGTCTTTGAACACAGCCACCGCTGTCTATCTCCTTCTTCTAATCAACACATTTACTGAACGCTATGCGCTGTCATTCTCTATGTCAATAATCATTAATAGCAATAATATAATCCTATATATATTAATACGCTAAGGTTAAACATGTTTGCCTCCCTTTTTAGAAAAAACCTCACAATTTCTCCACATAAATTATATATCATTTTACAGATAATTGCTTGCTCTACTGACATCGACAACTAAAATATTTATATTGCTTTTGTTTTTGTAAATTAATTAAAATACAGCAACACTGAACCACGTCTGCCATCTGACGGCTTTAATTTTGAAACAACGTCAACACTTCGATCTGTCATCCGACCTTCATATTGTAATACAACAGACACAATACTGCATACTGCCATCTGACGGCTTTAATTTTGAAACAGCGAGCAACGCTCAACAACGTCACAGCAATGCTGCATGATGCCATCTGACGCTTAGCTCAACGCTTTTGCTACTTGCGCCTCTATATGACAATTAGAGTAAAATATTTCTGCGATCTGTCATCTGAGCTTCATATTGTAATACAACAAAAAGAAGAACGTTATAAGCAGTGTGCAATATTAGAAACGAATTGAATACCTGCAATCATATTTAAAAAATAATTTTATAAAGTGATAATTATTATACTTATTTAGTGCGAATAATTTGCACAGGTCAAACCAGTTCTTTATTAATCCAAAGACAAAAGAAATTGTGTAGCCAATCAACTGTGTGTAACAGATGTTGGCATCAAAAAAAAGCAAACGATTTACTCCGTCTATGGTTACTAGGATTGTCTAAGGTCTCATACAACATCAGCGCCACACGGACCGGTTGCTATGGTTACATCTCGCGTCGACCGGCCAAGAGAATAATGGAAATAAAAACACCACAGCTGCCCTGCTGTGGAAGCTTGCCGATGTAACCGATACCTGTCCTGTTTCGCAACTGAGACAAATAAAGCATTGATGGCTTTATGCGGTGTACCAATTAACACACTGCAAGAGCTACTCACGTAATCGGCCTTGTAGACAATGTTGTCAACCCAAAAAAAATATATTTAGACGTTTCTGTCAAAACTTTCACACTTATTTACGATTCAAATAATTTAAAAAAGTGTTTCAAAATTATTTGGTATATAGCTACTATTAACATCATTTCCATCAAAAGCCAAGACTTAATCCCCCATTGGATGACTTGAGTCTTGAAGAACTCTCTTTACTGGTTGTACGAAAAAAAAATTAAAAAACATATTTAGAGACAATTTTATGGTGTTTAACTTTGTTTAGTATTATTTTTATTACAAAAAAATAATGTTTTCACATATCTGGTCCACTAGTGAAATGTTGAAGTATTGTTGTTTACGTCTTTCTAAATTAAGGTGTATATAAAAATACAGATTACTGGGAATTATTCCTTACCAAAAACATATAACGACTATAATATTTTTGTGAACTCTTCGCATGTCCCCCAATTTGAGAACAACTTCTGTAATGGGGACGAGAAAACTGTACGATTTATTTTTTTGTATTCAGCAAGAAACCCTTAATAGTAAATAAAAATGTTTCAATTCAAAAAAGAAGAAATCGTAAATTTGTGATTAATGTCAGTGTTTTTCTTTTTGACACAATGCGAGTTTTATTTTAAACAGCAATTTTTAACGAAAAAAATGACAAAATGATGAATTTTGTCTGCAATGGTGCGTTAAAATCCAAATACGATAGCAAACCAATAGTATGGGTGGTAAACCAGTGAAAGGTTTGTGGGAAACAGACCATGAAATGAAAACACATTCCGTTTCGGCCAACGTGCTAACTCTGCATGAACCACCTTAACCTTTAACATCTTTTCATTATCCTATACTGTATTAGGACAGTGGAACTTTTGTACAAACAGTGCTGCTCAACATTTATTCTTTTGGCCAAAATATTAAGCATAGATGAATCGAGGCATATTTAACTAACATGTGCTACTTTCTATAAAGACGGATTCTTGTTTTTACCCGACCGACGGCCCCAGAAGGAGGAAAATGTATATATGTATGAATATATCTATTTCTTTGACACGCTCTGTAGCCTATATGGTTTGATAAGTTTTATCACAAGAGTTTCTTATGTCTGCAGTACACATTCGTAGAGCGCTGCTCATATACCTATTATAAATATATTGGTTCAGTCCGCCATCATTAAAAACGTTAACTGAGTTTAACCAACAAAAATGAAAATGCAAGTACATTTAAATTCGCACGAGGTGACGAGTGTGTACTGACTGCGCTTGCACTCGCCGCTCGGTTCCTTTGACTCGCGATTAAAAAACCGACTTTGTACGGAGCGCTGGCGAGGCGAAACAGGGCGCTACGAGATCGGGCGGGCGTTCCCAGTACACACTCGCGTTTGGACAGTCTCGGTATCCCTCGGCGAGTGTGTACTGCCGGCTATACATAACGTAAGTGAGCACCAAAAAAGAATTTTTGACAATTCATCCAATAAGGCGGTTTCTTACCCAAAAAAGAAAAAAATCCAAGGTTTCCTAAAGTGGAACTGTAATACGATGGAGCCGAAGGCTTTAGTACTGTCTGCGGAACCGCGAGTGGCGGCTAATGATTTAAATAAGCATCTCCTGCCAACAAATAAATAAACAAGTGTTTCATGCTTTTTCAAAAATAACCCCTTCAGTGGGTGAAAAGAAGTAAATAGTCTAAAATCAACATGGGTGTCGTTTTCAAGGTTTGTCAGGACGTTGATCACGTGAATGTCATCAATTTTGAAATTTATTAGTGGGGGTCTACGTCGAGAAAGGAGTAACTACGCCAAATAATGGAAATGCATTCGTGTTTCTTCTCAATCGCGTGCAAAGCCGCGAAGTTATAACTGCATTGAGGTTATATTTCGTTCTAGCCTAAGAGGAAAACAAGAGAAAGGCAAGTGTCTTTTGCGTCAACAGCTCCGTAAGCACTGATAGTCCACTGTACTATTTTTTTTATATAGGTACTTACAAAGCTCTAATAGGTTCTTATTAATACGCGTTATATCCCAGTCAAAACATCACATTCTATATCGAGTCTCAGGCATTATATTCGAAGAAAACTTAGTGTTCGTTAGTAACATTCAATGTGACATTTTCTCTCAAAGAAATATTGATGAGGCGAATATGAGCTCGACTGAATAACAAAATGGATGCGACATTCACTACAATATCTATGCCAGTCTGCAGTAGCTATAGCACAGGACCAGATTTAGACTGAAATTTCAATTCTGTATTGCCCTACTTAATCAAACTAAAATTAACAATTGTCACGTTTCTGCTCATTTACAAAAAAAATAGTGCTTGTTCACGTTAAACTTCCGTCATACACGCGCAAACGCCTGGCGACCAATGTGAACAAGAACTTGCTAACACCGCCGCATGTGCGAACTCAACGTGAACAAGAATTCGGTTAATTTAACTGTACTTATTCAATGGCATATTACTATTTCAATCATTTGAAAATCATTTTCAAAATCCCAATTGAAATGGTTGTAATAATAATTATAAGTTTATTTTCGCTTGAAGGAGATTTATTTGAAGAACAATTGAAAAATAAGCTTTACCAGAGTATCGCTTGTGGCCCTGAAGATGAAAATATATTTTTCGAAACGTTGGCCACAAGCGATACTTGGTAAAACTTTTTTTTCAATTGTTCCTCAACCAGATAAATCTCCTTCAGTACATATTTTTGGACTGACAATTTATTTTTGCTATTTATTAACAATAAAAATTATAACTTCTGAAAATAATTATTATTAGTAAGGCGTTCCATAGCCCACCGGTAGGGGAAGCCGCCTTTTTAATATTTCATGAAACCAAATTTCAGTGCAGATATTATGGTATAATAGCCGTCCCGCCCGGTTTCACCCGGGTGCAAAAAAACGAATGGGGAAGGGAGGGACATTAGTACGCACATTCATCTTAGTTTACCGAGAATAAAGTTGTGTCCAAATTTCATGATGATTGGAGTTACCGTTCAAAAGTTTTTGTCGATAAAAAGCAGTAATTATACTTTTTATAAGTACCTATAGATAATAAATTTCTTTTAAATGAGTAATATAATAAATATTTAAATGAAAACACTGTAGGAAAATTATTTTTATATAGGTACCTATAGTTGTAACAGTTTTCAAGTGAGCTATTGATTAGATTTATTTAACTTTAATTAGTCGTAAATAAAATTAAAATAAATTTAAATGCAAGAAAGTAATGTAAAAAATAAAAAAAAATAGAAATATATTCGCACAACGTGGGGCTTGAACCCACGACCCTGATATTAAGAGTCACGTACTCTACCGACTGAGCTAGGCGGGCTTCGGAACGAATATTGGTATATTTAGTTACGGCATTTCACCTAAATAGAAGCAACATTTTTCATTGATGCTCCGCTCTTATTGGTCGTAGCGTGATATTATATAGCCTATAGCCTTCCTCGATAAACGGGCTATTCAACAATTTTTTTTTTTCAATTTGAACCAGTAGTTCCTGAGATTAGCGCGTTCAAATAAACAAACAAACAAACTCTTCAGCTTTATATAATGGTATAGATTTAAAATCGTTTCTAATAAACAGCAAAATGTATCGAAGCAGGCACCCGATAGCAGGCATTCATTTTTTCAATAAGAATATTTTTTCAAAGTTCCAAAATTTATAATCATTTGTATACGCTAACTTAAAACGGGTGAATAAATTATGGATCAGCTTTATAACTATTATGTAGGTACAGTATTCTAAGGATGAGTAATATTGAACACGTGATACGTCCTTATTTGAAAAACATTGATTATTATTTACTTTCGTACTTAATGTCATCGATTGTTTTTTTGACAACATCGGTCGACATGTCAACATTTTTTTGCGATTTTTGTAAAACATCGATGTTCAACATTTGTATTTAATGTTTATATCAATATTAGTTTTTAGATAACATCCGTTTACATCAATGTTTTTCGCGATGTTTGTGCTTCAAAAAGTTGCTAAAAATAGACTCAGGCACAATGTGGACAAGACAGAGAAAAAGATAGTAGATTATAGATGCTAAACAGTTTAGCTCATCTACGTTTATCTCGACAAAACAGAGCGCGTGGACCAAATATGTATACAATAATTTAAAATTGCGCCGTGTTTACTTTTATCATAATAAAGTAATACGGGATATAAGGCTAAAATTAAAAACAATTTTTATTCACTAAAAATCTTTAATGGCCAACGTTTCGGAAATATTTTTTGCCTTCCTCAGGACCATGAATATTTAGAGAAATTGTTTTAAAGTTGTGACATTTCTTTAAATTTTTCAGGTCCTGAGGAAGGCAAAAAATATTGCCGAGACGTTGGTCATTAAAGATGTTTAGTGAATAAATAGTTTTTAAACACAAGGGCCGAAAGTTTGATAGTCTTGCACTTGAGGTCCATGATAGCCGAGGCGAACCGAGGGCATCATGACGCGCAGTGCAAAGATATCAAACTTTCAGCCTGTGTGGTGTATACAATTTTTCTTCATACCTCGATCGTAAGTACGCTTATTAAATACAATAATGAATTAATTACTTATTAATTACATAAAAACACAGATAAATTCCAAGCATGCAAATTTGAGGTTATATGTAAAAACACGAATGACAGCTGTTCACGACTATTAGCAAAAAATGTAATAGGGTTGCTATGGAAACGACATCTAAGCAACAGTTGATAGGTTATTTTTTTCTCTACTGCCGCCGAACGTACGTACTTCCCGCATCAGTGCGTGTAATTCCACCAATGCGTAAATGTTAGACTGTCTGCTTTACAATTGATGTCGAAAGTATATACTTTCGATCGAGGTATAAAAAAGAATTGTTTTAAATTTTAGCCTTGTATCACGTACAACTTTACTGTATAAAACTATCAAAAAATTTGCGCAAATTACGGTTTTTTAAAGTAATATGATGTCAATACAAATAATAGAACGGCACATCCTTGAAGGCTAATCACAAAAAGGATTGAACGCGTTGCGTCACTAATTCGCCTTGTTGTTATGATGTGCTGCTTTATTTTCTTTCCTTGTCCCTAATCGTAACTACCCGTAAGCCCCCGAAAATATAATATTTACTTAAGGCCTCCAGTTTGAAATATACATTTATAATTAAGTTTCCACCCCCGTTTATCCTCTCGGAACACTAATATTAAAAATTATTCGATTTTAAAAATGTGTACCAATTTCATGTTTTTAACGCAAGAGGTTTTGAAAAGAGCGTATTTTTTCAACCCCATTTTTTTCTCTCTTTTAGGAGTAAAATTAAAAAAAAATACGTTTTAAGTGACCACCTACGTCTAACGGGAAACCATTCCTGAAATTTCAAGTTTCAGCTGTGCGCTGAATAGTCAGTCAGTGAGAGCACCTTTTTATATATATACAATACTAGGTTTGCCCGCGGATTCGCTCGCGCCAAGTTTGATTGATAAGTTTTAGAATTAGCGTTTTAATTTTGGGTTCAAAGAATATAGTCGTACTAATAAAAAAATATTATCTACAAAACTTCTTTACAATATAGTTGTCGGAGCCAAAATCACCAAACTACTGGGCGACCTTACGCGTGGGCAATAATAATAAATTATGACTTTTTAGAATTTTTTTATTGTTCAAGTGTATAGTAGTAAATTTTAAAATTGATGACATTCACGTGATCAACTTCCCGAGAAACCTTGACAATGACACCCCTGTTGATTTTTAGACTATTTACCTCGTTTCACCCTGTGAAGGGGCTGTTTTTAAAAAAGCATGAAACACGTGTTTATATACTTGTGGACAGGAGTAATCCTGCGCATTTGCGAATTGATCCTCTTATATGATTTCTCCATGCAAATTTTGAACCCCCGTTACACTCTTTTAGGGATTAGATTTTCAAAAATCTGTTCCTAAATCATGATAACTAGCTGTGTGCCAAATTTCAGCCTAATCCGTACAGTGGTTTGAGCTGTACGTTGATAGATCAGTCAGTCAGTCAGTCTGTCAGTCACGATTTCTCTTTATATAATTAGATACAATAGCTATATAAAAGCAAATATTTTCGACTGGTCAATGTTTGAAAATATCGATTAGTGGCCATTCAAGTATTACGTAAGCACCAAAGGAGGGGAGGGGGTCTTTGCTTAGCTTAGTTTTGATGACATGGGGGAGTCTAGATAGTGATGACGTCAGCAATATTTATTTATAACAATGAAGAAACTTGAGCAGATTTAAAAAAATATATACTAATGTTTACATAAGCATAAGGGGGAGGAGTACTTTTGCTGACAAGGGGGATAGGGGGTCAAAAATTATTAAAATTCTGCTTACGCAATACTTGAATGGCCCCTTATTCCGATATGTTTACACTAATTTTATCCGATGTGTCATCGAATGTTAACATAAATGTTTTAAAAAATGTACTCATCCCTACAATAATGTGATATCGTTATGATAAAACTCTTGTACATCTTGAACTGACTAAAGGAGCTTTTGGACTTTATTCACACATATTTTTATTGTAGTAAAGTCATGTCTTGAATAGCCTTTCAGTTAAAATGTCGATAAATTCACCACAATGTTAACCTTAACTTATAATGCCAAGTAATATTTTCTACTTTAGAAACTTCTACTATGACAAAAAATAACAAAGTGAATACGTATTTGTCAGTTTGAATTTTTATTTGTTGTTTCACCTGACCCCATAAACTTTGATATAAAAAGTGGTCTACACCTATACACATTTTTTTTTTCATGAATGTATCTGGTGTAACTAGATATTTCATAAACATCTCAAGACATGACTAAAGATTTCATGTGATGTTCATTGTTCAGGTATTTTATGAAATGGCTACTTGCGCTAGATGTCTGTCTATTCTGTCAATCTTTTGAAGAGGGATGGAACGTTTGTGTGAAGATGCGGAATACTAAAAAGTAATCACAAAACATTTTCTCGACGCTTGTTTCGCCAGTCAAGTTAAAAACTTGAACTTATCATCTGTAGTTCAGTGATTTCAGCTGTTATTTTAACTGATTGTATATTTCTACTAGTTTCCATTTTTAATGAATTCATGAGTCCAGTACGATAACTCGATGTGCCCAAATTTTGACTTATTTTTTTTAAGTCATAGAAAACGCTAAATTTTGACTTCTTATACCCGTAATTCTTTTTAAAGAACTCCCCCAGATGCCTCCCTCTTTTCACTGCACAAAAAAAGTCATCGCATCGACACGACCCCGTAATTGTCCTAAACGCCCTTCCCTTTTCACTGCGCAAAAAACACGCTATCGCATCGACACGACCCCGTAATTGTTTTTTAAAGAACTCTTCCCAGACGCCTTCCCCTTTTCCTGCGCAATAAAAAACGCCATCGCATCGACACGACCCCGTAATTGTTTTTTAAAGAACTCCTCCCAAACGCCTTCCCATTTTCACTGCGAAAAAAAAATAATTTATAAAAATCAATTTTCCGCACTTAAAACGGCTAATAACACTGTTATATGTTATTTAGAATAAAAATGTTGTATTTCCAATGGATATTTTGTACATCGAGTTATCGTACTCTAACCTGAAATCATTTTATTGATTTGAATAATAAATTAAATTTTGACTGTACCGAAGCCATTTCAATAATTACAAACGAATAGAATTTATTATAAAATATATAGGTACTATTATAGGTCGTATATCGCAAAAAATCACCAAAGTTTTTTATGTAGGTGCCCAGATGTTGCGATAATTTTCTGACAGAATATACGTAGAACAAGCCGCTCAATAAAATAGTTTTTATAGGTGATAACTAGACTAATAATACTTAATAACGTTTATATTCGACTTGTCCATAAAAAGAAAAAAAAATCGAGACAAGAATAATATCTGACTACTGGTGCACCACGTCTATAGCTTTACTGCCTTGAGTCAACCATACTTTTTATGTTCTTTTCGTAACACCGAAAAAAGAAAATGAGAAAGAAATAACAGGAAGTATCGGAAAAAGAAAATTATCTCTACAAAAAAGAATGCTTTAATAATAGTGGTTTTCTAACAAAAACCGTGGCGATGTATTCGTAGACGTTATGCTACAACGCTCTTCACAGTTCACGATGGTGCCTTTTTAATACGTCGGTATTTCAGTTAAGTGCGCAGCTACCATATTATTTATCTATTTAATAAATTATCTTCTTTCAAACTCCTTACATTATAAATGGAATCAAATCTCTTTCTACTTTTACAAACTTTTGTATTTTTATGACTAAAAGTTTAAAGAGAAACGCTGAATTTATCTCACTTCAGATTCAAGTGATTGTATTTGGTCTCCTCTGAAAATCGCATCAATAGTAATCAACTTTAAACTGTTTTTATCTATTACAATATTGTAACGAGACGCCACTGGAGGCGGCGGCAGTGCATTGTTAACAGAGCCGCGTAGACAACGATACTTGCAGTGTTGTCGGAACCGCATGGACAACAATGCGCGTATTGTTACACTCATTGTTATCGGAATCGCATAGAAGCATGCTGAGGCTTTTAGAACGTCGTGGAATGTTCCAGAACGCGACTGGAGAGACATATAAACAACGCGTAGTAAGTCAGCAGCAGGTCAGTGTCAGTAAACAGTGCGCGAACGACATAAATAAATAAGTGTTCTAAATAAATATAGAGACAAATCTTCCTGTCTGTCAAACTGTCTTTCTACACATTTGCCTCCCCAGGAGTAGAATTTTTAAATATCCTTTTATGTTAAAAAAATAATGTATTCTGCAAATTTTATCAAACAGTATGAACAGAGTGATGAAATCTGTAAAATCTGGGGTACATATATTAAAGTGTTAAATCTTTTCTTTTTTTTGTCCAAAAACAAACTTGAAAGCACACTATTGAAGGGTTATGTATAACATATATATTTTAATGGCACACTGAAATCTCTCTTCATTCTGAAACTTATATGAAATAGATATAATCTCCAGTAAAAGGATTGCCGGAGTGCTTTACGAACAGTCCGGAATGCGAACTTCGGTGGATGGAGTAAGCTTGTAAATGTGTCTCTTTGCCACCTTCCGGTAAGAAAACCCAATCGCTCGACCTCCGACACATTACTCCTTTACCTAAACGCCTACTTAGTTTCATTCACTCCTATCTAATGTCTTTTCCGTCTTACCCTTTTATAAAACCACGACATAACCACAATATACTATTTAACCGCGCTCCCAATTAAATTAATCAACAGTGGATTGACATAATTCGAAATGATAATAGTGAAAACGACGACAGAAAAAAATGGTTCCGAGGATAAAACTTTTAGAAAACATAGTACAGTAAGACCCCGCTTAGCGCTGTTTCGGTTTAACGCTGTTTTATTTAAATAGGGTATTCCCCGAAAATCGCACACAGCGTGGGATTCCCCGATATTCAAAGCGTAACGCGGATGAAAAGTATACCAATCGCCGCAGATAAAAGTGCATCGTACATTTACATATAACCTATTAATTATTAATTAATTATTTAACATTTGTTGCCGTTATTGTAAGTATAAATAGATGAAATACAGTGAATGATTTAGTGATAGGTAAATACTATTACAATTTTCGATTTAGTATGGGTGATAATAAACAACACGAAAATAAAGTGACAAGAAAGAGCATTTCGCTGGGCACTAAAATGTAAGTGTATCGAGTGTTTGTTACTTAACGCACTTTTAAAGGTTGGTTTAAAATTAATAATACCGGGTGTATGTTTATTTATGTTTCTATATTTGTAAGAAATAAACTTTTGTTGTATTGTTATAAAAAAACATATTTAATAAACTTAATTGACAAAATACATATTAGTTAATAAAAATTTTCCCCTAACCCCAATATTTAAATGGTGGCATAACCTCGTTTAACGCTGTTTCCTATAACGCTCTACTTTGTTGGAACGTATCCCCCGCGTTAAACGGGGTATTACTGTACATAATTATAGTGACTTCAATCACTAGTCTAGCTAACCCTGCGAGAACCCGTTTCAATAGAGGAGAAATATTCCGTCTTAAATAATGATAGATAACTCAGCTTTTTTTCGAGTATTAACATGGGTTTTTTCCATGTTAATACTCGAAAAAAAAGCTGAGTTATCTATTATTATGTCTGATCATTATTTAAGACGGAATACCGAATATTTCCCTTCTATTGAATCGGGATTTTGGAACAGAAGTTTTCGAGTGCAAGAAACTATTTGATCCCCTGGAAAAATGTATTTTCCTCTTTCAAGTAAAGTTCGGTCACTCGGATACTGTAGGATAAATTAGATCAATTCCTTGCACCAAGCGCACTACCCAAACCCAAGCTCGAAGACTAAAGCCGATACTCACTCCTTATAATGAAAATCCTGTGTAGTAATAGAAATTGCTCATCTTTGAGGTTCGTTATAAAGAGTTTTGACTGTATGTCTTTTCTTTAATTCGTATATAATATCGCCTAAGTATTGACATTTTCGTATAAAAAATAGATTTTGGAACATAGAAGATATGGATTTTATTTCCATATCAGTTTTTTTTAATGGAAGTTCAACTTCAACTGATTTTGAAAGTTTTTAGTACCATCCTACTGCTCTTTTGTTCATTATTTCTACTAAGCACGCTGCAAATTATTAATCGATGGCATGATAAAGTAATTAAACTTATGAATTATAACTGGCAAAGAAAATGAAAAAGAAAACTTTTCTCAAGAATGTATTATCAAGTGAAATTATCAAAGTCACATAAAGAGCAATCATTTTTATTATCAGACGAATTATTATAAGTCGGTTTATCTTGTTAGTTCACATATTAAATAAAAAAAAATGGTTGTCTGTAAAGTCGGTTTACGGACGATAGTTTTACGTGATAACGTATTCCGCTCGAATATCATATTTAATAATCACGCACAGGGTCAGGCGGAACGTTAGGAACGTTACACTTTTTCGTGCATGCAGCCGGTGTTTCATCTTTTTATATTGACGTGATTCATCAATTTATAAGACGTTATCACGTCAAAAGTGTGAAAATAAAATGCCTCTAATTTTAATATTGTTAACTAACAAAATGAAACCGTAACTTATAAACTATCAAACCCACATTTTGTTTTTTTTTGTGAAACGACTCCAAATTAAGAAAATTCGCTTAGTATCATTCGATTCCATACGTCTTGTATCTACTGAAATTTTATTCACATTGGAGTAGATATATTAATGTAATACGAGTACAACAATAGGAAAGTTTACATTTTCTGAATGTTTAGGTTTTTTTATTTTGTATTTTTTCCAATATTTATAGTTTGTGATATGTAATATTTTTGTTTTTAAACGCTTTTATTTAGCTTGATTCCGTATATTTCTTTATATCTTTTTATACTATGCAGTCGGTTAACGGAACACTGTCCAAAGTTTTTTGCTAATTTCTTGTACATATTTATAAATGTAATAATAATTTTTTTCCTATGTTATCTTACATTTTCAAAATTTTAACTGTGCTAGTAACATAAAATTTTGAAAAAGAAAATAGTTTGAAATACTCAAAAAAAAAACCTTTTTTGAATTATTCGTCTATGGTTGCCATCTTTCTAGGCCTCGCCCGGAGTCACTGGGCCTTGGAAACGGTCATACGCAAATTTCTCCAGGCCAAGGTGTTTTGAAAAATAAAAAAAAAATGAATCATCCTAATGGATAGGTCTCTCCGATAAAATTCTAGATATAATCGACGAACTGTGCAAATAGCAAAAATGAAAATTTATGATATGAATTTTCAATCTTATTATAATAAACCTTAGTGGAGCGTTAATGAAAAATTATTTTTAAATTAAATTTACGAACGTAAATTTATTTCCGTGCACATTAAAATGGTGAAATGAAAATGTCAGTTTGAAGGTTGGGCACTCATGCGATTAAGACACTGAAATTATACTGAAAAGTTTGCACTTTCCAGCTGTTTATAGTTAATGTCGATTACATTATGTAAATATTAATTATATCATCTTCAGATTTCCATTCAATTTGCATATTTTTCTTATAGAACACACATGTGCGCCATCTGTGAATAAAATAACAAACTATGTTTGCTGGATTTTATTCCAAGCGTTTCTCTTATTTGAAGCTTAGCGTTGATATTTGCGATTCTATGTTCTATGTTCGCGGTCATCGAAATGTCACATTTTTTATTAAGAAATGCAATTTTCAAAACATAATTTACAGATGGAATAAAATATTTGTAAAAAAGCTTTTCAATAAGAAGCTTTTATTGAAATGTTCTAAAAACAAAAATACAAATTTTAATAATTTACGTTCATAATTATAAAAGCGTGGGCTGTAAACTCTATAATCCTTTATTAGTCACAACCCACGTTTTTATAATAATTTATGAATCTAAATTAGGGTAGGACGGGGGAATGGCGTTCACTTAAGGAAAACATAGTGTATTTTTTAAATTATTTATTATGAATAAAAATTAACAAGAGTAACAAAGTCTTTAATTATAGAGTAATCAACAATTTAACAACAAAAGCATATATCTTTCACCTACTAGTAGTAGGAAAACATTATTAAAAAAACATGTTTGAGCGGCATTGCCCCTGACTTTGGGTAATGCCGCTCAGGGTCTCATAAAGAAGTGTACCCAATCCAATCTGGCTGTTTTGCTGCTTTGATCAAAATTGTTTTTGATATTGTTGCGCTCAGCAAATTTATAAACAAGTTTACGCAAATCTGCAACATTTGAGTCCATAATATAGCGAGCCCAGCAACTTAACTTGTTCAGAAATTTCAGTTTCTTGCTATTGGGTGGAAAACGGGCTTCTTCGGTCCAAGCCGCTTTAGCGGTGGTCCTTTGACGATTTCTTGGCATATCTATCTAAAACAATAAAAAAATAAGTCACTAAGGGGTAATGGCGCTCAGATGAGCGGTATAACCCCAACCGGTCGTTTTGTAATTAATTTGAAATTTTAAAAAAATCATACACGATTGTTGAAAATTGACTGCAATATCACAAAATAGAATAGTTTATTGGCAGAAAAGTAAAATTAGTAATTAAATAAGCATTAAAGTTTTGGACTTACCGACAAAAAACACCTAATTAAAAATTAGATCAGTGCGGCCGCAAACGAAGAAACGCTCTTCATGGTCACATGACGCGAGCTGACTGTCCGTTTGCAACGCTGTCTATTAGAGGCCCCCTCCCCTCGCGCTTCACGCGACGTGACATGTCACTACGTTTCTTTTTGACAGAGTTACAGAGGTGAGCGCCATTACCCAGTGAGCGCCATTCCCCCTTCCTCAAGATTCAAATCCGGACGGTCCGGACCGAAACGTCAATGTATTAATTATTATTTTTTTGTTAATATATTTGTCTGAAAAATTGGTGGATAATTTTATTTATTGAAGAATTCTAATCAGACGTGTGCCCGCTGCGGGCACAACAGTATCTTTTTAGAATTTTATATAACTTAGTTTTCTAGATTTTTCTGGAAAAACATCTCGAAAACTGATTCCCTCTCTATTATTAAAACTGGTACAGCCAAAATTTAGAAAAAAATTTCCAGCAGCTATAAATTTTCGATGGAAAGAAATAATGTTGAAAATGCAGGAATTATCGGCGCGCTCTTATCTGATTTTTTTTAACTCTGTGTTTAATAATGTTTGCAGACTTTATTTCCCGAATGTTTGTTGAAAGCGAAACAGAAACATGAAAAGAGTACTATTCCTAAATCTATTTTGTTATGATAATATCAACTGTGTATCAGTTAGATATGAGCGCCGATGGGTAAATAATAAGAAAACTATTGGAATACGAGTGGGTATTTGAAATATAAATCAAAACGCCCTATGCCAGACCATGTTAATTGTTAGCTTTCAGTCTGCCATCTACGTCATTATGATCGCGACTCACGAGCTTTCATTTGTTATGTAACTAGTTTTAGTGGACTCTGTTGGTGGTTCTTTGAACTAGATGCGCAACAATCAATAACAGAACGTGTAACCGCTTCTTGAAATGTGCTACCGTAGATTTCTTTTTAGTAAGCGCGTAAAAGGCTATCGGGGTCTAGATGACGCGGTGTATACCATTTAAAAATTATATTTGAAATATTATTATTCCAAATGTGGTTGTCTCAGAAAGAAAATTAGTTTCTCTTGTTTCCAAAAGCTGACTCTGCACACTTTAATGATTTCATTGTAGTTTTCACGGAAAAACATTGGTCATAGGTTCTGATATCTATACCAACAATATCATATATATTAATACGTTAAGGTTAAAGATGTTTGCCTCCCTTTTTAGAAAAAAACTCACAATTTCTCCACATAAATTATATATCATTTTACAGATAATTGCTTGCTCTACTGACATCGACAGCTAAAAAATTTATTATTGCTTTTGTTTTTGTAAATTAATTAAAATACAGCAACGCTGAACAACGTCTGCCATCTAACGACTTTAATTTTGAAACAGCGAGCAACGCTGAACAACGTCACAGCAATGCTGCATGATGCCATCTGGCTTAGCTCAACGCTTTTGTTACTTGCGCCTCTATATGACAATTTTAGTAAAATATTTCTTCGATCTGTCATCTGAGCTTCATATTGTAACACAACAAAAAGAAGAACGTTATAAGCAGTGTGCAAAATTAGAAACGAATTGAATACCTAAAAAATAATTTTGTAAAGTGATAATTATTATACTTATTTAGTACGAATAATTCGCACAGGTCACACTAGTGCCTAAATAATGTAGATACATTCTTAATCAGCATAAACGTACAAAAATCTAGTTCTATTTGAGGATTTCAAATTAAAACGTCGCGCCATGACATGCTTACATTCCTGAACATAGCTTATTGAGTAATTAAGTTATTAACTAATAACTCTAATGTTCAATTCCACATTAAATTGTACAAGTTAATTTTGTAAACATGAGGAAACCCCCCCTAAAGTCATTTGGTTGCTAGTAAAGAAAAAGAAAAATAACTAAAAAACAAAGAAAGGCGCAGTTCGGGTTCGTGCCGTAAATTTTTCGTGAAAACGTCGAGTATTACTGTTTCTTATTTTATTGCTTTTTTTTCATTCTTTTCTATACTTATATAGTTTGTAACAGTGCTGCAAATGTATAATAATTATTGTATAATATTGAGAGCAGGCTTGTTACTGGACATTGTCTGTTATCCTGCCAGATTTACAAATAAAATACAAAATAATACTGTTTCCTGTATCGCCTGTACATGATCCGTAGACGTTTGGGTTTTTTCGTTCTCTTTTCGACGTTGCCGTAGCTCTCGCTTTCACTAGGCACTGCCGTTTTTTTGGTTAGTACATTCCTCTCGAAGCGAGCTTTCCGCGGAGTGTTTTTTTTATAATTCCCAGGAAAGTTGCGAATCATATGAGACGATATGTTTAATTATTTTGAAATTTTCAATTTAATATCAATTTTTGTTTGTATTCCGGAGACTATTTTTACTTAATCACTTTAGCTCCGCGAGCTCTTTAAAACAACACCCGAATCAATATCGTAACTAAACGCATTTCCACGCTACATTAATTTAAAACTTTACGCAAAGTTAATTGATGGCTATAACGCGCGCGCGTCTACATTCGTGCGATGACGTCACAGGCAAAACAAATCCTGTGCGACGAACTCGTAAAGACAGGCTCTATTCGCTGTAGGCCCAGCCGTTGTTAACGCAGTATTATTGTCGTAGTTATTAGCGATTCAAATCTAACGGTATTTTTACCCACGACGGAACGGAACAAGTATATGCGTTTAGTCTGAGAGATTGTTTGTTAGTTAGTTTGTTTGTTTGTGCACTCGAATGTCGCCATTTATCATGGAAAACATTTTGATCAAATCAGATGCGGTTTTCTGTAAAGGATTTATAATTCATCTGCGATATTTCTGAGATAGATATTACGATGGTAACCCCCAGGGGGCGCTGCACTGCATAAAAAATTAATCGCAAAAACGATAACAAACGTGCTATGTACGAACAGATCTAACAAGCGTTCTTACTAGTGCTTTTTATATAAAAATACACTTGAACATTTATTAAAAACACAATTATGAGTACTCTCATACATAACACGATTCGACAGCTAGGCTATCAGATATAGCTACACTGTGTACATCAGAACACACTTTTACAAAATCTCTAAAAAGTTTAAAATAAAACAAAATTAAAATTTTTGGAAAAACCCACGACGAATGTAAATGGTGTAATAGAAAAAGAATTAAATAAAATTTTAAAATCCCCCGACTTAACACAGGTAAGTAACCAAAGAACATCCGTCAGGGTCTGCCATTCGCTGCCCTGAAATGAGCTAAAATATTGCAATGTGGCTGATTGAAATCACGTTTGGTACGTAAATAATTGTAGTCTTCTATTTTAATTCACGGCAGCGAATGACAGCCCCCGAAGGATTTTCTTTGGTTACTTACCTGCGTTAAGTCGGGGATTTTAGAATTTTATTTAATTCTTTTTCTATTACAACATTTGTAACATTCGTCGTGGGTTTTTTCAAAATTTTTTATTTTGTTTTTCCACGTCAAAAAAATTGTACTAGTTATTACTTCTATTTTATTACCTATTTTATACTCAAAAGAATTCATTTTAACACAAAACAAACTAATTAAAAATCAACAGCAAATATGACCCTTAAGAAATCACAGTGATAACATAAAAAATGTTCCAAGATTCGGGTAATTTGCATACTAGATAACAAAACTTGTCTCCAAAATTTGTTTTTATCCATTTGCTTATTTGAACTGCTGGACCGATTTTAATGACATTTCCATTAGGTACTTATTTCTGATCACAATCGGGTTAAGATAACGTTCCACTTAAAATCGATATTAACGCGTGTAAAGGGAGGGACATAAAGTAGTAAGAAATTTAAGAAAAGGCAAATAAACTTGTTTATCTAAAATGTCTCTATATTTATTATATTTTACATATAAATTTTTATAAATTGGCTTTTTGGAAAGTTTTCTTATAAACTTACCTATAACAAAAATAATGTATGTACAAAAACTTTGCAATTTAAAACTTTTGAAAGCTAATATGCATAAAAAATTGGCTGTATAACTTGCATTATATAGGACACTAGCGACCCGACCCGGATTCGTCCGTGTAGATTACATTTTGTTTGACTCTTTTTGAATAAGATTTTTAATTGCGTTATTCGTTAATACCTTACCCACTTGCTTCGCTCACTCGCTCAAATTGATTATTACGTTTCCCACTCGCTTCGCTCGTTTGATCTGCAATTTAAATTCAAATTGAATAACACTCGAGCAAATCTGAGCCAATAGACTTAAACTTTCCTCAAGTATTAAGGAAGTTGATCCGTTACAGTCCCAATCAAAAGTAAGTCGAATTCTAAATGGGAACTTTTCCATAATATAAATTTTTACAAAAGGTTATAAGTCGATGATACCAATAAATTATTGTCTTAAAGGCATAAATAATTTTTTTTTTTTAATATTAATTAATTATTTCTAGCTTTTGAATTTTTTGTACAAAGTTAGGTTAAAAAAAATAAATTTATGTAAATATCTGTACTTTACATATTTTTTGCAGTAAATAATTAAAAAAAGAAATTAGAAGTAATAAAAATTAAAATTAAATCATTAAAAAGTTGAAAATTCAGTTAAAATTGTTAAAATTGTCAAGAATAAAAGTCCATAATCGAAAAGTGCTAATGTTTAATAATTTTTTTTATTGATTAAAAGTCTCCTAATTAAATTGGAAAAATTATTAAAATATGCGTAAGACATCGATGCTTTACATAGTTAGTTTTCGGAACTGCTGACATTATTTGGTTATTTGTAAGAAATTAAAACGAATAGTTTGCATGCTAGGTTGACATATTTTCCATAAGGCTACATGTGAATGTTTTTTTTAATTTTTAACTTTATAAATCTCTTAATGATTTTGGATTTTTTACAGAAAATTTTGTCATAAAAAATCTATTAAAAAAACTTTTTTTCAGATTTTTTTCATTATCTTCGTAAAACGGCTCAACCTCCTTAAGTAACAGAATGGTAAAAATCACATTGAAATCTGTTTATCACAGCGAATTAAATACAATTTTCACCCAAACGAAGCCGGCCAAGTGCGAGTCGGGCTCGCGCACCGAGAGTTCCGTACGAACTTGTAGGTATGTAAATAATTCGTGCATCGCGGGAATCGAGTTTCGAAGATTTTTCCCGCTTAGCCGTTGGAAAACTGTTGTCCCCATACATCGACAAAAGTCGCGATCAGTTTGCCAACTAAGCATGTAATTGCTATGAGTTTAGAATTTAGATGGACTACTGAACTGTATTGTAACTCGTGGCTATATCTGATAGCCTCGTTGTCGTACCGTGTTGTATGCAAGAGCTCTCATATTGTGCTGTATAAACGCACCGGTAGCAGACGCTTGCTTTGTATTACAACCTGTTACTGTCTGCGTGCGTAGCATGTTGTTGCGGTATAAAAACATTATTTTTTCTGTGATAAAACTAAAAATTTGCGGTTTTCGGATTTTTCCATTTACTTGTGCTATAAGACATCGCTTTTTGCCAAATTTCATGACTCTAGGTCAACGGGAAGTACCCTAAAGATTTTGATTCTCAAGATTCTCAACAAAGTGATCCTTTAAGGGTTCCTTTTTTCCTTTTGAAGTACGGAACTTAAAAATTGCAATGAACTGGAACTTATTTAATCTTATTTATCGAAAATACTATCGAAAAACACGCGGAATATATTATACGGCAATCAAATAGCTTCTACGGGGATACTTGATTAATATGAACGTTTAGGTCTAGCTTTACAATGAAGCTATAGTTTGTGGCACGCATTTTTAACCCAGCCCGCTCTTAATTAAGCAATTAAAACGATAATTTATGAGCAATAACACAGGGAACGGCTTGCCTAGCCTGGCCTGAGTGCGGGATTCAAGTAAGCACATATGTACAGACACAAATACACAGACATATTATTTAGGCGTTAATGTACAAGCAGTTGAATCGACTTTTCACAAGGCAATTTGACGATTTTTTTTTGTTGACAAAATCTATTTAGAAATTATTGCATCAATCAATAATTGTCTAGTTATTTATATAAATATAATAATAATAGTTCTGTCTCTCATGGTGTCTGTCAGTTTCGAGTTTCGCGAAAAACGACTAACTATATACCTACATTGAATCCCTATTTCTCCCGATCCGATCTTGGCCGACATTGAAACGAGATAAATACGTAGGTTCTGCACACGAGGCTGGAAACACTGCTTGGACTTCTGCTAGCCAGCAGGCTGGGTACGAGGCTGGAAATGACGTCACTGCGGGCTCGCCTGCTAGCTCACGAGATAGATTTAAAAATTAGAACAGGGGCTATTTTTCTTGTCAGGTCCTCTACTTGCTCTGAGTAAGAACCAATCAGGAAACAGTATCTTGTCACGTGAGCGACATGGACAAACGTCTTTCTGAATTGATTCATCTGACAAAAAAAATGAGTCAGCCGGCAGGCATACTGTGGCTAATTTTTAACCAATAATTTTTCATTTTTACATTTTAAAATCGCACGCTTTAACAGAAATTTAGAATTATTCCGTCGTCCAACTGAACAGGAATTGTTTAAACATTCGGTATACACAATTGTTAAAAAATAGATGTAAATTGAAATGACCATTTTTTATTTCACACCCTGTAGCTACTTCCTACATATCATGCATTCAACCAGAATAACCTTGGTCCAATTCGAACTAATATGGTTGATTTATGCTATTATCTGAAATGGTTATAGCATTAATGTTCGCTAATTAGAAACTTGCCAGAATGTTTAGACTGGAGGTTTGCAATCGATGAAAAAAAAAATGAAAAACCTTGACCTCCAGCTTTGCTCGCATTATATTTGTTTTAATAGGACATGTATCTAGTGTCTGACTGAAACTATTTTTTACAACTGAAATCGAATTTCTGTTTCAGTCTCGGCCGAAACCGAAACTTACTTCCACGGCAACTCTAGTGTATATTTTTTAAGCTTTTTTTTCATTTTAGCTATATAATGTACTAGCGGTCCCGCCCGGTTTCACCCGGGTGCAAAAGAACGAATGAGGGAAGAGACATTCATCTTAGTTTACCGAGATGAATGTTGTGTCCAAATTTCATGATGGTCGGAGTTATCATTCAAAAGTTTTTGTCGGACGGACAAATTTTGAGTTACATTTTGCAACATTTCTCATTGACGCTCCGCACCTATTGGTCATAGCGTGATATTATATAGCCTATAGCCTTTCTCGATAAATGGGCAATCCAACAAAAAAATTTTTTTTCTATTCGAACCAGTAGTTCCTGAGATTAGCGCGTACAACCAAACAAACAAACAATCAAACAAACAAACTCTTCAGCTTTATAAGATTTGTGTTCATAGAAACAATTAGTGGACAGTTAGTACGAGCGCGATGGGAAGTCGACAGTGACATCGACACTCTCTGCAACCGCTCCACTACGCCGATCGCTCCCGAAGCCCCACGGAAGCTCACGAACCTGGTTTTGGTCGGGCACTACATTAAATTTGTCATAGTCTCAGCGTAGCCGAGCTATGAATTTCCCTGTGCAAACAGTAAAAAACTTTGGAAACACGTTTTCCCGTTAATGCCCAAAAAGACGCTTTTGATTTTTCCATTTTTTTGCGCTTCGTTTTAAAGGCTTGTTAAAAAAAGCCTGACAAACTTTGTACAGTAATCGAGAAATTTTAGAGCTATTGCTACTTAAAGAGAAACAAAAAATACTGGACATTGAAACGAACGATCTATTGATGACTGCATTTTATTATAAACGGGAGTCGGCTTGTCACCCGGAACACCGCAGCCTCTTGGGCTTTTTGTGCTATCTCCCAATTTTTTATATCACTCGGTCCAGTATCCTCGTTCCTTGCACTAGCTTGTGCAGTCCGTGAACTAGGTGATTGATATAATCTTCTGGACTCATTCTACATTGTCCATAAATTATCTGTCTTCTACGATCCAAAGCCTCGCATTCACACAGAATATGATAAGCTATTTCCGTCTCCTTATTGCATTGTCTGCACTTTAAATCCCCGTTAAACAATCCGATTCTTTGAAGGTGTCCTGTCAGGAGGCCTACCACGAGACGAATATTGTTCTTACTAAGTTGTAGCAGTTCTTCATTCATCTTTCGGGATGGCCCTTTAATAAAAGTCTTGCTAAGTTGATGACTGCATACATGCCCCTTAACATTTTTTAGTTAGAACCAAAAGCTATACCACATATTTACATAATAAGTAGGATTCTGTTAGCTGGTGGCATGGTTAAACAGTCCTTGTAAAATATACATGTATTTTATATAACGCGTCAGACTTGAATGAGCATTTACGTGTAAGAGTAATACTTCCAGGGTCGCGATAAATTATGTCTTCCATAACTTATAAAGACTTCGAAATTTTTCATTCAATGATTTTATTCTTTAGTTTTACGTAAATATTCATGCCGCAGGGTGTTAATAAACACCGTTTTTAATTCAAAACGTATAGAGATTCAATAAAAAATGTGTTCAGACAAAAAGTACTGATCTATAATAATATTGGTGGTGAATGATCACCCGTATAGTGAACAGCATGTCAAGGAAGGTAGATATCCATGGCCAGTCCAACAAAGACGAAGTAGTAAAACGTAGTTTTTTTAGATAGATATTCGACCAACCCTATCCTGAAGACCGATGGGACACACCGCCGGGTAAATAAATGTGTTTTTACATTGCTGTCAGTCATTCGCAGCCATAAATCATCGCGTTTATTTGACAAAATAACGAAACTGATGCTGAAATTTGATTCGTTTTCGGATCATAAAAGTTCTGTAGATTATCATATTTATGCTTGTGTTGTGTTACACTTGAGTCGCCCGGTTTGACTGACTGTAAACTCGTGTAGATATCGTGCATTTCACCCTATCGTGCAAAACGCCCATTCTCTCACATGCCTTCTTCCTGTTCTCCTACTCCGTTACACTACACCATGTAGTACACCAGTTCCAGTGATATCAAAACAAAAAAAATCCAGCCAATTGGGCGACTGAACCATTTCAACTTCAAAAATATTGACATTTGATATAGTATAATAAAGAAAATAAAATTTCTGATATTACGTGACGTGACGCGGGTACTGGCTAGTATTGAATATGATATTTGCGATTCATTGCCATAATTACCTACATAAATTATATAGGTAACCTGACGATTTACATGACGTAGAACAAATGTTGCACGTCATGTAATAAGTCCAAAAACTCAAACCCGACTACTGAAAAGTATGAAACAAGAAAATATTCTCACCAAAACATAACATTGTAACAACTGTAGTAAGCGATCATAAGCTCCAGAGCAAAATACATCACGCTATACATCTAGAAGGGCCTTATATATATGAGATGGCATACGACCACGGCTATCCTCAGATGAGAATATTTTCTTGTTTCATATTTTTCAGTAGTCGGGTTTTAGTTTTTGAACTTATATTTTATGTAATTATTTTTTTAACTTATTTTTTATTTGCTTTCAATTTGCTCCCCCCTGGGACCAAAAATCAAAAATAAATGTAGCCTATGTTACCCGGGCCATAATAACGAATCGATTGACACCTTATTTATCAAAATCGGATGAATAGTTTAGGCGCTAATGTGGAACATCCGTAAATACAAACATACATATATATATATAGACTGCTAAACTCATAACCCTTCCTTTTGGCTTCGCCATAGCTAGGTAAATATATAAAAGGAACCGTGACTGACTGAGTGACTGATCTATCAACGATCAGCCCAAACCACTGGACGGATTGGGCTGAAATTTGGCATACAGATAGTTATTATACGTAGGCATCCGCTTAGAAAAGGATGTAACGGGGGTTTAAAATTTGCATAGAGAAATCATATAAATGTATCAATTTGTAAAAATGCGCAGGATTACTCCTATCAACAATTAAATAAACACGTGTTTCGTGTTTTTTTCAAAAACAACCCCTTCACAGGGTGAAAAGAGGTAAATAGTCTAAAAATCAACATGGGTGTCATTTTATCGGTTTGTCAGGACGTTGATCACGTGAATGTCATCAGTTTTGAAATTTATTAGGGGGTCTACGTCGAGAAAGAAGTAACTATGCCAATTAATGGGAGTGCATCCGTCTTTCGTCTCAATCGCGTACGAAGCCGCGGGTAACGGCTAGTTAATTATAAATCGTGCGAACGAGCGCAGCCGGGCGAAAACGAACGGGACATCTAGTTTTATAAATTTAAGACTTCTGATGTAATTTAGGTATGTGCTCTATGTGTTTATTATGCATTGTAGGAACACAGAATTAAATATAATATCGTATAGTTGTTCTCACACTCAACCCTTAGCCACAAAATATATATAATAATGTATTGTATACACTCTTTTTACCTCTTACTACGGATTTCATTGCTCTATATAATTGAGTCATAAATCACAATATCTGAAAACACCATTTCATATTCATCAATTGCCTTACTACACACTTCACATGTATACAAATCTAAATTTCATCTTTAACCGACCTCAAAAAAGTTATCAATTCGACGCGTGTATTTATATAAATATACAGGATGTCCCATTAAGAATGGGACATAGAACAACCGCAGATTCTCCAATTCAAAATAAAACGATTAAGCGAAATATGCTTAGATAAAATGTTACTCGTTTCCGAAATTGAAGTTGAAAACTGGAAAATTATTAATGTCCATAATTTTTTTAATACACCGTATAAATTTACTCAAATCGGCACACTTGTTAAATATCATAAAATGCACCTAACAATAAAAAAATTAGTTCAGTACGCTCTACCAGTGGCGTACGGCAGGAGTAAGTAATGCTTGTACCCCTTCTAAATGTTACGCCGCTGTCTAAATTTTAATTTTGACTATAATTTTAATTTTTTTTATATTTTTTAAGTCAATAATGTACACTTGTTAGTTTGTTGTAAAGTCATTGGTTTTCGAGATATTTGCAGTTTTTTTAAGACAAAATTGTAAAAATGAATATTATTAATAATAATACAAATAAAAAGTACATGTCTATCTATCTTTAACTGCGAATATCTCGAAAACCAATGACTTTACAACAAACTAACAAGTGTACATTATTGACTTAGAAAATATAAAAAAAATTAAAATTATAGTCAAAATTAAAATTTAGACAGCGTCGTAACATTTAGAAGGGGTACAAGCATTACTTACTCCTGCCGTACGCCACTGGTAGAGCGAGTAACATTTTATCTAAGCATATTTCGCTTAATCGTTTTATTTTGAATTGGAGAATCTGCGGTTGTTCTATGTCCCATTCTTAATGGGGCACCCTGTACAGGATGTTCCACAACATGACTGTCATAGCCTGGGACTATGTTGCTGGGATGATTTCAAGTCAAAAATGTCTAATGAACATATACCCGGAACGCTATCCTAACTGAGCTAGAAGCATTTGAAATTTTAGATAAGTGAATGTTTGGGTTTTTTTATTTTTTCCCATATTTATAGTATGTGATATTTTATGTTTTTGTTTTTTATACTATGCAGTCGGTTAACGGAACGCTGTCCAAAAATGTTTTTGTTAATTTATTGTACATATTTTTATAAGAAATAAATTTTTATCTTATCTTATCTTTAAATAAGTAGTAGTAGGAATTCCCTACGAATTTAAAAACCATTTTAAAAAGATATCGTTTAATAATTTTTTTATAAAAACATAAATTGCTATTATTTTTATCATACGCATGGGGATGATAGACGCTGATGAGCTCAGTTGATGAGCATCTATAATTAATCTTTAATTTTCATCACGCATGGAGATGAAGCCGTTGGCGGCATTGGCGAAACTTTGTTCCGTCTGTTTTAAGTTTTTAAGTCAGTTCGAATATTTATGATGAATAGAACTCATTACTTATTTTTAAACGTATCCCTCCAACGTGACTGTGAAATAGGGTGGTTGACAATTTACACATATGGACTTATGAATTAGATATATGATATATTCACTTTTGAGATTTTTTTATATATGCAATAATTTCATATATTTATTTATAAACATGTCTTCGTTCACATTATGTCAGTAGATATACAACTAGATAAGAAGTACCCGATATCTTACCTATACTAAGTACCAACTGATAGTGCAACTTGCGTCAAAATAGATATAACCGTTCTCAAGTTATTAAAGTTAGGGTAGAAACAGGCGTACAGACAAAAATTCTCAAAACGTTTTCTCCCGTTCGCGTGAAAATCGGTGTTTTTACGTGTTGTCCGACAAACAAATTTTTCAATTTTTTTAGGAGTTAATTAAAGCAGTTATGTTGAAATTGTTTATTTTTACGTTTTCAATGTCCGGTAAAAAGTTACTAGTACGATTTATTTTAATAACTATGTATTGGCGATACACGAGTCTAGAAGTGGTTTTGCCGTTTTGGTAGCGATATCATTTATAACAAATAGTTACTGATTGGTGTTATATTTTTGAAACACTCATTGTGGCGAATACAATGCAAATACAAAAAAAATGTATTACTATTTGTCAACTACTTAATACCAGTACAATAGGTGCATTTTGTAGATTAAAAAAAGAAATCAAAATATTTTCATATTTTATTCAAGAATCAAGTGGGCCTAACACAAAAAATACACGTGCCATGGGCCAACAATAACGTTCATTGTACCAATTAGCTAGTCAACATTGTTAGTTATTATGCATATAATATATTATCTATTGTTGCGTAAGCAAAAATCGTTATGGTGATTTGTTATGTTAACAACGGTGCGCGAGTCCGGCTCGCACTTGACCCTTTTTCCCCAATAACTTCAGTTTTGAATATTCCAAGCGCAAAATACCGATGTCTGAAACATTCGTTCTGAATCACGTCATCGCTGGCCGACTAAGCAGATTTCTTGCTTATTTTGAACCTAACCCTGTGCCTTCAGAAGTCAGAACAGTGTAAAACCATGTATTTCGTCACATCCTATTATTACAAAGTTTGTGTCACACCCCCAAATGAACTACTCAGTGGTGTCCGGAAATAGTCCATTGTGACCAGATTTTACAGCGTTGAAAGCCGTAAGTATCAGAAGATCGAAGACGATTGAAATTGAACTATTTCGAAACGTTTTTGAACACCACTGTTTTTAAAAACGATGTGAAATACTCAATTCGTGCTAGATTTAACATTGTAAGCAGTATACAGATTGTTCAAAGGCAATTATGAACATAGAAAATTAATGAGTACATCAAGGAAGACATAAACACAGTGAGTAGGATGAGAAAGATAGTGGCCGGTAAAGATTTTAATTGAAATAAATTTCATAAAAAATAAGTACAAA
The DNA here is from genome assembly GCA_963575645.1 of Xanthostigma xanthostigma. Lineage (NCBI taxonomy): Eukaryota > Metazoa > Arthropoda > Insecta > Raphidioptera > Raphidiidae > Xanthostigma > Xanthostigma xanthostigma. The sequence continues at coordinate 12,503,113 of OY754476.1, read as the reverse complement.
GGTCAATAATTTTATTTACAAAAAAAAGGCGCAGTTCGGGTCCGTGCTGTAAATTTTTCGCGAAAACGTCGAGTATTACTGTATTACCTGTATCGCCTACACATGATCCGTAGACGTTTGGGTTTTTTCGTTTGATTTTCGACTCTGCCGTAGCTCTTACTTTCGCTCGGCACAGAATTTTTAGCACCTCTCTATGCAAGCTTTTTATAATTCCCAGCATAATTGACAACTAGAGTGACCTGTGCGAATTATTCGCACTAAATAAGTATAATAATTATCTCTTTACAAAATTATTTTTTAAATATGATTGCAGGTACCTATTCAATTCGTTTCTAATTTTGCACACAGCTTATAACGTTTTTCTTTTTGTTGTTACAAAATTAAAGCACATCATTACTTGGAACATATCTGATAATACCGTCAGCATTAAACAAACAGCCCTGCCCAAGTAAAGATTAATTCTTGCACGGCAATGATGAGACTACATATACATATTTCTCAGTTAAATTACATCTAATTGCATTGTTTGCACTGTATTATACTATGTTATATTATATTATATACTGAGGTGCATTATGCTATATTATTAAAGCTATTTCGAAATTATTCACCAACTCCTGTCACAGCTATATGCTTATGAGTTTGTACAAAAGCTAAACCGCGTTGGCCCAATGTTAAATTTCGCAAGCATAGATTAACAGTGATCTGAAAATATATAGGCCCTATTCGGTATACTCAAGGTAGAAATTAGCAGCGCTGTTAATTTTTACATTGATCTCCCACTTGCGATCGTGCCATTTGCGGTCGGAACAATTTTCGTTCCACTTGCGGTCAATCAATATGACAAAATGCAAATAATGTCAGGGGTGATCTCACTTGCGGTCAAGAAAATAACTTTATAAGTCGGCAATTCCAAATTTCCCACAAAAAGACTAAGTCATACGGCACAACTAATTTTAATTCTTATTACTAAAGCCAATATCTGTCTTCATTTTTTATTTAATTCAACATTATTGATGCGATGGTGTTTTTGTTGCGCAGTGAAATGCGAAGGGGGTATGGGAGAGGACCTTAAAACACAATTACGTAGTGCCATAAGCTTTGTTTGTTAGTATTGTACACAGTGTGTCAGAAAATCGGAATTTTTAATAAAATGAGAGACAAAATAAATAAATTATCAGACTCTTTTAAACTAATGCTGATTTCGTATTTTTTAATTCAGAAGTTGCTATAATTGACTATGTTGCTAGTTCTTGAAAGATGAAGGCGTGAAATATCATAAATACAAGATTAACGCCTAACACTCTCACTTAATTATGACTTAAGAATTTTCTGGCATGCGTGTTCAGGATGACTGCTAAAATTATTATAGATTTTGGCTCTATTCAATAAATAGAGTAATATTGCGATCCGCGAAGGTTAATAGAGAAGTTTTTGGAAAATCCGTGGCGTTAGGATCAAAGAAAAGCAATACTAAATTTAAACTTGAAATAATGTTACGTTTCCAATAAATAAAATTATCGACCAATTTTTCAGACAATATATTAACAAAAATTATTAATAATACATTAACTAATTATTAATTATTTTTTTTATATTTTTAGATCCGTTCTGAAGAAGATCCAAATCCGGATCGAAACGTTAATATATTATTAATAATTTTTGTTAATATATTGTCTGAAAAATTGGTCGATAATTTTATTTATTGAAGAGTTCTAATCAGACGTTAATCAAAGATTTGAATGTTACGTTTTCTATTATATTATCAAAAAACTTAAATATTGTAAAAAATCATGGTCGTTTGGGAGGCAGAAGATATCAAACTAATTTTCACCACAATTCAAGTAGTGAAATACACAACTTTTATTATTTCATAAAATAAAAAGAAATGTCGCTCCACCCTATTAATGCATATAGGTACATGCGTTATGCGTGAATTTTTATTCGTATACGCAATTAATAATCACTTCAACGGTCGGTGTATGAACAGCATGGCTGTTCAAGGGCTTCAATGATTGGAGAGTGAATAAAAAAATACTCTCCGTTGAATTTCTTCAATCATTATTATAAAACCATAACCATTCATTAAAATGACGTCATTAATTCCATAATTGCAAAATACTGTTTATTATTTCTAATTGACTTGTTCATTATTTAGTAGTTTTTTTAAGCAAAAAACTGTATGTACTGCAACAAAATTTTTAGGACATTGTTAATCTACAACCATTAGAAAAAGCTCTTGAAGGAAGAACGAGCACGGTACCAAAAAAAGACTTGGTTATTTTTTTATATGAAGTTTAAATACGTCTTAACAAATTTTGAAAATTTGAAGGGAATTAACCGATTATTTGAATAAATAATTGGCTTCAAAAGTAAGCATATTTAATATTGGTCTTATGGCAAAGCGATGGATCCGCGACATGTTTTAATAATAATTTTCACCCAAATTTGTCGATGAAAATGAAAAAAAACTATCTAATTAAAAGTTAAGACCTTACTTAAGAAATAAAAATTTTGTTTGCAGTTAATTAACCGATTGAGTTGATTTACTTTTTGTGTTGTATTCATGTTTTCTAGTACTAGTTTCAAATAGTTCCATATTTTTTTTGTAGAATACTGCACAACTGTAGATATATAAATCAAACAAGGTCATTATTCCATATTTTCTAAAAATTTGTTTGCAAGAGGTTCTGCTTGTTATTTTAGCTATCGCTCGTAAGCATTTCTTTTGTGCGATGAACAGTTCAATTACCAGTGTAGAGTTTCCCCAAATTATTATACCATAGTTCAGACTAGACTGAATAATAGCATAGATTATAGACCTAATAAGTTGAACACACATATTATTATTTGTTACTTGATGGAAATATTGTTACAAAATCTTTCACGAAACGATGGCATTTTAAACTAATAATTAATAAGTTTTTGCAATATGGGACTTTTCACTTCTAAAAGTTCTAAAATGCCGGAAGGCTCCTTGGTATGCCAGTATCCATATTAATTATTTTTAAGCAATAAATGAATTGGAAATCAAAATGTTTCAGGTAGTAATATCCATATATATGAATACATACTTTAAACGGAAAATGTAATAAATTATGTATTTTCAAAAGATCTTAAAATCACTCCTAGAGACTGTATCCTCACGATTGTCACGACACTGTATTTATCTTTCAAAATAATTAAACTAATTATAAGTCTTCATCATTATCTTTATTTCTACTTTTCATGAAACTTTGAATGGAACATATTCAGTAAATTTTTTTTTATCATTTTATCTGATGAGTGATGACATTTTAGTAGCGTAAAGAAATATTAACTATTTTTTTAAAACACGTACTACCTAGTGAATCATTTCAAATGAAATAAAAACGTCAACACTAAACACGATGTCTGATATCTGATGTACAGATCAAGTAACCAAGTATATTAAACACCACCATTCACCGTAAAAACAGTGCCTCTAAAACGTCGAATGTTTTCTTATCTGGAATCAAGGGCGTAGACATGGGCATACCCAGGGAAGGGCAGAGCGGGGCAGCTGCCCCCCTGGATTTTGGGAGACGTCATAAACCGTTTTGCTGAAGATCCTCGAAAAATGCTTTTAAAATAGAATTAAATAGACGTCTAATTTAAATTTAATAAATGCATATTTAATATTTGTTTATTTACTTGACTACCAATAAAACAGAATTTCCCGCGGGCGTTTCCCCTACACACTACATACACCTAATGTTTCGTGTAGGTTTCCTGGACCAAAAGCTGGGTACGTCCATGGGCGTAGATATATATGTGTTTTTTGGGGGGAAAGCAAAAAAATCAATATTTTTTTAGTTTTATTAATATCACACAAGAATACTCACGAAAAAAGGTGTCAAGCACTAATTTTTCAATTTTTTTTACAAGAAGTATTATGGTCCTGGGGTTGAGTAATTACCTCCTTTACCGCCCCATATCTACGCCCTTGTCTGGAATGTCATATCACAGGGGTAGCGCCCCTTTCTACACCCACGTGTCAATTTTTTAAAAAATGTTTAATGTAGCCATTACGTTCCGACAAGCAACCAAAGAAATTTAATTGTCAAAAAAATGAATAAAAAATTATAATTTTGACAATACATTGAGTGCTATGAAACTTTTTTGGATTTGTTATTTGGTGATAGTCAATTGTTTTCGACATCTAGCATATTTTTATTTATTTCGATATTGCACCTCAATCAATGCCGTGCCAACAATAATCTGTCGCGTGCCACCTGTGGCACGCGTGCCATAGGTTCGCCATCCCTGTCTTATCAGAATTATAGTGCTCAACAGTCAACTGTTTGGTAAGTCTGGCTTTCAATATTTGCGTCCAAAGTTGGATGAATGCACCTAAGCACAAGCACGACCACATTCAAATATATAAGAGCATGTAAAATAACTGGCGAGGTAGTATAGTTAATACATATTTACATTTGCGAGTTCTTATCTCTAACATAAATGCGTGACCGAGTGGTTAGTTAGCTTTGCAATGTTTTGTGTGACATCACAGTTGCACAATCCCAGAGAAAACTCATCAAGAAAACTTGTCAGCTTTTCATATTTAATTTTACCCACTATTCAGCAGCGCTACATTTTCCCTACAATTACAATTTATCACTGTCAATTTTTTCAAACTGACTTCGTTTTAAGAAATGCATTTACAACTAATGAGAGAAATTCAATTTAACGCGTTGAAAATTTATGTTCACGAAACGAATTGATATCTTTTTATTGCCTTATTTCTCTAAAATTAAACTTAGTTTAACTAGCAATAGCTTATCTTTATATCTAACATTACAGTGGTTTAGCGTAGTATAGCGAATTCAATTCGATAATTTATCAACCGGATGGTTATTATACAGAATGGTAAAAACCGCATTCTAATCCGTTCAGTAGTTCTAATGTGTATTGCGAACAGATGCGAACGGGAACTTTTTTTATAAATATTTTGATAGAAATGTTAAAAAATTGTACAATACAAGGTCAAATCAGCCTTGGATTAAACACAACACAGTCTTTTATGAAAAGAGTTCAGTGTACAGCGGCCTTAAAATCTTTGAGAAACTACCTGTTAAACTTAAAGAAGATGTAACAAATATAAAAAAATTAAAAAAAGCTTTACGAAATTATCTAATTAATATTACACCCTTACAGTATAGGAAAAATTTTGTAAAATTGTAATTGACTCTTTTGTATCCCATCTGGGCTGAACAAAACTATTTTATTATTATTAGAATATATTATAGTATTCTGGTAATATAATATATATGTCGCCGGGATATTGTCAAACCCGTGATATTATAATTTCACTTAGTGAAATTATAATATCACGAATCTTTGTCAATCGTGATATTGTAATTTCACTAGTGAAATTACAAAATCACGGGTTTGACAATATCCCGGCGACATATATATTTTTTAATATCAGGGTTTTAAGAATATTTTCTTGAAGTTTAAAATAGAAAAAAACTATCGAAGTTTACGTATGCCATTAATCGAAGTGACACTAAAACTATAAATAGTAACTTCTCGCTGTTGATTTTGACCGCATAGGGAAGCATTTGACTAAAAAGAAGTGTTCAACGGGAGGTTGTAAATTACCTATGCCTTGCATGTCTTTGTCAGCATGCCAAATAATTAAGTTATTAGAAAGATTATGTTTACTTAATGGGATTTGAGTATATATTATAATTCTGGAATTTTAAGTAGTACACCACTGATAATATCATGTTTTTTATCTTCATCAGGTATGGAAAATAGGATGTTTATGTTAAGAAGGCTTTTTTACTTTTATTGAGCTTTTCAGTCAAATAATTGCTTTGCTGTTTGTTTATAATGGGACGACGTCTAGATATATTTCCATCTTTTTTTAACGCTAATGACATTGGTTGTCTAGCGTCTACAATTATAATGACTTACCCAGTCGTCCACCAACTTTTTTAATTGACTTCCCTTAAGGTGTCTCCAAATAATCATAATGTATTACCCAAAACAATTAAAAATTCAGCCCTCAAGACTTAGGTACTCTAATGTTTGTTCTATCTCTCTCCTTTACTATTTCAATATACAGATAACAAAAAATACAGTGAAATCATAAAAGATTATTATGTTTCGAAATAAATTTTAATATGAAAAATTTCAGTAGAATTTACCAGAAAGTCCTTGCAAGGTAATTAGACGACATATTAATTATTTATTTTGTTTTAGTGTGTCATAATAATGTTTATAACTTTTAGATAAAACTTTATTGATTATTAATGAATCTACAATGAAACGTAATTTAATATAACATTACGTGATATAAAAATAATCTCTACATTTTTGTTTACTTTCTATTTCTTATTATAATTAATTACTTATGTAGCACTGAAAACGGACTATGGTCAAATTTTGCAAATCAAGAATAATCAGTTATTAAAATGAAAATTTTTTATCCACAAATTTCAATTTAGGTAAACGCTTCTCAAAATTTCAATAAATAATTTCCTGTGGTTTTTGTAAAAACAAAATTTCATTTAGCTTACAATTTATGAACACATTTTTGCTAAATCAACTTCCAAAAACATACTGTCTTATAAAACAATTCAAGATTGAAATACAAAACGACGAAAAATTAACAATAAAACCATGGTTTGAGCATAAAAAATATATAAAATCGTTGCATTTAAATGTCGTTGTTGCAAATATGAGAACTATCGGATCACTAATAGGATTGTTTATTTGTTTTTTTTATTTGGCTAGTAATTAAATTCCTTAAAACTTTATGAATAACGTCGCACGTCTCGAACACTTCTGTCAAATCTGCAAAAAAAATATGAATCCAATTTTACAGTGGTGTAATTCATTTGATAATAATTAATAATTAATACATCATAACGGTTCAGGTAAGTATTTTGTCTATTGCGGTTAGAGTTGCTAGGTGTCCGTCTTTTTACGGTCGTGTTCAGCCAAATATTTACGCGTGCGGCCTGTCCGGCTTTTGTTAGGCTTTTGGTCTGTGTACTTTTAATTACAGACTTTTTGATATTTTTCAAGAGTTTGAAATTGTTTTTTTTAATAAGTAAAGATCTTTTTGTTTTTATCCAAAAGAATTGATATAAATGTTGTTAATTTTGTAACAAAACTGATTCACTATTAAATAATAATTAATAAACAATTTCAAATACGAACCTAACAGATTTTTTTTTATTATAAATGAGATGTTCGACTTTAAAAACGTATGTACGGCTTTTAAAAGGTTTTTTTTGGCTTTTATAAAAGATATGTCCGGGTTTTAGGGCAAAATGTCCGGCTTAATACAGCACCGAGTCCGGCTTTTGTATTTTAGGGCCTGGCAACATTAATTGCGGTAAGACTTATGCATTTTAAATCAAAATAAATAAATATCATACATGATTCAAGCATTGTACGTTACAATATGAATATTTGAATTTTAAAGGTAAAATTTAATTGGAAGGCTATTTTGTTTTCTGATAAACCCAGAGCAAACTTTCAAATCACCAGGTGCTCGTGAACTGTTGAAAGATTTGTTGCCTGGAATATTTTTGCAACTTTGTAGGAACGTCGAAGCAAATTCCTCCACAGAACACTAAATGACTTCTTTGTAGCTGTTAGTAAATGTATTCACCATATTCGTTCACGAGCGTCTGATTAAAGCTTACTCTTCCATCAGAAAACAAATAAGCTTCATGTTCAATTATTTCTGTAACACTAAAAATATGGTGCACTAATTTTGACTAGGTATAAATATTAAATAAAAATCGAACTTTGAAATGGGCATAGGCAGCGCCTGACTTAACAGATAGTAAAATTTAAATTCAATTAATACCTTGTTAATAAAAACACGTCTTGATAATCCATGATAGGGATACAAGAAATGCGCCCATAAAGAATATAGCCTGCAATATAAGGCGAGCATTTTGAATGTATACGCGAATTTCGTTGTAATCATAATATTCGTCAATGATCAGACGCAAATAGAATCCAAGCATAGATCCCAGTATTGCCATTGCTGTGACTAAAACAAAATAATAATACGTAGTAATAGATTAATAATAAATTATATATGTTTACGAATACCTATAGACTTGTTAACAATCACATAGTGTCGTGTTTAAAGTAACTTAACGCTGAGTATCAGACGAAATGAAATGACTATTGATGAGTAATTTGGATAGGACACGGAGTTATTTATAATTTTTTCACTGACTTAGAACGCCAAGTTGGATTATTGCACGTCAAGTGATGTTTGTAATGTTTAGTCAGTATGAAAAGAAATCTTATTATATATTAGGTACCTATGAACAAAAAAGTAATCGGTATTTTTTTTAATTTTCCATTTTTCGCAACTTAACTAGACTATCAAAAAGAGATAAGGGATCATAGAACAGCTATGGTCCTGCTGAAATACCTGTCAATCATCGCTAAGTCTATTTGATATAAAATACTCTTCAAGCATCATTAATCCGCGTGCTAAGTGGTCTGTGTCGGTCAGAAATTCATTACATAATCACAGATTTTCAGTATATGATTACTAAACATCCTCTATGATACCGTATGGTGCTCAGTGTTTAGTTACTCTGAAGTCTAAACACGGCCAATGTAAAAATGGTTCACTTTACTGTCTTCACTAGACTTTAGATAAAATAGTCTCAAACCACTTCGTACGCTAGAAATCATGGGTTCAAACACTATAGTAAATTTGGAATATATATAATATTGTATTTTGATTCTGAACAAAGCGGAGGTATAAAAAAACCCGTTCTAATTATTAGATATATAATATACTTTATTTATTAATTAATCAATTTAAGCTAAGAGATAAGTCGTCCAAAAATGATCTATTAATTAAGCTTTTATCCATTATTAAAAAAAAAAACATCTAAAATTTTATGTGCTTAGAGATATAATATTACCCAGTATATCAATTGATTCGCCCAAAAGATTTATTGTAAATAAAGCGGTACCTAATCTAGTGATATTTCCTATTTAAAACAGAAAGATTTTGCTAATTATGGCCACAAGCGTCAAAACAAATCACGATTAAGTATAGAAATTATTTCACATCACATATTATTACGTCAATCTGGTAGGAAAATAATGGCCGCCTACTCGCTAGCTGATCAAAGATGCCGAAGTAATAACAATGATTAAAATAAAACTATAAGTACTTACACTGCAAGAACAAAATTGGGGAAACGCACAATAAGTAGCACGAAACGAACATCATAAAGAATCGTGCAGGGACCATCTTGATTATAAAGAAATTTGATTATTAACGGAAAGCACAGCACTTTTCACAACTGGTAACGTGGAAGTTCTTCAAACGAATGACCAGCGATTGACCAAATGTCTAATTAGATCTACACTCCTGAAATCCTTCTTGACGGCGGTATCCAGAGTTGAACTAATAGAAATATGGCGGGAGTTTGCCAACATTCAAAAACTTGATTCTAAACTGAACTAAATCGTCTAAATTACTTAAATATTGATTAAATTTAATTGTTCAGAACGAATTATTTTTGTAATGTTTTTGAAATGATTGACAGTCAAATTAGATTATTTAAAAATGACAATATAACTTTAGAGAAATGATTGTATTGCTCTTGGTGAATTCATTTCTTTGATTATTTTTGGAATTATCAATAGCTTATCCAAAAATTATTTTGCAGTTTAAAACTTTGGTGAAGTAATGTATTGATTTTAAAATTACTTAATTACATTTAAAGAGTTTTCTTAATTATTGTGCTGTTTCCTAAGGGAGCTTGTTTTGTACCATGCTTGTATAGTGGGAAGGTACCTCAAGAAACATTACCTTCAGCATTGTCATTTTAATTACTGTGCAATTTTTAATATTGGATGGTTAATGTAAACAATAATTGTTATTAATATATATATTTTTTTTAACTTGGTTACTGTCAACAGTCGAGCAGAAAATAATTTTCTAATATGAAAAGCAGTAGTGAGATCTCACTGCTATAGTATTAACATTTTATTTTTACTGCTTTTCATATTAGAATATTTTTTTGTACTTTCGTGTAAGGAGTGAATGGCTTAAGACATCTACTGTCGAGCGTCTATAACAGGCCTGGGCAAATGGCGGTCCGTGGGCCAGATCCAATATAAATTGGCGCATAAAAAGAATTTTAGAAAAATAGTAAATGGTGTTTAAAACGTGAAAATGTTTTTTAAAAAAACTATATTTAAAATTAGAAAAAGAAATTGTTTGTCTACCTATCTCCCAATTTGGATTCGCCATGATCGA